>CM031237.1:752026779-753226779 GCA_018340775.1 Taxus wallichiana var. yunnanensis
TCGTAAGATATTGTACGAACCATTAAAAATTTCTTGAAATCATCTTTCCAACGCATCTTTTGGTTTGTAAAATAGAGCTACAGTTCTCAAGTTATGGTCAAAACATCAGAGGGTGGTCTTTTATCAGATCCAGAGCTTCACCATCAACAAAATCATCATCCACAACCTTCTCAAACTGGTAATATCATACTTTCAGTCTTACTAGTCTAGTTGAAATCAGGTAAGTACCTTTCATTCACATCATTGTCTTAATCATTCATCATTTAATAGCTTGAATCTTTTCTTTGTATTCATTTGTTTATCAATTCATTTTATCATCATCAGATTAATTTCTTGAACATGGATTGACACCCTTGCAAAGAAGTCCATTGATTTCCGGGGTGGCCTTTTCTAGGCACTCATCTCGTATATTTTACTAACTCCATCTTCTGTAAGTGTTTTTTATTTTGAGGATTTCTTGTAGGAAAGAATCCTTGTTCACTTTATTCACAGAGCGCAATATCACACAATCCATGTCGCGAGTATCCCTAAAACCCCACCCTATTGAAGTTTGGAAGGTCATATCAGCTTGCTTGTAAATACGGGATGAAGACTAGTAATATTTTCCTGAACATTACGGCACACCGGTGGGACACCTTATCCCTTGTTTCTTTGCTTCATTTCATTAATAAAATAGATTTTTTTGATTCCTTGTCTAGTAATCACCTGCGATTAGCCCAATCGCATGCAATTTCTCTGTATTATTTTATTATCATCTCATAATATATTTTTTGCATCTTTCTATCTTCCTTCTACTTTTTCTAACTTGTTTGTAGGGTATGATTGCTGGAAATCTTGGTTTTTAGATTTTCTTATTGCACTCTTCTGAAAAATTCCCAAAATCTAAAAATATATATAATAGGAGCGCTCTCATGGTAAGTCCTAAAACCTTTTTTTAATTTTTGCTTTGCATTCTTGTTTTCTTTTCCTCATCAAAATTGACATTTCATTTTGGGTCTTAAAATAAACAATTGCATTCTTCTTGCTTCACATAGTCTAATTAGGAGGAAAATTTGTTGCATTCACTTATTCTCCCTCACACAACCAAATCACTTCAAAATCAAAAATACATTCAAACAACTCCCACCAGGTGAAACTAATTGGGATTTCATCACCCAATAGGGAAATTGACTTGGTGTTTTGGCTGAGTATAATCACTGTCTATCCATATATATTAGCTCAACACCCGACTCCCTTATCACAACGAGACCGTGAAGTGAGGGGGTAGGCCCCAATACCATGCCCGTACCGACAACAGTATAGAGTTGTGCCTCACATACCTTCAAGTATATCAAGGAATCCGTCCAAAACATTCTTGAAACTAGCCATAGATGACCATTTCTTAGGACCTTCGTTATCCATCTTACACATTTCACCTTTTCTTAATTAATTTAAGATAATTAAAATATTCTTCGTTTGACTTGTCTGTTAAATTTGTAGATCTTGTAGGTCTTTGCTTGTATTATTATCATGGATCAAACTTCTTCGTTATTATATCCTTATACATCATATTTGCAATCAGCTTCACATGCTTCAACATCTTTTTATCCTAATCATTTTCAAAATATTTCTTACCCAGGATTTAGTCCTTATCAAACTTATCAACCTACCACATCTTACTCAACCTCATTTAGCTCTAGCATATCCCCGTAACTATCTACAACATCTTCTGTCCCTTATGGACTATCTACATGTCAACCAATCCAAAAAACATACAACAACACCATTCAACAACCATATGGATATCCTTCACATACTTCTTTCCTCCAAAATATTGCTTCGTATCCCATGTTTATGGTGAGTTGTTAAATATTTAAAGTGTATGGGTACATTTTTACATGTTGATAGCCACTTGATCTTGATTTCAATATCATCAACGTAGTTAAGCTTGATTCATCTTTTGAACTCCCTAAGACGTGTTGCCTTGTTTGCATTTCATCAAAGCAATTTTGATACTTACATCTTGTTCCTTGTGAATGTTGTCTAAGTGTTCGTATTGTGGTGCTACGCTGCCTAAATTTTAACAAATCCTTAGTATACGTGCACCTAGTTTTATCTCAAAAATTACCTCAAATATTGAAAAGTAGTGATTACGTCATTTTTGTTAGGTTGTGGAGCATTTTTTATGTGAGAAAGTGTTGAAGATCGTACACTAAGAGTACCGTACACTTTCCACAGTTCTCTCACGAGGATGGGCCCCGAGCAAGGGTGCTGGGGAAGCAACCCCAGAAGCAGGGGTTTGGGGGCGCAACCCCAAAAATTTTTGGCCTTAAAATGTGACCGACATATCGAGAAACGTGGTCTTCTCATATGGGCGGGATTTTTGACCCATAGGTTTATGTTTTGTTATTTTATTCTTCAATTTTATTTGAGATCCAGTAATATTATCTCGCATATTAGTTTCTCTATTGCGCAATTATGTGAGGGATTATTCCACATATTTTATCCCTTATTTCCTAACAATTGGTATCAGAGCTTGGTTTGGTTTGCTAAAGTTTTTAATTGTAGGGAAAGTTTTATCTTGAGTGGGAGCTATGGCAGATGATGGAAGATCTAGGGTTGATAAATTCAATGGGTAGAATTTCAAGTCTTTGGAAGATGCAGATGGAAGATTACCTTTATCAGAAGGATCTTTATATTCCGTTGTTTGAGAAGGTGAACAAACCCTCGAGCATGATGGATGTGGAATGGGATTTTCTAGATAGGAAGGCACTTGGGACAATCCGGTTGTGTCTTGCATCTTCAGTATTATTTAATGTTTCAAAGGAAAAGACTACAAAAGAACTGATGGATGCATTAGGGAAGTTGTATGAAAAATCCTCTACCTCTAATAAGATATTTTTAATGATTTTTTTTTTTAATATGAAGATGTTTGAGAATGGTTCAAGTAGTAGATCATTTAAATGATTTTAATATGGTTGTAAATATACTAGCTTGTTACAATAGAATTTGATGAAGAAGTTAGGGCTTTATTAGTTCTATGCTCTTTACTTGAGAGTTGGAATAGCTTGGTAATGGCGGTAAGCAACTTGGTTCTAGCTAACTCAAATTTGAAGTTTGAGGATGTTGTAGGGGTGATTCTAAGTGAGGAAATGTGAAGAAAAAGCTTTAGTGAATCTTCTACTTCAGGAATGCTTTGAAAGTGGAAACTAGAGGGAGACAAAAGAATAGAGGAAGCCATGGAAAATCAAAGGATCGAGCGAGCAAGGTCAAAATCAAAAAGCAAGATAGTATGCTAGCATTGTGGAAAGTCTGGGCATGTAAAGAAGGATTTTTGGGAGCTTCGGGACAAGAAGAAATAATAGGAAGAAAACAAGGAGGCAAATGTGGCAATGAGTAATGTATGTCAGGATGCTTTGATTCTTTCTTTACACAATATTATTGAATCTTGGGTTTTAGAATCGGGGGCTTCTTTCCGTGCTACTCCACATATGCATTCTTTTGTTGATTATGTTCAAGGAGATTTTGGGCATGTTTTTCTTAGTGATGATGAGCCTTGTAGCATAGTTGGAAAAGGTTCTATTCAGGTTAAGATGCAAAATGGGAATACTTGGCTATTGAAGGATGTCAAACATGTGCCTACATTAAGATGAAATTTTATATCGCCAGTAAGCGGTTGGGAAGTGATGGGTTGTCTTGTGATATTTACAGTGGACTCTTGGAAAATTACCAAGGGTGCTCTTGTGGTGGCAAGAGGTAAGAAGGTTGGAACCTTGTATTCAACCACTTATAGCACTAATGTTTATAATCTTGTGGCTTCATAAGTAGATACAACATTGTGGCACTATAGGCTTGGTCATATGAGCCATAAGGGCATGGAGATCATAAAGAAGGATTTTCCCTGGATATACGAAATAGGTTTGGAGTTCCGTGAGGATTTGTGTATATATGGGAAAAGTTGAGTAAGGTTTCTCAAGGTTGGACCTACAAAGAAAGAGAGTAAGTTAGAGTTGGTACACTCGATGTGTGAGGGCCGGCTCGGGAATCATCTCTTGGGGTTCAAATTATTATGTTACTTTTATTGATGATGCAACAAGGAATGTTTGGGTTTATCGTATTAGAAACAAATTTGATGTATTTGACACTTTTGTTAAATGGAAAGCCTTGGTAGAGAATGAAACATGTCTTAAGCTAAAATGTCTCAGTCAGATAATAGAGGGGAGTATTGCAACAATGAATTTGATTATTCTTGTTCTAATAATGGAATTTGTAGGAAAAAGATGGTTCTATGAACTCCACAGTAGAATGGGGTGTCAGAAAGGATGAACAAAACAATAATCGAACATGCTAGGAGCATGAGGTTATATGTAAGATTGCCTCTTTCTTTTTGGGCGAAGCGGTGAGCACAACCTGTTGTGTACTTGATAAACGAGAGGAGGCTGTAAAGTGCCTTGGATGGAGGCATGCATGAGGAGGCTTGGTATGGTAAGAAATTTGATTATTCATTTCTTAGAGTCTTTGGATGTGAGGTATTTGTTCATATAGACAAGGATGATAGGACCAAACTAGAGGCTAAATCAGAAAAATGTACTTTCATTGGTTATGGTGGTGATGAATTTGGATATAAATGTTGGAGTATTAAGGACAAGAAAATCATTCGATCTAGGGATGTGGTATTTAATGAGAAAGTCATGTATAAGTAGCAGTTGTAGGAAAATAGGGAAGAATCCAAGAAAGAATATGTAGTGGTAGAGGATCTTCCAGATGGAAAAGTGACACATGAATCAGTTCAAGAACCTCCTCAACAAGAACCCCAAAATCCTATATTGAGGAGGTCTTATAGGGTAAGAAGAGAACTTGAACGTTTTTCTCCTTCTCTTTATTATTTATTACTCACTGATAGTGGAGATCCAGAGAGCTTTGATGAAGCAATGCAGGTAGATGCCAGGAAGAAGTGGGAGCAAGCCATGGATGAGGAGCATCAGGCTCTCATGGAGAACCAAACATGGTATTTGGTGAAGCTACCCAAAGGAAAAAGAGCATTACAGAACAAGTGGGTGTTTAGAGTCAAAGAGGAAGAAGGAGGAAAGAAAATTTATAAGGCCCAGTTGGTGGTCAAGGGGTTTGCACAGAAAAAAGGTATAGATTTCGATGAGATTTTTTCTCTGTAGTAAAAATTAATTCTATTAGAATCTATTATTGGAATAGTTACAGCAGAAGACTTACACTTAAAGTAGCTTGATGTAAAAATTACATTTCTCCATGGTGATTTGGAGGAGGAACTATATATGCAGCAACCAGAGGGCTATGAGGTCAAAGGTAAAGAGGAGATGGTGTGAAAAATGAAGAAGAGCTTGTATGGCTTGAAACAAGCTCCACGTCAATGGTATAAGAAATTTGATAGCTTCATGATGGAGCAAGGTTATATTAGATGTCATTCTAACCATTGTGTGTATACAAAGAAATTTGAGGATGGAAGTTATATTATCTTGTGTTTGTATGTGGATGACATGTTGGTTGTAGGTAAAAACATGCAGGAAATAAAAGTACTCAAGAAGAAACTAAGTGAATCCTTTACTATGAAGGATTTGGGGGTAGCCAAACAAATCCTTGGTATGAGGATATCTCGGGATAGGAAGGAATAGAAGCTGACTTTATCTCAGGAAGAGTACATTAAGAAGGTCTTAGAGAGGTTTAATATGTAGGATTCTAAAACTGGTTAGGACTCCTTTGGTAGGCCATTTCAAGTTATCAAAGGAACAGTGTCCCAAGACAGAGTAGGAGAGAAACCAGATGTCTAAGGTACCTTACTCATCAATGGTTGGCAATTTGATGTATGCCATGGTGTGCACTAGGCATGATATTGCCCATGTAGTGGGAGTGGTGAGTATATTTATGAGTGATCTAGGTAGAGATCACTGGCAGGCAATAAAGTGGATCCTTCAATATTTGAGAGGGACCACGGGGATAGTTTTGTGCTACAGTGGATCAGATACCACTTTGTGTGGTTATGTAGATTCAGATATGGCTGGAGATGTAGACAACAGGAGGAACATAATAGGTTATGTTTACACTGTAGGTGGGACAATAGTGAGTTGGATTTCATGACTATAGAAGCTGGTGGCTTTGTCAACCACAGAGGCTAAGTATGTTTCTGCCACAGAGGCAAGAACAGAAATGATTTAGTTACAACAATTTCTTGAGGAATTGGGGCATAAACAGGAGGAAGGAAAGCTACATAGTGATAATATAGGTAAGAACTCTGCTTTCCACTGTAGGACGAAGCATATATAGTTAAGGTACCATTTCATTAGGACAACTTTGGAGGAAGAGAAGTTAAAGCTAGAGAAGATTCATACCAGTCAGAATCTTGCAGACATGATGACCAAGGTGGTCACAAGGGAAAAATTGAAGTTGTGTTCAGCTTTGGTTGGTCTTCACGGAAACTAGTGAAGGGTTGAGAAGCTTGCTCAGAGGAAAACTAGTCTCCAAGTGGGAGATTGTTAGGTTGTGGAGCCTATTTTCATGTGAGAAAGTGTTGAAGACTGTACACTAAGAGTACTGTACACTTTCTATAGTTGTCTCACTTTGGTGGGCCCCGAGCGAGGGTCGGGGCGCAACCGCGAATTTTTTTGGCCTTAAAATGTGCCCAATATATCGGGAAACGTGCTCTTCTCATATGGGCGGGATTTTTGACCCATAGGTTTATGGGATGGTTTTTTCCCATGGTTTTGATACCCACGGTTTTGTAAAACTCGCAAGCGATTTTCTACTTATATGGTTTTATGCATATGGTAGGATCATGTAACATTGTAGATGTGTTTTGAATTCAATTGTGAATTTTGTAGAGTTTGTTGAGCATAGCTCCAAACAGATCTGTGTATTATATTGAGAGAGCGGTGGCTTGTAATAAAATATGAGCAAGTGATTCTTGGTGGACGTAGCCCAAATTGGGTGAACCACATTAACTACTATCTCTTTGTGTTGTGTTATTTTATTCTGTAATTTTATTTGAGATCTATAATATTTTCTGCATATTAGTTTCTACTGTTGCGATTCTGTGAGTGATTATTCCACATATTTTATCCCTTATTTTCCTAACAATTTTTGTATGATATCTATACTATTTCGCTACTAAAAACCTCACTTTCTCTTGAAACTTGGTTAACGTACCTTAATAGTGTTATGTTCTTTACGTACATAATTTCTTCCTTTTAGGGCTTAGGTCTTGCTTGTTTCGAAACTGGTTATAGTATCCTTTGATTGGGAATCAAATCGACCCATTGTTAATACTTATTTTGTGTTCATTTTTGAACTTGACATAAGTGTTAACATCATGTTGATCATTTATACGTCAAACTACCTTCGAAAAATGCAAGGTGTAAACAAGTAGATTAATTGACTATTTTTAGTCTTGCATGATTGTTCCTTGCATAATAACTTGATCGTGTAGACTTATATTTAGGAAAACTCACTGGATTCTTTGATTCTTTGACCCATAATTTGTTAGATCATTGATTAGCAAAATATTTAGACTTTATAACAATTTATACCACGTTATACCTAGGTTTTTTACATCTTGATCACACTTAGACAAAACCTAGTACAAAAGAGACTAGTGATGCCACCCATTACGAGAATGGAATCTAAGAAAATTGAATGCAAAGCAAAGTTAAACCCTTTTACCAACTATCCCTTTGGTGGTAACAACTTGGGTCCCCTCTTTTCGGAGGTTAAAGACACGGAAGTGTTAATTGACCATAGCGGTAATGATTCGACTCATCTAAAGAGATCAAGTACTCACACGAGTGCTAGAATTAGGAGAAATTTTTTCACAAGAACGTGAGGCGACTATCAAAAACATTAACCTAGAGGAGGAAGAACCAAAAATACATCCCCTTATTAACGTGGAAAATCCTTTTGATGGAGGACACGCTTCCACTTCGGGAGTTCGTAAAAAAATCTTTGAGAATGAAGGGCCGAAACCAATAGATGGTTCTTGAAGACCATGCTTTAAGGCTTCACAAAGTTACGGTCGAATGTGAACCCAAGGAGTTACCTCCTCATCAATACGACAAAGAAGATGATCCTCACGCTGAAGAGCATGTCATACAAAGACAAATACTCAAGCTTGGTCAAAAACTAGCAAACTTAGTTTCCTCTAGTAAGAGTGCATGTAAAGAAAGACCTAAAACCAAATCGAGATAATTTCACACCAACCCTTATGATGATGAAATCTTAAGGGTTACTGAGGTGAATAGACCATCATCTCCTACGAAAGAGTAACTCATTACACAAGAGTTGCAATCCATGAAAAACATGCTCACAATGCTCCAAGAAAGTAATGTAGGTCATAGTAAGAAATACCAATATGAAGAACTATGTCCTTACCCCTTTGAGAGAGACATGTTACGGGTCCCATTCCCTAAAAATTTTGATTGTCCTAAATTTGACAAGTACAAAGGAAAAGGTGATCCTCGTGATCACATTAAAGACTTCTACATGGCTTGTCAGGAAGTAGCTTATAGCGACAATTATCTTATACATTTGTTCCCTCACAACTTAGGAGGACAAGCATTGGAATGGTTCTTCCACATACCTAAAGGAATGATTGTAACATGGCCTACACTAGTTGAAAATTTTGTATGACATTTCTCTTTTAACATGAAAAGTGGCGTTACTATGGCAGAGACCTTTACAATGCTAAACAAAACTGAATGAGACCTTCGTTGGTTTCTTTTAGCAATGATGGGGGTTAGAAATCCATTTCCTTGTCTCATTTCAAAAGGAAACTAGTCAACATCTTCATTCCAAGCTTAAATCAATACATAACCTTTCATCTACATATGCACTTTGCGTTAATAAATTTGAAGAAATTATTGAAAAAGGTAGCCAAATAGAGAAGTCTCTTATAGTAAAGGCAACAATTAAGCCCTTTAAAAGGATAAGCACGAGTCAAAATCTATAGATAAACCTAAGTTCTTTAATAAGAACAAGCATGTCGTCGAAGATGGCATCACATAATCCAAAAGGTTCAGTGTACAAATTGGTCCACTTTTAAAACTTACACAAGGACCTCTTCCAAAAGCATTCTAGAAATGAACGTCTACACCTCTAATCGAATCATTATCAACCATCCATTAACGATTTAGACACTATGAACATGGTGCAATATCTAATTGCAACAGTACCTTATCAATAAGGTGTACCTAAACCGGCATGGTTTAAAGATCATGAATATTATGACTTTCACCGTGTCAAAGGACATAAGACCAATAAATGTCTAAATTTGCGACACTTCATTCAAGACCTTATTGAAGAAGGAAAGATTGAGGTAGATTCACCTGAATCTGGACAAGGTCCTAACAAAAATATGGGAATATTCAAACAACCTTTTCCCAATCATGGTAAGCTAGGAAACAAGAAGCCATATTGAGGTCAATCCTCTAATGATTATAGAAATACCAATTATGTGTATCCATCAAATGATAATCCTTTTGATTCCCTCATAGGTTGTATCTATTCATCTAGTGAACAGGTGAACACTATCAGGATCTTAGGTGATAGTTGTGTTGTAGGCACGTGGCATGCTCACTTAGTGATCCGGAACCTTCTCAACCTATCCCTCAGCAAGGTCAATATGACTTACTCAAATAATTGGAGAAAATCATGGCTAAGATTTTAATCTTAGACCTCCTAAAAATCTCAAATTCTCATAAAAACATATTGTATAAAACGCTCCATGGATAAGAAGTATCCACATATATAGATCCTACGCACCTTAAAGAGATGACTCGCAAACCTAAATTCCAATGAATATATCTCCTTCAATCGAAGGAAATCCGTGTAACAATCCTGAGCATAACTTACCTTTATACATAGAGGTCTTCGTTCGTTATGCATCATAAGATTAAGAGAGTGCTTGTGGACGACAGTGTCCAGTATATTTGTACATTGAAACTTGTTAGGAAGCTAGGACACGAAGTGGATTTGGATGCTAAGACCATTATGATCACAACATATGATAATGAGGAGCATGAATCAACAGGTACTATAGTGATCCCAATGGAAGTAGGGCCCACGTATCATGATACAAAGTTCCATGTCCTTGACTTGGACCTTCCATATAACATGCTTCTAGGTCACCCATGGATTCATGCCATGTAGGCCATTCCTTCGACCTTCCATCAATGTATCAAGCTATGTCACGGAGGATAGACGATCACCATCCCTGAGTGATCCAGAACCATTTACACATTGTAGAGCACTGCACAATTTTTCTCATGCAACATATGAATGTCCATCTATTGATATTGTTGTCCCATTATGAATTGAGGCTATGAAGGATCGTATAGATCTGGATACATTGACTCCTTGTAATCAGAATTTTCCTACACTAGTCAATCCCTTTACCTCATGGGAAGAAACATTTGGAAAATATGGCCTAGATGATCAGTTCAATCTTCAACAAGATCTCTTAATCTCCAATCTTTTAGTGTTGCCTAAGACACGTGGTAAACCATACTTCCAATTCAAGAGCACTCAAGCTAATTTCCCTGAACCCTTTGAGAGGTTTATTCCTAGTGGCCTCTTATTAGATGAAAAGATGCTAGAAGAACCTACCCGCTGGGTACTTAAAGGAATAATGGCTTCATGCCACCAGGCCCCACAATATGTTAAGGGTCATTGCATGATGCACGTCATGGGTTATACAGGATTTGGATGCGCGCAAGCACTCAAGGCAGATTAGAGCCCATTCCTATTCCTCATTTTAAATCTAATAAACATGGCCTTGGCATCAGGCCTCATGATGCTCCACCCTCAGAGATAGATGCTACCTCTTTTGAACATGAGGATAGCTCATCTCATTTAGAAAACAACATAGATTCCCAATGTAGCCTATACGAGGATCTTGCCTCTACTAATCTATTTCTAGATTTTGTTATCTTCACCCTCTCTAGATCCAATTCCCAAGCCAATTTCCAAGTCACCCTTGTATATCCTAAACTCATTGATTGGGATCAAAAACTTCATGTGCCAGTTGATTTATTTGAAAATGATGAGGCAATTGTAGAATTTATGGGACTTAGAGATACCATTCCAAGTAATGATCATAAGAAGGGTTTCTTTATCAAATTGGACGCAACCACATACTTTGGGGAAGAAGTAGAAAACGTGTGGTCATTTGATCAAGAAGATAGACATCAACAGAAAAATAAATACAAAAATCCTTACAGTAAGAATAAGCATAAGTTTCATATTGACAAGCTCTTTGAGACACTTGTAGATGAACAAAAGGAACAATTCAAAGAAAAGGTAGTTCCACCATGGGAAGATAACAATCTTTTAGAGCCATCTGTAGAATTAGATATTACTCTCCCCCTAATCCTACACACATGTAGGATGCTTCAAAAATGTTAGTTGAAGAAACAATCAGTGTCAACATCAGGTTAGAAGAAGATTCTAAGATGATAAAACTAGGAGCTTCACTCTCGGTGCAAGAATAGAAAATACTCGTAACACTATTACGAGAGTATTCATACATATTTGCATGGTAATATGCAGATATGTTAGGTTTGGACCCAATATTTTTCATGCACAAACTTTTGTGTACCTAGATGCCAAACCTATTAAGCAAAAACTAAGGAAAATGCACCCAAAGATTGCATTAATTGTCAAAGAAGAACTAGAGAGACTATTAGCAGTAGGTTTTATCAAACCTATTTACTACTCAAATTGGATATCTAATATATTCACAGTCCAAAAGAATCTAGTCGGCATTAGAATATGCACCGACTTCAGGGACATCAATAAAGCATGTCCCAAAGATGATTTCCCCTTGCTTAACATCGACATGATTATCGATTCCACTATTGGTTATGAGATGTTGTCCTTAATGGATGGATTTTCCAACTATAATCAAATCAAGATTACATAGGAAGATCAACACAAGACTGCTTTCATCACTCCTTAGGGGACATTTTTCTATCGAGGTCATGCCTTTCGAGCTTAAGAATGTCGGGGCTACATATCAACGTGTAATGCTCGTAATATTTCATGAAATGATGAATAACATCATGGAAGATTATGTGGATGATATACTAGAAAAATCTAAAACTAGAGAATAGCACCCAAAAGTGTTGAGGCATATCTTTCAATGCCTCGAGACTACAAGGTTCATTTGAACCCTAAGAAGTGTGTCTTTGGTTTCCTATCAGGAAATTTGTTGGGTTTCATTGTTTCACAAAGAGGGATAGAATTAGATCCTGCCAAGGTTGCAATTATCACATACATGCCTCCACCAAAAACCTAAAAAAAAAAAAAGTTTACAAGGAAAAATTGAGGAAATCCGCCAATTTATATCACAGCTTGCATATAAGTGCCACCCTTTCATACATCTTTTGAAGAAAGATGTCACTTTTAACTGGGGACTTGATTGTCAAAAATACTTTAAGATGCTTAAGCAATATCTGGTAAATCCAACTGTCCTAATGCTACCTACCCTAGGTAAACCCCTACTATTGTATATTTTAGCTACACAATTTGCTATTGGTGCATTTCTTTCCCAATACAACCTCGGCCACAAAGAAAGGGTGGTGTATTACCTTAGCCGGACTTTGATTTCCTATGAGCTAAACTATCCTCAGATCGAAAAAGCCTACTTGGCTATGGTCTTCACATTTCAGAAACTTTGCCATTACCTCCTTAATAATAATACTAAGCTAATATCCAAAGTTGACCCTCTCAAATACCTCTTATCTAAACCTTTTCTTACAGGACATATGGCTAATTGGATAATCCTCCTAAACGAGTTTTACATTGAGTTTTTAACCAAAAATACTTAAAAGGACAAGTACTTGTAGATGAGTTGGCTGAAGCTCCCCTACCAAGAATGGAACCATTGTGTTTGGATCTGCCAGATGCATCTATGATGTATATTGAGGAATCCGTCATGTGGCAAGTCCACTTTGATGGGTCATTCACCTTTCATGGTTCAGGAGCAGGAGTGGTACTTATCACTCCCATTGGAGAGGTTATTCCGCAGGATTTCATTTGGGATTCCCTTACACAAATAATATTACAGAGTATGAGGTGCTTATCATTGGCTTGAAGTTATTTATCACATGGAAAATTAGACAACTATGAGTCGTTGGTGACATCTAATTGATCATTAAAAAATTTAATGATGAATACAAGGTAAAAGATGAAAAGCTTGTTCCATACAAGAAACTGGTTGAAAATTTGAAAGAGTACTTTGTGCATATCACCTTTGAGTAAAGGCCAAGATCACATAACTAGTCAACAGATGCCATGACTACAATTGGGTCTTTACTACGCATTACACCATAGGCAAATAAAATTCCTTTCTTTGTGTAACACTTACGAATGCCTATATATGACATGCCAGAATCTTGTCTAGCATGTGAAGTTGTTGGTCCTCTATCCCTTTGGTACCATTCCATTTTCAACTACCTACAATATGGCACTTTTCCCCAGATATTTCTAATACCGAGAAAAGAGCCCTTATCCATTTCATAACCCATTATACCCTCCTAGGAGGCACCCTCTATCGGCGTGGCTATAATGGAAATCATTAAGTTATCTGGATGTCACCGAGTCAATCCAAGCAATCAAAGAATTACATGGAGGAATTTTTAGGGCACACACAAGCAGGATGGTCCTTACTAAGAAATTATTGAGAGTAGGCTACTACTGGCCTACGATGGAAGTTGATTGTTGCCACTTTGTCAAAAATACGGAAACTTGATACATGCACCAACATAGGATTTGCAACCCATCATGACACCCTGGTCATTTTCAAAATGGGGACTTGATCTCATAGGGAAGATCACTCCAAATTCCTCATATGGCCACACCCACATTATCACTACCATTGAGTACTTCACTAAATGGGTAGAGGTTGTGCCTCTCACTTACGTAACCAATGCATAGATCTCTAAATTCATTATGAACCATCTCATTTTTTGTTACGACATCCCCTCCGCCATTATAGTAGACAATGGTAAATCCTTCAAGAACAAGACAATCAAAGCGTTATGCCAACACTTCCAAATTTGACTCAAGTGGTCAACTCCCTATTACCCTCAAGGTAATGGATAAGCTAAAGCCACCAATAAAACACTTGTTCATATCATGGAAAATATGGTTAGCGAGATTGCATGTAATTAAGACCTTCATATCCATCTCGCCCTCGGGCCTATCAAACTTCCATTCACACCCCTCTTTGGTGCTACACCTTACTCACTAGTCTTTGGCACTGAGGCCATTATACCCTTGGAAGTTGAGCTTCCCTCCCGAGAATATCTCTCCGGGACTATCTAGATAAAGATGAAGACTACAGGGTAGCTCGGCTAAGCGAGCTAGAGCTATTGGATGCGAAGTGTATGAGAGAAATCAATCATTTAAAGGTTTATCAAAAATGAGTGTCACGAGGATACAAAAATGAATCATACCTCATCATTTTGATGTAGGATATCTCATTTTGAAGGAAAACCAGTTTAACACGGTCAAGGATCGAGAAAAGAAAGGTAAGTTTGAGCCCAATTGGCTATAACCCTATGTGGTGGTCGTTAAATACGGTTCAGAGGCATATAAAATAGCTCATTCAGATGGTGAGGAATTATAGGAACCAATGAATGCAATTAATCTCAAGTGGTTCTATGCTTGAGTATCAAGTTCCTTGGAAAAGAAAGAAAAAATAAGCAAAAAAAAAAAAAAAAACAATAAAAAGAAAACAAGTCATCCAACTATGAAAACCATGCAATTGTGGCACATTGGGCAAGTCCTTGGGTGAAAAATAGTTTCCGACACTTAAGGAGGATTCATTGTTCACAAGCAACTTTCGTAGCTAGACAGTAACAATCACTTTTATCTAGGGCTAGTTTTCCTAGGTCTAGGGATCCTCTTGAACCTATCTTTTAGGGCCTTGATTTGGCTAATCTATTCTTGTATCTATGTGAAGGAATCGCCTTTTTATATTCCCATCTAACGCTGGGGGAAACCTTCACATTTTCACATTCTTACACACGTGGCATTATGCCCTTATACATCCCCTCTATCACTAGGGGCATCCACACTTCTTCGTTTTCTATACATAGTTTTGGTAAACCTTACAAAAACACAAAAAAATCAAACATGTTGGAAAACAATAATAACATTGGAAAAACCCCTTGTTAGGGATGACACTATTATCCATTTTTTCACACCCCCTGCGAAATGGACAAATTAGCAAAGTCGAACATCGATGCAGTTGATGGAAAAAGACAAAATAATTTTACAACATTTAGGGTAGCTCGTGTGTTGGGTTGGCGAACTTACAGAGACAATCTTGGAGTTGGCAATCGAATGTCGACGATGGTTATTCGACACGATTAGTCGGGTGACAATTGGTTGGTTAGGTTGGTTGGGTGATGGTTGGTTGAGTGATGTTTAGTTGGAACATTTGGTCGAGTGATGGTTGGTTGGCTAGGTTGGTCGGGTGATGGGTTAGGACGATGTTCAACCTTGTACGGAAGGCTCGGTTGGACAAGTGATGGGTTAGTTGGATGGATGTGTCAGCTAACTTTTGTGGTGGCTCAGGTTGGTGGGTTATAATTAGTCAGATGGAAGGCATACAGAGAGGATGGTTGAAAAAATAGACATCATCCGACCCCTCGGGGTTTGATGATACACATGGATGGATGACTTACACTTGTATAACTTGGTTGGTCGGCTTGTCGGTTCGTCAGCTACGAGAATGGATGGGTAGTGTGTTGTACGTATAGAGATAGATGACCTTCCAACCTCCTGGGTTGGATGACCCACAATGTGAAGATGGAAACTCCGTGTTGGTCAACGACTAGAAGTATGTGCGGTCACAAAGATAGATGTCGTATGTAACCCAACGCAGGTTGGACAACCCAGAGGATGGACAAGTTACAAGCTAGACGAGGGTAGGTGAATGAATGACAACCCAACAACCATAATTAATGAGGCATGGCACCCATGACCACCCGTGTAAGAAAAGTACCAAAACGAATGGTTTCCCATGCCTCTTTAATGCATCCTATCGATTGGTGACCCAACTTGCCTATATATTGAAAATTTTACCTCATTTGCAAGAAGATTTTTTAAAAAAGTAAAGGAACTCTGTCAATTTTTTCAGAGCTATTGTGAGCTAAATGCCTCGAATTTGGGCTTATTATAAAGGATTTTGTCTTATGCTTATGATATGATGGATTGTGCATGTTTCTGAGCAATAAAATTCATGTTTTGTGGCCATTTTCACCCTAATCTTGTATGAATTGCATTTTTCCTTCCATTATATTTATAAGTATATTGTGCATGTATCTATCTCTTTGTAGGGTCTATAGTTTGTTGTGCTTTATGAATATAGGGAATTGAATATTGTCTTGGATTGTGGCATTTCTACTAGCCCTCTCCTTCCTAGTTTTCTCCCTATCCTTCACTCACTTGGATTGTCTCACCCTTTCTTGGTGCATCACCTTCACTTAGAGTAGTTTTATTTCATGCATATTTCTATCCCTATCTCCTTGGAAATAATTAGAATAGGATTGGTTTAGCTTTCCATTCTCTGCTCTTTGGAGAATTTAACACTAGGTTAGAGGAAGAAGCCGACTTTTTCTCGGAGGATTATCCTACTTGTAAGGTCCCACACTACAGGATAATCCCATGTTATGCAGGTTACACTTGGTTGCCTCATACACAAAATCACAAGAAATCAAGGGTGTTGTAATTTTGCATTAATAGTTTTGGCACGCCTGAGTGGGACAGAAGTCAATATTTCTATTTTTAAGTATTAGGTGTGTGTCTTGGTGAATTTATAGCCTTTAGAGGCTTTACAACAACACATCTAGTGAATCCAAATATAAAATCAAACTGGTTTCAACAATATTGGTGGTTTATCTCATGAGAAGGATTCAAACTCGAGTCCAGAGAAAGAGAAGAAGGTGTCTTTGAATACTTGTAGTTATCACTAGGAAGAGGAAGGAGAGGAAGAAGAGTACAAAGGTATCCATCTCCACCAAATAGAACCTTATCAACACCTCCACCTAGTAGACCCTTCCTTTCAATCGACTAGGGTTCTTAGGCCAATCATAATGGCACATCTACAACAAACCACCACAAGGGCCACCAAATCCTTATGTAAACTTCATGGGAAGCATCCCACTTACTCTCAATGCACAAAATCTAATTCTAGTTGCAACATTAAAGAACATTCCATATTTCACTAGAGAGAACCATACAACTCTGATTGACCACATCCAAGACATTGCAAATGTCTGTGTAATTCATGAAATTGCTGAGATGGACATTCTGAGTTAGGTTAAGTTATTAGCATCCTCCTTTAAGGGTAAATATTTGCAATGGTTCAAGAGTCTAATAGTAGGATCTATCTAGAATTGGGACCATTTTTTCAACTCTTCACAACCAATTTAGAGAAAAGGTAGATAATTTGTCTCTGTTGGAAAAACTAACCACAATCAAGAGAGCACCAAATGAGTAGATGGCTGATTTCAACTTTAGGTTTCAAAGGACATGGGATATAATTCCATTTGTTATGAGACCAAGTAGCTGAAGGTTACTTTCTATACTTCCTGAAATCTCTAAATTTAGATATTGTAATGATGATACAATCTATGAGAGGTACAACTTTACCCATAGCTTATAGTATTTCCATTAGAGCTGAAAATTATTTGATTTAAGCTAACAAACTTGCACCTAGGCCACCTCATGCCTCTTTATCTAGAATTAGGAAGTCCAAGCACTAGTCAAGCACCTACATTAGCTCCCATTCTAGATCAAAAAATCAGATCTCCACTTGAAGCTTCTACCTCATCTTCTAGTACCTCAAATGAGCTCCAAGAAGTCATGAAGCAATTGCAAAACTTAGGAAATGAGTTGGTGACAATTAAGAGGCAAAGCAAGCTCAAAATTTTAGGTCATATCAGCCTCAAGCCCAACCCAATAGGCCTCTGTATCAACCTAATAGACCACCTACTCAAGCTACAAATCAGAACCAAACAAAACCTCCTGCTGAGTAGGCCATTTCAGCCTTACAATCCTAGTGTGTTACATCCACATCTAGAGCCTTGGTTCCAAGTGCAAAATAACATGGCTCAAGAATATGACTGGTGCTTCCCATGCAATCAACCTCATAACCAGTCAATGTGTTTCAATGGTGCTTTGAATCAAGCTCTTATGGTGACAACAACAGGTGTGGAACAAGAGATAGGCCAAGAAGGAAATCAAAACAGTAAGAAGTAACTCAAGAAGCACCTCTAAATGAGACCACACTTGTCAATTGATAGGATAAAGATTTTTGTGGTATAAATCAAGCCCCTTCTCAAAGTGTATAGTAACCAATACATGGTCAAGAAGAGAAATATTGGAGAGGGAAATCATCTAATTCAAATGATCCACAACCCTCTATCACCCAACAAGGTATCAGTAACCAAAATGCAGCTCCCAATGTGCAAGGTCAGCCCAAGCCACCTTCTAGACCAGCTCAAGTGTCGGTTGTAATAAGCCCATGTGCAAGAAAAAAATGTGTAAAGAAAGGGGCAATAGAGAGATAGCTCATCTCCATTCAACATTATTGAGAAGATGAAGAAAATGAATGTAAACATCTCAATGTGGGAGTCATTAGCTATCCCAGGACAAAGAGACCTATTGCAAGTTGCTATGGCAAATTGGTCAACATCGAATCAATCATCCAAAGAGAAAGAGAAGGTACTCACCAATGCAGCTCAACAAGGAGGAAATCAAGGAGGCAAATAAGGTAAAAATTTGAATCCCCCACCATTCTATATCTCATTGATCATTAGAGATAAGTTGGTGCATAATTGCATGATTGATTCGGGAGCAAGTAGCTCTGTAATGCCAAAACAAATAGTTGATCAACTGGGTCTTCAATATGAAGTCATTTCTAGAGGTGTGGTGCAATTGGATGGGACAATGGTAACAATGGTTGGAGTAATCAAAGGATTGAGCCTTACATTACATGTATGTCCCAATGTGACTGTCTTGCAAGATGTATAGTCATAGACTTGCCACCACTCTTTGCATTGTGTTTGTCAAGAGACTTCACCGCTAAAATTGGAGGCTATTTTTCTACTAATTGGTCACACATTTTATTTAGAACAAGGTATGGAGCTAAGCTATGATAGAGATCTGGAGCCAATTTCAAATTTTCACATTGAGCCTTATGTTCCCAACCTAATCAATGCAAATTGTACCATATTCAATCAAGAGGAATGCTTGGAGGCTCAAGAGGAAAACACAAAGGTTTGGGAGCATTCCAGACCTAACACTTGATGATTGGGCTCAAAGGGGACATGATTTCGATCCATACAAAGAAATGGAAGAAGATGAGTTGGGAGTTTATTGTCTACATGAGGAGAACCTATTCCACCCCTAGCCTCACCAAGCTAGAAAAAAGGATGAGAATGAAGTGTGGAAACTATTTTTGATGGTTCAAGGAGTAGGCAAGGTGCTGGAGGAGGAGCTATGCTTGTTTCACCACAAGGTACAAAATATTACTCAGCTTTCCATTTTATTTTGCTTGCTCAAACAACATAGTTGAGTATGAAGCCTTGATCCATGGATTACATTGGGCAAGAAAGAGAGGTATTAAAAACTTGCAAGTGTTTGGGGATAGTGAGTTAATTGTCAACCAAGTTAGAGGAAAACATGCTGCTAAGAATGATCTACTCAAAGCCTATAAGCATCGGGTATGGGATTAGATTGAAGACCTTGAAGCATTCAATATTCAAGCCATACCCGTGGAAGAAGAATGAGGCCACGGATAGGCTCACAACAATTGGAGCAACATTTGATGTGGTGGACAATATCAAGAGAGATAAAGCACAACCACATGTTCATGTCATTGTAAGGCCAATTGTACTGGATAATAACACAAGATGGAAGGTTTTGAGAATGATCAACATAGATATCATTAGTTTTTTATAGGAGGTTGAGTTCTCAACTAAAAATCAAGAGAAATTAGAGCAGCAATGAGGGGATCAATAGTGTAGCTATGGAAAACAAATTGCCAAAGGGTTTAGTGACTTTAGAGTCAATATTCAACCCAAATGATCAATTCAGAAAGAGAAGGCCAACATTCAAGTCAAAAAGGAGGATTTGGACCCATTTTGGTTGGAGAAGGTAAGATGCTCCAAATAGGCAAGATGAGAACGAACAAGAAAAGTATGACCTTGTGCATCTTTTCAAAGGAATTCCCAGATGTTTTTGCATGGAGCTATGAGGATTTGAAGGGTTTTAACCCAAAATTGGCACAACACACCATTGAGTTGCATCTGGAGGCTAAGCCCATTAGGAAAAAGAAAAGGTTGGTCAACCCTCATATAGATCCTCTCATGAAGAAGGAGTTGAATAAGCTCATTGAGGCGAGTATCATTTTTCGATCAAGCACTCAAGTTGGGTGGAAAATCTGGTGCCGGTTAGGAAAAGGAATGGGGAAATCAGGTGTGTGTGGATTTTGGATTTAAATAGGGCCTCCCTCAAGGATCACTATCCACTGCCCTCCATGGAGCAGATTTGTAGGTAGTGGTCGGTTTAGAAAGATTCTCCCTCTTAGATGGATATTCGGGCTATAATCAGATTATGGTGAAAGAGGAGGATCAATTAAAAACCTTCACCACAAAATGGGGCACTTATGCATACAGAAGATGCCATTCGGGCTATCAAATGCTGGAGCAAAATTTCAATGAGCAATGGATATGGTGTTTAAGGGGTTGTTAAATAAAATAGTGCTTGTATATCTTGACGACATCACTTGTATTTTCTAAAAATGTAGAAAGTCACCTCTTTCATCTCAGACAGGTCTTCCAAAGGTGCAGGAGGTTTGGAGTGTCCTTGAACCTGAAAAAGTGCATATTCATGGCACATGAGGGTAAAATTCTAGGCCATATCATGTCAAAGGAAGGACTAACAATTGATCTTGAGAGAGGGTAGAAGCCATCATGCTCTACCATTTCCAAGTCATAAGAAGGCTCTCCAAATCTTCTTGGGGAGGATAAACTTTGTTTGGAGGTTTGTACCAAATTTTTCCACTCTTGTGAAGCCATTAACAATGATGATGTTGAAAATAATTTGGATTTCAAATGGACAATGGAGGGAAAGGAAAGTTTTGAAGCTATCAAGTAGGCCATATCTCAAGCTCTAACTCTCATTAATCTAGACTTCTCCAAATACTTCTTTCTATATGCCTTGGTGGTTCAGACACCATCTCCACAATCTTGGTGCAACAAAATAAGGAAGGATTGGAACAACCTATTGCATTCTTTAGCCAAGGCCTTATGGACTATGAGGTAAGATATTCATTCATTGAGAAACATGTCCTTTCCATGATTAGAAGTTTGAAGAAGTTTATACATTTAGTGTCAAATAATAGGATTCATCTACTAGTCACACATGCTGGTATAAAATATTTTCTTTTAAACAAGGACCTCAATGAAAAAGGGTTGGCTGGGTAACCAAGGTCATGGAATATGACATTGATATTAAGGTGACCAAGCTAGTCAAGGGGAAGGGATTATGTGAAATAGCTAGCTTTGGGACAACATGCCAAGTCAAGTGATAAAGGAGAGGTTGTTTTGGTGCTATGCGTGATCAAGAAATAGTCGATGCCTCACCCGATCCTTGTTGGACTCAAGATATAGTCCATTTCCTTCAAACAGGTCAAAGTCCTCAAGGGATGAGCAAGGCCAAAAGAAGATATTTAGGATCCATTGTATCCCCTTTGTATTGGTTGATGGTATCTTGTTCAAGAAATATGTAAATGGTGTCCTCCTAAGGTGCCTCAAGGTAGATCAGATAGAGAAGGTGCTACATGAATTTCATGATGAGAAACAGGTGGCCATTTTTCCATAAGGGTGACAACTCTTAGAATTATGAAGGCAAGTTATTATTGGCCTAACCTTTTTCATGATTGTTATGCATGGATTAGGAAGTGTAAAAAGTGTTCCTTCTTCAGGAAAAGAGAGGTTAGCATCCTTCCACTCCACCCCATTTTTGTAAATGAACCATTCATCGTAATGGGGATGGATTTCATTAGGGTGATTAATCCAAATTCTAGCTTGGGCCACAAGTGGATCCTCACAGCCACAAATTATTTCACCAAGTGGATGGAGGTAGTTGCACTCAAAGAAGAAAATGAGGCCAACATACTAGATTTTTATGAAGGGATAGTGATGAGGTTTGGAGTTCCGACCACCATTATATTAGATAATGCTTTGGCATTCCTAGGTGCTAAGATCACAAAGTGGGCAGTCAAAAATGGGATATACTTGAGCACCTCATCAAATTACTACCCACAGGGTAATGGGAAGGCCGAGTCCACAAACAAAAATCTTTTGAAGATTATAAGGAGAACTCTAGATGAGAACCAGAGAACTTGGCATGCCAAGTTGAAATCAGCCTTGTGGGCTGATAGGATTACTCCTAAGAGGTCAACAAGGAACTCTCCTTACAGGTTAGTCTATGGAAGGGAGGAAAGATTACCTATATCCCTCGAATTTCCCACATTGGAACTCATGAAGCAGCTAGAACTATCCAAGTTTGAACCCATGGAAGCTAGATATGTAGAGCTCATGGAGTTGGAGGAGATGAGGAACCAAGCCATGCACATCATGGAGAAGGATCAAAGTTGATCAAGAGGTGCTTTGACAAGAAGGAAAAGGCTAGAAACTTCCAAGAGGGATACTTGGTCCTTAAATGGGATGTAGATAGGGAAAAACTAGGAAGGCACTCTAAGTTTGATGCAATATGGAGTGGCCCTTATATGATTTTAGGATGCAAAGAAAACAATGCTTTCCAGCTATCAAGGTTGGATAGAGAAGGACTGCATATTCAGTCAATGGAATCTATCTCAAGAATTTTTATTGAGTGAAAGATCCTTCTTGTACATATTATTTTAGGAGTTGTAATTCCTCCAAGTGCTTGTAGCACATTGCATTGTTTTAGTTTAGGTTACTTTTTGTAATAAGTGCTTGTGCACTCTCTGCATATTCTATTTGGAATGTGTATGACCTTTTCTATTTGTACATAGTTGTGCCCTTGTTGCTCTTGCACTTTCCAGTTTAGGAAAAGTTTGGTGAAGAAACAACCAGTCCTCAACCAGGGGTTTATTTTGAAATGAAAATATCTAGTAGTGCTCCAAAGGTTGGAAGATAGATTTTCAAGTGACAGGCTAGTTCCAACAATCATATGACTCCATGCCCAATGGATCCCCTAAGGTCACTGGTCTTCTAGATCAAGTAGGCAGATCATCCCGCAAGTCACTAATTGTTATCCATTTTTTTCACCCCCTGTGAAATGGAAAACTTAGTAGGTTAGAACATCGATAGTTGATGGAAAAAGACAAAATAATTTTGCAGCATGCAGAAGGTAGCTTGTGTGTTGGCTTGGTGACCAACTCACCACGATGAATGACTGGAGTTGGAAATCGAATGTCGGTGATGGTTGGTTGACATGGTTGGTCATTGGTCGGTGATGGTTGGTTGGCTAGGTTGGTCAGGCGATGGTTGGTGGTGGCTAGGTTGGTTAAGGATGGTTGGTTGGTGTTGGGTAGGTTGGTTAGGTGATGGTTGGTTGGCACGGTTGGTGGGTCGAAGGTTAGTCAGCTAGGTTGGTCATGTGATGGTTGATTGGCTAGGTTGGTTGCGTGAAGGTTGGTCGAGTGACAAGTTTAATGATGTCTAACCCTGGTACAAAAGCTTGGTTGGATGGGTGATGGGTTAATCAGATGAGTGTGTTGATTGACTTTTGTGGTGGATGGGTTAGTAGGTTATGATTAGTTGGATGGATGGTGTATGGAGAGGTTGGTCAACAAAAATAGAAATCGTCGACCTCATCATTAGTTTGTCAGCTACTAGAATGGATAGGTAGTGTGTCGTATGGGTAGAGATAGATGGCCATCCAACCTCCTAGGTTAGATGACCTATAATGTGAAGATGACAACTCCCAAGTTGGTCAATGACTAGAAGCATGTACGGTCACAAAGATAGACGTCATCCAACCCAACGCAATTGGATGACCTAGAGGATGGATGAGTTACAAGTCAGATGAGGGTAGGTGAATGAATGACATCCCAACAACTAGAATTAATGAGGCATAACACCCATGACTACCCATGCAAGAAAAGTACCAAAATGAATGGTTTCCATACCTCTTTAATGCATCCTACCGGTTAGTGACCCAAATTGCCTATATATTGTAAAATTCACCTCATTTGCATGGGGAGATTTTTTTGAAAAGCAAAGGAACTTTGTCAAAAAAATTCCAGAGCTATTATGAGCTAAAGGCCTCGAATTTGGGCTTATTGTAAAGGATTTTGTCTTGTGCTTATGATATGATGGATTGTGCATGTTTCTGAGTAATAAAATTCATGTTTTGTGGCCATTTTCACCCTAACTTGTATGAATTGCATTTTTTCCTTCCATTATATTTATAAGTATATTGTGCATGTATCTATCTCTTTGTAGAGTCTGTAGTTTGTTGTGCTTTATGAATATAGGGAATCAAATATTGTCTTGGACTATGGCATTTCTACCAGCCCTCTCCTTCCCATTTTCTCCTATCCTTCACTCACTTAGATTGTCTCACCCTTTCTTGGTGCATCACCTTCACGTAGAGTATTTTTATTTAATGCACATTTCTATCTCTGTCTCCTTGGAAAGAATTAGAATATTGCTGGTTTAGCTTGTCATTCTATGCTCTTTGGAGAATTTGGCACTAGGTTAGAGGAAGAAGCCGACTTTCTCGGAGGATTTTCCTACTTGCAAGGTCCCACACACGTAGGATAGTCCCATGTTTTTAGGTTGTATTGGTTTCCTCGTACACAAAATCACAAGCAACCTGTGGGGTTCTATAATTTTGTACTAACGGGAACTACAAAATAACATAACATTGTCTTTTAGAAACCACGAAAACAATGTGAACAATAGCCTTGAAAATCATCTTACAAAAACAAGTTGTTTATTTACTTAGTTGTTTGTTTGTGTTTTAGGCCTTGGATATATAAATTGTTGAGTATTTTAGGTTCATTTCGGAAAATATCCTTAGAAAATTGTCTCACAAAGACACCCAAAAATAGTAAAAAATATATCAATGTTGTCCCACAAAACAAAGGAATGGTTTGCTTACTTTTAGTTGTTGGTTTGTATAGTTTTGATTGAATTACCTTTTCATGTTGTGTGCTTTTAGATTGAATTCATTTTCTTACTTAGGTTGAGTTTTACTTAATTTGTTGTGCACTATATTGAGTTCATTTTATCTTACATACTTGTATATATTTTTGTTGTATTAGTTAGATTTGATTAAGTTGTATTTGTTTGATTGTGTTGTACAATTTGTTTTCATCATAAAATCTATCATCTATCATCACATCTATACATCATATATCAATAAAAATATAAGCTGCATAATCATGAACATGAAAATTAAACATGTATGCTAAGCTACATCTATATAATATCACCATGAGGGGCAAGAGGGACCGCCTTCTCCCCCTCAAACATAGACCATAATAAAAACATGGACAACACATAAGTATCACATACAAAACACATGATATCATCTACTTTGCTATCTCATACACAAAATGCGATAAATAGAACATGAAACATATCATCAAAACATGTGATATCATCTATATGCTATCTCATAAATCAAAGAACATGTGATACAATCATACACATCATAAATAAGTCCATAATCATCATAATCATATAAATGTCAAAATGTCCATGTACAAAGTGTCTTGATACATATGGATAAAAAATATGCCATCATGGGCATGAATCAAAAGGAGCCTTCATAAGAGGCATAATCAAAATGAATACATGTATACAATCAATCAAAAATGAGCCTTCATAAGAGGCGTACATCCAATACATACATGATGAATAAAGTAGAGTCAACCATGACTCTCGCCCTCTTCTAGACTGCTCGGCCTAGGGGCCGAGGAGAAGGCTGCTCACTGATGAGAGGGCCATACAAAAGCCATGAAAATCTTTTGAACTGTATGCTTTGCTGCTTGATCGAGCTGATTGAAAGGTCCTTTGGGACCTAGATCTAGACCTACTCACATCTAACTGATCAAAGGGAGTAACCCTTTGTTCATCTAGAAATGCCTAGTGATATGAAGACTTATAATAGGAGGCATCACCACTAGCTCTCATGACATATGATAACATATCTGCCATCCCAAATACCGAGGAGGCCTGTAATAAAGCATCGGGCTCTCCCGTAACCCTAGCTACATCCGTCTAAGCCGTGTGTACACTCTATGGTCAGCCGATATCTCTTTGTAGTAATAGTATGCATCGGGCCGTAGACTTCTACCATAGGCTTGTAATTTGTGGCATTTGAGTCGACATCTCTCGAAACTAAGCATCTCCATCTCCTCCACCTCCATGACTCGACTTTTGCTTTGACCCGATCTTCTCTCGAGGTGATGAACCGTAGCATTTGTACCCTAGCACGATCTCTCTCCACACATCACTTGGAGGTAAATAGCTAAAAATGCTATAAGCTGCTACTATAATGTAATTACTGCTCTCGATCCTGCTACCCACCACCTCCATCTCCACCATCCCCTCCACCTCTCAATGGACTATGTGGTGGGCTCGGAGTGGCCCCCTGTTGTGCACCATCTTGAGGAGGACCCTATGGGACTACTCCCTGAGTAGGCACCTATTGTAATGGTGAACGAATCCCAACTACTATGCCCACCTAGGGCATTTGTATCTAGTGAACTATAAGAACTGTCTCTACTTCTGGCTATAGCCCTTGTCCATATAGTTGACATAGTGGAGGACCTTGTCTACCACCGCCATCCCCATCTAATCCATCCTGATCATCTGAATCATCATCATCATTGTCACTCCACTACTCTAGAGGTGGCCTAATCTTGATATCTCATGTTGCCTACTGAGAATGGTGAAATGATGAGGTAAAACTATAGCATACCGTGGTGCGTAGGTTGTTGTAACTCCAGGATTCATAATTTGGCAAAGCAGAACCCATAATAATTGGACCATCTAATCAAAATTGTCTCTAGCTGCTCTGACCTAATCTGTGGACCAATATCAAAGGTCTCCCTAGCCCGATGCCCATACCACATCTCAAGTCCGGAAACATCCCGAACGACCCCAAAATCTCTATGACATTGATCAACCCCTGTAATACTCTTTGATGTATCCACGACTACTAAACATAAAATTGTCTACCATAGCAAGACTAAGCTCATTGCATCCTCTAGCCAGCATGATATACCCTATAAGGTCTCTAAACAATTGTGTGATGTTGAATTTCATCAAATGCACGTCGGTAATAATATGTATCTTCCATATGGCCACGTACATCTCCACTAATGGAAACCCAACCAAAAAATGAGGGCTCATTAGGAGTTCAATCTTACAATTCTCCTGTAGGGTGACCAATGGCTATGTGGTCTCTGGCCCATATCTGTAAAAGTGTGGCTAGACCTACCGTATTCTGATGGTAGTATGCAATCAAGTGAAGATCTTAATATAAGTGTGCTAGTAGGCCACAACAATAGCACTCTCCCCGAGTATATCTTGGATCACAGTAATCAAACACGAGGGGAAGGATGTGCCTGTCTTGTTAGTAAGTAGGATGCCAATGACAAGATCCATGAGATAAACTGACACACGATGTAAACTCAAATCTGTAATAAACTGATGCATATGAACTATCATACCTCATTGAGGTATTTCATCTATGCTAAAGAGCTCAATAAGTTTTTCTAGAATCCGTGTCTCATCAGTCTCATACTCAATCAAGGCCCCCACAATCGGGAATCATAGGATCCTCCACATGTCCTCTAGGATGACCGTCATCTCACCAGTGGGAAGCCTAAAACATTGACTCTCACTATGCCACCGCTCGGCTAAAGTTGTAATCAGGTTGTGATCTATGGTGATTCTAGAATCTATGCCACATGTGTCGGCCTGGACCATGTACAAGGTAATATCCAAATACTTCCTCTCACATCCCAAGAGAGCAGGGTCGAGGTTGGCCAATTGGCCATGTCTCTCCAACACCTACAACATAGTTAGTTGTCTATGCAAAATCAAACAACACACTTGTTATATTTTTCTCCTATCTCACATCAGCTAACACTTCGCCTATTTTTCATCTCTAAAGTCTTCTAAACATTTCTAAATGTCTTCTAGCCATCCCTATGTTCTTCTACATTCCTTTGGAAAACTTGTCATTTTTCTTATAAGTGTTCACAAACACATTTTGATGCATGTGCATACAATTCCATACATGTACCTACATTTGATGCTTATGCGTACAACGACGCGCATGCACCTACACTTTGACACGTGCTCACATACTATCATGTTCATGCACAACCTATCCTAGACCCCCTGTATTGATGCTTGCATGTGGCGGGAGATGCTTACGCACCATTTTGGTGCACGCACACCTATTTTCCCTATCTTGACGCATACATGTCCATTCCTACCCCGCTGGCGTACATGCACCTATTAGTCCAATGCCTACGCTGACCTTACTACCCCTGCACACCTATAAGGCACGTGTATACATTTAGACCCCCTAGAACCCTATTAAATATTAAATTTGACAAAAAAGGAAGGGGTACTCACGTAAGGTTGATCGCCCTACATATTCACCTACTCACGAAATGTGTCTTCTCGCCTCCCGCGCCTCGAATTCATGCCACCTCTCCTTAGTGTCAGAGAAAAGGTAAATAGTAAATCGACAAAGCGTCACTATCAAATGAATTACTTGTAATGATTCTACCCCCAAGAGGGGTATATATGATCATTTTTACCCCCACTGCGATACCTTCTCGCCTCGCCATGATGACCGAAATTCATTATTTCACCATTGCGATCATTCTAACTTCTTTTATTACCCGTTGTGATGATTTTTATTAAATAATCATTTTTGACTTGTTTTCTTCTCGCTAGTGCATATTTTTGCTACCCAATGCCCATTTCTTCACCCTGGGACATTTTTCGTGTGCTTTTGGGTGCTCTTCCACTTCCTCAATTCTTTTGGTGATCAAAAACTTTAAAAATTACAAAAATCATGAATTTTTCAAAAACCAAAAATCATTAAAACTCAACAATTTACAAAAATCGGTAAAAATCTCATACGTAGTTGAAATTTGTGTCTCACACATGGTATTCATTTCATATTTTTCTTGTGTTTTCATGTGTTTTGAAACAATGACTCACGGATCGTCTGGATCTACAACCATTTACAAAGATAGATTGCTTACTTCATCAGTACTTTGGGGCACACCTGAAGTTTCTGATGCATTGTTTCATCATACACAAAGCTTTTCATCAAACCCTAGTGTCCTCCATCAATTACCCTCACAAGAATACTTTTTGGGGCATTAATTTTCACACTTTTCATTTATCACGAACATTTTGGAACTACAACTTGATAACAAAACATTTGTGCAACTTTCTTAAATGTTGTTGGTTTGAGTATGTGTGTTTGTACTTATTTCCCTATTAGGTTAGCTTGTTTACTTCTTGTATTGAATTATATTCTGTATGTTGCATGGATTTGGAAATTTAGAGAAGGAAATTTTTAGTATTAGTTATTTTCATGTCATTTTACACTTCTATCATATGCTTATATTTTTAATAAGGACCGATGATGAATATTTCTAGCAATATGATGACAAAAATATTGTTTTACATGGTATTGGATTGATGATAGCTCAATATCCCTTCCTCATTATTTTTCTTCTATATCCTCTTTCTTCCCTATTCCACTTTTTCACTTAGGGCATCTTGTCCCTCCTCCTCCTTCTATCTATTTCCTTCTTCTTTTCGATCGTCAATCGACCTCTTCCATCACCCCATTGACACTCGAGGGGCATCATTTACTCTACCTTTTTTTTGTCCACCCCTTCAATTTTTTTAGTTATTTATGCTTGTCTACTTTCTTTGAAGTGGCATAGCTTATGCCACCCCAAAGAGGGGAAAATGTAGACACCCATAGTTTGATCAAAGCAATATTATTCCTAACATTGCACTAGCTATTATTCTCGCTCCTTGCAAATTGACGACACTTCATCAATTAGACTTATTTTCCCTTCAAAACCTCTTAATTGACCAATACACATTGATTAAGCCTTCTTATCTTGTAGTTGACTAATGGATCTTCTCATTAGCTAACTCCCACTTCCAACGCTTTCGAAATCTATCCAAACACCCTCCGATACTCCTGAAAGCTTCCTAAGCCTATTTGGGACCCCTAATTAATCCTAAGAGATTAATTAGTCTCTAAACCTAGTCAAATATTGCTTTGACTTGCTAAAAGTGCTTTTTGGACTTACCTTTTGTCCCACATGCACCCAAATCATTCCATTCTTGGAAAAAAACCTATAAATAGACCCATACCCCTAAGCCATTTCTAAGAACACTTCTCCCTTTCTAGCATAAACTATAGTATTTTGTTTAGGATTAAGAGATTTCTTCATTGTTATTGAGCTATCACTATCTATTGCATATTCCAACTCAAGCTTGAGTAAATGAGGAGAACCATATGGTCTAAACAACCATTAATGGTGAGCTCTCACTCTCAAACCCTTGAGCATCAAACAATCATAATTGATTGCTAGGATCTTCTAGGTTCATCTTAATTAGCATTCAAAGAGTAAAGAGTAATATTCATGTTAGTTTGATGTTTTTTCAAAGTTATAATGCATCCATAGGTATAGCTCTTGTTTATCTCTTATCTTGATGGTCCATAGTTAAATTTTGTAAAGCTTTAGGGATTTTTAAGGTTGTTGCCTCATTCCATAGCTTTTCCAACTTTTCCTTGTTCATAGATGTTGTTGCCACACCATAAAAAAACTTCCATAATTAATTTATCATCCCTCAGTGTTGCTAAAATGAGAAAAAAATTTTTCCAAGCCAAAACAAAGACTATGTGCTGCCAGAAACCCTTGGGCCAAAAACGGGAACTTGCTCATATCTCCCAAACCGTGCATCAGATATCCATGAAATTTTGAGAAAATGTTCCTCATCTAAACCCCTTGAAGCTGAAAAAACTAAAAATTAAAAGGAGGCTCTGATTTTTAATGGAATCCATCTGAATTTTTTTGGTCCTAAGTTGATTCTTCTCCATTTGTCGTCAATCAGGAAGCAGTTTGACTTGAAAATCTGAATAGAGACTGAAGAGCAAAAACCTAGAAGGAATCTGAATTTTTTTATAAATCTAATTATCCAAAGTTCAAATTATAAAAATAGCAAGTGTCGTTTGTTCACACTTTCCATTTTTAGTAAGTTTCCAAAAATGGCAAACTCCTCCAAAAGAAAGAATAGTGAAAACTATGCAAGCATAAAACTTGGGCATATGGGTGAAAAAGTAATAAAGCAAAAGCAAAAAAACTTTCCAAAAATGGAAAGTTCTCTGAATTGACCCCAAGTACTTGTGGCATGTTTGGAATGTGAGAGAAACACCCCTGTGCAATGATAAGGCCAAAAAAGCAACCTACCTAAAATAATGCTCCACAGAGCTGTTTTGAAAAACAATGTCTTTAGTTCCAGTTGTAAAAAGTTGATGCCATCTCTGTAGTAACCTATATCACCACTATTTTCATCCTCACATGGTTTTAAGACAGTTTCATATATCAAAAAAGTTAGTTCATCCTTTACAAGAGGTCTTGAGACATCCAATTTGTGCTCGGGAGCAAGTTGGAACACCATATAATGTAACAGGAAAACCCATGATCATTTTAGGAAATCCTTTAGTTAAAATACTAGAACCATTATTCCACATTCAAGAGGATATTGCTTCATATTTAAGAGAGGTTATTTGGCATAATAGACAAATTTTGAACTAGTATGTCATAACACAAAAGGCTTGGATATTGAAGAAGAACAAGCTATTGAATTGGAAAGAGAAAGACAAATTCATGCACCACCTAGAAGATTTTAAATTCATTTCAGACTCCCAAATCAGCTTATAGAAGATACATAAATTACATAACTCTTAGAAAGGCCATATCTAAATTGGGCTCCCATAGACATCGGGTTTATGAAATCTTGAATAAAGTCTACAACTACGTTCAAAGTTTTGAGTTCCCTCTGCTCACTAAAGACTCGTCATTAGAGGAAATCATCATTGCATTTCAAGAGATGGTCAAGAAGGAGACAGATGACTCTCTTTCCTTCAATAAAGACAATTTAGATTCCTTGACTGGTATAAGAATTTGTATTTCCGCAATTGTAGTGGATCATGAAAAATGGCTTTAGCAATATAAAAGGATCGGTGGTGTCCTAGGGACCAAGAAATTTAGGTTCACAGGGGTTGTCATGGATTTCTCTTGAGTGATTTTCCAGTTGCTCGGTCAAGTGTGTAACGAGAAGAATGAAGGAATGATGGCACTTCATGTTTCAAAGTGATTTTTTGAGTTGCGGGATAAACATTCAACAGTGTTTCTAAACACTTAATTCGATGTGTTTGGGCATCATTTGAAGGTGATTTCTCGGGACGCAAATAGTTCGAGAATTCAATGTTCACTACATTAGAGAATATCACCGATTCACTAATGAGGTTTATCTACATCAGAGGTGGAGTGTTCCTTATCCACGCTTCAGAGCATCTTCTTCTCTCTCCTTCTCCCTTTCTCTCCGTATTCTTCTCTCTCCATTCTAATTCTTCATTGGGCCTCATCATTTTATTTTGTCTTATTCACTTAAGTGACCTATTTTAATATTGTAAAAGTATTTTCTCAAAATTATGAGAGAAATACTTAATTTAATGAAAAGTGAAAGGTCACAAGTGGAATAGGAATACGAAGAGTCATGTGAGGGAGATGAGAGGTAAATTCAAATTATATAAATTGGGATGACTTCTCCATTCCAAAAGGATTTCATATTTTAAATAACTATCACTCTATATCAATAGTGGATTGTGATATGTTGTTGAACTTTGTGTCACCAATGCACATGAAATAAAAGCTACAATTTCTTCCAATTCTTCTTTTCCCTTACTTTTTACAACTTATGTAAAATTCAATCAAGGAATAGAGTTTCTACTTTCTAAGATGTATGAATGTGTGCAACTTTATATGCATGGTTTCCTCTCATTGTTGACACAATAATCATAGTTGGTATGAACATATTTTGTTTCTTCCACTTCTCTCATTTATGCACTTTGCAAGTATAGTGATGTGCAAGATATTTGTATCTTCGGTAGATGAATATAAAGACTTTGTGTTTTAATTCATTGATCCCACTAGATTCATTATTTCTTTCTTCTATATTGAATGTGAAACTATTCTAGTTACTGGGTGTGAGCTCTGCAATCTACTCATGACAGTAATATTCCTTGCCTAATTTCTCTCCTTCCCCCTCATCACTATGATTTTCCTCCCTTATACTTGTTGATCAAAGAACACTTGAAAAAAGCACATAAGAAGTCCTCGCAGTGGGAAGTAAGTCATATTTAAAGGTGTGAATGGATAGGGATATCACGTGTATAGAACATAAGTTCATTTTCTCAGGACTTAGCCATTTTGCTCATTAAGGTCTATTTTTAGAGATGACGTGTAGAGAACACAAACAAGGTAGAGACATGTGTGCCATGCATTGGCTACTTTAAGAGGATTGGATATGAAGCACGTTGCATGGACATAATCCGGAAATAGATCTCTGCTACTATCGGTTAGCTTAGTAGTTTATTGTTAGCGCATTTGCATGTGTGGCTAGTTTTGTAAAGGCACGTGGCTAAGAATAGCATGCAGCCTATTTTTAGAATGGATAAGTGGTGAAGGGAAATTCCCCACCCTTATATATATGTAGTAAACTGGGTAATAGATATACACACGAGAGGGGATCAAGATATATATAGATATGTTGTTAAAGCTGCTACTCACATACTACGATATTGTAATGAGGGTTCGTAAACTTATTGCATTGAGTATAATGAAGGACATTTGTTGAATCTAAGTGTTAGTTCTATGTGTATCGAATCTAGTATGTTTTTGATCTCATCATGGTTAGTACTTAATTATGTTTTCCTTAGATATAGATCTAGTATGCTCTGTAGAATGATGACTAGTAATAGAACTATATATATTAAGTCTCCATCATGCTAACATCCTGCTACAACAACCCTAAAGAGGAACTGGTACCTTTGTGTGCTTCGAATGAGTGCTCATTTTAGGATGAGTGATGTGTTAGCACGTGCAGGGTTTCATAGGGTTCATATCACTTAATTATAGGCTACATCATTGGTTATGTTGCAGGAGCTCTTTTCGAGTTGTTTTCGGGATGGTTCATAATAAAGACATCTTGGTTGACCTTAGCAGTATTGAAGAATGGATACATGATACGGAAGAAGAATACGCTTGGCAATTCAAAATTGGATCTGAGTTTAACGCACACACTTGGGTGAAACATAATATGTATGACAATCTATATGAGATATTTTTCGCTATCGTTCGGTAGAATTTTACAAGTGGCTAGTTACATATGCATCTAAAGAGAGTTGGAGGTATTGCACACTTGTCTAGATGTAGGAAGAATTACAGGCCCTTTAGGATGCTGATATGATTTGGACTCGAGCTATGGATACGTGGTTTTATGGTGTCTTGAACAATTATATCTTGGAATACTTAATTTCCACTTATTCATGTCTAGAGGTAGCTGAATTCTAGTTCTTATGACATCCACGGGGAGCTTACCTACAAAGCATTCCACTGGTGATCAAGATCCTAATGGTAACTTTGAACTTGGAGAGTAAGCGATGGCTAACTAAATCCCACCATGCGCGGGGGGGAGGGAGGCTGTGAAGGATGGCGAGACTTAGCAGCGATAAGGAGAGAGAAGAAGAAAGGTAGCTTAAGTATAATGAGGCATGTGAGAGGGAGATAGAGAAGCAACATGATGTTGCAACGTGGATGGAGTTGAGGAGAGATATGGCTCGTGAAGGATTTGGAGCTCATGTAGAAGATGTGGAGCTAGAACATAACGAACTATCCCATCTAGGAAAGCATGACAGGGAACCCTCCTCTCCCTCACAAGGAAGTGCGCCAACAAAGATGACCTGGGCTACAGGCATGCTCTAAATCCACCTAGTAACCTAGCACTTGTGCATGGTTTTCCAGTATCTAGTATGACAAGTAATCAACAAGAAATTTTTGGAAGTAAGAGAGAAAGTACATCATTAGTAGGGCATACGACTTCATTGTTATTTGGAGGTGTGTTTTTAGGCGCATTGTCCACAAAAAATATGAGTGCACCAAATGTTGGATTCACTTCTGGAAGTGGAACTACTTCATAGACCATAGGGGTTTAGTATAGTACTACTGTCGGAGCACAGGGGAGTATGTCTATAGGACCTATTCCAACTACAGGTTTAGGATCAAGAGGCATGGGAAGTTCTGGTTCAGGTGGATCTGGAGGTTCTAGAGGAAGGGGAACACTGGAGGTTCTAGATCAAGTGGGAAAGGTCTGCTTTTGACCCCGGAATATTTATATGAAAATGTCTCTTCATCTTCTAGAGTATAGGGGAATAGAATATGCTATTAAACATGTGCATATGTATGAAATATTGTGGTGCATAAAAGGAATCAAAACTTCGATTATAGGGAAAGCTAATTTGCTACTACATTACAAGGGTGCGCACACGGTTGGTACATAAAGTTTGACCTAATCGGACTTGCGTGGATCATGTAACATTGAAGGATGTGTTCATAAAGAGTTTCAAATCCTTGAATTTGAGTAGAAGAGTATAAGTGGACTCAAGGATATTAAGAAAGGCACTACCGAAAGTGTGTGTGAGTATGATGCCCATTTTAAGACGATTATGTATAAATTTTCTTATAAAATTCACGGAAGCCAAAGCATGCATAATGGTTTGTTGGGGGATTGATTACACCATTTAGGAGGGCACTTTCACATAAGACATATATTGATCCATGCGAGGCATTAGAAGCAGCCCTACATGCTGAGGTAGTTGGGAGTATTAACACTGGTGTTAGCCCATTCTTAGAGGCACATATTGCAGCTATGACAAAACAACTAGAGAAATTATTAGTGAATTCAGCCCATGAAACGTGCTCAGGAATTTGGTGTACAGATTATGAAGTAGAGGGTCACATGAAGGATAGTTTTCCTCACAAAAAGTAAGCTCATTGCTGATGGATTGTGAGATATGCCACTTAAACTATGATGTTAGCCGTTGCCCATTATTACAACTTGCGATAAGGAAGAAAATTTTAAGCTACTATAAAATCTGCAGGTCCACAACTCATGACACGAGAGGAATGTCGACTAATTGGATAGATTCATGATGTTATAGATATTGGTGTATGACAGATATGAGTTTAAGATAAATCTAAAGGAAAGAATGAGCATCAGGACTAGGAGCACAATCAGGCGCACTATGATCAGTATAAGGGGTGTTTTGAAAGCAGACATGATAGATGTCAAGGATACTGTAGTGGATTCGGAGGAGGAGGCCATGGTGGTGAAAGAAGTGAGTTTCCTTGTAGAACATGTTATACTTATGGATCTCCTGACCACTATAGGTGTGAATGTCCTCGAGAATATTACATGTTCTTTTTGCGGAAAGAACCATAGCTATGAAGAGTTCCCAGACTTATATAAGAATGCGAGTAAGCAACATAAGCAAAAAAAAAGGTGCCAGGATGGTTAGGATACACCACACAATGAACAATCAATGGATGACCAAATTGGAAGCAGAGTCCGAGGCACTACAAGTGAGTATCACGACCTGTGCTGAGGCAACACGTGCCAAGGAGGTATTACAACATAAACCTACCATCACTAAATATGAGTTTCTTCATGCATGGTACCCATATCCTACCTATCCAAAGGAGGTTTATCAGGATACCATGGAAGTGCTAAGGAATCTTTAGGGTGAGATATAATATTTAAAGGAGCAAAAGAAAGCATCAGAGACAATCCAAACTGATATAGATGACTTAAGAGAAGTGTGCAAAATGTTGCGCCAGGAGAATATCATTCCAATGTTAGGAATTTTGTTGAAAGGGAACACTCCACACGTAAGTATTGAGACTAGATGATAGACCGTGCATGAAAATATCCCTCCTCATAGCCTAGATTATGACAAGGAAATCACTCTGAATGCTATTGTGGATGGGTGGCTGTTGAGTAATATACTAATTGATATAGGTGTGGAAGTCAATTTTCTTACTTTGGATGCATGGGTACAAATGGGGAGACCCCCATTACAGCCATCCTCTAATGTATTATTCATGGCTAATCAGACTAAGGCCACTCCCGTAGGAGTTTTAAAAGATACATTTATTACCACACAAGGATCCAAGTTCACTTTGGAGACTTTGAAGTTTTAGCGTTGGCGAGAATCGAGATAGCTTCCCAACTCTTCTAGGGCATCCTTGGTGTTATGTAAATAATGTTGATCTTCAGTTCAACAAGGGCTATATCAGTTTTGAAAATAAAGAGGAAAGGGTCATTATCCCTTTGATAGATGGAAAGTCCACACCTTATGTTGAGCCTTTAAGTGAAGAATATTTGAATAGGATTTATGTACATTCCATTCGAGATCCAGAGATGATTGAACCAACCAAATAAGGACTAACTCAGTGGGAGGATGCACAATCTATTAGTGATACTACAAGTGTTGCTTGTGATGATTGGGTTCACAACACTTATGAGTTGGTAGGGTGCGAAGTAAAGAGCATATTCCCTCGAGGCAAAAATATGTGTTATGTTAGGAGGATAGGTAATAACTCGGTAGCTTGTTACACGAGAGAAGGGGATCTCATGGTATTCCTGCGTGCCATGGAAGAAAAATGGATAGACCCCTTTGTAGAGGAGAAATATGCTAGCATATACACTACATGGGATAACAACACGGTGGGTGGTCCATAGGGATAATCATGGTCGAATGGGATGAAATTGGGGTTGATCTTACTACTAGGTTCTTTAGGAGAAATGCACCTACATAAATATGCAATTATCATGGTGATCAACCTGTTCAACACCATGTTTAGAAGTGTGAGAGACTCTGGATAGAAGGGCAGGAAGCTTTACCACCTTCACTATGGGTGCACCGGTTTTATTCCACTTTACAAGGTTGTGCACGTGCTTGGTATGTATATGCAGAACTCCATAGAGATCTTGGAAATCGCGAATTTAATTGTAGGAATGGTCTAGATGTTTGAATTATTCTCTACAAAACCTCTGGTAGAAGAAGCATTGAAAGTTATCAAGTGCTTAACTATGGGGGATAGTGCGAGGATGAAGAAATCCTCCTACAATTATTCTATAAAGGGGACTTAGGTGCGCATCTTGATAAAGAACCAGGGGCCGATGCAACATTACTTCAATGCGCTTGCCTTGCGAAAGAGAGAGGAAAAATAGTCTACCTAGTGGATGATGAAGAAGTAGATAATCTAGATGTAAACCATTCAATAGGAAGGCGTGAGGTATTAGACAGTGTGGATAGGACCACACGCGCGTATCATGAACCTATGAAGACAAAATAGGTGAATATTGGAATAGAGACTGAGCCTAAGGAAGCCATAATTAGAGACTATTGGTCAGAATATGAAGTGGAAAAAATCATAGAGTTACTAAGGGACTACCAAGACCTATTTCCTAGGGGGTACCATGAAATCAAAGGCATGCATGAATCATTAGGGGAGATGAAGATGAAGCTTAAACAGGTGTGTGCCTAGTTAGAAAGAGGTCTTACGAGAATGAGCCCAAATCTGCGTAAAAGGTCAAAGAAGAGATTGAGAACATGTTGAAGTTTGGAATTATCAAGCCCCTTGATGAGTCGAGAATGGGTTATAGTCTCATGGTGATCGAGTATCAAGAAGGATGGATGGATTAAAATATGTGTGGACTACATGGAGCTAAATCGCATGTGTAACAAATCCATTCCCTATGTCATTTCTTGATGAAATACTAGAAGGAGTTGCGGGGCATGAAATATATTCATTTACTGAGATGGGTTCTCTAGGTATCATTAGGTTAGGATTGCCCGGAGGATAAGGAAAAGACTACGTTTACTCTTTGGATGAGGTAGCTTCTCCTATCTTGTCATGCCTTTTGAGTCCGAAAAATGTGCCTCTTTGTATTTTTGTGCATAGTTGTATAAGCATTCAAGGAATTTATTCATAACTTCTTATAGGTATATTTAGTCGATTGGATGGTGTATGGATTAGTTAAGGACCACTTTGTGACAATCGTGCTTGATGTTTGAATGGTGTAGGTAGTTGAGTATCTATTTAAACATCAAGAAGTTCATATTTGCTACACCATTTGGGATACTTTTAGGACACATAATCTGTAAGGAGGGTTTGTTAGTTGACCCAAAAAGGTTGCAGTCATTATAGGCCTAGGGGAGCCTACTAGTCAAAGTGAGGTGTGCAGATTTTTGGGACATACAATATATTACAGAAAATTTATCAAAGGCTATGCCAAAGTTTCCACACCCTTAGAAGAGTTACCGAAATAGAAAGGTATGTTCTACTGGGGAGAACAAAAACAATGCACATTCGAGAAATTAAAGGAGAAACTTACTACCACGCCTATTATGTGTTTTCCTTCGTGGGACAAACCATTTCATGTACATGTCGAAGCCTATGACATGGCCATTAGCGCAGTGTTGGATCAACCTGGAGAAGGTATTGTAGATCATCCTATATGTTTTGCTAGTAGAAATCTGACTCCTGCAAAACAAAATTACATAACTACAAAGCTCGAAGCTTTGTCAATGATCTATGTGTTGCATAAATTTCTCTAGTACCTACTAGCTACACCATACGTCTTTTATACGGATCATATGACATTGAAGTTTTGGTCAATAAGCTTGTTTTACAAGGGCGAATATGTCAATGGGTTCTCTTATTTCAAGAGTTGGACTTCACAGTTGTGGTAAAACCAAGAAAAAGTAATTATGGACTAGACCATTTATCAAGAATACAGTCAGGAGAAGAAGCACAAGAAATTGAGGATACCATGCCAGATGCATAGTTATACAGGTTACAATACGTGCCATTAGAACTAGAGGACATTGTTGTATTTTTATGCACAGGATGGCACCAGAAGGAATGAAATCATTGGAGAAGAAATAACTTGTTATACGTCTTTACACCTTATATATTAATTAGTGGTGACTTGTACAAAATGGGTCGGGATGAAATATTGTGCCATTGTGTATTAGAACATGAGCACAAGGGAATTATGGAAGAAGCTCATGGTGGAATTGTAGGAGGCCACTATGTTGGTGATACCACATTGTGTAAGATTCTACTCACAGCGGATAATGGTGGGAGACCCTCTGTAAAGATTTTAACGAATCTTATAAGGCATGTGATCATTGTCGATGTCTTGGAAGACCACGTCAATGAGATGAAAATTCTATGAGACCTTTTGTTAGTGTAGAAACGGTTTGAGAACTTTCTTATAGATTTTATGGGTTCTATTTCACCGGTTGCGTAGAAATGGATCATGCTACATTATCACTTGCACGAACTATCGACATGGTGGGCATAAGCAGCACTGCCAAGGACTGCACAACAAATACAACAACTCGGTTTCTATGGGAACATATTATTACAAGTTATAGATGTCCTTTGAGTTTGAAAAGTGATAGGGGCACACATTTTCTTAATGAGACAATCATAATTTTATTGGATGAGTTCATGATTACACACCATAAGACTACACCCTATCATCCTCAAGAAAATGGAAATGCTGAGGCTTTCAACAAAATTTTGAGCCACACATTGAAAAAAATCTATGATGTTGGAAGAAAGGATTGGGATGATAAAGTATCTGCAGTACTTTGGGCATATAGAACAACATATAAAAGTTTGAACAAAGCCACACCATTTTAGTTAGTGTTTGGCACAGAGCTCATTCTTCCTATGGATTTTATGTTACCTTATTTGCATATTGCATGTCCTAGAGGTCTACTTGATGAGCAAAATTTAGAAGAATAGATTGAAAATATAATTCAAGTTGGATGAGCGACGAGCCATAACATGTTGGAGTCAGAAGCAAGAAAAGGCTAAGAAAAAAGCATGGCATGACAGAAACATAAGGGATAAGAAGTTTGAGATTGGACAAATGGTACTTCTTTATGACTCTAAGTTCTTGTGCCATCTAGGAAAACTTAAGGTACATTGGTTAGGGTCGTATGTTATCACTTACATCCTTGAAACATGCACTTTCTAGTTAGAAGCACTTGATGGAACATGGCTACCCGGTTACTTCAACGGGAGTAGGCTAAAGCCCTACTATAAATAAGTCTTCTTGGTGTTTGTAATAAGGTAGTATTGCCATTTAGATTAGGTTTTCAATTATGTATTTCCTTAATGTGTTTCCTTCTTTGTCGCTATGCTTTTTCAATTTAGTTGGTGTGTTGTGAAATAAGCGCGCTTGCACGCATGAAGCTAATTACTATATGAAGCATGTTTATGTGTAGAGGATTGCACATAATTTTAGTGTGGGGTGGTTGTCGATATCCAGGTACAAGATTGTGGGAATTGAAAAGTGAAAGGAATAAGTTACTATGGGTGCTCTTCAATTCAAAGGATTTCCTCTAAAAAGTGACCAAAGATGGAGATGAATGAAGGAACAATATAACGTGAGGTAAGAAGAGGCTAAATGAACGTGAGGTAAGCATGTGCAAGGAAGTGCGTTGAAGAGAAGTCTATGACTAGAGGGTAGGAAGGCACGCTAGAAGGTTATAGTTGAGGTGCGAAGATGTAACACGTGGAAAGAATGAAATTAGTTAATTAATGAGAGGATATTTGGTAGGTGAAGGAGTAATGAATGCATTAGAAATTTGAAAACCTATATAAGGATGGGATGTGAGTTCATTTTTACCATTACGATTAAGAGTATTTGAAAAGGAGTCAAGTATGAAGAGTCGTGTGATTGTATTGAGGTGCGAAAGGTGTGTAACCAGTCATGACAAAGGGATTTTGACACAAAAAGATCTTGCGTCCTTGGTGGTGAAGGGTTTGAGTGAAGCAAGGTGACAGAGAGGAGCTAGGGCATGTGATTTCACCTAGGGCACGTTGAATCAAGCTAGGGTTTGATTCACACATTATAGAATTCAAGAGGAAAGGATCTATAAAGGATTGCAAGGTAGAAATGACACCCAAGAAAGTAGTTGCAATAGGAGTGAAGGGAAAGAAGAAGGTGGTAGAAGAAGAAGAGGAGATAGCTCCCGAAAGCAATTTTTCAGAAATGCAATATCCAGAGGGGTTATCATTTACTAGGAGTGGGATTCTCACATAAGGAAAAGTAAGGTGAGTGAGTACAATCACCGTACTATAGAGAATAAGAAGGATCTTGACGCATTGTTGAACATGAAGAAAAATAAATGCATAGTGAAAGACATGCCAGTGTATGATGATACTGATGAGAAGCTCTAAAAGAAGATAGGAGTTTACCAGCTATATGAACTCCCTTACTTTAGGAAATATGAGCCCTTGTACCAGTGGCTCATGAACGAGTGCACAAAGTTTTTTTCTACTTTGCAGGATGTCGAGCCATAATTTCAGCCGTGCTCATCTCCACGGTAACTAGGTTGAAAGACTTAGGAGAGGATTTGAAAGATGATGTAAACAGATAAGGCCACAATATTGGATACTAGAAAGGAGTTTGGGTACACAAAGGGTTTGTGCAACATGAAAATTGATAAACTAAAGAAGTATCCAGTGGTGCAAACAACCATGCATCTTGTTACAAAGCTAAATGGCCGGGAATGGTGGTCATAAGTGAACACCATGTGGCTACACATTGCCAAAAAGATGTCTGAATGGGTAGTACACAAAATTTTGCTTTATATTGTAGAAACAATCATTGAGGAAGCACATGTAGGAGGAAAGATCAACTTTGGAGTTGTTCGTTATCATTGGTGTTCATGGAGATCGAGTACTTGATGAATTGAAGGAGAAAATATAGGAGTATCCCATGGAACATAATTCACCTGTAAAATGCTTGAAGAAGTACTTGTGTAAGGGATCCATGACATAGTAGGTCAAGAAAAGGGTTGAGAAGTGATATGATAGACTCCGCATAGATTTTGAGGAAGAATGACGCATTCCCAAGGAATTGCCTTTGGTGGTTGGAAAGGCAGTTCAATTCGCTATATACCAACATTTTTGTATAGCACGGTTTACCATGAAAGATGTAGTATGGAGCCCTTGGTGTAAGTTTTCATATTCCTTCACAACAATGTACTTCCAGGTGTTTGTATATAGGTTCATAGATGCGCAGTGACTAACATTCAATGCGGATAAAGTAGATTGTGACTACCACACACTAAGGAAGAAATATGTGTATCCAGGGTGGGGTGCATATATTGAAAGGCTCATTTTAGATGTATTAATCATTAAACCAATAAGTTTGGCTATGGGAGATATTGGAGCAACATTGGTGTATCTTCAACTGAATCCCAAGATGGAGAATAACAAGTATGTGGAAGATGAGTTCACACTTCCAGCACCACTAAAGGGAAAGCATACAATGGAGAACGTCCCAGTGCCTAAGCCCACAAAGCCAATAGAAGTGGAGGATGAGGAGGATGAGTGCGAGGATAGTGGTGGTTTGGAGCATAGAGGTAGAAGACATCCTATGAACAAGGATGAAGCTGAGCGTGCCACTACACCACATCAACCACAAGAAGGGGATGATGAGGACTTAGATGCAGTCCAAGGAGAGAACAAATTTAAGTGAGTATTCAGGAGAAAAAGGAAATAAGGTGCTACTCCACAAATAGTGCACAAATCACCCAAACTCTCTCCATAGAAGGAGACAACCATGCAAAGGATAAGGAAATTGAAGTTGAATGAGGAGGAGGAAGAGTCAGAGGAAAGTGTGCCTACTTCTCCTACACCTCTAGAGAATGTAGAATAGAAAGATGAAGAAATGAAGCAAGGAGAAGAGGAGGAAAATGGAACAGAGGAGATAGCTACAAAAAATTCTCAGGACATGGAGACATAAGTCCCAAATTTAGAAGCTCAAGTTCCTAAGTAGCCTCGGTCTAGAAGAACAAGTGGAGAACACATTCCACTAGCCATGGGTTATGCAGAGGACACAGGTAAAATTGTTCGCGCCATTTCTAGAGCACTCTGTCGTAAAAGGAATTATATGGTTGAGAACTAATGGATGAAGATATGGCCATAGTGCACATGAGGAAGCAGTTATCATGGTCCATGCACACACACATGGATGAGCCAAATTTTTATGTGTGTGAGGAGTCATGCGTATCAAGGAGGTTGAAGAAAACACCTTAGGCTAGACACATGACAATAAATCCTACTGTCATGTTAGATGAACAGGTGAGTAATGCATTGGTCAAAGTCTCAACAGAGGTGGCAAGGTAGAATATGGAAAAGGTTGCCACAATTAGGGTGCTTAAGGAAGAGATCAAAACTAAGGATGGGGAAATAACGCCTAACACATGAGAGAGAATTAGCACATAAAAAGAAAATTACATTTATTAGCATCGTAGAGGAGATTGGAAACAATGTCATAAGATCTAGGCCACACTTGGATCTAAAGGTACCATAGACATTTCCTTTAGTAATACAATATGTAGGAAAGTTGGTGGACCTAGTGCTTGAAGATGAGCCTCTGTGCATGCCAGTGCAAAGGATCCAACACAAGAGGTAGAATGAGAGAAGGATTCAGTGATGCGGAAGATTGCATCCTATGAAGGACTCATTGTAAGAAGAATTAAAGAAAGAAGACCAAGCCTTGAACATCTGCATAGCTCTAGAGGCACTTATCAGCATAAAAACCATGGAGGAGAACAATGAGGTCCAAAAAGTAATGAAGGATGAAACATTGGGCCGTGTAGAAAGATTATCAATGGTTAAGCGTAAGCATGAGGCCCTGGCAAAAACACAAGAACCACACAAGACTTGACTAGAAGAGCTCCTTTTTGGGTGGAGGAGATAAACAAGTATCCTCCATGGACTGAAGAAGTATTGTGGGTGACGATTCTCTAGGTGGAGAAGCCAAAGGTGAAATAGTCTTGATATTAATGGAAGGCTCCTCCACGGGTGATGAAGGAGGTGAAAGGTGTTCCTCTATGGGTGGAGGAATAGGTGAGGTGGGTTCAAGCGCAGAAGGAGGGCTTCGGGATAGAATTTCCTCTATGGAAGGAATATGAGGTAATTGGGCGTAGTGGGTGTATCACTAAAAATAGCATGGACCTCGCGGGTATGGCTATCATGAGTCGAGGTTTCTCCAGTTTGATCAGAAGAAGGGGCATGATTAGGAAAAGGTTTCTTGAAGATATGTAGGTTTTGATTGGTAGGTGTGTTAGGATTATCCAAGGTTAGCTCACCTTTCTCAAGCATTTCTTGGACAATGTTTTTGAAGGTGATGCAATTGTCGTCACTATGACCCTTTACTTGATGGTAGTTGTAGAAGTCGTGCTCTTTATACCACATGGGTGTGGGGTGAGCAGGTCAAAACCAATGTGTGGTTTCATGGGAGGAAGGGTGATGGCCCTAGCTTTGATGAGCTTTTCTAAGATAGAAGAATAAGGTTCCCCAATTGGGGTATATTTCTGTTGTTCTTGTCTAAATTGAAAAGTCTAAATGGGTGAGAGATTAGATGAGGGGCTAGCCTGATTTGACGGATGAGCTGGGACAACTTTGAGTACCACTACGTTAGTGGTCCCCTTGGCCTTTGAATAATTGTTCTGTGGTTTTGAAGAAGAAGAGGTATCATTTGACTTGAATGTCAAGTTCTTATTGCGTAATTGAATTTTCTTCTCTTCAATGGCCCGAATCTCTAGCTTTCATGCCATGGTGAATGCTTCATCGAAGGTTCAAAAAGTTTGGACCTATAGGGTCGGTGAGATATGTCTAGCACAAGCCCGTGTGAAGATTTCGATGAGTTCGGTTTGCGGTAGTTGGAATGTGAGTTGATTGATCAAGCTACGCCAATGAGCAACAAAATCTATGATAGATTCGTCATCATACTAACGTGTAGAGTATAGGTCAGTCATGGTAACCTTCTTAACGATATTAATGGAGAAGTGATCCAAGAAGGCTTGGGCTACCTGATTAAATGAGAATATAGAGTGTCTAGGTAACCCACTATACCAATCTAATGCGGGTCCAGTCAAAGACATGGGAAAGGTCCTCAGGAGCAAAGCATCATCATGGGCGATCAGATAACACTGTGTTTGAAAGACCGCAAATGTTGTTGTGGGTCTTATTTGCTATTGAAATGGTTGAATTTAGGCATTTCCCAATGCATGGGATATGGATAGATAAGAATGAATGGGTGTATAGGCTCATTACAAATCTCATCGTAGGTGAGAGTGTTGGGGGGGATCAAACCGATGCCTCCAATGTCTACATCTTATCCATCATTAACTTAATTAGGTCGTTGGTAGGTTGTGATGGATGGGTGCCTCCTATAGCGTAAGAGGGTTGGTGTTGGGCATGTAACAAGGGTGGCATTCCAATATATGGTGTTTTCATATAGGTAGATTGAGAAGAAGGTAGTGAAATAGGGGGTACGTACCTAGAGTGAATAATAGATGAAACAAGAGGCTACTGATAGTATGTATATGGAGGTGGAAGGGTCGTGGTGACCCTAGTGGTAATGGGGGCTAAAGATTGTAGAATAGAAAGGATGACATTTTGAAAAGGGGTAGGGGTCACCGACACCGGGGGTGGTAGTGTAGCTATGGGTATATGTGAGACAATAGGGGTGGATGAGGTTGTGTTCTAGATGGTTGGTGAAGGTATAGTGGATGTGGTAGGTGTAACGGATGTGGCGAGATGTGTCACGGTCATGTAGCAGGTATAGGGCCTAGCTGTGAAATGACAGGAGGAAAAGTAGGCGAGGGTATTACGGAGCTAGATGGGGCTGACACAAGAGTGGAAACGAGATTTAGGTAGATAGATATGGGCATACAGTATATCAACTGACCCAAGGCATCTTGAGTGGATGAGTGGGAAAGATTAAATTGCAATGCAAATGGATTTTGGTCAAGGAGTCGTGTGAACTCCTCATCTCCTATGGCGATAGTGATAGTTTGGATAGGTTCCATGGCTGGTGATAAAATGGAAGGTGGTGAAGGACTAGGGGGAGTGGTTGACGACTAGCGTGGAATATGAGGGCGTTCGCTTGGCTTTAGGTCAACACCATGTGAACAGGTACTGATCGGGTTGGACTATTTTCTATAAATGACACAGAAATACAGCAGAGATGGGAGAAACAGTGGTAGTAATTTGGATTAGGTACCAAATGTCGAGATGGAAAATTACACGTATAACCAATTCCAGTTAGGGTAAACCGACGCTAGTCATAGGTAACCACGGTCGGTCAGCGTGGAAAGTGGAAAATTTGTGAAAATAGGGTAAAAGACCAATAATTTGTCTAGTATGCCATCATGAAACATCATATTGAAGTCTACCCTTTGAAGCACAAAAGTTGTTTTTGATTAAACCATGCTCTTGTGATGGATTTTCATGGTTTGAGAAGAAGAATACACACCATGACTCTATCTTCATATTCATATTGCACCGAAAATGTTCCTACATCGATGAACACTTTGTTTCCCTCTTAAAAATCCTGTGTCTCGCGACTTCCACCTAATGTTCTACAATTGTGAGACACCATTCCTTTAAGTCCTCGAGAGTGGGAAAATTTACCTTGTCATGAAAAATTTCATCCATTTGTAATTACAACATGGAATCATCTTTAGAATCAGCTAGGCACTTGAAAGGAATAAGAACAAACTAATTTTCCTCCTTCTCAAGAACTTCTCTAAATGTCTCACTTCGCTGCTTTATGAGTGACTACCTTCCAAAATAGAGGTTATATCATTGAATCGGAGGCCTTCATCTTCTTTGGGAAAATTTTTGTAACATGGGGATATGTTCAATAGACATTTGATATTAGGAAATGAGGAGTGTATGTTTCACACGATTCTAGAGATTTTCTTCAAATGTTGAAGAAATGAATAAGGGTAATGGGCTAGGAGGAATACCTGTTAAAATGTTGGTTGTGGGTTGTTGCGCGTGTATGACTTTTGAATCCACAGCTGATCATGAGATATTACTTTTTGCTTGGAGGAACTACCTGAAATGGAAAACAATACCACCAAATAAAAGTTAAACAATATATGCAATTGATTTCCTAGTGTGTGATAGACCCAGGAAGTGTGATACTTCCTAGATGGATGTCAATCCACTGTTTAAAGAAAATTAATGCAAGAAATAAAGGAAATCCTACTATAGCTAAAATGATTTAGGTACCTCATTCATCTACAATAAGAAAATTCATTCACAACAGGCTAGGCTATGATTGAATCTGAAGGTCAAGGTCACTGTCAAGGTATTGGTATTGGTCAGGGTAAGGTTCTGGGCTATTTTGGGTATTTGGTGGAGGTTTGGGAGCTCTGTTCTTGGTTTCTGGTAAAATACACAAAGACCAATGTTGGTTTGGTATGATCGGTATCGGTTTAGGCTAACCGATGATGGTTGTGGGTAACCGGCATCGGTATGGTCGGGGTATAGGAAACTCAATAAAAACTTGGTTGGGTGATAGATCTGAGGTTAGATGAAGATGGAAGGGAAATGGCAAGATTCATATGGATCTGAGGTATGCACAGGAATGATTAAGGTCCAGGTATGGGCAATGTAAGGGTGTGGATAAAAATATGGTCAAGTTTGCATGGAGGTAAATGATGGGGGATGGAAATGAGAGTAGAAACTAGTAACAGATGTAAAAGGATCTACCAAATGATAAATGGATAAGTGTTGGTTAACAAAACTTACTATTTGTATGAGCTTGATGCCTGGTTGGTAATGGTGGGTGATCAAATGGAATGAACTTGACATAGTGTTGGTGCTTCCTCGGATGCTCCCGTGGAGGTAGATGGTTGTGTGATTGCTTCAGGCATTGACTATGGATGCTCTGATGTGTATACTAACATTGGTTCTGCTTGCATGCAGCTCTGGTTTCGTCACTTGTTCTCAAAAGATGTGATTATCTCTCAGAAATGTGCCAACCCCGAAATAAGGTTATTTTGGGATTAAATGGTAACCGACGGTGGTTCCGTCTTAACTAGAAGTGGTTAAGGGTAACCGGCATCGGTTAGGGTGAGATTTCCTAGGTTTACTAAACTAGGCAGATCCCTTTGATTTTCTGGGATCTTGTTTCGTTTACTCCACGGATTAGCATGGAATATTCCTTCTAATGGGTGAGAATGTGGTTAGAGGGATTGTAGGCATTGATTTTTAGGGTTTGGGTAGGTCTTAGTTAGTTATGACAACTTACTAAGAATAGGTCTTAGGGTGAGGTAGCTTGATGAGGTGTCTAGCTTAGGTGGATATGTGTGCATTATCCCAATTAGGATATTTAAATAATAAATATGGTGAGGATAATTAATTAATTAAATTAAATTAATATTATAGTGGGGTGAAGGGAGCCATGGCTAGGTGGATGTGTTTAAGGTATTTATTTATTGGGGGACCAAGGAGAGTGTGACCCATTTTTGGTGTCTACAGTGTAATCTGATTTTGAATATTTTCATAAGAATCATGCATACTTCCACTTTGTTTATGCGGAACAATTGCTGTTTATATCCACCAACTCCAAGTTCATCTTGGTATTACTCACATAATCTTAACCCTTAATTTTTTCATAGAAGCACTCTTTATCATCAAGTGGACTTTTCCATATGAACTCTTGTTTTGGAATCTTGGAGTATTCGAAGTGGCGAGAAGTTGGTGATGTGGAACACACTCCAAGAGTCTTACAACTTTTCACTTTGTTTTGGATAACTCTCTTCAATGTGAATTGGCTCCACATTTTCCTATTATAGTCCTCCATGTTAGAGACATTGTTTTCAAGATTTAGGACCATCAAAGGAGATTCAAGAATCTTCCTTCTTTTGCACTTATGATCTTCTTCACAAAGCATGAAAGAGAGACATATTTTCACATTTTCTCTCACTAACTAAGGCATTAGGGAATACATCACACTCATCCATTGGCTTTGTCTCAACATCAAACATTGGTGTATCAAAATGAGAAACACAAATTGATTCATACCTATCTTGCATCTCCATATCCCGAGTCAAGAGTTCAATCGATTAGAGGATCTTTGGTGTTTTCTCGTAGCCTTCGGGATGTCTTGCAGATCAATATTCTGATATTTCCATAGGATCATATTCATTATTATTGAAATAATCTCTACATTGTACCTCTAAGAGATGGCTTAAAATCAGATCCATACATGCCTATGAATCATTTAAAACATCCTTGTCAATTTCTTCCATGCTTTCTATTTCCCAAGATTCACTTTCTTGCAGGCATAGGCATACTTGATTCATGAAACCTTTTGACAAGGAGAAGAGGTCCATACTTTATGGGAAGGGTAATCCTTTGAGTTCAAAATCCATATCATCCTCCTCTTGGTAGGAAGCAGAGAACCATGTTGGGGCAGCAGTATGGGAAGAATTTTCAGCTACATCTTGATCATCCATTATTAAATCCTCTTGCTCATATGGACAATGAAAGATTTCATACTTGCCATGATGATCATCCTTCTCTTTAGGTGAGAAGAGGTTGTGTTTGAGATATTCACTCTCTTTGGATTCAAAAATTAAGTGGGCTTCTTCCATTCAATCATCGATGATTGAATCGGGAAGAGAATTTGATTCTTCGACTATATTCATTTCTTCGTTCAGCATTTCTACATTACTTGAAGACTCAAAAGATGAGGGGAAATTACCCTTGACCATTTTGAATTCATTACCTTTGGTCCATGATGTAGGATGGATTTCTTGCACTTCTTCATATATCTCCATTCCGTTATTAACGAAAGATAAAAATTTGAAAGGATATTATCCACGATTACCTCAAACTCGTCATTTTTTAATTCTTCATTGTAGATGTAGTCTTCAGAAAGAATTGGATCATCGATCATGCAACAACATTATTCGTTTGAATACATTTCTCCTCCAATGGGTTGTGCCTTGAGCCAAAAATAATTTATGAATGGTGGTTCCATCTCCATGTCTTCTATCTCATCCTCCATGATGTTGCTTTGGTTCTCATCAAAAGGTTCAAGGATAAGATCTTCTTTAGGAGCATCCAAGAATCTTCCAGGGGATGAACACCTCATAGTATGGGTAGCCATCAGGGTCTTCCTCCATAGGGCACATCTCATCTTCTTCCTCCATTTGATGAAGTGCTTCAAGATGTTCATACCTTCTTTGTAGAGCTAAAGCATACCTCCAAATTTCATGATAGACTTTGGGGTCATAATTTCCTTCTACTATGCTCTAAAGCCTTTCCACATACTCTCTTTTAAACATTTTCATTTCTTCATCACCATATGTAATGAAGTCATCTAGAGAGCAGCAAAAAGGGCAATGTTCTCAATTTTATAGTGAGCTATGTGAGATTGCAAAAATCTTCTTTAGTGGGTCCTTCATCATTTTCCATAGTGTTGATTCATCGGGTCTTCTACCATAGATAAAATCTCTTACGCTTCTTCCTTGCCATGGGTTGATTCAAGTTTCTCATACATCTCTTGCAAGGATTTGGCATATTTCAGAATTTCAAGGTAGATTTGGGGATCAGAATCTCCTTATACAATGCTCATGACTCTTTGCACATACTCAGTTTTCAAGGATGCCATCTCATCATTTCTATACATAAGGAAATCATCCCAAGGGAGGTTGATGAAAGGCATGGTTCCAAGCTTTTCATTTAGCTGTGCGAGATTGAAAATATTACTTTCAGAAAATCCTTCATCTTCTTGGACTTCATACAACATCTTGTACCTTCTCTACATCTTTTTCATTAGTCTCTTAGATTCTTGATCATCAGCCACAAAAATTCCCATTTTATTTCCTTTAACAAAGCTCCTCTTGAATTGTAGCCACCAGGATTTGATGACAATATCTTTGCAAGGGGAAATTTTTATTATTCTACCTTGTTTTTCCTTTATTTTTAGATTCATGTAACTACTTGAAGAAAGAGACCCTTCTATCATTCTCAAATTTTCCTCTTTGCAAGGACTGGTTTGGAACCATGGTTGATCAACAATTTTCATTTCTTGGTAACCATGTTCTTCTTCTTCTTCACTATCACTCATTGGTACTTCACTCCAATTTGGAAATTTCTTCATAGTGCGCAGAAACGAATGTGACAGGGATTCGTTCCTTAATGGAGTCACCTTCAAAAAATGTTTCTTCTTTGAAATCTATTTTTTTTATTTTTGGAATATATATATATATATATATATATATATATATTTTTTTTTTTAATTTTTATGGGTAGAGATCATTTTTTGGGTACACTTGGGAAAATCTCTCCCAAAGACAATCACCAAAAATATTGGTGATAAAAATTTCAAAGGCGGAAAAATTAGGTGTCTCCACCAATGTTCACGAGGCTACAACCCTCTGCATTGAATGATACAGATACCGTTATTAAAAGTAAACTAATCCTAATCCTATCTAAATGTTGTGGGTGGAAAAATTGGTTAGTGAATACATAGGGACACTCAACTGAACCTATGTCAAAGTTCTTGTACGGGGTACTGATACAACCTAGAATTCAGTGATAAAAACCCTATGAAACCCTAAACACATTGGCACATCACTCAGCCTAAAGCTGGGCACTCGCACGAAGCATGCAAAGGTACCATGTCCCTCTTCAAGGTTGTTGTATCAAGATCTTAGCATGATGGAGACTTAATATATATAGTTCTATTACTAGCTCATCATTCTACAGAGCATACTAGATCTATATCTAAGGAAAAGCATAATTAAGTACTAACCATGATGAGATCAAAAACATACTAGATCAAATACACATATAGCTATCACTTAGATTCAGCCAATTTCCTTCATTATATTCAATGTAATAAGTTTACGAAGCCTCATTACAATATCAGTAGAATGCACGTAACAATTTTAACAACATATCTCTATATATCTCGATCCCCTCTATGTGTATATCTATTACACACTTTACTACATATATATATAAGGGTGGGAACTTTCCCTTTACCACTTATCCATTCCAAAAATAGGTCACATTTTACTCTTAGCCACGCACCTTTACAAAACTAGCCACACATGCAAGTGCGCTAACAATAGACTACTATTAACTAAGCGACAATAGTAGATCTATTTCGGCTTGTGTCCATGCAACATGATTTGTATTCAATCTCCAAAATAGCCAATGTGTGGTGCACATGTCTCTACCTCATTTGTGTGCTCTTCATGTCATCTCTAAAAATAGACCTTAATGAGTGAAATGGCTAAGTCCTGAAACCGAACTTCTATCCCGCGCGTGCAATCTCCTATCCATTCACATGACTTTGAATATGACTTGCTTCCCGTGTAGAGTTCTTATGTGATTTTTGTCAAGTTTTCTTTGATCAAGATTACCCCACACTAATTGGCAACAACACAAGAACCACACAAGACTTGACTAGAAGCCCGATCAATCAACTCACATTCGAACTACCACAAACCGAACTCATCAAAATCTTCACACGGGCTTGTGCTAGACATATCTCATTGACCCTATAGGTCCAAATTGTTTGAACCTTCGATGAAGCATTCACCATGGCATGAAAGCTAGAGATTCGGGCCATTGAAGAGAAGAAAATTCAATTATGCAATAAGAACTTGACATTTAAGTCAAATGATACCTCTTCTTCTTCAAAACCACGAACAATTATTCAAAGGCCAAGGGGACCACTAACGTAGTGGTACTCAAAGTTGTCCCAACTCATCCATCAAATCAGGCTAGCCCCTCATCTAATCTCTCACCCATTCAGACTTTTCAATTTAGACAAGAACAACGAAAATATACCCCAATTGGGGAACCTTATTCTTCTATCTTAGAAAAGCTCATCAAAGTTGGGGCCATCACCCTTCCTCCCATGAAACCACACACTAGTTTTGACCCTTCTCACCCCACACCCATGTGGTATAAAGAGCATGACTTCTACAACTACCATCGAGTAAAAGGTCATAGTGACGGCAATTGCATCACCTTCAAAAACATTGTCCAAGAAATGCTTGAGAAAGGTGAGCTAACCTTGGATAATCCTAACACACCTGCCAATCAAAACCTACATATCTTTAAGAAACCTTTTCCTAATCATGCCCCTTCTTCTGATCAAACCAGAGAAACCTCGACTCATGATAGCCATACCCGCGAGGTCCATGCTATTTTTAGTGATACACCCGCTGCCCAATTACCTCATATTCCTTCCATAGATGAAATTATATCCCGAAGCCCTCCATACGTGCTTGAACCCACCTCACCTATTCCTCCACCCATAGAGGAACACCTTTCACCTCCTTCATCACCGTGGAGGAGCCTTCCATTAATATCAAGACTATTCAACCTTTGGCTTCTCCACCTAGAGAATCATCACCCACAAGATACTTCTTGGTCTATGGAGGATAATTATTTATCTCCTCCACCCACAAATGAGCACCCATCATCTTCTCCACCCACAGAGGAGCACCCTTCATCTCCCCCACCTACGAAGAGCATCCATCACTCCACCCATCAAAGATCCAGTAGAAATGCATTTATCTTTAGATGATCATTCTCCATCGATTACCCAAGGTCCTATAGACTTATTTTGAGCTCTCTTACCCACATAAGCTGAAGCTAGAAAATTCCTTGTCTCTAGGAAAATTTTTACGAGAATTGCCATTAGGTCCTCATAAACCTCACTTAGAGACGTGCCATTCTCATGCTTAGTTGATCACCTAGATTATGTGTATAGAGCCTTACTACTGGAGGCGTCTTCTACTCCCCTGTCTCAACACAAATGCAGATGTCCCTGGCTAATACTTCCACTATCTACCCAAAAATATTTTGACCAATCAAACCGAGCACAACCAACTCTATCAAAACTTCTTCCACGCCATCCATCATAGCTCAACACACACCCTTACCCATAACATGATATACATCTAAATCAAAACCCACACCTACATCATCTTCCTTGACTAAACCTATTACTACCTTAGGGGTCACCCCAACCACCAGCCTTACTCATCCACCTATCAAACTAGATTTAGCTACATCCTCCAAAGTCAACACCAAACCTACTTCAACACCCAAATAGAATAACCAAGCCCATAGAACTCATACTCCATTGTGCTAATCACACCTTCATCACCTTCACACTTTCTGTCATTCTTAGGACCTCAACATCCCAACACGGTTAAGAAACCTCCACCCATTAGTAAACCAAAAACACAACATCCCATTCCTTCCTGCAAACCTCTAACATACCCAAGCACCCGACATGACTTACACCTGCACCTACAACATCTTTACCACCCATTCCTCCAATACCATCAGTTACTTCTTCACTACCCATGACATTTCAGTCTCTTTCCCTCACACCCCATGTATGACACGCATCACCTATCTTCATATCACCTTTGTTATCCCCATGGGTAACTCGCCCTCTTCCCCATCCAATTTTCCCTCTAGAACTTGCATACCCATATCACCTTTACCCAAGAAGGTGTAACCCAAAGACAAAAATCTGCTACCCTCCAATAAGGTAGTCAAAACAACCATACACCCTCCTGCCAGTTCATCTACCATACCCCTACCCAAGCAAATACGACCAACACCCAAGACCATAGCTCAACCCACTCACCCTCCTGCAAAGACCGTTCCTCAACAATCAGCCAAACCTACGCCCAAACCATCTTTCGGTTCCCATTATCGACCCACTAGTAGGGTCCTATGTCAAAATCTTAACCAACCTCCTTGAGACTTTTGTCATCACATTACCGCTACTCAGACCTTATGACCCTCTCAAACCCAAGCCAAAAGGGTTTGATGACACTAAAATTTGCGCCTACCATCGTGTGCCAGGACACGATGTGGAGAACTGCAAGGCTTTGAAAACCATCCTTATCCAGTTGTGTCCTCCTGAAGGAAACTTTGATGATGACGACCTTCTTAATGAGGACCTCATTTCACCAACACCCATTCCCACATTCCTTCCCTCACCGCTACTCAACAACCATGACCTCCACCCCCACAACTCCTAGAACCACCTCCAAGATTTGAAATTAACATGGTTTGCATCAATGACCTCACCAAACCTCCACCCAAATGTCAATGTGCCCAACTCATCCCATAAAGTTCCTTCTTGCCACTGGGATTTTGCCCTTCATGTCATTATACCTTTCATGGCTCACCTACCTCACCTACCTCCCCACCTCAGATCAACATGATCCACATTGTTACCCATGCTTAGAAGGACAAAGGCAAGGAAAAGAAACGACTCACCAACCAATCCTATACCCAACATACCATCTATACCCACACCTAAAATCACTATCTGCGGCCCCACATATCCTATTTCTAATGGGGTCACACACCGCGCGATGCTCAAACAACTACACCAATCCCCCCTCAAAATTTCCTTATATGACCTCATCCAAACCTTGGAATCCCATCGTCAAGCTCTCATGGAGGTCCTGCAATCTATTGAGGTTTTACCCAATGACCGTATACCCATAGCCTCCATTATCACACCCCATCATGTAGCCTCTCTCACTAAATTGCCACCTTTATCCACACCTCAACCTACTTGCCCACACCTTCCCGCACCGATGTGCTTGTAAAGGTTTTGGTTTTGGATTTTATGAGAAAGGTCACCATATTGTTATTCCATGCACTACCTACAAACATAACAATTGTAGTGGTATCGGCTTTGCTGAACCACCTACCAAGAAGGCCTACATTGAACTCATCGAGGACATCAACCCTTCTCCACCTTCTTCACCACCATCACCACCTTCACCGATGCAGAGTCAATGGATCTAGAATCCATTCCTCCTAACTTTTTTCATAAACACCATCTCCTTGGGGCCTCTGACTTATCAACGCGAGGGCGAGGCTCCTTCCTCTCTTCCCTTCTTGTACCCTGAAATGGTCGATGACGATACACCTTCGATTAACATCATTCAATGTCAGGATGATGAATCTATACTCACCTACCTTGGTGCAGAAGACTCATATATTCATCAATTATTACCCTCTAAGATGCAAACCATGTTAAATGAATCGAATATCAAGATCAACATTCATACTTAGGATGACCCACACATCCTAAAGATCGATCAATCTTTAGATGCTGTTGAACAGGAAGCCATCACCTCTTTTCTCAAAAACCATAACCATGCTTTTGCTTGGTCTTACGACATGCCTGGTATTGACCCCATGATAGTGGTCCACAATATCGTAACCATTCCCGATGCCAAACCCGTCAAACAAAAGTTGAGGAAAATACACCCTCGCATTTCCCTTCTTGTCAAAGAAGAACTTCAGCGCCTTCTTTCCATTTCCTTCATATTACCCATTGATTATCCTCATTGGATTTCTAACATTGTCCCTGTCACTAAGGTGACAGGGGGACTCCGCATTTGCATAGATTTTTGTGACCTCAACCTAGCCTGCCCAAAAGATGACTTCCCTCTACTCAGCATTGACCAATTGGTTGACCTTACTGCTGGTCATGAGATGCTATCACTCATGGATGGTTTCTCAAGTTATAACCAAATCTTGCTTGTCCCGGAAGATCAACACAAAACCGCATTATCACCCCTTGGGGACCTTCTCTACTATCGAGTCATGCCTTTTGGCCTTAAAAATGCTTGTGCCACATATCAGCAGGCTATAACTTATATCTTCCATGACATCATGCATCGTATATTGGAAGATTACGTGGACAATCTCCTGGCCAAATCTAAATGTTGCTCGAGCACCTCACCATCCTAAAAACCATCTTTGACCGCCTCATTAAATATTGCATTCACCTTTAGCCCAAGAAGTGTGTCTTCGTTGTCCTCTCAGGAAAACTCTTGGGATTTATCATTTCCTACATGGTATAGAAGTTGACCTTGCTATAGTCAAGGCCATTCTAGAATTGCCTCCACCCACTAACCTTAGGCAACTTCGTAGCCTGTAAGGTAAGTTATAGTCTATTCGTCGTTTCATTTCATAATTGTCTGATCGGTGTCAGCCATTTCATCACATTCTCAAGAAATATGTCTCCTTTAAATGGGATGATGATTGCCACAAATATTTTTAGGCCTTAAAACCATACCTTCTTCAACCCCCCGTACTCATTCCACCTAAAGACGATCAACCATTTTACCTATGCATCTTAGCTACCGATCACTCTTTGGGGCCTTGCTCGCTCATCGCGATGAACAACACAGGGAGTAGGTGGTTTATTACATAAGTTGTACTCTTTTGGATTACGAAACTCGATACACCCATCTTGAAAAACTTTGCTTAGCCTTATTTTTAATTTCCACAAAACTCTGCCATTATCTACTCAACTACAAAACCTAGGTTGTGACCAACATCGACCCCTTACGCTTCATGTATGCCAAACCTTATCAAAATCAGCGTGCCGTATCTTTGGCTTATGATTTTGGCTGACCTCAACCTCAAATTCATTCATCAATAGTCCATCAAGGCCAAGCTATCACCAGCCCCAATTGGCAATGCACCTATTTCCGAGGATCAACCCTCTAATTTTTACTTTCTAGATGAGTCAATTGCTACCCTTTCCCTGGACGAACCCGCTTAGCAAATGACACTCGTCTTTGATGGTTCCAAGTGTCAGTGTGGGGGCGGGGCTGGTGTTATCCTCATTCTGCTTGATGGTGAACCCATGCCTTTGTCTTTCAAACTCAATTTTTATCATACAAACAATATTGTTGAATACGAAGCGCTCGTATTAGGTCTCTATGCCGCCTACGCCCTAGATGTCAAATCAATCAACATCTTTGGTGATTCTAAATTGGTCATAAACCAATTCAATGGTATATACCAATGTCATAATGAGATACTTCAAAAGTATAAACATCATGTAGATATATTTTTGACCACCTTTGACCGTTACGCCCTTCAAACCGTTCCCCGTTCAGCCAACAAATTTGTAGATACCATGGCATGCTAGGCTTCTCAAATACCCGCTTTGCCTACCAATTCTAAAATCTTTGTCACCATACAATGACTCCAATCACCCTCTTATTTACCTCACGAAGTTTACTCCATTGGAACCGTCGCCCCGGACCCGAGCGACCTTTGGTATAAAAATACTCTGACTATCTTTCTCTCTCCATCTTACCTCCTGATCTCACCCATAATGGAAAACACGCCTTCCTTAAAAAGGTCTCTCATTACGTAATCATGGGGGCTCTCCTCTATAAGCATGACTTTGATGGTATTCTCTTACGACACCTCACGAGTTCTAAAATTCCTTATGCCATTAAGGAAGTTCATGATGGCATATGTGGAGGTCACTTGGTGGCCTTCTTTGTTCTGCTAAGCGTATTCTTCACCTAGGCTATTCCTGGATGACCCTTAACCATGATTGTTGCGATTACGTTAACCATTGTGTAAAATGTCAACAACATGCCAAACTTCATCATACACCCAGTCACGCCTTATAAGTCTCCCGTGACCTTTGGCCCTTTTCTCAATGGGGTTTGGATCTTGTCGGAGAGATCAATCCCCATTCTTCCCAATGACATCAATGGATCATCACCACTACTGAATGCTACACAAAATGGGTTGAAGCCATTCCACTCATCTCCACGAAAGCCAACAAAATATGTGAGTTCATTAATCATCATATCATTTGTCACTTTGGTGTTCATCATCGCTCATCACGATAATGGAAAACAATTCAAAAATAAAACATTGTGAAAACTTTGCGACACCTTCGGCATTCAGCTAAGTTTCTCGTCACCTTATTACCCACAGACCAATGGCCAAGCTGAATCCACTAACAAAACCCTAAACAAAATTCTCATGAAAGTGGTTAACAATACTGGGAAGGACTAGCATATGCACATTCCTTTCGCCCTATGGGCATACCGCACTAGTATCTATACTTCCACTGCTACCACACCCTTTTCTCTGGTCTACGGTATAGAGGCTGTTCTACCTCTCGAAGTCCAGATTCCCTCACTTTGCATTTCTCTCCATGACATGCTCAATGATGATGACTTTCATCAGGACCGTTTAGCACAACTTGAGTTATTAGATAAACGTCATCTTAACGCTCTTGACCACCTTCAATTTTACCAAAAACATATCAAACGTGCCTATGATAAATGTGTCCATGAATGAACCTTCCGAGTCGGTGACCTTGTCTGAAATAAAATCAACATGTAACTAAAGTAGAAAAAAGTAAACAGGGAAAATTTTATCCTAATTGGCTTGGACCATACATCGTGACCCATACTTATAGATTAGGTGCTTATCGTTTATCTTCACTCAATGGTAAACCCGAACCTGAGCCCCTTAATGCCTTGCATCTTTGACCGTTCTATTGTTGAATTTTAGTCCTACCTCACTTTGTGCCTCTTTCCATGCTCATCCCTTGAGTGCTATCCACATCCTACACCATCACCAACGATTAAATAAGAATCATGTGCATACCCATCACCTTTTGTCTTCTCTTAAATATGTGTACCACGGCGCTGCACATAGCATGATTCTCATGGATACTTTTCATCTACCTTTAGATGAGATCCCATGGTCGTTTCACCCTACTTTCTGAACAAGAATCCTATTCTTCACCTTGGTCTTGTCCATGACTTCAAAGCCCTCACATGGGATCCAACTCCTTGAGTCAAACTTCCAATAAAAAGATGACTCCCTCAAAAGGACATCTTCCTCTCTACAATCGCTGCTATAAATAGACTACTCCCTCAAAGGACAGCTATGTAAAGCTCTTTAAAAAAGTGAGAGAATCGAAGCTTCCCGCATCGATCAGCTTCACGAAGACCTCAAGGAGTTAATTTCCTCATCCCATATAGACTTCCCACATCGATCAGTCTATCTCAAATATCAGTCAACACAGAAAGCCTTTTAGTCATGGACTTGCCCATTGTGACCTTGGATCTCTTACCCAAAGAGCATGCTACCTCATACCATATAAAAATTAACCACCTTTCACCCCTCTCACCATTCGTACTCCCATTTCCTACCACCTCAAGGGACCTCTTGGAAACCATGACATTTGGTGATCATGTGACTACTTTTCACCCTTAGAATAATCAATCATGCAATGTCTTTAGGGTCTTACGTTCATCACCTCCTCCAAGGTATGACCTACTCATTATGATCCTCGCCAATCAGGTGGCTTTCTTGCCCCCTCTTATCTTTTAACCTTCTTTATTATGTATTGATTACCTTATATAGGACTTGGTCCTCGACACTTACCTTTGGGGTAATCTTCTTCTTCTACCACCATCGAAATCACCTATACCAATTTTCCCACAACTCACCCACACCTAACAGACCTAAACTCAAATCATGCCTAAAACCTACCAACTCATTCTCATACCTCCTCATATTCTTCCCTAGCTTATGGGAGAACTACATCGGCTTGAGGTCCCTTTTCATCGGGACTATGTAGGTAGCACTCCAAGGGCATGGGGCCCTTAGAGGTTAGCTCAACCACTCTCTACCCTAACCAATTCATCTTTCATTTTCCTAAATCACATTCTACCCTACTTTGTTTCCTTTTTATATCAAAAATTGGAAATTAAACCAAACAAACGACAAATTGCTTCACATTTTTATCATCATCAAAACATACATTTATTTTGATTACCATTTCTTTACCAACATCATGCATGTATTATAAAACATCTTAAAAATGACCCATATCATCATTCATTGCAAATATTAATGAATTACAACCAAAACCTAACTCAATCCATGCCTAAACCAAAATCTAACTCAATCCATGCCTAAAACCACAACCTGACTCCATCATGCCTAAACCAAAACCTAACTCAACCATGCCTAAAACCTAACTTCATCCATGCCTAAAACAAAACCTAACTCAACCATGCCTAAAACCATGACCTGACTCCATCATGCCTAAAACCACGACCTGACTCCATCATGCCTAAATCCATGACCTGACTCAATCCATGCCTAACACACCTACCATAAGTCCATCTATGCATAATAATAAAATGTTATCAACACAAACACATAATGCCCATAATCATCATCATCTATATAAATACAATATCCATATACATAACTGTCAAATGTCTTCGGCATGTAGGCGGTGTATATAATCCAGTCTCTCAAAACTCTCATATACATCCTCACCATCTTCGGCATGTAAGCCGGTATATGATCAAAAATACAAAACTCTCATACATCCTCACCATCTTTGGCACACAGGCCGGTATATGATCAAAAGTATAACAACTCTCGGCATGTAGGCTAGTATATATCAAAAATCAAAACTACATCAAAATCGAGGGCCATATATTAGACATCATCACGGTAGACATCCTCCATATCTGTCTTGCATGTCCCCTCTGCCTCCTCGGCCCCTATATGGTGACCTGCTAACATCTCCCCACCCATCATAGGTAGTGGTTGGGTCCTTGCTGGTACATCAACTAGAACTGGCATCCGTGAACTAATGGCCTCACCCTAACCATGTATCAGGGCTCGATGGCCCCTGTGCTCTCCACGATATAGATACGTGATCTAGTCCTCTCGCTAGAGGCTGCTATGCACCTTGTACTCGACATATGATATACAATCTATCCATGCCACCGTCAGCTGGTCCTGATAATACCGGGCCTCATCTCTTGCCTCCCGCAACCTAGATATAGGTACTATCTGTGGTGGCCCCATCGGCCTCTGACCATGTACCTATCTGTGAGACCCTGTCCCACCCCTACCTATGAACTAGGACCCTATTTCGGTGTATGTTGTGGTGCCATTGACCTCTACCCATGTGCTTGTATCTAGGCTTGTAAGGCCCCAATCTATGCTCGCACCATGGCCAATCGGCCCTATAACCTGTCACTGTTCTGTAGGGTGGACACCGACCATCATCACCATCTTCATCTCCATCCCCACCCTGGGCCATCTGGGCATGAAGACTGGCCACCTGTGCATGTAACTCGGCTACCTCAACCTCGAATGGTTAAATGTCCTGCCGCACCATACCCATATGGGTAATTAAGGTCACTTACACCTGCCCTTGTAGGGCATTTCTTTACATCGTGTTAGTGGCTAAATTCAGCTTGCTACTGGCCTAGGTGGTACTACTCATAAATGAGCTTCCCACCACTATCTATATCTGTCTATCACTCTGGCATCATCGATCCACCGGTCTACCACCTACTCCTCCTACCCTGTGTGCATTTTCGGTTGTGGTAGAGGTAAAGGCCTTTCCATGTCATCTCTCCTATATTACGGGAAGGGTGGAGGTATGTCTTGTATGTGATCCAAATTTCTGTCTAACCTTGTCAACTAGGATCATCTTGTGCTCCCCGAAGCGGTGCCCCCTTATCCATCCAAGCGTTAAAGGCCATCTAGCTCATCATGCATCCGCTTGTATGAGGGATAACCCACATACGAGTCTCCATATGATGTCCACTCCAGACAATCCCTCCAATAGCCACTGTAGTATGCTACATCATGTGTAGCCCTATCTGATCACCGCTCTCCAATCACAGGTACCCATCACCTGTACCCCACCCACACCAATCTCAACAAAAATTCATCTGCTCGGGGCATACCCACTGGGCACACACAAACTATGTGCTCATAGGCCCAGTAGTGTAGTAAAAAGGTGCAACATAGGCTAAACCTGCGCAGACGCCCATACGCCCACAACTCTCTGTATAACTACACCAGGAATGCTGGCACCCAGGTAAAATAGGTCCGATCCATCACCATGTCATGTAGTACCCCCATCAACAAGTGAGGGAATCTCCCTCCCTCTGCATCCGGCAGTGCGAAACAACACACTGCCTCCATCAATAAAACAACTAGCCTCGTCTCCTCTGGACGGGCTAGGTACATCCCCCATAACTCAAGCTGGCACTATGGAATGTCATGTCTACTAGTCCCTCCCCAAACACTATCAGCATCAACTCCTCCAAGGCCTCGGAGGAGATTGAGTACACCTACGTCCCCAGTATTGGTAACCGTAGGATCCTAAACACGTCCTCCAGGGTGATTGTCATCTCACCTATCGGTAGGTGGAATGTGTTGGTCGTTGAATCCCATCTATCGATGAGAGTGACCATTAGACTTAGCTACAGACTTTTATGTCGATAGTGTCGTACCCAATCAGGCCTAACTCCTCCACGTGCCACCACTCCTCAAGTGTCAGTTGTGCCTCACACTCTCAAGAGCAGGGGTGGCACCTTGTCTCTCATCTGTAACTAATCTCTCCCCTGCATCCAATACAAACATCAAATTAATCTACCTTCATCATATCCATACTTACCCATGACACCTCACCTATACCCCTTTGTCTCACCTCTTTCTGTCTTCCCAACCTACCTTCCTATCACATTTTCTCTCCCCGCCCCCACCCTCACCCACTATCATTTCCCCATACCCATTTTACCCCCTGTCTACACTAGGTTTTTCACCAACACACCCTATTCTACCCTTCCCTATCTCACCCACTCGACCTAGGGCCCTTTCGGCCCCTTTTTCTCCAAAACTCCGACCGGTCACCCCTAAACCAACATCAGTCACCTATTTCATGACCGATACCGGTTTGACACTCTCGTGCTATTTGGCTAACCCCGACCGATGCCGGTCATCATCACGGAAAAACCACAACCCCAAACCCTCCTCTCAAAAAAACTCCCTCTTCGACCCTTCTACCCACCCATTCTCACCTACACTTCCCCTTAACCCCATCCCCCCCTATTCACCCACTTACCTCTTTCCCCACTCCTATTCTACCCAATTCACCCTCCCACATTTCAAATTTCATTTCCCCCCAAACACCCAATTTTTCACCACCGACCTCTCACCTAATCTATCTCACAAAACATAGAAAGGGTTTGACACTTACCTCATCACATTGTCATCATCGTGGTGGCACATCTAGCCATTGCACCGGTGGCCCACCCAATCCCTCTCCGGCCTTTGCCATCACCAATTTGTCACCTCACCTCCAACCAATAAAATCAACCAATCTAATCTCATGGACCTGCCTCTCCACTACCAATCACCTACCATTTGGCTCGCCTTGACTCGGTTTTCCATTCTGTCCAAACACTTTCCAACTTTCCCTCTCTCTTGTGTCGTTTTCCTCTATTTTGCATGGGACAAATGATTCCGAAAAATGTGGAATTTTTCTTTTTTATAACATCCCGACCTAACCAACACCAGTTTTAACTTCACTGGCATTGGCCATGTGCCCTACCTTATCGTGGTCGGTTACCCTCTATTGGCATCGGCTACCCTTGACTGGCATCAGTCACCATCTCTTCCACATTGCCACAATTTTTCCCTATTACCCTGTCTTTCACTCTTTTTTCCCTCACCCAATGCTTACCTTGACCATTCACCTCACCCTCTTGACCTCATCATTTACTACCTAACCTCATCCTCATTTGGGGACTTGTTATTTTACCCATACCTCGGCCCTACCCGTGTCGTGACCTAGATTCTTGGACCTGGAACATCGCTAGTGACCTTTGACCTCATGTGTTTGCTATACCTTGCACAACTGTTACCTATGTTGATTGACCTAATGACCTTACCTTGCCTCTTTCCGTGACCATTTATCCTGACCCAACCCTCGGTGTACCAAAACATACCTAAACGTTCTTGCACCTAACCTACGTCATGTTTCTGACCATATCCTATACCTTGGATACTGGAATCACCTCAACCTTGTTTGGATAAACCTATCAACCTTAGACAATGTAGAGTTTTCCTACTCTTCAACCTGGTACCATGTTGTAGTTTATATGTGTGCTTCTTTTTATTATTACTACCTTTGACCCTGACCCATTACCTAGATTACCCGAGTAGACCTTTTTCCTTTTTTCCCCGTTACCCACCTTCCTCTTCATCACATTCACCTTTTATCAAACCACTCACTACTTCTACCTTCTTTCTCATTAGTTCCTGGTTTGAGGGGGATCACCTTCACCCACACATGGGGCAACCACATATTATTTTTGTTAACGTAAACACCAATACAAGCTACACGACAAAAAGGGACAAAATTTAGATGCCAAAAATGGGTCACACTCTCCTTGGTCCCAGATGAATAAATACCTTGAACAAATCCACCTAGCCATAGCCCCTTCACCCCACTATAATATTAATTTAATTAAATTAATTCATTATCCTCACCATATTTATTATTTAAATATCCTAATTGGGATAATGCCCACATATCCACCTCACCTAGACACCTCATCAAGCCACCTCACCCTAAGACCTATTCTTAGTAAGTTTTCATAACTAACTAAGACCTACCCAAACCCTAAAAATCAATGCCTACATTCCCTCTAACCACATTCTTGCCTAGTTAGAAGGAAGCTTCCGTGCTAATCCGCGAGTAATTAAGCGAAACAAGATCCCAAAAATCAAAGAGATCTGCCTAGTTTAGTAAACCTAGGAAATCCCACTCTAACCGATGTCGGTTACCCTTAACCATCTTTGCCGGTTAAGCGGGACTGCCATCGTTACCATTTAATCCCAAAAACAACCTTATTTCGGGGTTGGCACATTTCTGAGAGATAATCACATCTTTTGAGAACAAGTGACGAAACCAGAGTTGCATGCAAGTAGAACCAACGTTAGTATACACATCAGAGCATCCATATCCAGTGCCAAGCAGTCACACAACCATCTACCTTCACGGGAGCATGCGGGAAGCACCAACACTACATAAAGTTCATTCCATTTGATCACCCACCATTACCAACTAGGCATTAAGATTGTACAAACAATAAGTTTTGTTAACCAACACTTATCCATTTATTGTTTGGTAGATCCTTTTACATCTGTTACTAGTTTCTACTCTCATTTCCATCCCCCCATCATTTACCTCCATGCAATCTTGACCATCTTTTTATCTACACCCTTACCTTGCCCATACCTGGACCTTAATCATTCTGTGCATACCTCAGATCCATACAAATCTTGCCATTTCCTTCTATCTTCATCTAACCTCAAAACTATCACTGACCATGTTTTTATTGAGTTTCCTATACCCCAGACCATACCGACACCGGTTAGCCTAAGCGTCACTGGTCATACTTAGACCGACGTCGATCTCTGTGTATTTTACTAGAAACTAGAACAGAGCTCCCAAACCTCCACCAAATACCCAAAATAGCCCAGAACCTTACCTTGACCAATACCAATACCTTGATAGTGACCTTGACCTTCAGATTCAATCATAACCTAACCTATTGTGAATGAATTTGCTTATTGTAGATGAATGAGATACCTAAATCATTTTAACTATAGTAGGATTTCCTTTATTTCTCACATTAATTTTTTTAAACAGTGGATTGAGACCTGCCCAGGAAGTATCACACTTCTGGATCTAGCACCCTATTTAACTTTTATTTGGTGGCATTTTTTTCCATTTTAAGTAGTTCATGCAAAAAAGCTCTCATAATCAGTTATGGATTCGAAGTCATACGCACGCAATAACCCACAACCAACATTTTAATAGGTATTCCTCCTAGCCCATTACCCTTATTTGTTTCATCAACATTTGAAGAAAAGCTATAGAATCGTGTGAAACATACACTCCTCATTTCCTAATATCAAATGTATATTGAACATATCCCCATGTTACAAAATTTTCCCGAGGAAGATGAAGGCCTCGATTCAATGATATAACCTCTATTTTGGAAGGTAGTCACTCATAGTAGCGAAGTGAGACATTTAGAGAAGTCCTTGAGCAAGAGGAAAATCAATTTGTTCTCATTCCTTTCAAGTGCCTAGCTGATTTTAAAGATGATTCCATGTTGTAATTACAAATGGATGAAATTTTTCATGACAAGGTAAATTTTCCCACTCTCAAGGACTTAAAGGAATGGTGTCTCACAATTGTAGAACATTAGGTGGAAGCCGCGAGACACGGGAGTTTCAAGAGGGAAACAAAGTGTTCATTAGATGTAGGAACATTTTCGGTGCAATATGAGTATGAAGATAGAGTCATGGTGTGTATTCTTCTTCTCAAGCCATGAAAATCCATCACAAGAGCATGGTTTGATCAAAAAAATTTGTGCTTCAAAGGGGAGACTTGATATGATGTTTCATGATGGCATCTGGACAAATTATTGGCCTTTTACCCTATTTTGACCAACTATCCACTTTCCATAGTAGTGACCATGGTTACCTATGACCGAGTGCGGTTTGCCATGTAAGGCATCGATTATAATGTGTAATTTTCTAGTTGACATTTGGTACCTAATCCAACTACTACCACCTGTTTCTCCCATCTCTGCTATATTTCTATGTCATTTATAGAAAATAGTCCAACCTGATCAGTACCTATTCACATGGTGCTAACTCGAATCAAGCGAACGCCCTCATATTCCACGCTTAGTAAATCAACCACTCCCCCGTAGTCCTTCACCACCTTCCATTTTATCACCAGCCATGGAACCTGTCCAAACTATCACTATCGCCATAGGATACGAGGAGTTCACACGAATCCTTGACCAAAATCCTGCCACCTTGTAGTTTTATCTTTCCCACTCATCCACTTGAGATGCCTCGGGTTAGTTGATATACGACATGCCCATATCTATCCCCCGACTCTTGTTCTTACTCTGTGTCGGCCCCATCTAGCTCTATGCTACCCTTGCCTACTTTACCACCTATTGTTTCTTTAGGCCCTATACCTACTATGACCACCATATCAGCCACATCCGTTGCACCCGCCACATCCACTATACCTTTTCCAACCACCCAGAACACAACCTCATCCGCCCTATTGTCTCGTATATACCCATAGCTACACTACCACCCTCGGTGTCAGGTGACCCCTACCCCTTTTCAAAATTTCATCCTTTCTATTATGTAATATTTATCCCCCATTGCCACTAATGTCACCATGACCCTTCCACCTCCATATACGCACTTTTATCAACAACCTCCTATTTCATCTATTATTCACTCCAGTCGTACCCCTATTTGGGGCCTTCTTCTAAATCTACCTATATGGCAGCACCATATCTTTGGAATGCCCAACACCAACCTTGTTATGCTACAGGAGGCACCCATCCATCACAACCTACCAACGACCTAATTAAGTTAATGATGGACAAGATGCAAACATTGGAGGCATCGGTTTCTGGCTCCTGCAACACTCTCACCTACGATGAGATTTGTAATGAGCCTATACACCCATCCATTCGTATCCGTTCATATCCCATGCATTGGGAAATGCCTTAATTCAACTGTTTCAATAGCAAAGAAGATCCATAACAATATTTGCATTCTTTCAAACACGGGTGTTATCTGATCACCCATGATGATGCTTTGCTCCTGAGGACCTTTCCCATGTATCTAACTAGACTCATGTTAGATTGGTATAGTGGGTTGCCTAGACACTCTATATTCTCATTTAATCAGGTAGCCCAAGCCTTATTAGATCACTTCTCCATTAATATCGTTAAGAAGGTTACCATGGTGACCTATACTCTACGCGTCGATTATGCGACGATTCGATCACATATTCTGTTGCTTGTTGGAGAAGCTTTGATCAATCAACTCACATTCCAACTACCACAAACCAAACTCATTGAACTCTTCACATGGGTTTGTGCTAGACATATCTCACCAACACTGCAGTTCAAAATTTTTGAACCTTCGACGAAGCATTGAACATGGCACAAAAGCTAGGGATTCGGGCCATTGAAGAGAAGAAAATTCAATTACGCAATAAGAACTCGAAATTCAAGTCAAATGATACCTCTTCTTCTTCAAAACCACAGAACAATTATTCAAAGGCCAAGGGGACCACTAACACAGTGGTACTCAAAGTTGGCCTAGCTCATCCATCAAATCAGGCTAGCCCCTCATCTAATCTCTCACCCGTTCAGACTTTTCAATTTAGATGGGAACAACAATAATATACCCCAATTGGGGAACCTTATTCTTTTATCTTAGAAAATCTCATCAAAGTTGGGGCCATCACCCTTCCTCCCATGAAACCACACATTGGTTTTGACCTTGCTCAACCCATACCTGCGTGGTATAAAGAGCATGACTTCTGCAACTACCATTGAGTAAAGGGTCATAGTGACGAAAATTACATCACCTTCAAAAATATTGTGTAATAAATGCTCGAGAAAGGTGAGCTAACCTTTGATAATCCTAACGCACCTGCCAATCAAAACCTACATATCTTTAAGAAACCTTTTCCTAATCATTCCCCTTCTTCTAATCAAACCTAGGAGAAACCTCGACTCATGATAGCCATACCCACAAGATCCATGCTATTTTTAGTGATACACTGTACTTTGCTTGCAATTACCTCATATTCCTTCCATAGAGGAAATTCTAGCCCAAAGGCCTCCTTTTGTACTTGAAGCCACCTCACATATTCCTCCACCCAAAGAGGAACACCATTCACCTCCTTCATCACTCGTGGAGGAGCCTTAAGATTAATATTGAGACTATTTCACCTTTGGCTTCTCCACCTAGAGAACCATCACCCATGATACTTTTCGGTCCATGGAGGATACTTATTTATCTCCTCCTCCCACAGAGGAGCACTCATCTTCTTCTCCACCCAAAGAGGAGCATCCATCATCTCCCCACCTACTGAAAAGAACACCCATCAACTCCTCCACCCATTAAAGATCTAGTAGAAATGCCTTTATCTTTATATGACCATTCTCCATCAGCCTACCCAAGATCCACAGAAAGTGAAGCTAGCAAATTCCCCGTCTCTAGGAAATTTTTTTTATGGGAATTTCCATTAGGTCCTCATCAACCTTGCCTACGAGACGTGTTGTTCTCAAGCTTAGCCGATCGTCTAGATTACGTGGATAGAGCCTTACTTTGGAGGCGTCTTCTACTCCTTGTCTCAACACAAATTTAGATGTCACTAGTTGATACTTCCACTATCTACCCAAAAATATTTTGACCAATCGAATCGAGCACAACCACCTCTATCAAAAATTCTTCCAAGACACCCATCTTAGCTAAACACACACCCTTACCCATAACCTAACATACGTTTAAATCCAAACCCACACCTACATCATCTTCCTCGACTAAACCTATTACTACCTCGGGTGTCACCCCAACCACCAACCTTAATCATCCACCTATCAACCTAGATTTAGCTACATCCTCCAAAGTCAACACCAAACCTACTCCGGCACCCAAATAGAAGAACCAAGCCCATAGAACTCATACTCCAGTTGTGCCAATCACACCTTCATCACCTTCACCCTTTCTATCCATCTTAGGACCTCAACCTCCCAGCATGGTTAAGAAACCTCCACCTGTCAAGTAAACCAAAAACACAACAACCCATTCCTTCCTCGCAAACCTCTAACATACCCAAGTGCTTGACATGACTTACACCCACACCTACAACATCTTTACCACCCATTCCTCCAATACCATCGGTTACTTCTTCACTACCCACTACACTTTAGTCTCTTTCCCTCACACCCCCTGCACGACCCACATCATCTACCTTCACAAGCACCTTCATTATCCCCATGGGTAACTCACCCTCTTCCCCCATCCACTTTTCCCTCTAGATCTCATACACCCATATCACCTTTACCCAAGAAGGTGCAACCCAAAGACAAAAATCCGCTACCCTCCAATAAGGTAGTCAAAACAACCATACACCCTCCTGCCAGTTCATCTACCATACCCCTACCCAAGCAAATACAACCAACACCCAAGACCACACCAACACCCAAAACCATAGCTCGACCCACTCCCCCTCCTGCAAATACCGTTCCTCAACAATCAGCCACACCTATGCCCAAACCCACTTTCACTTCCCATTGCGACCCACTAGTAGGGTCCTATGCCAAAATCTTAACCAACCTCCTTGAGACTTTTATCATCACATTACCGCTACTCAGACAGTATGACCATCTCAAACCCAAGCCAAAAGGGTTTGAGGACACTAAAATTTGTGCCTACCATCGTGTACCAAGACATGATGTGGAGAACTGCAAGGCTTTTAAAACCATCCTTATCCAGTTGTGTCCTCCTGAAGGAAACTTTGACGATGACGACCTTCTCGATGAGGACCTCATTTCACCTACACCCATTCCCACAGTCCTTCCCTCACTACCTACTCAACAACCATGACCTCCACCCATAGCTCCTAGAACCACCTCTGAGATTTGAAATTAACATGGTTTGCATCAACAACCTTGCTAAACCTCCACCCAAATGTCGATGTGCCCAGCTCATCCCATAAAGTTCCTTCCCACCACTGGGATTTTTCCCTTCATGTCACTATACCTTTCATGGCTCACCTACCTCGCCTACCTCCCCACCTCAGATCAACATGATCCACGTTGCTACCCATGCTCAGAAGGACAAAGGTAAGGAAAAGGCAACTGAATCACCAACCAATCCTATACCCAACATACCATCTGCACCCACACCTAAAATCACTATCCATGGCCCCACATATCCTATTTCTAATGGGGTCACACACCACATGATGCTCAAACAACTACACCAATCCCCCTCAAAATTTCCTTATATGACCTCATCCAAATCTCGAATCCCATCGTCAAGCTCTCTCATAGAGGTCCTGTGATCTATTGAGGTTTTACCCAATGATTTGTATACCCCGTAGCCTCCATTATCACACCTCATCATGTAGTCTCTCTCACCAAATTACCACCTTTATTCACACCTCAACCTACTCACCGAGTAGCCTCAAATGATCCCTTGGACCTCAACACTACCTCGCCTAATTACTTTCTCACAAGTTGAGCCCGTAGGCTTCGCTTCCCCCACGGTCTAACCAACTAAACTCTACCATGTGGCCCAATAATAATGAGGAAAATGTTTTTGCACCAATTGCACCAAATATTTGGTGCAACAAGTGCAAGAAAATGCACCCCATCATTTAAAGCCCCCAGTTCATCATGTGATCCTGACAGACCAAAAAAGTGCTATTTTTAAGCCCCTAACTCAAACCCAACCGCCAATCTGCAGCCGACACTTATTCCAATGGTTATGGGGATTTTTTCAAAAAAATTCACCAAGACCTTGGTGTAAGTGGTGGAAAAAAGTGTGACTCATTCCAAAAATAAAAATATGCAAGTTTTTTGTGTTGTCGTGCCGCCACCAACTTCTTCCTTCACGCACACACATGTTTTCTCCAACTGCCAGAATATTCCTCTCCTCCATTGATGATTCTACCACACCTTCTATAAAAATTCCATAATTCATTTATCATCCCTCGGTGTTTCTATAGTGATAAAAATGAATATTTTCAAGCCAAAAGCAATATTATGTCTTTGCTTAGAAACCCTAGGGCCAAAAATGAGAAATTGCTCATATCTCCCAAACTGTGCATCGGATGTCCATGAAAATTTGAGAAAATGTTCCTCATCCAAACACCTTGAATATGAAAAAATTAAAAATCAAAAGGTTCCCTTGATTTTTAATGGCATCCATATAAAATTTTTTGGTCCTAAGTTGATTCTTCTCCATTTTCCGTCCCAATCCAGAAGCGTTTTGACTTGAAAATCTGAATAGAGCCCGAATAGAAAAAGCCTAGAAGGAACCTAATTTTTTTCATCAATCCGACACTCTAAAGTCAGATTCTAAAAATAGCAAGTGTCTCTAGTTCACACTTTCCATTTTAATAAGTTTTGAAAAGCGAAAACTCTCTCCGGAAGAAAGAGTAGTGAAAACTACATAAGCATAAAACTTGGGCATGTGGGTCAAAAAAGAAAAAAATACAAAAAAAAAAAAAAGAAAAATAAATTTTCCAAAAATGGAAATTTCTTTGAATTGACCCCCAATTACCTATGGAAAGCATGGAATGTGAGAGAAATACCCCGGTCTGACAAAAAGGCCAAAAAAACAACCTAACAAAATAATAGCTCGTGGAGCTTGGTTTCCAAAAATAGAAGTCTTCAATTCCAGTTGTAAAAATTTGCTGCCATTTATGTTGTAACCTATATCTCTACTTTTTCTCATCCTCACATGGTTTTGAGGTGGTTTCATATCTCAAAAAAGTTAGTTCATCCTTCGCAAGAGGTCTTGAGGCATCAATTTGTGCTTGGGAGCAAGTTGGAACACCATACAACGCAATAGGGAAAACCCATGGCCATTCCAGAAATCCTCCAGTTGAAATACTAGAACCATTATTCCACATTCAAGAGGATATTGCTTCATATTTAAGAGATTTTATTTGGCATAATAGAAAAATCTTCGCCCGATACATCATAGCTACAAGAGTCTTGGATCTTGAAGAAGAACGTGTTGCTAAACTGGAAAGAGAAAGAAATAATCAAGAACCACCAAAAAGAGTTTAAATTAATTTTATACTCTCAAATCGGGTCGATAGAAGATACACACAGAAAAAAATCTCAAAAAGGCCATATCCAAATTGGGCTCCCACATGTATGGGTTTCTAAAATCTTGAATAAAGTCTACCACTTTGCATTCAAGGTTTGAGTTCCCTCTACTCAAGATAAGGACTCATCATCAGAGGTACTCATAATTACATTTCAAGAGATGGCCAAGAAGGAGATAGGTGACTATCTTTCCTTCTATAGACAATTTCAAGTCCTTGACTGGTATAAGAAGTTGCATTTGCGCAATTGTGATGGATCATAAAGAGAATGGCTTGACAATGTAAAAGGATCAGTGGTGTCCCAGGGACTAGGAAATTCAAGTTCATAGGGATTGTCATGGTTTTCAATTCTGAGTGATTTTTCCAATTGCTCGGTCAAGTGTGTAACTAGAAGAACAAAGGAATGATGGTAATTCATGGTTTAGAGTGATTGTTCAAGTTGTGGGATAAGCATTCAACAATGTTTCTAAACACTCAATTCAAGGTGTTTGGGCATCATTCAAAGGAGATTTCTCAGGGTGTGAATAGTTTAAGGATTCAAAGTTCACTACATTAGAGCATCTCATTGATTCACCAATGGGGTTGATCTACATCAGAGGTGGAGTGTTCCTCATCCACACTTCATATCTTCTTCTTCTCTCTTTCTCCCTTTCTCCCTCTTCTTTCTCTCTCCATTCTAATTCTTCATTAGGCCTCATCATTGTATTTTGTCTTATTCAATTAAGTGACCTATTTTAATATTTTAAAAGTATTTTCTTAAAATTATGAGATAAATACTTAATTTAATGAAAAGTGAAAGGTCACAAGTGGAATAGGAATACAAAGAGTCATGTGAGGGAGATGAGAGGTCAATTCAAATTGTATAAATTGGGATGGCTTCTCCATTCCAAAAGGATTTTAGGTTTTGAATAACTATCACTCTATAACAATAGTGGATTGTGATCTATTGTTGAACTTTATGTCACCAATGCACATGAAATAAAAGCTACAATTTCTTCCAATTCTTCTTTTCCCTTACTTTGTATAACTTGTGTAAAAGTCAATCAAGGAATAGAGTTTCGCTTTCCAAGATGTATGAATGTGTGTAGCTTTTTATGTATGGTTTCCTCTCATCATTGACACAATAAGCATAGTTAGTACGATCATATTTTTTTCTTCCACTTCTCTCATTTATGCACTTTGTAAGCATAGTGATGCAAGAGATTTGTATCTTCAGTAGATGAATATGAAGACTTTTTGTTTTAATTCATCGATCCCACTAGCTTCATTGTTGCTTTCTTCTATATTGAATGTGAAACTATTCCGGTTACTAGGTGTGAGCTCTACAATCTACTCATGACAGTAATCTTCCTTTCCTAATTTCTCTCCTTCCCCCTCATTGTTGTGATTTTCCTCCCTTGTACCTCATACAAGCACTTTGCCACAACTTTAGTGGATTGTCCCTATGTGATCCCCATGTAATTTGGCCACCCATAACATTTAGATAGGATTAGGATTAGTTTAATTTTAATAATTGGAGTTATACCATTCAACGCAGAGGGCGTCCCGTGAATGTTGGCGGAGACACCTATTTTTTTTTCCTGAAAAAATTTCTCACCAAAAATCCCCAAAAAGATACCTTGAGTTCCAATTATGACCTTAATCTATTATTGGTTGGGCATCTATAGCCCTAGTGGAGATTATCATAAACACCCTTTTGTTAAGAGATATTTTAAAACACTTTAAAATTTGTTTGATTCCTTCGTTTCTTCTTTCTTTCGGTGCACAAACAAAGATTTTATGTGGGTTGGGAATTAGAGAGGATGGGTTGAGAAAGTTGAAGTGCAAATTATTTCCTCTTTTATTTTCACGTACACCCCATGGGAATTACTTACATTTATATAGTGCAGGTGACTTTCCTTAGAAATAAAAAAATGTTCTAAATTTTTGCAACAAATCAAACCAAATATTTATCTTTTATTTTGAAAAAGAAAAATAATTATGCACAAGTATTGATATTCATTCTAATCTTACCAAATCCTCTAAAATCCAAACATTCTTAAAAAAACATTTTACCATTGTTATAAAAACACATCATTTACTTCCTTGAAAAGATAAAAAAATTATGCTCGAAGGAAATTATGGAACCACTTTGGTCAAGAAAAAGCAGGAAGGAGGAGGAATGGATATTACAAATGGAAATTTCATCTTTATTAAACACAAAAACTACGAAAATAAATTACAAAAGAAGAAAAAAACATACTACTATAAGGAAACGAAATCTAAACTAGTTTGAACTAGCCTAAAATAATAGTTATGTATAATTAGGGACGGAGGTTGGACCTTAAATTTTTGAGTGAAGTAGATTTTACGTAGTGGTAGTAAGAAAATCATCCCAATATTTTTCTTAACCTCAAGGAACATCCTTGAATTCTTTAGATAAATCAATTACCAACTTATATTAAAAAATTTACTTACTCTTAACATATACATTTGAAACCTTAAGATAATGGGATGGAGTGGAAGAATGTAGGAGGAGGGGAAATTGTTACCTCAAAGTCAACTCAAGTGAAGGCACACAAATAATTTACTTGGATGACTGCAAAATCTTGGGAGAAGTTACACGAATCTCTTGTAAATATTATTCTTCATGGTGTACAAGGATTGCACAACTCTCCTCAACTATAATATCTTCTTTCAAACTTACTATTTATGGGAGGATCTCTTCATCTTCAAGGTTATTTGACTCAATCTCCTCCATTTCTCAAGTGAGAAGCATGCAACTCTTTTAATCATGATCATGGCGCAATGAAATCGGTGGCATCATAGCCGAAAGTTCCCTTGGGTTCCTTCTTGTCCTCACATTAGTACCTCAAGTAACATACACTCAACCTCACAAAATTGGATAAAAACACTTCGTAAGTGTTATCTACATGTACTTCCTTATGTATACTTCACTAGTTGGTCAAGGATAACTCTAGGACCTCAATGTCTCTAATAAGGGAATCAATGCTTAGTTTTTGCTCTAGTTTAAATGCATCATCAACGAGTATAAAAATCAATGTCATCCAACTCATTTGAACTATTTCACTCACTTTGTGTGTAAGGGTAGTCTTCAGGTGACTCATTCACCACTTCACAATCAACCTTTGAAGGATCATGTGTCATTATGTGTAAATTTAGAGAGTTTTGTTTCTATTTTCTTGTCCTAGGCCTCTCCTTCTTTATGTAATTCCTCTTCTTCTCTTGTGTAAATTGTTTCAATGTCATAAAAATAATTCAAAGAGTTAGAACAAAAAGAATAAGAAACACAACCAAAGCTAAAAAGCATGATATTATTATTATTATTAATAAGAAATTTAGTATCATGCATGAAAATTGAATTTTTGTTTGTCTCCATGACCTCAATATGAACATATTGAATCTGAAGAGTCCATGGATGATTACACAAGAGAACAAACATGGTTTTGGTTGGGTAGAAATGGTTGGGAACAAAAATAGAAGGGGTGCATTGTGTAGAAGTGGCATTTTCCATTGAGATAGGAGAGCGAGGCACCGGACTATGCAAGTGAAGAGATGAGTTAGAAAAGATGTGGTTGTTTCACTAAGAGATTCATGTGGAAAACTACAAATAGAGAGCTAAGGGTTGTGGGGTATTTATTAATAAACATGGAAAAATGGGATCCGATACGAGGCAAGTAGATTGGGACAACTATATGATCGAAAATGGAATAAGGATCCCTCAACCTATTATACGGTTGGGAGAATTGGGTGTTGATAACACCCATAGGTTCTATTGCTCCTTTATGAGCAGATGAAAATTGGAAGTATGCATCCACGGGGTCTATGTGTTCATCAAATTTCTCAAGGAATGTAGACTCAAAGGTACTCTAAGATGTGATTGACACTGTCTAGTAGCTAGAGAAAGAAGCTGGTAATATATTTTACCAAAAGTAATAGGAAATAGGTGTCGGATAACGTCTTCATGAAAAATTGTGTAGTTAAGTAGGGTGCCCTTAAAGGCCACAAAATTCTCTTAGGAAGAAAATATTCCTCTGGGATCATACTTTGACCAAATAAAATAGTATTTTAGCAAGTTATGTTGGAATCCTAGGATAGATATCGAACCTTAAAATTTATCTAACTAAACCATAAACATGTTGGGAGGATTTTAGAGGGTGCACAATAAAAGTTGAGAAAATTGTGCCCAGACCGAGACATTTTTCGCATAACATGCAATATTTTTATGTCACACTAGAAAAAATGATGCCCTCCTTCTAAGCACCAAAATTTTTATTCTTGTCCCTACTACACCCCACCCTCATAGTACTAGAGATGTTGGGTCTTTATAAGTTAGAATCAGAACACATGAAAACATGGAAAACAATAGGTAGGACCCAGTGTAAATGGGCGGTCGATGATTTTCTTAAATGGAGGGTGTGCACGTAGGAAGGTAGATTACACAAATTGGTAGGAGTGCAATAGTTCCCTCCCTAAGATTCAGGTGCACAGGTCTTGGTGGTAAAAATATTTATTAGGAATAGCTCAAGGTGGATTGGTGGTTTTTAATGATTTTATGAGGGTGTTTTTAGTTTCTTTATAGGTTCTGGTTGACTGCACATGAGAGTGCACAATGGGAAAAGGATGGGATGTAACATCAAAAGGTTAAGTGAGAGTGTTTAGGAGGTTGAAAAGTAAATCATTCATTATGCAAGTGGGATATTTTGAGTGTGAAGGATTACATGCAATGAGTATCACCTTGATCATTAAACAATTAACAATATAAGCAGTTGCAAGTTGTAGTCCTACTCTAAAAAAATCATTAAGAAAGGGAGCAAGAGGATAAGGCTAGGGAGGGGATAAAAATGGATGTAATGGTGTGATAGGGACCCATTTTTGGTTAGAGAAGGCATATCTAAGAAACCACACTCAATATTAGACAACTATTCACTCGATCAAGACATGAGTGGGTGTAAGAGTTTGAGAAATTATTATGGAGCAAGGAGGAATGCAACACCATTAGATGTGAAACAAGTGAATTCTAACTATAGATAAAAATAATGAAAGATATACATATTAATGAGCAAGGAGATATGCTTTAACCAGGTAGAAAGAGTGCACATAACATCAAAATGTAGGGTGAAACATAAAGTAGAAATAAGTGAACAAAGTTGAATGCATTAAAAATTTAAATCTTCTTTATTCAAGGATATGACTAAAATAAAATCCTTTCGGTTGGGTATTTATAGGGAGATACCACATCTACTTGGGGTATAACAAAAAATGTTATAATTAATGGCCTCAGGAAACTACATAATGCATATAAGATAAAGTAGATACATGAAAACCACATAGGCCAATCAAATTGAATGTATGTATTTAGTTTGGTTTAGAAAAACTTAATGCTTTATGACGTGCAAGTATAGTGTGAAGTACAAGTCAATCTTCATTTGAATTTATGTGGCCCCTGATCTTTGACGTTGCATATTCAATGAGATATTCTCCATACTTTCATGCTTACAAGTGGGCAAGATCAAATTTATTGACATAATGTTAGTTCTAGATATTGTTGATGACATGATTGATAGTTTATTTGAATTTAGGGTGCATTTTTATTTAGTAACCACATTATTTGTCTTCCTTACAATGTTACCATTGGGACTTTCTAGATTTCTAGTGCACTAATTTAAGAAATGTTTGTGACCATGCCTTCGATTTCTATAAGGAAAAATATTAGTGCAAAGTTAGTTTGTAAAAGGTAGGAACACAAATGAAACATAATCAAATTACGTGCATGGTGCATGCATGCATGATTCCTCTTTTATTTATTTACACACAAGAATTGGGTGTGTATGATATTCATATTTTGGACAATGCAATGATTTCACATCAAACTATGTGCAATGTCTTCCTTAGAAGAATATGTAACACTTATCTTGTGTAGTCTTGAGTATTAAGAATGTATGTATAACACCTACACAACATAATACCTGAGAGAAACCAAGTCTTAGGTGTTATACTTTCCCAAGTGGTCCATAATTCAATCAAGTATACAACTTCGAGATAGAATTGTGGGTTAAACAAGCTGCATGTAGTGTACAATGGGCTACTTGGTGGGTGAATTGATGTCATGAATATTGGGAGGCTGCAATACTCAAGTTTTGGCCATCCAAAGATTTCACATAACTAGTTTGAATGTGGGAAACACACATAATGTTATGGTCACTCAAGGTAGCAAAGGCCAAGAAAGTTAAAAATATGACACTTTACATGAAGGTATTGTGTAGTCTCAAATTAAAGGGAGTAGTGTGCGAGACTTAGGATATTACAAAAAGGGATTACACTAAGCCAAAATTAAGACACATAATGTAATGGAAAATTGGTGATCAAAATATGTGAAGGGTCCACAAGAAAGGATTACAAGCAAGGTAATAAGGCTACAAAATTTTAGATGAGAGAAGGACTTTCACACAAGGCTATTTAAAAAAATTATTAGAAGGGTGTGCATAGAAGGGGCTTCACTTGTACAATGGGAATTGGGATAAGATAATCTATGTACACATGAAATGAGAAGAACTCAACATAGTAAGGCTAAGTAATATTGTGAAGGGGCCCGAGGGAGAAATCGGGATTGCATATGAGACTGAAGAACTAAGTCCCACAACCATCCAACCTTTAAGGAAAGGAATTAAAGGGGTTCCATGATTTCCCTAAGGGAAATTAGGGATGTTTTGCGGACACAAGTATATTAGTACTTGTCCTAAGGATTCATTTCTATAGAACATGTTTACTTGGTTTAACATTATACTTTCATTACAAGGAGAAAGATTCATGGAAATAAAAAAGGTAGACTAATAGGTCTAAGAATAGACATATTACTAGTTCCTTACTCATAATAATGCTTAAACACTAAGGATACACTCTATTTACTTCCCAATTATTACAACTAACTATGTAAGTTAACTATTTAGTTTGCATTGCTCATGACATGATTCACAATCCAATTTCCCAAATAGGATTCCTTGTTTTCACAAATCATGTTACACATGGAAGGATACATTTCACTGTGTTAACGTTATAGAGGTTTTACATTGAGTTTAAGTAACAAATCTCACATTTCACTTTACTTCTAAACCATCATCTTAAGAATTCATTATCGATAGTTACGAGTTAATTACATGTTTCGGCCATAAATTTAACTTCCTAAGAGGTCCTAGGTTTAATATAATTCCATTTACACCCAAGGTTTCTATTCCCTATTACAAGTCAAAACTAGAGTGTGTAATATCCTTAACTCACAAGAACTTTGTAAAAGCTCTAGGTATCCATTATTACCTACTACGACACATTTGTCTCAATCCTAAGGCTTATGAATTTTGCAATAGGGTTCTTTTCGCAATATGAGTTTGGCTCCATTAACAAGTATCTAGTTCAATACTTGTGAAGGTGAAAAATTGGCCCATAAGGGTAGAGAAGGAGCATCCTCGTAGACCATGTACGAGGGATGTACGTGGTACAAAGTTTACCTACTCAAGACGGTCATGAAGGCACATGTGAGACCCATTTTCTTGGCATAAGGTAGAACCTAATATCGATATAGCAATGGAATGCCACAATTAAAAAAATTGACCAAGTTTGGTCCCTCTATGGAAATACGACACGAGGTAAACTCAAGAGGACCATTCCTTACGGAAAGGGTTGTTATATCAATCTAAGTTGATTATCGCTTCCCACACAAAATAAAACACATAACTACCAGGTGTTAATTATATTGAAGACTAAAGGGGTTTACTAGGTCCAACACATCGCTAGTAGTAGATAAAATAAGCCATTATGTGTTTTTACCATCAAATTTACTTGTATAAGCAACATTTAAACTACGATGGTTCCAATAGTTTCAAATAGAAAACCTCCAAATTTATATACCTACACTGATTGCAAATACTATCTATATGAATTATTTTGACATCAATTTCCATAGCAAAGAGGATATAATCAACTTATTTTACCTACCTAACATGTAAAAGTACAACAAGTAGGTAACTAGTTAACATATAAAGGTGCAACTATGTACAAAAATTAACCCACTTTCTCAATATGCTAACAATTTTATATTCATCACAATCCAAACAATAAATGACAATTCTATTTATTGCAATAATATCTTGAAATATTGTATACAAATACAATGTTTTTAAAATCACATGTTATTATGTAAACACTAGACACACTTCACTTTTTCCTTATCCTAGTACCTCCAACTGTTAGAACATAATATTAAGTGTGTATAATGTTTAGTTTATAATTAAATAATTTAGAATATAGTTTATATTCTTAATTATTTAATATAAACTTTATATTAACTAATTATTTATAAATCGAGGTGCACACGCCGTCACTTAATATTCATAACCCTTGGGGTTATTTAAATATGGTCGCGGACCATATTTGTGAAAATTCACTTCGGGTGAATTTGATGGAGAGAAGTGAGGAATTTGGAGATTTACTGGACCGTGTAAAAATTTCTCGTTAAATGGAAATTCTTTTTCATCGTGGCTTTTCCCCCCTTGCATTCCACATTCTTGTGTTTTTATTGGTGAATGTATTTATTTAAGTTTACATTGTTTTGATAAATGTTATAAATATAATTTAATTGTTTAATTAACCTTCACACCTCAGACTTCACATGGTATCAAAGCATGTGTATTTAATTATTTTTATTAACCAATGGTCGTCATTCGGGTGGGGGTGGTTATTTTGGTAGAAAATTTTAATTTATAACCCCCTCCTCCCCTCGGGACATAGGTTGGTAAATATTGTGTGTGTGCAAAGGTGGAAAGGTCTTCAAAATATTTTACCCCTAGTGAAGAATTACCAGTGAAAATAGAGGTAAGGGTTAAACATTTGTGTAAAATATTTCATTATATTTCTATAGTTTCAAATGTGTGCAGGTTGAAATAATTCGAGGTAAAATTCAGGATTAATAAAGGTTAAAAGAGAGGAGACAAGCTCCATCAGAATAGGGTTTTCAATTTTTTCCATTGGTAAAACACCATATTAAGATCATTTACCCTTTGAAATTTGAAAATAAATGTATTTACCTTTGGAATTCAAAAACAAATGTTTATGTCCCCTCTTGGTACCCCTTTTAAATAAGTTATATCTAAATATTTTTGAAACTATAATATAAAATATTTTTTTTTTTTTATAAATTAACCACCTATTCTTTGAGACCCTTGAATAACTTAAAGGGCCTTAATAAAAATTTGATTTCAAATAATATATATTAGAACCTATATATTATAATTTATATTTAATAAAAACTATACTTTATGTTTTAAAAGTATATTGAAAATCTTATACCTATAGTTCCTTTAGAAACTATATTATATATAGTTTATAATTATTATAAACTATAGGTTATACATGTTCTTGAGATGGGGAAGAATATGCAAGATGAGTGCTTATGGAGGTTCACAATATTAATTTCCATGTGACTTTCGAATTAAATCTCTATTGTTTTTATATTCATTAGAGACCATTTGCACCTTGGGAGAGCACTGCATTTTTTCTGTTGAAAAAGTAGCTTTTAGTAATCTAAATTAAATATAGAAAATACATGGTTATTTTTCTACAACATAACATGTGGCATGGAAATGCACACCTAGAAAATGATATTTTATTTGGTCCAAAATATAAAAATAACCAATAAACATAATGGCAAATTATCTAAAGTATAATCATTTCACTTAAAAGCAAGGTGCACCACAGAATCCTAATATTGAGCATCAATTATAATATTTAAAATAACTTAATTGTCAATTTGGTTACATTTTTAATAGTCAAAGCATCTCAAACAAAAGTTAGATATTCTCTTTTCAATATGTTTTTAATGCGGTTTCCATTATTTTCTTCAGTGCATTTTTACCATTTTTTATATTTCATACCTTGTATTTGGGAAAATGGAATAGTTTTTTTATTGACTATTTTATCATGTGTTGAAGGACTACTTTCATTCTTTGAAAGGAGACGTATAGATGTGGAATTTACATTGTCACATAATAATTAATTATTCAATTATACAAAACAAGTTTTCTTGTATATAATTTATTTGCATTAGTGAGATATATTTTGCTCTCTATATCCGAGTTGAATAATCTAAACCCTATGATTATCCTTTTTTCAATCCACATGGAGCCCTCTGAAAGCTTGCTCATAACTTGTTTAATAAAATATTTGTATACAAAGGCCACATTTCAACTCCACTCTGATTTGAGACAAATTTGAGTTCTCCGAGTTGATATTTGGTATTGACATTGTATGAGCTCGCATTTATTCACTGGTGTGGAAAACTCAACTCACCGAGTTGGAATCCCAACTTAGTCAAGCTAGTAGATTATCATAAATCCTCATAAGAGTTATGCTCCAATTTTCTTATATATGTTTTTGAAATTAGATTATTAAATGTATTTTCTAATAATGAAAATTTTGTCCCAAAAAAGTTTCTTTTGTATTAGATTCTTTTTTTGATGATTTAAAATAAGAAGTAATACATTTTACGATAAGTTAAGTATATCATGTTTTTTAGCAAAATTAAAAAAATTCACTTACATTTCAACAAATTTGTGTTATAGTCAAACTAATATGTTGTGTATAGAATATTTTGTTTGATGGGGCTATTTTTGAAGTGAATCCATCAAAATAAGGTTGACATGCTTGAGCAGCGAGGGATTGCTTCTAAACTTTTTTTGTAATGTTTTTCTCTATAAAACCAAATTTATTATCAAAAAGTTGATAATTCAAATTGTCATAATAATCATGTTTTTTTCTCACAAAGAGTTAATCTTTCTCAATTTCAAAGGATAAGAAAATTATAATTTTTTCTTGGCATCGAGGGCACTTACCCTCGACCCCTTTGTATCATGATAGGAGCGTGCCAGGGCACCGCCCCGAGACCACGTGAGGGGTGCTGCCCTAGACTCTTCAGGGGATTTTGCCCCTGACACTTGCTCCCTAGTCTGTGTCCATTACCTCATGTGAATAAAACTTCTCCTTTGTGTTCTTGTGAAAAATTTCAATAGATGATGGTATAATAGTTCTTATATTAAAAATAAATCTAATATAGTTTTTTCCATGAATTACATCACATCACTACTAATGAAAAGGAAATGTTTTTTGTGTTGAAATGAAATAGAATTTTTTTTCACATTTAACTCAGAATAACTATAGTGTAATTTTTTTGAAAGATAAATGGTTTATTAAGAATGAACTTGATATCACTATAGTTGAAAGCATATAAAAGAATGGTTTATATGTGTTTAAAGGTTTTTCTTCATCTTCTAAGTTGTTTATTCAAAAATGGAAGTATTGTTCAATTTGTCATAAAAATTTGAAATCATTTTTTGTGATCATGTATGACATGTTTCATATTAAATTTTCCACCTATGAAATGTGTGAAGGGTGCTTACATAGGTAAGATATTACCAAAATACCTTCCTCACTCAAATTTTGAAGGAAAGTACACTTAAATCCATTGGATGTGTTCACAATTAGAGGATATTATTTTATTAATTGTATACTTTGAATATTCTTACATGATTCGGTTATATTTTAAGATATGTTATCTATTAGTCTTATCATTTAAAAATAAATAAATTAGAATAGATAATGAAGATATATACATTGTTGATTAAACATTTTGTGATTACTAAAATATTATTATATGCATATCAAATGACACTTGGGAATACCTTTGTGTTTGTATTGGAGATGTCCAATACTGATTGCATCTAATATATATTTTACAAGAGTAATATGTTGAAAATTTTCAACATATTTTAACATGGTTAGTTGTTAAGCATATTGTTATGTTAGTTTTTATACAACTAGTGTTTAACTTTTACAGATGGTTAAAAGTGAAATCAATAAAGATTTATACTATGCTTATTATGATGTCTATATGGATATTATGACTCTAACCATGTTGATGTTGTGTTGGATATAAAATATACATATGGATTTGTGTTCAAGTTTTTGGTGCAAGTGCCATTACTTAAAACAAAAAAACAACCAATAGTCTCCATCTCTTCTACTAAGGCAAAGTAGAGAAGTGCAATGGAAGCAACAAAGAATCCATGTGACTAAAGTGGCTGTTGGAAGAGATACACATAGAATATAAAGGAAGTATTCATCTTCTATGTGATGGTTAGAGTTAAATTTCTCTTGCTAAAGAATCTAGTTCAACGTTAGAGAATGAAGAATATAGATTTTCATATGCTCCATATCCGAGAGAATATCCTGTGGGGTGATACATATCTCGATCTTCGCTTGTCTAAAGATCAAGTTACAATTATGTTTATGAGCCATTGTGTGCTGTAAAATACTACATGTTTTTTGCAATGCTTGGATTTTCAGAGTTTTCATTGAGGGGGAGTGTGCATGGAAATGTCACCTCCTAATGGACGACTGATTGATATATCATTCTCCTCTATACTTTTGATGCATTATAAAGCATTGTAAATAGATATTTGTGATTTTTGTAAACTTATAACTCTAAGTTGAGGTGTATAGTCCAGTGTGTTACATCTATTTTTAAACGAGGTCCTTGTGTTATAGAAGGCTCTTAGAGATGCGGTTTTAAGAAATTTTCATGAGAAACTGTGGCATGTAGTCTCACAAATCATGCTTAGCCTAAATCATATCTTCTGATTTATGGATTCCAAATCCTTTTGTACCAAAATGTAAGTTGAGCATGATGAAGGTGTTACAAATCCTTCAAAAGTGATATACTAGCCTAAACATTCACTAATGGTTTATGGATTTGTAAATCCTGTTATACAAAAATGTAATGTTGGCATATTGATCCCCACTTAATATTATGGGGGAGTGTTAGAACATAATATTAAGTGCGTATAATGTTTAATTTATAATTAAATAATTTAAAATATATTTTATATTATTTATTATTTAATATAAACTTTAAATTATATTTATTAGTTATTTAATAACTAATTATTTATAAACCAGCGTGAACACCCCATCACTTAATATTCGTAACCCTTGGGGTTATTTAAATATGGTCATGGGCCATATTTGTTAAAATTCACTTTGGGTGAATTTGATGGAGAGAAGTGAGGAGTTTTGAGATTTACTTGACTTTGTAAAAGTTTCCGTTAAACGGAAATTCTTTTCACCGTGGTTTTTTCCCCTCGCATTCCACATTCAATTCATGTTCTTGTGTTTTTATTGGTTAATGTATTTATTTAAGTTTATATTTTTGATAAATTTTATAAATATAATTTAATTGGTTGATTAACCTTCACACCTCGGACTTGACACAACCAACACATGGTCAACATCTACCCAAAATATAACATAATTCATGTTTTAATAGTTATTCATTCACATGACTATAATACTTAGCACATAACTAGAGAGAGTTAGAGATGCATTCATTTGATTTCATTTCATTTCCTAACTAGTGGAGAGAGAGAGACCATTTTCCCGAATGCCAAAATTTTCAAAATGAGCCACAAAAAGAGTTCCATATATTCATCTATAAGTGTCTATAAGTTTACTTATCGGTTATTTGTTGGAAAATGTGCCATTGTTGTTGTCATTGATGTCAAGTGGCATTGATGTCAAAGGGAGTCTTGAGTGCATGATGATGTCATTAGTGTTCATTGAGTCGTATAAGGTGTCAGTGGCGAGGAGAAGTGGCATTGTGAGTTACATTGATGGTGTTTAGGTGCATTTGCATGTTCTTGGTGCATGGTTCAAGATAGTATGGTCATGTTATAAGATATAAGGGTTGTTAAAGGTTTATACATGGTATTACATGTTCAGATAAGTGTTTGAGAGGTGTGTGAGGGTCTGCATGATTGTGAACAAGTCAGCTTGTGTGAGGTATGTGTTGAGATAAGCCATTCTAGGCATTTTCATAGACCTATTGCATAAAAGATGGCATGGAGGCATGAATTATAAGGTAGGGAAGGTTTTTACAAGCATGTTAAATGTGTTGTGATAATTCATAGTAGGTGTGGAAGCAATATCAAGTCATAAATTAGGTGTTAGGTGCATATTCTAGGTTCTTTGAAGCAAGAACTATGAATACAAGACATGTATGAATGGGAAAGTCGTGGTTTCGGAGATTTGAAGAGGTAAATAATCATGTATGATCATTGGGATAAATAAAGGAGTTTGTTTTAGTTTTTGTGCCAAGTTTTAGGTCTAGGTATTGAGTATTTTGCATGATATTGCTCTTTTACCAAAACTGGGTTTCCAAAGGTGAGTTTTAGAGCTAAATTTTGACTTTCAGATGCTCGTTGGGGAGTTTATACTTTTATGGGGATATAGGGTACTGGGGGTTGTTGAATAGGTCAGTTATGAAGCTTTTGTAATAATAATGAGGTTTTTTTATTGTCACATTTTTGTGAACAATTGTTAAGAAGGTAAACTACTTTTTAAGCCTCTTGAAACCCTAGCTTTGGAATGACTTGGAGGAAATTGCTTATAGTGACCCAAGATTGATTAATTTTATAAATGTGATGATTGGAGGTTTTATATGACTCCTCCATATTTCTCTAGGTATGATTTAGAGGTTTTGATTGTATGTGGGCCCCACCCAAAAAGTAACTTTATGGAAAGTTTCAGTTTGTGTAAAATTTATCCATTGAACCTAATGTATTATTTAGAATTTATAGAATCCTTGGAGTTTATCTTCATTTCCATGATGATTTAAGATCATGCTTGAGCTTATAAGAGGTCAAGTGCTCCATATCTTTGAATAATAGCTTTGGAGCAGTTTTTTTTGAGCGATCTTCTTGAAGAGGAGTTTTGAGGAATCTACAATATGATTGATGGAAATATGAATACATGGTAATGTATCTGACATCAATATATTTCTATTTATATATAATAATTGCATGTTTGAGGTCTTTTGAGGTGGTTTTGAGCCTCATATTTTCACACTATGTTTTGGTGCACAAGAATGACCATGTTTTATAGATTGTTTCATGGCATAAGATAATGTTGCAGGATGATTCATGGTTGCTAAAGGTTGTTTGAGGATTATAAAACATGTATAAATGTTATCCATTTTTTATAAGTTTTTTTATCATGAACATTCATGTTTTGCATGGTTGCTTATTTTGGTGCAATTGGGATTCTTGAAGACCTAATTGAGAGATTTGGAGATGTAGATGATATGGCCAACCTATATGGTCAATTTTTGATGTCATCATGATGTATTCATTATGTTTTCATGATGTTTTATCTATGAATGCTGACCTACATGTTTTGGGCACTTTGTCATGTATATAAGCAAGTTTAGAGAGCGAATTTAGTGTGCTTGAGAGAGAGGGAAAATACTGAATTTTAAGAAGAGGCTCAAGCAAACTATGAGGGAAATATTGAAGTGAAATAATCCTAGAAAATCATGAAGGAATGTTCTATGATGTAGATCTGAAGATGGAAAACTTGAAGAAGGTTATTCCTTGACCTAATTGAAGAAGAATAAGACCTAGTTTGACGTGTATAGGAAAGAACAAGTGAGAGGGTTGGTTGAGGATGTCTTGCAGGTCTGTATGATTATGTTGAGAGGACTGAGATGGTGTCCATGATGTTTTGAGTATATTGTATAGCTAGAGTAATAGGTCACTTAATCTAATCATGTTGTTGAAGAATACCTATAGTGAAGAAGGTGAGAAGGATATTTTGAGAGAGACAAAGAGGGAGATAGAGATTCATTGAGTCATCATAAGTTACAGGAAAAAATCATAGATGGCATTCATTTTAGGTATATGAGTTAGTGTTTGGTCATCTTGGGTGGTTATAGGCTCTTTTTAGGGTTGGTGCCCTACTAAACTAGGGGTTGGTGTTTTGTATGGGGTTGGTGCCTCACTAAAAAAATCTCATGTGATGTATAATATTCACTTGAGTTCTCTGTTTTGAGTAATATAAGCGAGAGGTTCGGTGGGATTTCTTCCCCTTTAGGGTTTCACACTTAAATATGGTGTCCTTGTGCTCTTTCATGTTTCATGCTTATACAAATGGTTAATTTGTTGCTTGATGGTTTGGTAAGATAATTAATAAGCTCACATTGTTTAATGAATGCTTTGTATGATGTATGCAAGTTAAGAAAAGTAAAGTTTTGAAGGAATGATTCACCCCCACTCCATTTTTCTTCCAAAAATTGGTATCAGGGCCATGTCCTTTTGAAGCAAGTTTATCTACTTGAATAAGATCCTTTGAAGCATAAGATGGCTAAGAAGATAAGGAAAGAAAATCAAGAGTTAAGAGCTATGGTAAAGAAGGATGAAGAAACCATCAAGAGTCTCAAGAATCAATTGAAGGATGAAATTGTAGGTTTAATTTCAAAGGACTATAAGTGCAATAAATTTAATTCCAAGCTATGTTCCTCATAATATAGTTACAATAGTGCTTATAATGATCTTGGTAATGAAGAAGATGAAGTAGATTTGCATGCTGAATTAGTGCATAAAAGATATGAAAATATCAAATTGAATTCAAGCATCAAGGAAATGGAATCTCAAGTTGAAGGACTATATGTTTCTCTTAATACAAAGAAAGAAGAGTGTAGAAAACTCAAGTTTGAGGTAGAAGTCCTAAAAGTCAAAGAAAATGAATGTATCAGGTATGAAGTTGAGATGAGGGCTTTGAAGGCTAAATTGGAGTATATATTCAACAAGATGGAATCCTATGAGAAGCTAAAGAAGATATCCAAGGCCCTAGATGATATTTTTAGCAATCAAAGGGTTGCAGTAAGTGACAAAGCATGTCTATGATTTAGAGGAGAACTAAAGGATGATGAATCAAGACAAGAAGATGTTTGTTCTAGTTAAAATAGAGATCAAAAGAAGGATGAAGGTACAAATAAGATCTATATCAAGAAGCCAAGCTCAATAAGACAACCAAATGCTATGAGGTATGTAAGTTTTCATGGTTATTGTTATGCTTGCAATGGTTTTGGTCATAGAGCAAGGGATTGTAGGAGGTTTTTCAGTAGTGTGTATCCATGGAGCAATGGAAGAGATCACAACATGCATGATGTTGTTTGCCATAATTGTCACCAAAAGGGTCATATTGTAAGATTTTGTCTTCACGAATCATCAAGGTAGGTCAAGAAATATGTTGCCCCCAAATTCAATAAAATGTGGATGCCAAGGAAAGTGAAAGATGCATAATGTTCAGTCAATAATATTGATAATGCAAATAAGGAGAAAGAGATAGTCAAGAAATTAGAATCTAATCATTTTTCAAGTCAAAGTGGGTTGTTTTCGATGATTGTAGAAGAGCCAAAGGATGAAGTAATTCAAGAGGATCATTGTTTTTTGACATCTATTCAGTTTGTTGTTCCAAAGAAGACTAAGTGGAAGATGTTGGATATGATTTGTTATTGAAGATTACAAGTGTACCTTGTAGTCTTGTACAAGTGTATTATTAAGTGTTATGTCATATGAGTATGGTATGTTTCATAAAGCATGGTATTGTTGGCATGGTGTATTCAAATTGGTGCAAAGATAATGTCTTGATATTACATAGTTTTCTTCTTCCTTAGGACGGTATTAATCTAATAAAGTTATGCATATGGAGTCTTATACATTTGAAGTGCATCTTGGAGATATGTTGCTAAGGGAAGTTCATCAAGAATTTTTGACTATTGAAAAATGTTTGAGCTTAGGATTTGTGCTTTGATGACCCAAATTAAGGTTCTATATGGATCAAGGGTTGTGATTCAGGGGTTAAAGACCTTAAAGTTACAAGAATGCATGTGATGTGTTATCATGAAATTATAGTCACAATGACAAGGATGAATGTTGAAGTGCTTTGAGATGTTTGTGTTATCTCAATGAAGTATTGGTGTCTGTGCAAAATGGAGGTTATCAAGGAATATCTAAGTTTGTATCATAGAGGGAAGTCTATAGTGTCTAGGTGCTCTATCTTAAGTTATATCAATGAAGGTCAAGATTGTATAGTTAATGCTTGATAGGGTTAAAAGACATTAATTCATAATTTGAAGCTCAAGAGAAGTAAAAATATGGTCTCAAGTGGAGTTTAGTCAGTCCCAAATGAGGTTTTTGATAAGTGAGTTGTCAAAGATGAATCATGCCCTACAAATGATCTAGATTGTCTACAAGAGTAATGAAGGTTTGATGCTGCCGAGTAGACAATTTGAGACACCATTCAAAATGAATTGAAAATCTATATGACCTTATGGTGTTTAAATATGACCAAATTATATCTAAGGAAGGTATTAAGATTTGATAGTTCTAGTTTGAAGCATCAAAACATGTATCAATTAGTTAAAGACTTAAGGATCTTCAAAGTGAGAAAAATGATAGGACAAGAAGGTTTTTGATTTTTTCCTAAATTCTACTTGAAATTTCTTAGTCATATAAAAATGATGCATGATACTAAAGGTTAAAATGCTTGAAGGATCTACTTTATGTCTTCATTAGCCTTGAAGACATAAATATGAGAAAACCTAGGAATGAACATGAGTTCAACTTGTTGAAGGTATTGTACGGTTGGGTCGAATATCAAAGTGGTCTACCAAATAGAAATAAGGTATGTTTGTAAATGTCCTATATTACATACTATGATGAAGGAAGGCTTGATTAAAGTCTCTGAAAGTAGTGCTTGCCATGAATAAATATGTGTGATCTTGAAATCAAAACAATGACAGGTTGACAATGCTATATGAAGATGATGTAGGCATGTTTGTGTGTTGTTTGGATTCGAGGAGATTGTATAGTTGTTATGAATGGTTGACATGTGTAAAGTCTTGTTGAAATCAATATAGTTGTGTGAAGACAACTTTGAAAAGTTTTGTATGCATGATTAGTCAAGAGTTGGTGCTTTAAGGTTTGGCCTAGGTATGTGTTTGAAGAATATTTCTTTTAAAGCATCAAATATGGTGTATGTTGGACTCTACAATCGATTAGTCAACATGAAATATGTTATATATAACCTTTTGTTTTTGTTCTTATATAGGCTTGCATTACAACTAAGATGAATGGTGATTGAAAAACTTGGCATGGTGAGATTTTGTGTCTAGAATTGCGTTTGGGCTGATATTTTTACAAAAGGAGGTATGAGCAAGATGAGAGATGATATTATAAGAATATGACCTTCAAATAATGATCGAGAGGAATTGACACAGTTAATAAAGGTCCAACTAGTATTGTGTTTCAAGGACCATATTCAGGTATGCTTGTTTGCACCTAGGACTGTTTATGAAGACCGTGTCATGAAGACCTAATTGTAAAGATATGTTGTATGTCTCAAGGAGTACCTAATATTATGGTAAGTGATTTTTTTTTATTTTAGTTCAAGTGGTAAAAAATATGCACGAGTAAGGGGAAACCTAGTGGATGAAGTTTTGAGTGTCTCAAATTGTCATGAAGTAGTACAAGGTATGTTGCAAAGTAGTTTTTTCTCTTTCCTTAAGGGTTAATTTTCCTTGAAGGATGTATCAATATTGTGAAATTTGATTGAAGGAATAAGACATATATATTGGATCTCAAGAGAAAGAATTCAAAAGCGACATGGGGATTTGGTCATAAGAATGTACATGAAGTTGTTAACATGAAGACATCAATATATGGTCTAATCGGGATTAAAAGTGGTAATAGTTTTGTTGGCATTTGTTTTGATGAATACTTAAAGAATTTTATGATCAAAGGTATGACATATGTGACTTGTGTTGTTTTCTTTGTATGGGGTGTGAATTATCTCCTTGGTGTAAAAGAAAAAGTTCTTGATCTAGAAGAAGGTGTCTGTTTTGTGAAGGTATGAATAATGTTAGGACAATCTTAGATGCATGATAAAGAAATATGGTGTCTAGGTCTGTAGAAGTACATCGAGAGGCATAATTATTCTAGAAAAATTGTATGAGGATCTAAAAAATAAGTAAATGTTCTTGAGACGATTTTTGAGATCTACATTGATCTATATTTGTTGAAAATTGTATCAAAGAATGTTACAAGAATGAAGGTTGGCGAATTGGAAAGTTGACGAGTTGTATTTTCCTTAGATGTATGAATAATTTTAAGTCCTCCCATTTTTTTCAAGAATGTTTGTAGGATTATGTGAGTATATGGTTAATATGCTTCTTAAAATGTTTGGATGATAAGTTTAGTCTCAAGGGGGTTGATAATAGATTTGGCAAGAGGAGTATTTTTGCTTTAAGTCATTGAAAGATTAATTACTTAATCCAAGGGGGAGTCATTTCTATGGTCTAGAAAAATTCAAAATTAGGTATGTATGTGCTCGGGGGAGCAATATGAGGCTTTAATAAACAAATTGGTAGATCATTTCTTTGAGATGAAGATGAGAATGAGAGTAGAAACCAAGGAGGATCAAATAAGTAAGTTATAGGAATTGTTGTTATTGTTTCCATGTCAATTTTTCATAATTTCCTTTTTCATTAGATATCAAAGGGGGAGACCATACTAAGAATCAAGAAATTCGAGTCACGGAAGTGCTTGCATGTTTGGTTGCCATCAAAAATTCTAAAGATGATTGTCATCAATGATAAAGGGGAGTTTGATGGACAATGTGCCTTTGTTTTTGTCATTGATGTTAAGTGGAATTGATGTCAAAGGGAGTTTTAAGTTCATGATGATGTCATTAGTGTTCATTGAGTCATCATAAGGTGTCTAGTGGCATTATTAGTTACATTGACAGGTGTCTAGGTGTATTTACATGTTCTTGGTGCATGGTTCAAGCTAGTATGGTCATGGTATGAGCTCCAAAGGTAGTTCAAGGTTTCTACATGGTCTAACATGTTTAGAGAAGTGCTTAAGATGTGTATGAGGATCTGCATGATGGTGAACATGTCAGTTTGTGTGAGGTATGTGTTGAGACAAGCCATTCTAGGCATAGTCCTAGACATAGTGCATAGTAGATGGCATGGAGGCATGAAGTATGAGGAAGAGAAGGTTAGTAAAAACATGTGAAATGTGTTTTGAGGATTCATATCAGGTGTGGAAGGAATATCAAGTCATAAATCAAGTGTTAGGTACATATTCTAGGTTCTTTCAAGCAAGAACTATGAAGCCAAAGTGTGTAGGCATGGGAAAGTCATGGTGTCTAGAGAGTTTCAGAGGTAACTAAGTAGAAATTAGCATTGGGATGGATCAAGGAGGTTGTTTTAGTGTTTTGTGCCAATTTTTAGGTCAAGGTGTCAAACATTTGGTAAGATATTACGCTTTTTCCAAAATCGGGTTTCCAAAGGTTAGTTTTAGAGCTAAATTTTTCTTTTAGATGCTTGTTGGGGAGTGTATAATTTTCATGGGGACCCATGGTCCTGGGAGTTGTTGAATAGGTCAATCATGAAGATTTTCCAAGAAGAATGAGGTTGTTTTATCATCGAGTTTTATGAACAATCGTTAAGAAGGTAAACTACTTTTTAACCCTCTTGAAACCCTAGCTTTGGAGTGACTTGGAGGAAATTGCTTGTAGTGACCTAGAATTTATTCCTTTTACAAAAGTGATGATTGTAATTTTTAGAGTACTCCTCCATATTTATTTAGGTGTGATTTAGAGGTTTTGATTGTATGTGGGCCCCACCCAAAAAAGTAATTTTTGGAAAGTTTCAATTTGTGTAAAAATTATCTATTGAACCTAATGACTAAATTAGAATTTATATAATCTTGAGAGTTTTTATTCATGTCCATGATTATTTAAGATCATGGTTGAGCTTCTAAGATGTCGATTGTTCCCTATCTTTGAAGACTAGTTTTTAGGTAGTTTTGGGGCAGTTTTGAGAAGTCTTATTTTAGAGGAGTTTTGAGGCATCTACAATCTAATTTATGGAAATATGAATACATGGTCATGTATCTGACATCAAGATATTTCTATTGATATATAATACTTGCATGGTTGAGGTCATTTGAGGTGGTTTTGAGCCTCATCTTTGAAGACTAGGTTTTGGTGCACAAGAACGACCATGTTCTTGAGATGGTTTCATGTCATGAGATGATGTTGTAGGATGATTCATAGTTGGTGAAGGTTATTGAAGGATTATAAAACATTTCTAAATTTTATCCATGTTTTAATTAAGTTGGTTTTCTCTTGAACCTTCATGTTTTGCATGGCTTGTTTTGGTGCAATTAGGCTTCTTGAAGACCTAATTAAAATATTTGGAGATGTAGATGATACGGAAAACCTATATGCTCAATTTTTTGATGTCATAATGATGTTATAATTATGTTTTCATGATATGTTATGTATGAAGGATGACCTAGATGGTCAGGTCACTTTTTCATGTATATAAGCAAGTTTTGAGATCTCATTTAGTGTGCTTGAGAGAGAGGGAAAATAAAAAATTTTTAGAAAAGGATTGAGAGAGATACGAGGGAAATATTGAATTTAAAGAAACCTATAAAATCATTAAGGAATGTTATATGATGTATATTTGAATATGGTGAACTTGAAGAAGGTCACTCCATGACCTAATTGATGAAGAAGAAAACCTAGTTTGGTGTGCATAGGAAAGAGACAAGTGAGAGGGCTGGTTGAGGATGTCTTGCAGTGCGTATGATCATGTTTATAAGGATAAAATGGTGTCCATGATGTTCTGAGTTCATTATATAGATGGAGTAATAGGTCACTTGACCTAATCATGTTGTTGAAGAAGACCTAGAGTGAAGAAGGCAAGAAGGCTATTTTGAGAGAGACAAAGAGGGAGATTGAGCTTCATTGAGTCATAATCAATTTTTGCAGCAAAAAAATAGAGATGGAATTCATTTTAGGTGGATGAGTTGGTGATTGGTCATCCTATGGGGTTGTATCCTCTTTGTATGGTTGTTACCCTACTAAACTAGGGGGTAGGTGCTCCTTTTGGGGTTTACGCCTAATTAAAAATCTCATGTGACGTGCATAGAAAAAAATCATGCACTATGGGTAATTATCCGATCCTGATTACATAATACTATTCATATGATTCCTAAGTAATAAAATTACTAATTAACCCATGTCTTTGGCCACCTTTCTTTTCTTTCTGTTTCCACTTTTATTCTTGCACCCTTACTTTCTCAGTCTTCCTTTTTATACTTCAGATTTTATCATGCTAGACATCAACGCCCAACTAGGATGCAAACGCTAGGCACCCTCATCCCTTCTAGGCGCCCTTGTCCCCTTTTTACTTTACTCACACTTTTTGGGTCCTTTCTAGCCATTTGATCATCTTATCTTTTTGGTAGTCGACATTTTTGGGGTTAATTACAAAATTCAAGAAAATGAATCATATAAATATAAAGTTATGTGATCATAATAAAGGAAAAATCACTAAGCATTAGCTATCACCACATAAGGTTGCATCCATCAAGGCATCTAAGATATCCATTACATCCATCTATCACCATCATAAGGGACACAATGGCTAGTTCTTCTACTTATAGTTAATAGGAGGGAATTTCATTCTATTCCCGACAGAGACATCTATTACATTTCTTTAAATCTACCTTATTTGCTTGATATCAAGTGCGACTTGCACAAGACCCACCTAGGGTACAATTCTAAAACACACACACACACACACACACACACACACACACACACACAAAATTACATTGGGTATGAGATGTAGTGTAGCACTTAGTTGTAAGTTCACCATTGTGACAATTGAGGATAGTTTGACCCCTCATTCCGCATCTTTCTTTTTTAGGATTTGATGTTTATTTGAGGGTTTTGTAGGTTCATATTTCATTACAGGTTTATAATGACCTCAACGTTCTTAGTATGACCTCAGAGTGACCAAAGGTGACTAAAAGAAAACACCTTATGAAACCTCATAGGATGTTTTTTGAGATTTTCCACAAACCAAGGTGCCTAGAAATAGGCATAGGCTGCCCTTGTCCCTCTCCAAGCACTCTAGTCCATCCAATATCTTAGGATCTACATTTTTTGGGGTCTTTGTGCGATGCATTTTCCATTCTGTTCACCTAGTTATCACTTTGACATAGTCAGATTTCACTAAAAATCAACTAAGGTTTCTCACCCTCTCTTTGCACTTAGGGTTTTGTACTTCATTTCTTAGTTTTCTTGGGTGTAATTTCTGTACTTAATTGTTATTCATTTACTACTACTATAGTAATCAAATTTGGCTCATATATTTACATTTTAGTTTAATCATTTTGGTGAACCCCACTCATGATCGTTCTTTCGGATCCTTCTTTGGCATATCATTTTCTCTATCATGGCTCTTAAAATACCTCAAATTTATTTGTATAAATTAATTCAAATGCATCCTAATTGCCAAGTTGTTCGGAAAATCCCTAGACACCATATATTTCCCTAGAGATAAGCTACCGCATCAAGTAAGTGATATATTTGATCATCTATCTAATGACCCTACTCTTCATGATCCTACATCTAATCAACCGGGTTTGACTCAATTCAAGCTTTGCATTCTTTATTTCAAGAAAAAAAATTAGGCTATGCAATCCATGATTACATCTCTCAAATATGAAATCGACATCTTAAGGACACTTATCGGGCTCATGTTTATTTTCCTTCTACATCTTATCCTAATTCTATGTCTTCTACATGTGCTCATATCAGTGAGCCTCAAGTCATACCATTACCGTATCCTCTCACCTTTGATTACAATGCTAAGCAACTTGACATTATAAATGAGATTGTTAGTCATCAATTGATCGCTTTACCATATAGTCAAGGCTATCCTCCTTACCAACTTGTAAAATATCAAGGTCTTCCATATTTTAATTATCTTTAGATCAATAAAAATAATGATAATGACTGCTATGCTTTACAATGAAGAATTGAACATCTTTAACATCATGGATTTATCACATTCGTTGTATAACATTTTTTTGCATGCCCATCTACACACACTACATATAAATGGATACCTAAGTTTCATCCTTCTATGTCCAATGAGTATCATGCCACTACTTCTAATGTTCCTTCTCCGATCAGTCAAGTACCACCTATTCAATCCACTCAAACTGAGCAAACGCCTCTCAAAATTAGTCTCACTCTGCCTCCTCTCAAGTTATCTATGGAGCTACCAAGTCAACCTAAACAACCGCCTCTAAAAATTAGTTCAACACCTCATCCTACTAAGTCTGCTGCATTGTTACGCAATAATCCACCACTTCAGTAGCCAATCATTTTTTTCAAAGCAACTACTCCCTCTACTGGTGGCCCAGACACATCTCAAATTCTGCCACCATCGCATGGTCTTGTTGTTTCTTTTGCCACACATGCTTCCACCACTTCATGTCAACTTGGTCTTTGGTAGGTGAATCTTGTCACTTCACCTCCTAATGATGAGCACTCATGTTCTTGTAGTTCTTACATGATTGTTGAGGGATCTCTTACAATAAGAACCCATTTCATCTACCCATTATATCTATCTACTACATACTCATTCATACATGCATACATTTATCACCATATATTTGTGCATACAATACACTCTCTCATCATCTGTCACTAAACATCATTCATCAAATAACACACTCATCACCATATAATTAGGGGGCATCGTACTTCCTCCCCTCTCTTCTTACATCATCAACTATCTTCCATCTTACACACATCACATCTAATATTTTACATTCATCATACATATCTCGATACATTTGCATCGTCATTACCCGATGACGTACTCTTGTGATTTGGTTCATACTTAAGCTGTTGAGGGAATCCCATACACATTAACCTCTCATACTACACATCACACTACACCTACACATTATGTATCACACACGCATACTTCACGGTTGTAACACATTCTTCTACAAATTACACATCCTACACATCTTCAATATTTTGCTCTTACATCTACTATGCATCTTACACGCTTTGCACCCATTACACATCATACGTATATACAACATCTCCTTCTTCCCACACATCATATATATTGTGTGCTTTCTACATATTCTATCCATATCTTTTTCTATGCATCATACACACTTTGCGCTCTCCACACTCACACACTCTATACATCTTGCATTGCAAATTATACATCATCACACTCGACACATTCAACACATATCTTTCTATCATCACACTTTCAAACCAAATTCTAAAATTTACATTTCCTTAGCACATCCTACTTACACATTTTAATATTACACTTCACGGTCAAACCCTTAGGAGCGCACACTACCCAACGACACTATCTAGTCCCATGGTTCATACTCGATTGATGAGGGTCTATTTTTGAAATGAACATCACCTCCTCATCATGTTTGCATCGAGTACTCTGTCTAATCTTCATAAAAATCAATCATTCAATCCTTTTATCACCGCATACGACACTATTTTTTTATACTTCACAATTGATCCATACATTTCGTGATATACTCTTTATGCTAAATTATCACGATTTCTAGTTTATTACTCACACGTCTAGTGATATATTCTTTAGGATAAATCATCACACATTCTAGCACCTCATGTTACAACTTACAACTTCAGGAGCAATTACTCTTTTGTCACATTCAATCCTACAAGAAACACATTTCTTGTACACACATTTCAAACCATTTCCCAATGACACACTCTCGTTTATGGTTCATTCTTGACTACTGAGGGGGCATAAATAAATGAACCTCATTGTATACATACACCACCACTAGGGGGGCAAGATGCTCCTATCATTCACACTTTGCATTCCATTATGTTTCATTCACAACATACTGCATATCTTGGTTGCATTTAGACTTACTTACATCTACTTGTTATATGCATATCTTATTACACATGCTAAATATATATCTTGTATGTTATTATCTTTATCATACACACATGCATGCTCACTTTCCTTTTAGTAGTTGTGATCATATATTTTACAGATCTATACATGTAACATGGATGTTTGGTGCAATACCTAGTACCAGTCCCATAATGGCTCACGGGGAATCCACTTTCGTACTTACATGTGTTATTGTTTCATTTTGTTTTATAACACATTACTTTATCCAATTACACATGCTTTGACATAATTTTTATCTTTCGAACATTCTAAAAGTGTTGCATATGCAACATTTATTATCGAGACTATTTGCTTCCATGGTTATCATTACATTTTCTACCATTATTTTCTCTTTGTATGCTCTTGTTTGTGGGCTTTGACCTTTGTCTTGTGTGCACACTTGTCTCTTTCAGCCACTATAGAATTTATTGTCTTTGCAACATAGTGAATGATGTCCTATGTTTGTAACCCACATTTCACACTCTACATTGTTTTCTTACGTGTTTACTTGTGTCTTATCTTACACATTGTCTTCTTAGCTTACATTTTGTCTTATATATCCATGTTTGCCTTTGCTTGTACTAAAACTTGACTCCTAGCCAATTTTTTTATGCGTGCCTTAGTTTCTACCAAGCACATTCCCCTCCCACCTAAAAAGGCACAATTTTAGGATAGTGGATAGTCCTCTTTTGGGAGACATAATCCTTCAAAGACATCACATGCACCCTAAATGAGAGGGGCATAATTTTGGTGAATTAGTCACCCCATACAACGTTACACACAACACACCACAACAATGATACATCATAGTTCTTAGTTTGAGACAAGACTCGAGAATCGACTTGTGTCCTTAGCCTAACAATTTCCTTCATAGATACCGCAACTGTGGGGAAATTACATAGTTTTTCAGCATGTCATGAAGGATTTTGATAGGGTAGAGTGTCCTTTAGCATTGATAATTTACATTGGGGGAGATTACACACCATCTGCAGTGGTGTTTTCATTCCAGGGAGTCGTTAAAGGTTAGAGGGTAAAACTAGACTTTCCTCTCTACACTACTTCTGTCATGGTGTAGGATCACCCAAAAAACCAACATTTCGAGTGCTCTACAACTTTGGGAAGTGATTAAAGGTTGGAGGATGACACTAGAATTTCCTCCCTATACTTCTTATTCCATGGTGTGAGATCGCCCAAAAAAACTCACACTTGATCAAAAATTTCAAGATGCTTTCTACACTCTTTTTCCCCATCACAGATTAGGTAAACATGTTCCCTTTTCACATTTTCAACGTTTTTACATACTTATTTACATAATTTTTACACATATACGTGCGTATTTAACTACTTGTTAGTTATTATCTTTGTAGGTTTGTATGTATGGGAAGAAGTAGTTAACATAATTTCACAACATCAAGAATAATAACATCGACATTGAAAATAGGTACATCGTGACATCTACACATGCGTTTCTTCCCTAGGTTACTTTTCATCACTTTTTCACTTTCCCCTCCTTAGCATCCATGCTTCACATTTTTATCACTCCACACTTTGTCTAGTACCTAGGTACGCTTTCATCATCGATCTACATGGTTATCATGTATGCATCTCTATCTACTTTATGTTACTGATCTTTCCTCTCACCAACATAAAGTGGGGGAAAATGTAGACACAAAATCACACACTTTAGGTAATTATCTAGTCTTGATTACATACTACTATTCATATGATTCCTAAGTAAGAAAAGTAATAATTAACCCATGTCTTTGGCCACCTTTCTTTGCTTTATTTTTCCACTTTCATTTCTTGTACCCTTACTTGCTTAGTCTACCTTTTTATACTCCATATTTTTTCATCCTCGACACTAGTACCCAGCCAAGATGCTAGCACCTGGTGCCCTCGTCCCCTCTAGACGCCCTTATCCCCTTTGTACTTTACTCACACTTTTTGGGTCCTTTCTAGCTATTTGAGCATCTTATCTTTTTGGTAGTCGGCATTTTCGGGTTAATTATGACATTCAAGAAAATGAATGATATAAATATAAACTTATGTGTTGATAATAAAGGACGAAGAGCTTAACATTAGCTATCACCACCTAAGGTTATATCCATCAAGGCATCTAAGAGCTCCATTGCATCCATCTAACACCATCAATAGGGACAAAAGGTATGGTTCTTCCGCATACACTTCACTGGAGGGAATTTCATTCTATTCCATGCACACGCCGATTAAATTTCTTTACATCTAGCTTATTTTCTCACTATCAAGTGTAAATCACACAAGATCCACCTAGGGCATGATTCCAAACACACACACATAGAACTACATTGGAGTCCGAGATGTAGTACAACGCTTCTTCATAAGTTCACCATTGTGACTGTTGTTGTAGACTCACAGCACCCCTGGATGCAGATCAGGCTTCTAGGTTGATGTTCAGGCATCCAGTGTGATTGCACAACATGGAATCCTTTCTCCAAGTGTGGGACTTGTAAAGATGAGAAAGGATTCTCCAGAGAAGGCTGGTTCCTATTCCTCTATTCAGATGCACACAAAAATGCAGAGGGTTTACTAAAACCTAATCTAACTTGTCAAGGAGACAGGGTGAGAAAATGCATAGAATAAAACCTAAACTACAGAGGTGATGCACCAAGGAATGTTAGACACTTGTTTTGCAAATCTAACACAGACCACATAGATGCAATACAAACACTATGCACAGGTAACCAAACTGCTAATAAGAGATCAAAATAATAGCAATGAATACATGAGAGGGTTGAGAATCAATCACAAACATATATATATATATATATATATATATATATATATATATATATATATATATATATATTGCTCAAGAGTCGATACAGTACATTGCAGTGGCCAAGAGGCAAAAACTGGCATTACAATCCATATGGGAGGTTTGAAAAGCTCCACAAATTCTCTTGCAAGCAGGGAAGAAGGGAGGATGCAAAACAAGAATGTCCGACCTGTTAAAGGAGCTCCTCTTTACAATATATACTAAGAATGAGAGAAGAAAGAGAGAGGAAAGTCGAATCTACCACAACCACTTCTAGATACATTTAAAATCATCTCATTATGGTAGAAGTGGCGGCTTTTGGCAAAAGCGGCGATTAATGTCTAACAGAGCGGCGAATCTCTTTGCGCATTAAAGTTGGTTGTTGAAGTATTACTTCTGTCTATCACCACATGTCAGAGGCGTTTTCTTAATTTTCTCCCTCCAAATAGCACCAAAATGCAAGATTGATCCCAGAATCATGTAGATAATTTCAATAGATTTCCGTTGATATCAAGAACGTGTAAATCCGAGCTCTGGATCGAAAGATATGATGATCTGAAGATTTAGGGCACAAACAGCGAAAATGGATTTTAAAATTTCTTTTCCGTACTCGCCATCTGGACGACGCGTGGCGGGCTCTGATTCGCTGAGCAATTCCCTCTCTCCACCTTTTCACGGGTTTTTCTTGTGGGCCCCTTAAACTTGGACACGTGGAACTATTTCATTGGTTTGGATCAGTGCTCGAAAACTCGCCCCTTTGACTTTTTGGACCTTTTTCCTTGGCGACACGTGTCATGCTGTGATTCGTCCACAGGCCTGCCGGATTTTCGCGTCCACCGCGTCTTTTTGTCTCGAATGTCCCGGTGTTATGCGGGACAAATTCTTCCGGTTCGCCGAAATGGGCTTCCACGTCCCCTTTCTGCCAGTGACACGTGGCGTTATCTGATTGGCTTTGGCTCCTTCGGCTATCCGCGTCCCACGCGTCCCTTTGTCCCACTTGTCCTTGTGCTAAAATTTTCCATTTCGGCCGAACCACCGGTTCGCATCCTGCGTGCACTCATGGCCTAGATGTCCCGGTCTGCGAAAGTTTCTTATTTTCGGCCGAACCAGGCGGTTAGTCTTCCGCGTACTCTTGTCCCACTTGCTCTCGGTGAAGGACTTGGACAATTTTTTTCTTTCTTCGGGTGATTCGGGCATTTCGCATCCATTTGTCCCAGATGTCCCTTTGCTTCGCGGGCTGCCTGGAGGTGTTTCGGCCGAACCGTGCCTTGGTGTCCCGCATGTCCCAAATATTTCTAGGACAAGGACTTAGCCGATTTTCACAATTTTTTCTGGCCCAGGCTTATTTTCTGCAACTTCTCGCATTCTCTCAGAGCTCGTTCTTTTTCAGCCTGGGACTTGGGAATCCTGATGTATGTTATCAATTCAACCCTGGGGGGGTGAAATTGGATAACAATTTGGTGACTCAGCGGGGTCATCTGCCTGCTAGATGAAAAGACCAGTGGCCTTTTAGCGATCCATTGGGCATGGAGTCATAAGCAATGACCTGAAATGAGCCTGATACTGCAACTCCTTCTACGAGAGCACGCTGAACTGTAAAAACTCAATCCAGGAGCAACAAAACCTGTGCCAAAGCACTTAGGGAAACTGAAACCTAACTACAACAAGACAATGTGCATACGCACTTAGAGGAATTGAAATCTAGACTAATATTTACAAGGGTGAACCTTTTATTTTCAGTAGCAATGTTTGAGATAGATTCCATTTACTGGAATCTGTAGTTCTTCACCATCCAATGAGGCCAATTGGAAAGCATTGCTGCTCTTACACATTGTGACCATGTATGGGCCACTCCAAATAGCATCAAATTTTGAACGCCTTCCCGGTTTTGCTCTGTCATCGCATCCCATTTCAACACTAGATCTCCAACTTGAAAAGATCTATCCTTGGCCTTCCTATCAAAGGTCTTCTCGATCAAAGCTTGATCCTTTTCCATTGCTTGGGATGCCGATTTCGATCTCTTGCAGCTCCATCAACTCTATATACCTCACCTCCATGGGCTCAAATTCAAGTAACTCTAGCTGCTTCATGAGTTCCAATGTTGGCAACTCAACTGACATGGGCAAGATTGCCTCTCTTCCATAGACAAGCCTGAATGGAGAGTTACCTGTGGATCTTTTGGGAGTGATCCTATCAGCGCATAAGGCTGATTTCAGCTTGGTATTCCAAGACCTCTGATTCTCATCAAGAGTTCTCCTAATGATCCTCAACAAGTTTTTGTTTGTAGACTTAGCCTGGCCATTACCCTGAGGGTAATAGTTCGATGAAGTGCTTAGGTAAATACCGTTCTTAACAGCCCACTCAGTCACCTTGGATCCAATGAATGCCAGTGCATTATCAGAGATTATTGTAGCAGGTACACCAAATCTGGTTGTTATTTCCTCATAGAAGTCTAATATGTTAGACTCATTCACCTCTTTGAGTGCTACGCTTGTCCATTTGGTGAAGTAGTCCGTGGCCGTCAAAATCCATTTATGCCCTTGGCTTGAATTGGGATTAATGACTCAATGAAGTCAAACCCCATTGCATGAATGGCTGGTCAAGCGAGATTGGATGCAATGGAAGGGCAGCAAGTCTTTCTTTTCTGTGAAGAATGCACAATTCTTACACCTCTTGATCCATGCATAGCAATCACTAAAAATTTTAGGCCAATAATAACCAGCCTTCATGATTTTTAGATTTGTCACTCTTGGTGCAAAATGGCCACCGGTGGTCCACCATGAAACTCTTCCAACACCCTTTGAATCTGATCTCGTGCTAATGCATCTCAAGCGGCCTCCATTCACATCTTTTTGAACAAAACTCCATCAACAATGGCATACGGAACAGCCTGCAACCTGAAGTGTCTCCTTTGGGTCTTGTTCATCTCTGGGGGCTTGGCCTCGTACCTAGGAAGTGCATAATATCTTGGTTCCAGCAAGGAGTGGGGGAATCATCATCTTCTTCCCGATTGCCACTTGGCTCATGATTTTCTGGGTGTCAAAACACCTCTTCTTCGTTGCATGCTTCCTTTTGCTTCCCAAAACCAGCTGCTCACACAGTCCTTTCCCTCTTACTAGCTTGGTGATCTTGATATCAATGTCATACTCAATGACACGAGTGATCCAACCTACCCTTTTCTCATTCAAATCCTTGTTGAGGAGGAAGTCTTTAACTCCAGCATGTGAGACCAGCAACTGGACCTTGTTGTTTGAGACTAAATGCTTGAATTTCTTCAAGCTCCTGATTACTGCAAGTACATGCTTTTCAATAAAAGAGTACCTCACCTCATAGTCATCTAGGCTCTGGATGAAGAAGGCAACCGGCTGCTCATCATTATCTTTGTTCTTCTGTACTAGAATGGCGGAAATAGTGTCATCACCTCCAAATGCATAGAGGATGAAATCCTTGGAGAAGTCTGGGTTGATGAGAGTTAGTGCCTAAGAGATAGCTTCTTTGATTGCTTCAAAACTCTCCTTGCCTTCTGTTGTCCACTTAAAAGCCATGCTCTTCTTTAACATTTTGGTGATGGGCTTGACAAGGGCTACAAAATCTGGGATAAACCTGCGGACAAAATTGATCCTTCCCAAGAAACTTTGAAGAGCCTTCTTGTGACTTGGCAATGGTAGTGCTCTTATGGCTTCAACCCTCTCTGGATCAATTGCCAGTCCCTTTTTCGAGACAATATGGCCGAGGAGCTTTCCTTCATGTGTGAGAAAGATGCACTTCTTGGGGTTCAAAGACACTCCGAACTTTCTACACCTCTGAAACACTTGCCTGAGGTGAAAGAGATGGTCTGCTGCATTCTTTGAGAAGACAGTGATATCATCTAGATATATCAGCACTATCTTGTTGATCAAGCCTTTGAATGCCATGTCCATTGCCCTTTGAAAGGTAGCACCAGCGTTGGACAGCCCAAATGGCATCTTCTTGTAGGCATAGGTCCCCCATTTGGTGGTGAAAGCCGTCTTGAACTGGTCATCTTCTTTCACCATCACCTGATTATACCCTGAGTAGCCGTCTAGGAGAGAGAATCTCTCTGAACCAGCTACAACCTGCAATATTTGCTCCATGGAAGGGAGTGGGTAATGATCTTTGAGAGATGCCCTATTTAGGTCTCGGAAATCCACACACAGCCTGATTTCTCCGCTCTTCTTCCTGACCGGAACCAAGTTAGCAACCCAGCTTGAGTGCTTGATCGGGAATATAATGCTTGCCTCTATTAGCTTATTTAGCTCTTTCTTCATTAGAGGCTCAATGTGAGGTTGTGGTCTCTCCTTCGTCTCGATGGGCTTAGCATCTGGATCCAATTCTATGGTATGTTGTGCCAAATTTGGATCGAATCCTCTTAAGTCTTCATAGCTCCAAGCGAAGACATCTAGAAATTCTTGGCAAAGTTGTATAAAATCCGATTTCTCCTGCTCAGTGGCCACTTTACCAATTTGAAGTGCTTTGCCTTCGCCAACCAGAATTGGCTCTGAATCTTCTCTCTTGACCTGTATGTTATCCTTTTCCTTATGAAACTGGTCGTTAGGGTTGAAGATAGAATCCAACGTTACTAAACCCTTGGGAAGCTTGTTTGTCTCAGCATTTGCACTACTTGATCCCCATCTTGCTGCTCTAATGCATCCGATTCTAGCTGAGAATTCAGCCTCTTCTTGTAAGAAATTGATGATCTGCTGGTCATTCTCAAACACTTGCCAACTGACATTGTTATCCGGCACTGAAGGCCTCACAATCATGTGGATGTTTGGCTGTACCTTGTCTTGTTGAATGCTTTTCGTAATGTCAAAGGCTGCCCCTACTGCTGCAAGCCTGTCAGTAGCTTGATTCTCTTTCCTGGGAATGGATTCGATGCCAAAACCTTCAAAATATTCCATGAGGTCCCACACCCTGTTCTTGTAGCACCTGAGTAGATCATTCTTGGCAGCATGCCGTCCCTTGACCTGATTTACAATCAATTCACTGTCCCCAAAGACTTGTAGATTCTTTATTTTTCTCTTGATTGCCCAATGCATCCCTTGCACCAAGGCTTCATATTCAGCAGTGTTATTGGAGCATGCAAATTGAAATCTAAAAGCTGAATAGTACTTTATTCCTTGGGGTGAAACAAGCATGGCTCCACCTCCTGCACCTTGCCTACTCCTTGATTCGTCAAAAAACAGCTGCCATACCTCGTTGTCATCATTATGGCTTGGCTTGGTGATGCTAGGAACAAGTTGATTTTCTTCATGTATACAATAGACTCCCAGCTCAGATTCTTCTACTTCTTGATAGGGATCAAAAGCATGTATCTTGTTTGCCCATTCATCAAGAGTTAGGTCCAGGATACTTCGACCTTGGTGTCGACCTCATCGATTACTAGGGTGATCTTCTTGATCAAATCTTTGAGCAACTGGAATTAATCGACTTGGGGTGTAAGGCTCAATATGGAAGTTTGCAATGGGTTTGGATCTGATTGTGGCCTTAGTTCCATACCTTGTTCTAAACAGCATGTGAGACCAATCAGCAGACAAATACCCTCCAATCTTGGCTGTGAAGTCCCTTGACAAGCAAAGGGAAAAGAGTGGTGGAAGGTCTATGATTGATACATCTTGTAAGACAACAACATTTGGACATGCATGCAAGGTAAGACTCAAGTTTTTAATCACTCCAACTGTTGCTATTGCTGTCCCATCCAATTGCACTACTCCTTTAGATATTACTTCATATTCGAGACCCAGCTGATCAGCTATTTGCTTGGGCATCACGGAGCTACTTGCCCCGGAATCAATCATGCAATTGTGTACTAGTTTATCCCCAATGATTAATGAAACATAGAAAGGAGGGGGCTTCAACATTTTACCTTGTTGTCCTCCATGACTTCCTTAAGTGCAAGGGCAGCATTTGTAAGAACTTTGTCTTGCATCTCGAACCCGCCGATTCAAAGTTGTCCAATCCTTCATGGCACTTGCGGTAGATCTCTTTGGCACAGGATAGATAGGGATTCCCACATTGATATGTTAACGTTTTCTTCTTCATCGATCAATGATCTTGAATGGTGATGAAGAATCTCTCTGCTGTCCTTTGGTTTGCACGTTTACTCCTGCACGTGGGCAGTGATAATTTGGCATTTGAGTTGGCTTAGGGGCTGTTCTTGGCTGCCCTTGTGTATTTGCCTGGACTCGCCTTGCGAATCATTTGTGGAGCAGTGGAAGGTTGTGGATTGGTGGGGCTAATGGTTGTTCTTCACCCAGATTCCTCCTTTTTGACCTTGTGTTGGTGCAACACCTTGAGCCGCTTGATTCATGCCACAAAAATCTTACGCTTGCCGGTTCACCAATGTAGTGTCATTTGGGGCTAATTGCTGTTGGAATGTTTCGGTTGTTATTTTGTTTCCTTGACCTTGCCTCGCCCTCCACACCGGTAGTTGTCACCATTAGTGATTGATTGAGAGCACCATTGAAGCACATGGATTGGTTGTGAGGCTCGTTGCATGGAAAGCACCAATCATATTCCTGAGCAATGTTGTTCTGTGTTGGCACTAATGCCTTAGAGGTGGATATGGCATTTGGATTATAGGGCTAGAATGGTCTATTGGCAAGAGGCCTTACTTGGCTTTGATTTTGATTCATATTTGCAGTTGGATTAGGTGGTCTTTGTGGTTGGTATGGCTGCCTATTAGGCTGAGCTTGAGGTTGATAAGAAGGTCTGAAACCTTGGGCTTCTTTGCCTCTTAATAGTAACTTGACTCATTTCCCAAATTTTGCAACTGTTTCATGACCTCTTGGAGTTCATTTGAAGCACTTGGAGATGAAGTGGAAGCTTCATTCGAACTCTGATTTCTAGGAGTGGGAACAGGAGCCAAAGTGGGTGCTTGACTAGTGCTTGGATTTTCTAAGTTTGGATACAAGGGCATAGGAGGCCTAGGAGCCAGTTTACCAGCTTGAATAAGACATTTTTCGGCTCTAATGGCAATGCTATAAGCCATAGGGATTGTTGTGCCTCCCATGGACTGAATTAACATAGAAATATCAGAATTCAAAGCTTTAAGGTAATATAGAAAAGCACCTCCTGCTGTTGGCCTGACTGCCACTGGAATCCTATCCCAAGACCTTTGAAATATGAAGTTGAAGTCGATCAATTTGCTCGTTGGGGGCTCTCTTGATAGTTGTCAATCGCTCCAAAGAGACAAGTTGTCTCCCTTCTCTCCAAATTTCTCGTGAAGTGCAATGCACTGGTGATTCGGTTTGTAATAGAACCAGCCCCAAGGCTCCTAAACCATTGCAATGCTTTTCCCTTGAATGAAGAGATAGTAATTTGTGACCACTTGCATTTCATCGATTTTATGGATTGCACAAAGGTTAGCAATATCTTTAACATGATCACACAGGTAGTCTGATTTTCTCCGGTGAAGTAGGAAATGTTCTTGAGGATGCGATAAGGCTGGATGTTGTGCATTGAGAGCAAGTGGGCTCTGACTGTGAAGTTGACGTAGGGGGTTATTCTCGAGCCATTCGATTGGTCTTAAAACCCTTGTATATTGAAAGAAAGGCTGTCGAGGTGGAGGAGTTGAGAGAGTTCTGTTTGGTGGAGATGGAGACCTTTGAATCCTTCTTCCTCTTTGCCTTCTTCTCGGAGATAACTGCAGGTATTCAAACAACACCTCTTCTTCTCCGACTCTTGACCTTGTGGTGATTCTTCTCATGAGTTTTCAGGCCTGCACTGCTGAAACTAGTTGATTCTTCCCCTTGGAGTCGCCAGATATGCAAATAATAGCTCTTATAAGCAAGAAAACTGCAGCAGATGCATATCAACTTTGCTGCAATAAAAATGAGACCTCTAGTGTCCCACCGGGTGTGCCAAAACTGTTGTTGCAGACTCACAGCACCCCTGGATGTAGATCAGGCTTCTAGGTTGATGTTCAGGCATCCAGTGTGATTGCACAACATGGAATCCTTTCTCCAAGTGTGGGACTTGTAAAGATGAGAAAGGATTCTCCAGAAGAGAAAGGCTGGTTCTATTCCTCTGTTCGGATGCACACAAAAATGCAGAGGGTTTACTAAAACCTAATCTAACTTGTCAAGGAGATAGGGTGAGAAAATGATAGAATAAAACCTAAACTACGAGGTGATGCACCGAGGAATGTTAGACACTTTTTTGCAAATCTAACAAAGACCACATAGATACAATACAAACACTATGCACGGAGTAACCAAAGCTATGATAAGAGATCAAAATAACAACAATGAATACATGAGAGGGTTGAGAATCAATCGCAAACATATATATATATATATATATATATATATATATATATTGCTCAAGAGTCGATACGAGTACATTGTAGTGGCTAAGAGGTAAAAAGTAGCATTACTGATCCATATGGGAGGTTTGAAAAGCTCCATAAATTCTCTTGCAAGCAGGGAAGAAGGGAGGATGCAAAACAAGAATGTCGACCTGTTAAAGGAGCTCCTCTTTACAATATATACTAAGAATGAGAGAAGAAAGAGAGAGGAAAGTCGAATCTACCACAACCACTTCTAGATACATTTAAAATCATCTCATTATGGTAGAAGCGGCGGCTTTTGGCAAAACGGCGAGTTGTCTAACAGGAGCGGCGAGCTATCTGCTGCATTAAAGTTGGTTGTTGAAGCATTACTTCTGTCTATCACCACGTGTCAGAGACGTTTTCTTAATTTTCTCCCTCCAAACAAAGCACCAAAATGCAAGATTGATCCCAGAATCATGTAGAGAATTTCAACAACTTTCTGTTGATATAAAGAACATGCAAATCCGAGCTCTGGATCGAAAGATATGATGATCTGAAGATTTAGGGCACAAAACAGGCGAAAACGGATTTTAAAATTTCTTTTCCCGCGCTCTGCCATCTGGACGACGCGTGGCGGGCTCTAATTCGCTGAGCAATTCCCTCTCTCCACCTTTTCACGGGTTTTTCTTGTGGGCCCCTTAAACTTGGACACGTGGCACTATTTCATTGGTTTGGATCAGTGCTCAAAAACTTGCCCCTTTGACTTTTGGACATTTTTCCTTGACGACACGTGTCATGCTGTGATTCGTCCATGGGCCTGCCGGATTTTCGCATCCACCGCGTCTTTTTGTCCTAAATGTCCTAGTGCTGTCTGGGACAAATTCTTCCGGTTCGCCCGAAATGGGCTTCCACGTCTCCTTTCTGCCAGTGACACGTGGCGTTATCTGATTGGCTTTCGGCTCCTTCGGCTATCCGCGTCCCGTGTGTCCCTTTGTTCCACTTGTCCTTGTGCTAAAATTTTTCGTTTCACCCGAACTGGCCGTTCGCGCTCTCTGCGCACTCATGGCCCGGATGTCCCAAAGTGCGAAATTTTCTGTTTCGGCCGAACCGGCCGGTTCGGGTCTTCCACATACTCTTGTCCCGCTTGCTCTCGATGAAGGACTTGGACAAATTTTCTTTCTTTCGGCCGATTCGGGCATTTCGCGTCCATTTGTCCTAGATGTCCCTTTGCTTCATGGGCCTCCTGGAGTCGTTTCGGCCGAACCGTGCCTTGGTGTCCCACATGTCCCAAATATTTCTAGGACAAGGACTTAGCTGATTTTCACAATTTTTCGGCCCAGGCTTATTTTCTGCAACTTCTCGCATTCTCTCAGAGCTCGTTCTTTTTCAGCCTTGGACTTGGGAATCCTGATGTATGTTATCAATTCAACCCTAGGGGGTGAAATTGGATAACAGTGACATCTAAGGATAGTCTAACCCCTCATTTTGCATCTTTCTTTTTAGGAATTGATGTTTATTTGAGGGTTTAATGGGTTCATTTTTCATTACGGAGTTTACAATGACCTCGGTGATCTTGGTGTGACCTCGGAGCGACCAAAGGTGACTAAATGTGAACACCTTATGACACCTCGAGAGGATATTTTTGATATTTTCCATAGACCTAGGCATCGAGAAACAATCCTAGGGCACCCATGGGTGCCCCTTTCCCTCTTCAAGCACCCCATCCCCAATCTCTTCAGATCTACATTTTTTTGGGTCTCTGTGTGACACTTTTTCCATTCTGTTCACCTAGTTATCAACGAGACATAGTCCAGCTTTCACCGTGAATCAACTAAGGCTTATCACCCTCTCTTTACACTTAGGGTTTTGTATTTCATTACTTAGTTTTCTTAGGTGTAATATTTGTACTTAATGTTTATTCATTTATTGCTACTATAGAAATCAGATTAGGTTCTTATTTAAATTTTAGCTTAAGCAATGTGTAATATTCACTTGAGTCCATTGTTTTGAGTAATATAAGAAGAGGTTGAGTGGGTTTTCTTACCCTTGAGGGGTTCCCACTTAAATATGATGTTTTTGTGCTCTCTCATGTTTCATGCTTCTATGAATGGTTAATTTATTTTTGATGGTTTCTTTAAGATAATTAATAAGCTCACATTGTTTAATAGATGCTTTGGATGATGTATGAAAGTTATGAAAAGTGAAGTTTTGAAGGACTAATTCACCCTCGACTCAGCCCATTATGCTTCCAAAATTAGTTGACTCGAGAGGGCCCCATGACATTCTTTCACATTTACCTACTAGTTTGCAAAAATGACCAAATTTATCCCGAGGGTTAGGAAACCACATTCAAAAACTAATCTCATATGGTTAAATGCAACATAAGACAAATCCTATATTATCTCCTATATACAAGGAAATCATAAGATTTGAGGAAACTTAGAACTAACAAACATGTTACAAATGGTGACTAAGTTTAGAGCCATCGATTGTAATTGGGCTAGTTTGACTTGGTCAACCAGCGACCAGAGCCTACAAAACCCCCTTGTAAAACTAACTAGTGAGGTGTTTTTCTCATAACTAAGGGTTGCAAGAAATTTTCATGGATAAATACTAGAGGTTTACAAAGGTTGATATCCATTTCTTCAATTAGGGCCAAAATGGCAAGCCAAAACCAAACCCAACTTTTGAGTTTCATCAACTTCCCAAAAATGCAAAAAGGGTTAACATGACTCCTAGTAGGGTGATGAAAAATGTATGAATGGACGTTCGAGGGATTTCTAAGGTTTGATACATTACCCCACATGATAGGGAACACATTCACAACTCAACTATTATTTAATAAAAATAGAATTAATTAAATATTTATTTTCGAGTAATTGTTGTACTTAATGATATAGAAATGATAATGTACAACATGACACAAACAATAAGAAAGTAAATGATTTAAAACCCTAAGAAAGAGAGGGATAGAGGGAATTATTTGATTTCCAAATGAATAGGAAGTGATATGGGTTGATGCAATATTGGAAAAAACTAATGAAAGTTGTACAAAGGCTTGCTTAAGATTCTGAAACACGGAACTATGCCGATAAGAGTGCCCATAGGAGGTTAGGAGAACCCAGAACCGGTGTCTATTTAGATGCTTTGGATCTAAATCTTTTAGTGTCATATAAGATTCATTATCTGATCTCGTGATTGTACTGTAAGAAAGAATTTCACATGCATATACCCACAAACCAAATCAAACCTAAAAAGGAAAATGTAGAATGGGGATTTAGACTGACGCTAGTGGTCACCCAAAGAGTGAAATTATGACTGAGCGCTGCACTATATGTCGGACTTCACATAGTTCATGTATGTGTGTAGAAATGATGCCCTAGGATACTCTTGTGTAATTTACACAGTGATAGCGGGATAGATCTAGAATGTAGCAATGTAATAGTATGTGTGGATGGAATAGAATAGAATTTCCCTTCCTATATTGTGTATATAGAAGTATGCAACCCTCATCCTTTGTATGAATGATAGATGGATGCCTTGGAAGTGATTTATGCCTTTGGATGCAAGCTTAGGTGGTAATATGTAATGCTTAGTGCTTGGTCCTTGCTTTTGAAAACATTGTTATGTATTTATATTATTCCCTTTTTTGAATTTTGTAATTGAAAACTAAAATGCTGACCCATAAGTGAAAAAGATTCCCAAAAGATAAAAGAGACCCACAAAGAGCGAGTAAGGTAAGAAAGGGTCAAGGGTGCCTAGGAGGGAAAAGAGTGCTTAGGCATTATTGTCTTTGCTTGGTCTTTGGTGTCCAAAACTATACAAGATAAATCGGTTAAGTTTCTCTTTGGGATGTAGGGTGTGTAAGATCAAACAAGAAGCAATAAAATAAGAAAAGAGGCCAAATATAGTTATCAACCACTACTTTTCGTGCTTAGGAATCATATATAAATTAGTATGCTTTTGGACCTAGAAATGTAACCAAGTGTGTGATTTATAAACTTTCCCATTTCGGGGTTTGGAGGGGTGTTTTGCGAGTCACCGAAAATCACATTTTATTAACTTTGCAAGGTAAACAAAAGGCTAGTTTAGGTTATGAATCATCTCAATCTTGCCAAATCAAGTGGGCACAAACATCTAGTTTTGATACCTTGATTTTACAATGTATTAGGTCATGGTTGTGAGTACAGTTGATGGTCAAATAATCAATTAGGTTGCATGGGTAAAAACCATTTTTGTCCTTTGAAACTCTAACTTATTTAAATAAACCATTCAATTTTTCTTAGTTTGATTAGTAATACAATATTATAGAAAAAGGAAAACTACCAATACAAAAATTATGCAAGTTCAAGGTGAGAATTCCATGCTTATTTATGGGTGAAGTGGGGTAAACACCACTTTGAAGGTGGTTTTCGTGCTCTCCAACATTCTCTGATTCATTTGGAACTCCTCTATCTTGACCAATAGAGTGTTACATTCTAAATTTCCATCAAGCAAGTAACTCACGGAGTTTTAGATTAAGCTAGGAGACTTCATGACTGTGCTCATATTTCAAAGTGAAGCCACCAAGTTACAACTCATTTTCCACCATTTGGCTCCATACAAAGAAACCCCTCCACAAAAAAATTCATCTATGCCGTAGTATGGCTAAAAAATGAGCCAAGTCACATTGTTAATCAATCCACACAACACGAAGCTAACCAAAAAGAAATAGCAAAAGCATTCTTATAGCCAACAACAAAACCCATCTTGTGTGTATTCATCAAATTTGGAAATCTGTGAAGCTTTATCTCGTATCATTTTATCAAACAAGCAATGTGTCTTATGTACACTCCAACATCCCATAGCTGCAAAATAGACAAACAATGTTAAATCCCTACATTGTTAATACCTATCTTTTCCTAGCTAGTTCGCATGCCAAGTGATCAAATAGGGGCCATGTTTCGTCAAGAATTTTATCAAATAATTCACATGCCTTATGTTTTCTTCCAATTTTCAACACTGCAATAAAATCATACAATACGAATGAAATCCAATACTAATCTCAAACTTGTAGCATACGGTAAAATTTCACTTCTTATAGTGCTTCATGGGAGTCTATAGTCATTCTACAAAGCTCCATAATGGGCACAACTTGGGAGGATGTTGAAAGGGATACATTCATAATCAGTAAAGAGGCACAAATTTTTAATGAGGTGTGGCAAAATTAGCTTTAAATACACAACCAACCAAAGAATCCCACATTTCTTCAACCACTTTGCAGACCTATTAGACCAAGAAGTTGCATTTCTTCAAGACATTTTTTCAAATAGTTTAGGTGCCTAATCAATACTTCCATTTTCATGCTAGGAGGGAGTATGGTGGAGAATGTTGTGGAGTGTTTTCCTTACACTTGTTAATTACATTTTCTTTGAATGAATCTAAAGTCTAATAAAAAAACCCATTTTGTGCACCTCCAACAATCGTTGTTTTCCAAAAGACTACATTTTATTTTGACATTTTCTCAAACATATCACTTGCCTTGTCTTTTCTCCCATGTTGGCATATATGTAAAAAGGGGAAATTGTTTGTAAGTTTCCAAATCCTAATCATCTAATCCCATATGTACATAACCTATAATAAAATATGCCCACGAACCCAAAATTTAACAAGGATTTTTCTAAACATTTCGCGTGCCACGTGCATGCTTCCACATTTCACATATTGTTATCCAGTTTTCCCCTCAGAAAAAATGGACAAAGGAAGTAAATTGGACCCATAACACCAGTAAAGGCCTCTATGAGACATTTCAAGTTATTTTATCTTTAAGGTGTATTTATGGTGTCACTTAAAGATTTAGGATCATCTTGTTTTATTTTCCCCTTATCCGGGTCTTGGAGGTTCAGGGTTTGCTCAGAGTAAAAATTGGACCTAGCGGGCCCATCTCCAGTAAATACAAGAAAAAATGTTTGAAATTGGTAAATAAATTTTAAGAGGTTCCACTAAGCTTCCATAACCCTCCAATTTTCAGAGAGATCCCTAGAAGATAAAAAATTAGGATAGGGTAAGGTTTGGAAGGCAACATGACACTAGGCTAGAAATAGCTTGACAAGCTACTCGGTGAGCTAAAGGGCAAGCTAAGGTGAATTCATTGTGAACCAAGATAGTAAAGTGACTCGAGGGGTAAGCATTAGTGGTGGAATCAATGAAAAATGTGAGGATATATGTTAACAAGCCAAGGAATGCTTGCCTAGAGGCTCGAATATTGAAGCGAAGCATGCATAGAAGAGCTCAAACCATTTGCATTGCCAAGTCTTGGTGGTAATAGCTCGGAGGAGAGTTCATGAAAGAACTCGATAGCATCTCACCGTGGAAGGGTACTAGGAATGGGAGATTGTATAGTTGGGCGGGAATAGATCGGGCTCATGTGAAGTGGCATCCAATATGGGGTGATTGACTCTCCCGATTATTTGAAGAGCTCGGGGAATTGATCCATAGATGAAGTCAGATGAGAAAATCACGGTGGAACTCATCAATAGGATAAAATAGGTATGGATCGGGCGAGTAAACAAGATGCTCACCAATCCAAGGTTGTGGCATCGATTGTGAGGGACCTCGTGGGAGATGTGTAGTGTGAAGGCATGGGAAATATTTCACAGAAGTGTGAAGGCCGAGTTAAAGGATATCTTGATGAATTGAGCTAGTGGAGGAACTCGGGCATCAAGGAAATCCATAATGGTGAGTGGCTTAACACAATGAGTCGTGAAATCGCATGGTTGGGTGAATTTAGGTGCTCGGTTTGTAGGAGAGACCGGAAATGAGTTTGGTATTAAAGGATCAAGCGAAATAGTGGCTTGACAATGCTTAAATAGAAAGGCCGAGTGAGATGAGCTCGTAGCTTACTATACTAATGTAAGGTAGCTCTAATGGAGCTTATTGACAGGGTGATCTTGTATGTAACTTCCTTAGAAGCACAATTGAGCTTGAATCAAGCCATAAAGTTGAAATTGGTGTGAAGCGTCGGGGGTGAAAGATTATCTCACTATAATGAGTCTAGGAGGGGCTAGTTCGGGGATTGAATGTTAGATCAAGCTCATAAGCAGTGTTGGAAGGATTGCCATGGAAGTGAGCTCACCTGTGTTGGTATTAGGGTTTTGGTAAGGAGATTTGTTTGGGCTCTCCATGAAAGAATTGGGCTCAACATGGAGATGGATCCAAAGATGAAATGATAAGGCACATTGTAAGATTCGAAGAGCCACTCATTTTGGAAGTCAACGTTCGATCGGGGTCAATGGGTGAGTAATTTCAGGTTTTCATGCGTTCGTCTTTCAGATTCTATTGGGATTGATTGATGCTTTGTGATATGAGATCTCCAAAGTTCTAATTCCTGAAGTCCAAAGTATGAAAAATCATAATTCAGATTCAAAATTTGCATTCGGGGATCATGTAAGGTGTTGGGTGAGTCGATTCTCTGAAGCTCGGTTCTAAAGTGATTCATCTCGGGGTCATTGGGATAATACCAGTCAGGCGAGTATGGTGGTTTTGAGGTATATGTCGAGTCATCACCCAAGCTATTGAGAATTAGTAGGCACATTGATGGGGGTTAAGCCAAGTCATCTCTGTTGGTATGGTAACTAGTTTGCGGCCAATGCATAGAAGTTTCATGCAAACAAAAGACTCACTAGTAAATGTAAAGTAGTTGGCGAAGTTTAAATGAGGACACATGAAGGAATTCGTTTGAGCCATAAAGAGAATAAATCGTCATGTTAAGTGGGGGCCACAGAGATAATGAAGAAGGGAGCCCAACATTCAAGACTAAGGAGTATATGTGTTAAGCCGCAAAGCACGAAGTGGCCAACTCAAATCAAATGTGAGGCGTTTGATGCAAGTGGTGACCATGTAAAGTAGGCGGCGGAAATTTGGGAGCTGATTAATGCAAAGAAGAAAAGTGAGGTGCTCGCCAAGGAGCTCACTAGTCGAGATCGAGTGGTGGTGGCGATCCATTAATCGAGCCACTTTACAAAAACACTCCCCATACAAAATTAAACCCGTAGGTCCCACCATGGAATAAAGTGACCTCCAAAAAAATTAAAATATTATTTTTAATTAAATGGAGAAAAATTCAAAATTTTGAATTTATGGAGGCATAGTGGGGGATATTTTTGGGGTGCATATAGTGTTGTAAGGAAGCATTGGATACTACAACAAAGCATGGTCAAAGCATGGTTTGCATGTTTTGCTACTGATCATGCCTAGTATTTAGGAATTCTCCTTCTTTCTTGCAGACACAACTCGATTTTCTATAAATGTAAAAGGGAATGCAAAAATTTAGGGAGTTAGACAATTTCTTTTCCAAAGTTTCCCCTTTTCTTTCAAGTTGAGCTATTGTGAATTTAGAGGCTTTCAAGCCTTCCTTCCAAAAATTGTAATGACACTCCTTTCCTCTTCCTACTATAACGATGTACTATGCAAGTGCTCGAAGTAATAAAAATGATGTCTTGTGATCGATTTCCTATCCTTGAATTGTTGTTTATTACTCTCTTTTGCATCTCTCTTGTTTGCAGGTATACTGTGCAACCTTGGTTTACATGTACAGGTTCTGGAAGAATGTTGTGCTTAGTTGGAATGAATTATTTTATGTAGTTGGGTTTATAATGCATGTCCATTCTTCCCATGTTAATATTTCTTCATTGGAAAGTTGGGAATTTTTCTAGCAAACCCCTTTCTTAGTGCATCACCACTTCTAGTATAAGTTTTATTTCATGTAATCTCTCTCCCTTGTCCCTAGAAATGTTAGTATAGGTCTAGTTATCATTTTTCCTTGCATTAGAAGTAGTGGAGTGCTTAGTTTAGAAAGAGGAAGCCATCCTTCTCTAGATGTTTGCCTCAAGCCCACAAGTCCCACATCTTGAGAGGTGATCCCATGTTACCTAATCACGCCAAATGTCCCATTCACACTCTTGGCCATTCAAGGGGTAAGGTGATTTGGTGATAACACATACATAACTACCCATGATTTCAGTTGTATCATCTAAAAATCTTTGTCCCTTCTCCATTACATTTTACTAGATGTGCATACTGTTTCAAATATCCCATGGTTTAGGACAATAGTACATTGGAAAAATATGTGGCCATAGGATTTGCACCTGCCAAAAATCTATCCTTCACCATGACTTAAAAAGTATCTCGCACCTTATTCCAAAGCTCTTATTTTAGCACAAGCCGAGGGTATTCGTAAAATTTGAACCAGTCTTGTGGACACCTTTTGGTTGCATAAGGTGAAACTATTTCCATGATTCAGGAAAGTCCATATTTTGATCAAAATCTCCCACTTTGGCATGACTTGGGAGGATGTTGAAAAATATGGAGGAGTTCCTTCCCTTATCCCTCTATGGTAGTTTCTAACACCAACAAAAGAGGGAAATGAGAATTTCAAGAAAACACAAAACACTACTTTCCCTAAGCCGTCCATTAGGGATTTTCTCCCAAATTTTATTTATTTATTTATCCTTATTTCATATTATTTACATAACCATTTGACATTAGTTATTTTATTGATATATATATATATATATTATTATTGTTGTTGTTGTTATTATTATTTCACATATGTCATTTGAAATAAATCACATGTCAAATGAAAGGTGAAAGTGATTTAAAAAATATAGAAATTTGTAAAACCCTAATTATAGAGTCACGTGTGATAAATAAATGCTAAACAACTACTATAATATAGATGACACAATAAATAAGCTAGAATTAGCTTATTTGTTCCGATTTCGAGACTATGGAGACTAGGAAAAGTGATGAACATGAAGGATAGATTGTCACAACTATGCCGATAAATTATGGAGCCTTCGGATAAGCCTATACCAGAGCGCCTAGATTGGGGCAAGGGTAGTTAGGAACTAGAGACCTCCGGTGGGTGACTTTGATTTGTGCAAGATCTTGGAATCTAGTTTTTCTTGTGTCACTACGGTGGTTTTGATAGTTGTTATTGGTCACATGTATGTCACACTATGATTGCATAGAATTCACCTGTAACCTGCAAAGAGAAGATGACTTGTAAAACCCTCAAACTACATCAAATCCCAAAAATAAAATATATAATATGGGGATTTAGATTGACCCCAATGGTCTCATAACTAAGTGAACTTACAATCTGAGCATCGTGACTTATATCTCACACTCTAAGTAGTTCTTGTGCGTGTGGGATAGAATCATGTCGTAGGAAGCCCTTGTGTAATGCACATGATAACAGTGGTAGCTAGATTTACCAATGTAAATATATGTGTGGATGGAAAAATGAAATTTTCCTTCCTATGAAGTGTATATAGAAAATACATTCCCTTTTCCTTTATATAAAAGATAGATGGATGCCTTTGATGCTCTTAGATGCCTTTGGATGCAACCTTAGGCAGTGATAATATATTCTTAGAGCTTGGTCCTTTATTTGGTCACATAGCTTTGTATTTATATGATTCCCTTAGTTGAATCTCATAATTGACAACTACAAGGCAAACCTATAAGAAAACAAGATGCCAAAAAGATAAAAGAGGCCCAAAAAGAGAGGGTATAATAGAAAGAGGTTAGGGCGCCCGAGGGGATGAGGGTGCACAGGCGCCGACATCCTAGAGCTGGAATTACGGCTAGACATTAGTGTCTAGAGTCATGAAAGATAAGAAAGTGAAGTACCGACTAGGTTATAGGGTGTAAAAGACCATAAAGAAGATAAGAAACAAAGAAAAGAGGCCAAAGATAGTTGTCAATTACTAGTTTTCTCACTTAGGAATCATATGAATGCAAGTATGTTTTTATGACCTAGAAATGTACCCAAGTGCATGATTTTGTGTCTACATTTTCCCCACTTTATTTTTCTAAGTGAATACTCGTTAATTTAAATTAGGTAAGAGATGCGTACCTGATAACCATGTAGAGTGTGATGGCGATAGTGTACTAAGGAGACAAGTAAAAGCATGGAGTGATAAAATAAAGCGTGGAAGCTAAGAAAGAGGAACTGAACCTAGGGGTGAAGCGTATGTGTTGTACCAATATGTACCTATTGTTGTGCTTGATGTGGGGCTACTTTTTGTTACGTATTAAGGATGAACCTATAAAAGAAGAGAAAAATTAGTCAAATATATGTATCTAATTTTTTTTGCATAAGTATGTGAAAAATGTGTAAAAAGGAAAGTGTGCACCTGATTCGTGAAGAGTGAAAAATGATAGAAAATATCCTGAAATCCTATAGAAGAGTGAGTTTCTTGGCTGATCTCATGCCAAGAGTGAGTTTTTTCAGAAATATCACTCCAAGAATGAGTTTTTCAGCAATCTCATGCCAAATGTGATTTTTTAAGGTGATATCATGTCATGAAAGAAGAGTGTTGGGGAGAGTGGTCTAGTGTTACTCTCCTTCCATGAATACTTGAATTTATACACCAATGATGCTGGTGTGATCCTTGCTTAGTTCAATTTTGTTCCATATTGAAAAAGAATATAAAATACATTCGATTGCTAGAGGATTGTACATGTACTATGAAACTACTTTGTAAACTCGCCTTTGTGAATGTGCTTTGATATAATAAAGTAGTTATATCTCGCTCCTAGAAATAGGTACCTAGGAGAAGTTAGTAGTGGCCAGGTGCTAGTGTTTGTATCTCGGGCACTAGAGTCTCGTGTTGAAGCGAGGACTTGTTGGGTTTTAAAATGGCACTTTAACAAAACCACAATTAGGGGACAACAAGTCCCTCCTCTTTATGGGAGAGGTTCCCTTATTGAAAGCAAGCAACAAAGCTTATATACAAATGTACAAATTTCATCTTAAGGTTGGAATTTTGACATCTTGAAATGATTTTTACCAAAATAGCTTATCAATAAAAATGAATGGAAGAAACTGAAGAAAGGGAAGAGCAGAATATAACAATACTTTTAGGAAATATAGATAGCAGAGTATAACCTTATACATACTGAGCAAAGGTGATATAGAATAGAATCATTCACATTCACAACATAAGATATCATTCCATAGACACAAATTTCTAGAAATCATATCAATAAGAACACAAAGTTTCTTATTACAGAAGATAAATGATCCATAGATTTCAGGCAAGTAAGAAGAGACAATAGATGAAGATAGAGAGAAAGGGAAATTCTTTCTGTATTGATTGCTTTTGATTCTATTTACACTTCAAAAGTATCAGAGTCCAACATTTTCAATGAGCCAAGATCTTACATTTATAGATGAAGTGAAGAGAGGAGAAGAAGAGAAGGAAAAAAATATGATTTGGAAGCTCAACCACCAACCATCAATGCCCCTACAAATCTTCCTATAATCTGTCAAATCTAGTTCTGCATGTCTTTGGCATGCTGAAGAAGGAAGGATGGAAGATCAGATCAAATTTGATCTAGTTGAAGCAGTCTAATCACATATTAATGGTATGAAAGATGTTTTCCATATTTTCACCCAAATCAAGATATCCATTGGTTCTCCATGTATGTTTAGCATGTAGGAGAAGGATGGAAGATCAGATCAAATCTAATCTGTTTGAAGCAATCATATCATGTATTAATGGCATGAAAGACATTTTCCAGATTTCTAACCATCAAATCCTACTAAAAACAATATTTTATGATTCCATGGTGTAGAGGAGACCAAGATATTTCCAACAAAAGTATAAAATTTGTTGAATTTCAAGCACTGGAGCAAAAGTTATGCTCATTTGAATATTTGAATCGAATCCGTACAAAAATTACGAAAATGCAACTTTCACAAAATGGATCTATGCAAGCCCAAAATTGAAATTGCGCCTTTAGTGCAAAAGATGCAAAGTGCAAAAGTCTCCCTCAAACCCTGGCTGGACCCATAACTTCACTTTCGATATAGGTCTGACATGTGGCTTTACCTAAGTGGTAACAAAGTCATGGATCACTTTATAATTTTACTTCTTTTGGAAACAAGGCTCAAAATATCAAAGTTCTCCACCGACCCGCTTCCCCATTTTTGGATTTTCAACGTGGGCTCAAGACCCCAGCAGAGTCATGGAGCATTTTATAAATTTTAACTCTCTTTTTGGAAATAAAACCAAAATTCCCAAAATGCTCTGACGACCCACCTTCCCGTTTTGAATTTCGATGCGGGCTCAACATTTGACTTTATCCCTTGGCATGAGTGGGGCCACGGTTCACTTTATCACTTTACGCCTTTTATGGAAACAAAACCAAAATTCCTAAAGTGTTCTCGACAACCTACCTCTCGCTTTGAATTTTGACATGGGCTTAACATTTGAATTTTTCCCTTTTGGAAACAAAACCAAAAATTTCCAAAGTGCCCCGACGACCCGAGACATGTGGAGGGTTGGGCACGTTGGAACTTCCCCCAAACTTTTCTTTTGAAAGAGTGTTGATTGGATGCATGGAGGCTTCTAAAGACTCTGGACTTTTCAACACCTAACTCTATCCCCTTTTCAGACCCAGGACACATGAAGGGCTGGCACTAGCTCAGGGTCTCTCTTTGGGCCACACCTTTGAAGTTTTACTGATGAGGCACATGGAGAGTTTGTGCTCACTTAGGATCCTACTTTGAACTTGGCCTTTGGAGGTGCACAGATGAGGCACGTGACACCATATGCTAGCCTTAGACTTTTCAATGACCAATTTAACTTTTGAGGCTCTGACCACATGGAGGGCTAGTGCTCATTTGGGGTCTATCCCTTGGGTCTCACTTTTGAAGTTACACCGATGAGGCATGTGGAGGCTTCTACCGACCCTCTTATACTTATTCAATTAAATGGCCAACTCTATCCCTTTTCCGGACCTTGGACACGTGGAGGGTTGGCACAAGTTTGGGGTCTCTCTTTGGGCCACACCTTTTGAATTTACACGATGAGGCATGTGGCACCTTCGCGGGTCCGTTGCTTTACCCCAAGTCGACTCACATGTGAAGTCCAAAACTTCGAGCCCTTTCTTCAATCTTCTCCTGCGTGCTCTGATCTCCTTTGACGCTGTTGGCCTCCTTTGCCAACCATGCCCCTTCATTGTTGGATTTGGAATATGGGCTCATCGCATAACTAAACTACCCCTTCCAATTTTACTCTATGTAGGGTCATGTTTGATCAATTTTTCCAGGGGTAAAATTGGGATAAAAGGCACCAAATAATTTTTTTGAAACTTGATTTGAAAAATGAGGGGAATTTTAAGGCCGACAACAAATGGCTCTTTTTGTGGATGACTTAGTCGGGACAGAGGAACGATGCAAGATCGAGAACTATAGAAAAAACGGGAAGCGGATCAATGCCTTATCCATTGGGAAAATAGAGTCAAAGGAAAACCAATATAGAAGACAACACACATGGAAGGGAAACAAACCAAAAAGGAAAGACAAAAAAAAACAAAACACCGCACACAATATATACAAAAGGATTGCCTAATCACCTAGGACTTGAACAAATTCAAATACTACCCACTATAAGGAAGTGGGAGAGGAGATCCATCCATGTAATCCAAGTAGAAAGAATTTTCTCCAGAAAAGTGTCTGATTTTGAAAGGACCAAGCCAAAGAGAATCAAACTTACCATGGCTTCCTCGAGGTTCATGTCTTTTTTCCCATAGCAGAACAATGTCTCCCACTTGAAAATATCTAGGTCTAGCTTTCTTGTCAAACAAAGATTTCACCTTCAGTTGATGAGCTAATATTCTATCAAAAATTGCAACTTGTCTTCATCCAGCTTCTGGAGATACATGATCCTCTTGTCTAAGGAACTGGTGAAACTTGTATCTTCATTAGCCGCATTAAGTGCAAAGCTATTAATTCCATCATATTGGAAGTTGAGCTTCAACACCATACACCACCTGGAATGGAGACATCCCAATTTCTATTTTGGGTGTAATTCTATCTACCCAAAGAGCATCATAGAGCTTCTTGTTCCAATTCCTTTGAGATTCATTGACAAGCTTCGGACGATGGTTACTAGATTCTTATTTGTTGATTCTTCTTGTGCATTCCCTTGAGGATACTAATCTAAATAATGAGCAAGGGAAATTCCATAGCCATAGTATAAATCCATCATCTCAGAAGAAGAAAAATTGGAAGTATTATCAATTACAATTTTGTTTGGTACCGAAACCTTATCACGATGTTCTCCTTGATGAAATTACACACCACCTCAGGAGTAGTGATTTTGACTGGAATAGCCTCTACCCACTTTGTGAAGTAATCTGTAGGAGTTAGCACATGAGTATGCCAAGCCTTTGGAAGGTAGGTTAAGAGTTCTAGTGAAATCCAATCCCCACTGTTGAAAAGGCTCATCAATCACTACTTGGTTTGAGTGGTAAAGTAGCCAACTTAGGTCTCCCAACAAAAGTCTTACAGATTCACACTTACCTACCCATTTTGATGCATCTCTGAACAATGTAGGCCAATAGTATCCTACACAAAGGATTTTATGGGCAAAGTGACAACAAAAGAGAAATTCCATCCACAAGCATGATCATGAAAATTTGAAAACAACTTCTTCTATTTCTCTTTGTCCACACATTTAAGGAATCTCCTATCTATGCCTCGCTTGGATAAAGCATTTTCCCATAATACATCTTTGTCTAGACCTTAGATTAATACCTCTCTTTTCCTTGACACTCAAATGGGATGGAAACTCTCCATAAGTAAGAAAATTTGTAATATCAACATACCACTCATCCATTGAACTCGAGGAAGAGAATAACAGAACATCAATTGCTTCTTTAGACAAGTCGCATCAAATCCTTCAGCAATAAGCTCACATAAGCCTTTACCCCGGACTAGCTTAGTTGGATTGATATCAAGGTCATATTCTTGGAATTTTTCTACCCAATTGCCTCTCTTAGTTCCAAACTCCTGTTGTGTAAGAATAGACTTGATGGTTATATCAAGTACAAGCACAACAGAGTGAGAATTAAGAATATAAAAATGAAGCGCATGATAGATTTGACCACCGCAAAACATGTTTCTCCATCATAGTATATTTCAATTCATGAGCTTTCAGAACATATCTCATGAATGCAATTGGAAGTTCATGATTCTTAGAATTTCTCTGAGTTAGCACAATAGTCAAGGTACTCTCTATAGCATAGCAATAGATAGTAAAATATTTGCTGAAATTAGGGCATGATAAGATGGGGTTCTAGCAATGGCTTTCTCGATACCTTAAAATTCTTCTTTACCCTCGGAAATCCAACCAAATTTTTTCTTTCCTTTCATCATGTGAGCAACACTCATAGTCAGTTTTGCAAAATTTGGAATGAATCTCCTCAAGAAATTTATCTTGCCAAAGAAAGAGTGAACACCCTTTTTACTTGTGGGAAGAGGAATCTACTAGATTGCTTGAACTCTTTCTGGATCTATCTTGATCCCTTCTTTGGAAAAAATATGCCCCAACAACTTTCCTTTAGTAACACAAAAGAAAAACTTCTTAGGATTGAGGAAACTCCATGTTCTTTGCATTTTTGAAGAACTGTTTCCAGATGTTGAAGATGATCTGCCCTTGTTTTGGAAAAAATAGTCAAATCATCAAGGTACACAACAATACACTTTCCATTTAGACTACTAAAAGATAAATCCATTTCCCTCTAAAAAGTGACACCAACATTGATAATACCAAAAGGCATTCTCTTGTAGGTAAAGGTGCCCCAAGGAGTAGTAAAAGCAGTTTTGTGCTGATCTGGGGTACTGACTTCTACTTGGTTGTATCTAGAGAATCCATCTAACATAGAAAACATCTCATAGCCTGAGATAACTTACAAAACTTGATCCATCATGGGGAGTGGATAGTTGTCTTTTAGAGAGGCCTGATTCAAATTCATGAAATCTACACAGATGCAGATCTCACCATTCTTTTTCCGATAGGCACAATGTTAGAAATCCATGTTGAATGATGTATAGGGAAAATAATCTTGGCTTTTATTAACTTCTGGATCTCTTGAAAAATAGTATCAGTAACCTTAGGATTCTACTGCCTTTGCTTCTACTTGAAATGTTTGATCTCTGGTTTCAGAGGGATATAATGTTGCATTTTCTTTGGTTGAAAATCCTTGAGATCATTATATGAATAGGCAAGAACATCGACATAATTTTTTAATAGGTTTACTTCTTTCTTTTTCTCTTCTTAAGTGCAGCATTTTCTAATATTCACCACCCGGGTTCATCATTGCTTCCAATATTTACCTTCTCATACTTAGTAGATTATCGAGTCCCTTGAGAAGCTTTAGATTTGATGAACCTATCATGTTTGTCAAACATATATTCTAGAATCACTAGTCCTTTGGGAATCTTGTTACTCTTTAACTTAATACAACCATCCTAATCCATCTCTTCCTTGATATCTTCCTCATTAGAGGGCACATATTCTCTAGGCAGAGTTTCACTTCCTTCAAAATACAACTGATTGAAGTTATCCTTAAGCTCCAAGAAAGAGAGCAAGTGTTAATACTCATTGAAAACCTACCAGTTGCTTGCATTATCTGGCACACTAGGCATATGAATCATTTCAATGGTAAACTTCTCTTTAGAGAAATACGGATGAGGAATCAACAAAGATCCTGAGATAGTTAGAGAATAAGCTCTAGTATTCTTTTATCTTGGCACAACTTCAATTGAGAAATCACGGGGGAATTCAATGGAATCCAAACAAGATTTCTATAATGTTTCAATCTCCTATTCTTGTCTTGGTAAAGATCCCTTACCTTTTCACAATCAAGTCTACATCACCATGAGCACAAATATTCCTTACTCCTATTTCTTTTTCCTTGCTCAACCCAAGGAGGAGAGCCTCATACTCAGTTGTATTATTTGTATTTTTAAAATGAAGCTTGAAAGAAAATTGATTAATCTTCCCTTCTGGAGAGATTAACACGACACCATCTCCGTAACTAGTCAAGAGAAGCTTCCAAAGCAAACTCCAAAGTCCAAATGCCATTGGGATCATGTAATCACTCCCTTAGGAAGACTTGCCTCATCCTCGACATGATCATATAGTTGTCATGCCCTATATCTTCATAGAGTATTTGTGCTTTTGGATCATAATTCTTTTACACAATATACTCAGTTTTCTTTTCTGGTAACTTTCTTATTTTTCCATTGACAGGGATCAAAGCATGTGACCAATCCATTTGAATTTCACCTCCTACCTTTTTACAGAAATTCCTACTACACAACATACCATATGAGGGAGGAATATCAGCAGCCAAAATAGGGGCTATAACCCTTTTCTCTAGAAAAGCAGTGAAGGCTACTTGTGCATCTTTAATCCTCCCAACCAAAGGCATGTGTCTACCCTCCATGGAATAGCAGGAACCAAAGGTACATGTTAGAGTCGAGCCCAGAATGAGCTACTTTTGTAGGCATTACATTGTCGAGGCTCTAAAGTCTATAACACAATTACTGAATTTATGGCTAGCTATGAGGAGAGTCACATAGAATGGTTCAATATTCTCATTGGGGGAAGTGACTGCAGCCATATGACTTGGTTGAGATGAGGAAGAGGGAGTGGGAAAAATACCTTTAGAAGAATTGGATGAAGCTTTTGATTTGGAATTGACAAAGTTTACCATTTTAGCAAAGGCTTTTGGATGGGTTTGGTAAAACTCTACCTCTAAAATTTGGATCTTTGTCTTCTTAAGGTGATCAATGATATCAAAAGATCCAGAGGTGGATGGGGAATCATTACTAGGAACTTGAGAAACTTTTGATTTATCATTTTTAGGAGTTGAAGGACAAGAAGTTTTGGAAATAGAAGTAGAAGGAAAAGGATTACAATTACTCACATTTTGTGTGGAGGCATTGGGAATAGGATCTCATCTTCTTACAACCACTAGAATAGTTATAGGAAAGTCCTTGGATTTCTTAGTAGGATGCATCACTTTTTCTTTTCTGTTTGTTTGTTCTGAGTCATAACAACATATGAATAACTATTCATAGCTATCACTCTTTCGTCATATTCATATTCATCATCCATACCTTCAGTGGTGAGGAAATGAGCTTGAGATCCACCAAGTTCCTCTTGTTCTTCATCAACCTCTTCCTTTGGGTCTTCAAATTCTTCATTAAACTCCTCATCATCAAGTTCTTGAACTTCACAAGTTGCATTGATTGGAACCTTGATAGGTGAGCCTTCAATAGCCAATTTATTCTTAGAATGAGGTAACCAGTTCTTAGGATGAAAATTCTTGAAAGGAACGATAACCAGATCGTACCAAGCTAAGAACACAGATGCTAATCAAACACCACGATCAATAAGATGAAAGCAATTTTCCAGAATAACTTTACATAAAACCTTTGCAAATAAATGAGAAGCAATATCATATATTATTATGGAACTCAATGCAATACATTGAGAATGGGCCTTGCTTAAATAGGCAAGGAATAATAATCTAAGAACCAGTCAAGGTTGTAGATCAAGCCATAAATCAAGGAAATAACTAGTCATCAAAGAACTAGTCAAGACCATAGATTTAGGAGAGAACTAGACATCAAGGATCTAGTCAATACCATAGATCAAGGAAAGAACTAGTCAATACCATAGATCAAGGAAAGAACTATACCTAACAACTAGATAATATCTCCTAATATCTAAATAAGATAAAAATATCCACACACATAAGTGGGTGAGGATAAATACAATAAAGGTAAATAAAATACCTAGGTGAACATGAGCTAAGGTAAATACGTACTCTAACACCCCCCTCAAGTAAAGCTAGGGGCAAAAATAGATGTGGCATGTCCACGGTATGCGTCTCGATAACTAGGCTCGATGAGGTACTCATGTATAATAACTAGGAAAAAGGGACACCGTAAGGTACCTAAAACCAATAACAACAAAGTAAAGAGAGTAAAGACCTGCTCCAAGGCATCCCAAGAAGCTCGACTCAAAAACTCGTAGAATGCTTTGAAGAATTTTGGTGTGAGCGTATGTCTCGAATTCACCGCTTGATCACAAAACTCAAAATAACGACATTGGGCTCCACCGAATAGCTCCATACACCGAGACTCATCAATAGAGTGATGATGAAAGTGCAAAAAAACACCAAACATAATTCGATCAACTGCTACAAATAGGTGTGCCACGATCCAAGAACAATAAAAAAATCAACAAGGCAAGGATAAAAATCCAGAGTGTCACAATCCAAGAAAAGCCAAGGTAACAAGGCATAGACACAAAACCTGAAGAAGCAGGATCAACACCACACCCTCCCATACTGTTAAATGGGTGGAGTGGTGCTACAAATCTATATGAGTTGTCAAAACAACTACTTGAACACTGACAAACTAACACTGGGCTCCACCAGAATAGCTCCCCCACAAGAGAGACTATCAACATGCCAAAAGTGTTGAAAATATAGATACAAAATCTCTCAATAAACAAGAGAGATACACTACACCTGCTAAATAAAAATGCTCAAAACAAGAAGCATCACAATGCAGAAGATATAGAATGTGGAGCAAGAGGCCGAATGGTGGAGCCATTCCTATAGAGTCCTCTCAACGAATGCCTATGTCGCCTCCATGAGTGATCAGATATCCACCCCAAATCAACATAGATGGATGAAGAAGATGCCTGCATATGACTTGGTACAAAATGCATGATGGGTGCATGCAAAAGAACATTAGAATGTGTGTTAGGTTGATCATGTCTGACAACTGAAATCTTAGGTTTCTTAATCCTGAGTGAAGATGTAGAACTCATGTGGTTCTCAGGATCCTTAGAAAGAGTCGAGTGAACAAAAAAAGGAGCTCTGTCAATGTGTGATCCCAATGAAGTATCTGCTCGAAAACCAATGTCATGACGAGAATTCCACTTAACATGTGGAATAGAGGAAAAAATACCCTGTGAATGTCTTCCAATGACTTTGCTAGTGAGACCCATAGAATAGAGCATGCGAGAATTGAATGCAGTAGTATGCTTCTCAAAAAAGCCATGCAGCTGAGCAGAAGTAGGATACACAACATGTGGTATTGTAATAAGCACAGATGTGGAAGAGCATGTAGTAACAAGCTTCATAGGTGTATGAGCATCAAGAGTAGGAACAGACTCAAAGATTGACAAATCAATGTCAGTGGGTTTAGGAGCAATAGCTGCAAGTGGACTAGGAGCATGGATATGACTGTCCACAATATGATGGTGATGTTGTAGGCTAGCAAGTTTGTTTTGCAGGGACTGTATTATTGTATCCTTATCATGAATGAGTGATTGTAGAAGAGAATTTCACTTCTTGAGTGATCTATTTTCTTCCACAAATTTTACAATATCCTCTTGAAGTCCACATACTTAAGAGAAAAGCATATCATTCTCAGAATCCATGAAAGGTACAAACTACAACTCTTAAAAAATTAGGATGGCGGGCTCAGCTGAAATTGCATCCACAATTGATTACAACACTCCTCTATGTTTGGCACTTTATAATTATAGTGTAAGTCTCAAAATAAATAACTCCAATGGAAAGAGCACAAAAAAAGAAGCACTTTTACACAACCGGCACTCAAAACCGAGTTACTGATCAAAAGATACAAGCTTTTTAATATTTTGCTCTATTATTTATTTTAGTTGCCACTTTCGAAACAAAATAAATTGTTGTTGCCTTCACCACACAAATAAAATTAAAGGGGGCTGGAGTTAAGAACTTATTATTAGGAATCAAAAGCTTTAAGCCCTCATATGACCATACCTTTGTTTAGATACACTACAAATGAAAAAAACCTAAGTACAGATCTCGAGAAAACCAACAAACCGAATAAACAAAATCACATTTTTTCCCCTTGGCTAGAATCCTGAGGCACACCTATGTGCCTCTTTGCAAAAATAAAAACCACAAAAATGACCGCCTCAGAATTGTCCGAGTTTACAATGATCGTTTTTCATAAAAATGCACGCAAAGAACAAAATATGACCAAATCCTAAATATATGAATATACAATGAATTTATTTGAAAAATAAAACTTATAGACAGATGTCAACGGTAATCTCCTGCTCTAATACTATGAAAGGAATGATAACCAGATCGTACCAAGCCAAGAACACAGATGCTAGTCAAATACCACGATCAATAAGATGAAAGTAATTCACCAGGATAACTTTACATAAAACCTTTGAAAATAAATGAGCGAAATATCATATATTATTATGGAACTCAATGCAATACATTGAGAATGGGCCTTGTTTAAATAGGCAAGGAATAACAATCTAAGAACCGGTAAGGTCATAGATCAAGCCATAAATCAAGGAAATAACTAGTAATCAAAGAACTAGTCAAGACCATAGATTTATGAGAGAACTAGACATCAAGGATCTAGTCAATACCATAGAGAAAGGAAAAAGGAACATCGGATTATCCAATCTGATGTCATACCATATTAAGGCAAGAAACAAAACAAAGAGGCCAAAGATAGCTGTAAATTACTAGTTTTCTCGCTTAGGAATCATATGAATGTAAGTATGTGTTTAGGACCTAGAAATGTACCCAAGTGTGTGATGTTGTATCTACGGAAAGTAATCCTTTCCCGACTAGGGTTCATAATAAATACTATTAATGATTTAGTGGCTAACTCATGCAAAATGCATACAATCAAACAATACAAAAGTGACGGTCTTTGGATGACTTACCAACCCGATGTGATAGGGCGGGGAATTACAATGATAACACACAATGCACATCAATGGCACACTTTTTCAAATGAACAAATATAAATAATGACCCAATCAAAAATAGAAAGCAAGGATAGGAGCTATCCACAACATATCATTACTATGGTTACAATTAAAATTCTAAGAGCATTTATTACGTAAGCATAAATTATCATTCTAAACCTACATGTTCTTAATTTCATTTAAGATTTAACTTAATAAAAGTACACTTAATTTGGATGTGAAATCATATTTTCTCAATGGTATTCGAATGAAGAGGTATATATTGAACAACCTGATGGATTTTCACTAACTGAAGATAAAGACTATGTGTGCAAGTTGAAAAAGGCTTTATATAGACTTAAACAAGCTCCTAGAGCTTGGTACAATAGATTGGATTCATACCTCATTGAGCAAGGTTTCAGAAAAGGTGTTACTGATATTAATATCTACATCAAAAAAGAAGAAAATCATCTAATTATTATCATTATATATGTGGATTACATAATTTTTAGAGGAGATTATGATAAGATGACATATGAATTTGTAGATATGATGAAATATGAATTTTAAATGTCCATGTTGGGAGATCTCTCATTCTTTTGGGCTTACAAATCAGTCAATCAGATCAAGGTATCTTCATATCCCAAACCAAGTATATTAAAGAAATGATGAAAAGGTTCAAGATGGAAGATTGCAGACCTATAGGAACACCAATGGAAGTTGGATACAAGCTGAGAAGAGAGGATAGCTCATCAAAAGTAGACAAAACCCTATACAGATCCATGATAGGTAGTTTACTTTACTCCATGACATCAAGACCTAATATTATGCATGTGAAGGGTCTAGTTGGAAGATTTCAAGAAGATCTAAGGGAAACACATCTCAAGGAAATCAAAAGGATACTAAGATATCTCATGGGAACAATTGATTATGGACTTTGGTACCCCAAAAGCAATGATTTCAGCATAAACACATACACAGATGTAGATTAGGCAAGAAGTTTCGATGATAGGAAGAGTACAAGCAACAAAGCATTCTTTGTTGGAAATTGTTTAGTCTCTTGGCTGAGCAAGAAGTAATCATCAGAGCATCTCTCAACATGTGAAGCAGAGTATATAGCTACCACAATGTGCTGCACTCAAGTTTTATGGATGAACCAAAATTGGAAGATTACAAGGTAAATTCTAATAGTCCATTTCCCTTACTTTATGATAACACAAGTGTAATAAGTGTATCTAAGAACCCTGTGTTCCACTCAAATACCAAACATATTCCAATTATATATCATTTATTGAGGGAACAAGTGAATGAAAAGAAAATCAGTCTAGAATATGTGAGCAAAAAGAAGAAATTGTAGACATTATGACCAATCCACTGCCAAAAGTTACTTTTGAGCACTTCAGAAATAAATTGGGGGTAATTTATGATCCCACAAACCACTAGAAGGTTTACAAATAAGGTAAGGGATAATTCTTAGGTAATATCAGCTCCTAATCAAGCTAAACTATATTATGCAAGGGGAGCTAGTTTGCTAGCTCAAGAATTATTGAATAATGCATCAACTCGGGGAGAATTGTCATGAGCATATAAGGTCATATGGATCGGAAGCATGTGCCAAGGGAGAGTTTCATGAGGTAGGAACATGCAAAGTATTTATCTTACCCGCATTTTCATCATTATACAAAATAAATGGCCCTTTATCATTGTTGTCAAAGGGGGAGAGAAGCGACATTCAAAACCAACCAATCATATCAAAAGAGGGAGGGACGCTAAATCCATCCAAGTAATATCAAAAGGGGAAAGAAGTTCTTTGAGGGCTACAAAAATTTTATAGAATGCAAGTATTATTTTTCCAAAATGGTATAAGTTTCTGTGGTATTGAAGTATTGAGGTGTTTCCATCAATGAAAAAGGGGAGATTGTTAGAACTTTGTCATTATCATATGTGTTGTCATTGATGTCAAATTGCATTGATGGAAAAAAGGGTTAATTGGTAAAGTGAGCAAATGAGAAAGATGAAGGTTGATTGGTAGTGTCATCTCACAGAGGCTTCAAGATGATCAAGGATAAGTTCTAAGGGACTTAATCAGCTTTTGTGAAAGCCACAAACGTAAGGAGTTAGCCGTCAAAGTCTGCAGGAAGCCACAAAACTCTAAAAGAAGCCGTGAAAGCTTATAAAAGGCTACAGGTAAAGGAATGAAACGAAAAAGTAAAAGAAGCCAAAGGATGAAAAGGAAGAGCTGCGCAAGCAAGGATGAACTAAAGGTAAAACCAAAAAATTAAGGGAAGTTTGAAGGAAGCCACGAGAAAAGAGAAAAATGCGAGGAGAACTATAGAAGCCGCACATAAAAGAAAATAACTACAAATATGGAAAAATCCGCGGGAAGGCAATGGACAAGAAGAAAAGTTGCGTAACATTTCCAAAGCCATGAAGTAAAATTAAAACTACTGATGAATAAAAAGATGCCAAGAAAGAAGAAATGCCGCCGATCAAAGAAAAGTGTCGCGATACAAAGAAAAATTAATAAAAGGCTAAGGAAAGCCACATATTGAACAAGTATGAATTGGGAAAGGCTCAAGGACATGAAAAAGTGATATTTTTTTCCAAAATCAATGGTGATTTGATTTTGGTGATTGTGGATCGAGTATATGAGTTGAGCTCCATGAAGAACAAAAAAATCTACAATTGCAAATGTCAACATTTAATGCTCATTAACTTTGTGGAATTACAGTTGCAATTCTCTATGTGATTCCTGATTTCAAGGAAAATTAAATATCAAAGAAGAAAATGGCTTGCTCATCTTGATCATGTTGGAAATCCTAGAAAGATGAGAAATCTATTTTTAGGTATCGGCTAATAAATATTTTTGGTGAATGCATAGAGAAGGGTGAAATCAAGCCGAATATAGCAAGAGCAAAATATGGAGTTAGTTGTATTCATTTAATGGACCAAATTTTTAGGTGATAGAGTAGGAAGATTGCATGACATGCCAAAGGAAGTGTTAAAATGGGTTGATTAACAATATAGAGGAAATTTGATACCAATATGGTTGTCTCCCAATTGAGAAGATGATGCATTCAATCTAAAGGATCTATAGAAAGAAGTGAGAGAGGGAGATAGGAAGGAGTGGAACAGATAGATGAACTGAAAAATATATATTGGATGAGAAGAAAATCAATGTGGAAGATTTATTGGGCAAGAAGAGTTTGAATCATATGAGCAGAAGGGAGTGACAGAGAGAACACAGACGGATACTGAAGAGTGATCATTATATATTGTGTAAGCTATTTTTGTAGCTAGATGATAAAAAATTGTATGTAAAATAAGTCTAAGTAGTAGTTTAGCATTTTCAAGGGGTTGCAGCCTCCTTTTGGGTGGGTTCCTATAAAATATTAGTTGTAGATAATTAAGTGAGGGGTTTGTGTTCCTTGCAAGTTGTTGCTTACTAAAATTTGTTGAGTGGGTGTTCAAAAAATCTTCCAGTGGGTACTTCACATGTTGAGTGGGTGATCAACTGAAACCATTGTAAGATTTGGAATTGGTGTTCCTAATAAAGCATTGGTTTCAAGTGGGTTTTTCTCCCAAAAGGGTTTCCCACTATAAAATTATGTGTTTGGTGTTTTTTTATCTGATATATGTTTGATTAAATGCACGTGATATATTACTGCTCAACTTTAAGAAATTGTGGATGAAGTATAACTTTGGAAATTAATTTTAATCCGTATTGATTCACCCCCTCTTAGTGCTTTCGATCTATAACAACTGGTATCAGAGAAATTCCTTCTATCAGAAGCTTAACATCTTCAAGGACATCCTCTTTTCACAAGCATGGAAAAAATCAGGCTCAAGGTGGTTTATCACTGTCAAGATCACCCCTCTTCAATAAAACGAACTATGCATTTTAGAGAATAAGGATGAAAACATGTCTAATATCACTTGGCTTTGATATCTGGGAATGCATTGAGAAAGGATACAATCCTCTAGCCACACCAATCACTTCTTCAACAGAAAAAGTAGAATATGAATGCAACTCAAGAGAAATGAATGCCATTCTATGTGGCCTGACTGAAACAAAGTTTGTAAAAGTTATGCACTACACAACAACAAAGGAGATATGGACCAAACTTCAAAGTATTTATGAAGGAGATGAAAAATTCAAGCTAGCAAAGTTGCAGACCTACAGAGCTCAGTTCAAGAATATGAAGATGAAGGATGATGAGAGTATAGTGGCCTACATGCAAAGAATAGATGAAGTTATTAATATCAAAGGCCTAGGTGAGAAACTAGAAGAGTCTCACATTATAGTACACAATATTATGAGATCCGTGAATGACAAGTATGATGCAAATGTTTCATCTATAGAAGAAGCCAATGACATGAAGACTCTTACAATGGATGAATTATAGAGCATTCTTTTAGCATATGAGATGAGGATGATTGGAACCAAGACTACCAAGAAAGAGGTAACATTCAAGGTCAAGAAAGAAACTCAGTCCAAGAAAGAAGAAGAACAAGAATCGGGCCAGAGGATGAGTTAGATGATGAAAAGATTGAAGCAATGTTCATAATAAGACTGAAAATAGGTTCAGGTAAGTATAAAGGAAAACTCCCTTTCAAATGCTTCACATGTGGACAAGCAGGTCATTTTACTATTAAATGTCCAAACATAATTAAAGAATCTCAATCCAAACATGAAGAGGACAATCATAAACGCAACAATAAAGAAACTAGATATAAAAAGAAAAATAACAAGAAGAATTTCTTTAAGAACAAAAGTAACTTCTATTCAAAAGAAGAATCAAGTGAATCTTATTCAAGAAACTCAAGAAGATCTAAAAATGAAAATGATAAAGATTAGTTTGAATGTTTGTTCATGGCCATGGATGCATCTGAAGAATGTAGCTCCAAAGGAAAGAATACAGTTGATTTTGAAGACTCTAATGAAGAAGAAATTGAAGTAAATCTTGAAGTTGAATTAGTATGTTCTCTTGAAGAATTGAAATTGTGTAGAAGAAAGAATCAAAAGATGAGATGCACATTAAAATATTATGAAGAAAAAATCCACATATTTGAGGAAAGAAAAACTCTAAAAGAATAAGAAGAGGCTAATGAGCTCAAAGAACTTGAAACTTGTTTGGAAAAGATCTCAAAATCTTACAAATCAAAAGAGGATGAATGCACAACACTAAACTCAAAATTGGAGTGACTAAAAATTGAGATGGAATAAATGAGAAATAAGCTGATTGTGTATGCAAAGCTAGAGAAGAGTTCAAATGTTTTGACTAACATACTAAGTGGTCAACATAATATAAATGATAAGTCTGGGATAGGTTTCAAGGAAGAAGGTAAGGAAAAATATCTTGTAAATAATGAAACTCAGCTGGAAAAGATCTCAAACTCTTACAAATCAAAGGAGGATGAATGCACAAAATTGAACTCAAAACTGGAGTGACTAAAAGTTGAGATGGAACAAATGAGCAACAAGCTAATTATGTATGAAAAGCTAGAGAAGAGTTCAAATGTTTTGAATAGTATACTAAGTGGTCAACATAATACAAATGATAAGTTTGGGATTGGTTTCAAGGAAGAAAGTAAGGAAAAGGATCTTGTAAAGAATGAAGGAAACAAGACTACATCAACTCCAAGAACATCTTCTGCTATAAATAAAGTGTTCAAAAATTTGCCAAGAGAAGGACTACTGCTCCTAGAATCACCTATGCTATGAGGTACACACATTCTTTCTATGGTTATTATTATTCATGTAATCAGTTTGGACATAAGGCTGCTAAGTGTAGAAAATTCTCTAGAGGCTATAGAAGAAACTTTGGCCCATCTTACACCAGACTGAACTATAATGATGTCCACTACAATTATTACAAGAACCTCCTAAACAAGAGAAATGGGTGTATGTTGTAAAGAAATATGTGAACAAGAGGAAAGAGTCTTGCTCAATAGTGCAAACTACATTCCATGTGAAAAATGAAGATAAAATATGGTATCTGGATAGTGGATGCTCCAACCATATGATAAGTGACAAAATAAAATTCATTTCACTATCAAACAATGCATCGGGTGTTATGAGATTTGGTGATAACAATTCAAAAAATATAGTTGGAAAAGGAACTCTGAGTCTAGATAATGGAAAGACCATCACAGAAAATGTTCTATACGTTGAAGGCCTTAAGCACAATCTGTTAAGTGTGAGTCAAATGTGCAAAAGGGGATACAATCTGATTTTCCATAACAAAGGTTGTGATATTATCAATGGAAAAATAGGAAAGAAAGTTGCAAAATCCAAAATAACAAAGAACAACATGTATGTTCTAAATGAGATAAACAATGAAAAATGCTTCACAAGTAAGGTTGATTACATTTGGTTGTGGCAAAAAAGGTTAGGACACATGAGATTTGAAAATCTTGTGAAACTAAGCACTAAAGGATGTGTAAAACATATGCCAAAAATTGTAAAACCAACAGATACTCTTTACAAAGCATGCTTGCATGGTAAACAAACAAAGAAGGAAAAATTCTAACCAGAAGAAGGCTAAGAGATCAACAGAATCATGAAGATATAACACTCCTATCCATGGTAGAACCCAAAAGCATTGTAGAAGCAAGTAAGGATCAACATTGGGTAGATGCAATGAATGAAGAACTTGATTAGATTGAAAAGAATGAAACATGGGAGCTTGTACAGACCACAAGACAAGAATGTAATTGGAACAAAATGGGTATTTAAAAAACAAGCTAAATGAAAAGGAGAAGTAATAAGAAACAAGGAAAGAATTGTGTGCAAAGGATATGTGCAAATGGAAGGAATCAACTTTGATGAAACATTTGCACCAGTGGCAAGGATGGAAGCATAAGATTGTTCTTGGCTTACGCGGCTTACAAGAAGATAAGAGTATTTCAGATGGATGTGAATTTATTTTTTCTAAATGATCTTCTCAATGAAGAGGTATATATTGAACAACCTGATGGATTTTTAGTAACTGAAGATAAAGACTATGTGTGCAGGTTGAAAAAGGAGTTATATGGACTTAAACAATCTCCTAGAGCTTGGTATAATAGATTGGATTCATACCTCATTGAGCAAGGTTTTAGAAAAGGTGTTGCTAATAGTAATCTCTACATCAAAGAAGAAGAAGATCATCTTCTTATTGTCATTATATATGTGGATGATATCATTTTTAGAGGATATTATGATAAGATGACATATGAATTTGTTGATATGATGAAATATGAATTTGAAATGTCCATGTTGGGAGATCTCTCATTCTTTTTGGGCTTACAAATCAGTCAATCAGATCAAGGTATCTTCATATCCCAAACCAAGTATATTAAAGAAATGTTGAAAAGGTTTAGGATGGAAGATTGCAGACCTATAGGGACACCAATGGAGGTTGGATGCAATATGAAAAGAGACGATAGCTCATCAAAAGTATACAAAACCCTGTACAGATCCATGATAGGTAGTTTACTTTACTCCACGACATCAAGACCTAATATTATGCATGTGAAGGGTCTAGTTGGAATATTTCAAGAAGATCCAAGGGAAACACATTTCAAGGCAGTCAAAAGGATACTGAGATATCTCATGGGAACAATTGAGTATGGAATTTGGTACTCCAAAATCAATGATTTCAGCATAAACGCATACAAAGATGCGATTGGGCGGGAAGTTTCGATGATAGGAAGAGTACAAGCAACAAAGCGTTCTTTATTGGAAATTATTTAGTCTCTTGACTGAGCATGAAGCAATCATTAGTGGCTCTCTCAACATGTGAAGTAGAGTATATATCTACCATAATGTGCTGCACTCAGGTTTTATGGATGAACCAAACATTGGAAGATTACAAGGTAAAATATGATAGTCCATTTCCTTGTTTTATGATAGCAATAGTGCAATAAGTGCATCTAAGAACCCGTGTTCCACTCAAATAAAAAAATATTCCAATTAGATATCATTTATTGAGGGAACAAGTGCATGAAAATAAAATTAGTCTAGAATATGTGAGCAAAAAAGAAGAAATTGCAGACATTATGACCAAGCCCTTTGTGAAAAGATACTTTTGAGCACTTAAGGAATAGATTGGGGGTCATTCTTGATCCCAACAACAACTAAAATGTGTGAAAACAAGGTAAGGGAGCATTCTCAGGTAATATTAGCTCCTAACCAAGTGCTAAACAATATTTATGTAAGGGGAGCTAGCTGCTATCTCAAGAATTATCAAAGTATGCATCATTTCAGGGGAACATTTCCATGAGCATATAAGGTCATATGGATCGAAGCATGTGTCGGGGAGTTGCATGTGGTAGGAACACATAGCATTCAAATTACCTGAATTTTCATCATTATGCAACATAAATGGCACTTTGTCATTGTTTTCAAAGGGGGAGAGAAGCTGAAATTCAGAAACCATCCAGTCATATCAAAAGAGGAGAGATGTTGAATCAATCCAAGTAATATCAAAAGGGGAAAGAATTCATGGAGAGCTATAAAATGTTTTTATAATGCAAGTGTTATTTTTCCATCAAAATGGTATAAGGTTTTGCGATATTGAAGTATTTAGGTGTTGCCATCAAAGACAAAGGGGGAAATTGTTAGACCTTTTTCATTGTCATATTTGTTGTCATTGATGGAAAAAAGGGTTAAATCGTAAAGTGAGAAATTGAGAAAGACAAAGGTTGATTGGTAGTGTTAGCTCATAGAGGCTTTAGGATGATCATGGATAAGTTCTAAGGGACGTAATCAACTTTATGAAAGCCGTGGACATAAGGAGTTAGCCGTTAAAGTCTCCAGAATCTCAAAACTCTAAAAGAAGCCACGAAAGCTGAACAAAGGCCCCGAGTAAAGGAATGAAGCCACAAAGTAAAAGAATCCAAAGGATGATCCATGGGTGAGAAAGGTGAATCTGCAAATGTGAAGGAATATCCACACAAGAAAAGATGAATTGAAGGCTAAGATGAGGAAGTAAGGAAAGTTTAGAGGAAGTCATGAGAAAAGAGAAAAAGTTGAGGAGAACTATAGAAGACGCACATAAAAAAATATCTATGAGCATGGAAAAAATTAGGGGAAGGAAAAAGACAAGAAGAAAATCCGCATAACATTGCAAAGTCATGAAGTAAAAGAAAAACCGTGGATGACTAAAAATCCGCCAAGAAAGAAGAAATGCCACCGATCAAAGAAAAGTGTCGTGATACATAGAAAAAATAAAAGAAAAAAGGCTAAGGAAAGCTGTAGATTGAATAAGTATGAACTGGAAAAGACTCGAGCACATGGAAAAATTATATTTTGTTCTCCAAAATCGATGGTGACTCGTTTGTTTAGTGATTGTGGATGAGTATAAAACTTGATCTCCATGAAGAACAAATAAATCTACAGTTCCATTTGTCAACATTTAATGCTCATTGACTTTGTGGAAATACAATTGCAGTTCTCTATGTGATTCCTAATTTCAAGGAAAATTAAATATCAAAGAAGAAAATGGATCACTCATCTTGATCATGTTGGAAATCCTAGAAATATGAGAAATCTATTTTTAGGTATCAGCTAATAAATATTTTCTGGTGAATGCATAGAAAAAGGTGAAATCAAGCCGAATATAGCAAGAGAAAAATATGGAGTTAGTTGTATTCATTTAATGGACCATATTTTTACATGACATGCCAAAGGAAGCATTGGAATGGGTTGATTAACAATATAGAGGAAATTTGATACCAATACATCTGTCACCCAAGTGAGAAGATGATGCATTCAAGCTAAAAGAGCTATAGAGAGAGAGAGAGGATTGGAGCAGATAGAGGAAGGAGCGGAGTAGATAAATGAAGTGAAGAAGATATATCAGATGAGAAGAACATCAGTGTGAAAGATTGATTGAGCAAGAAGAGTTTGAATTAGATGAGTAGAAGAGAGTGACAAAGAGAACACAAATAGATACATAAAAGTGATCATAATCTATTGTGTAAGAAATTTTGTAACTAGATGATCAAAATTTGTATGTAAAATAATTCTAAGTAGTATCTTAAAATTTTCAAGGGGTTGCAGCCTCCTTGTGGGTGGGTGCCTATAAAAGATCAGTTGTAGCTGATTAAATTAGGGGTTGGTGCTCCTTGCAAGTTGGTGCTTGCTAAAATTCACTGAGTGGGTGCTCAGAAAATCTTTGAGTGGGTGCTTGAAGTTGTGAAGTGGGTGCTTCACAAGTTGAGTGGGTGCTCAACCAAAACCATTGTAAGATTTGGAATTGGTGTTCCTAATAAAGCCTTGGTTTCAAGTGGTTTTTCTCCTGAAAGGGTTTCCACATTATAAATTCTATGTTCGGTGTTTTTCTATTTGATATATGTTTGATAAAATGCACATGATATAGTACTACTCAAATTTAAGAAATTGTGGATTAAGTATAACTCTAGAAATTAATTTTAATCCACACTGATTCACCCCCTCTTAGTGCTTGTGATCTCTAACACTATATTTATAAGGTTTTCGCCTCCCACTAGGGTACCAAGGAAATCACATACGGGCATAATAAACTTATCCATGATATGATTAGACCTACAACACATAGAAATGTTGGTCTCACTCGCCCAAATATGATAGGGTTCACATAGTATAGTCACCACCTCACACAAAATACTTAAGGGAATGATATTATGTAAGACTTGTCTTAGGTGTAGGACAAGAATATAAATTGGGAGGATTAAAGCATTTCTTAGGACGTTAGGGTGTTACAAAATTGGACATGGCTTGCTTGAGAGGGAGGGTATAACAAAGGTTAAATACTCACTTCATTTCTATGGTTTAAATATGATAAGTTTTCTACCAAACATTATGAGTTTATGAATGAACCAAAATAATTACATGGCAAGATATTTTTCAAATGTCTAAACCATAAGTACCACATTTAAATCCAAATAGTCATGAAACCCATGAAGTAAATGGTACATTTTTTCCCAATTTACATTGTCAACTATCTACTTTATTAATCAAATTAACATGGTTTCTACATAGTTGGTCCTATATTCATTAGGTGTCACTCCTACTGGTGTTGAAAGTTTAGTTTAAAAAAACATATTCAAACCACATTTTTCCATGTACAATGTTTAATACATAGGAATTTAAGAAAAAAATAGTTTTCAACACACAAATTTAAATAATTCATTCTCTTTAATTCACTTTCATTTAAAATTTGTAATTTATGTCAATGTAAAATATTTCAGTGTCATTTCACTAATTAGAACATATCAACCTCTCAATCCTTCTTGTTTGGAGTCACCGCAACCATCATAGGTTTGATCCTAGGACTGGTATGGAAAAGCCTTACACTCAAGCACAAACCAATGCATTAAAATTTTCAAGTAATCCAAAACAAATTAGAGAGATAGAGATAGGGGAGAGAGAAAGAGAGATCATTTCCTCACACATTCACACTTCCACATTCATTTACACTTTTTCTAATTCAAGAGAGAGAAAGGAAGAGAGAAAATATAGAAGACATTTTTTTCTATTCAAAATATGAGAACCATTTTAAATTTTGAATCCATTTTTGTTTTATTTCAAACCCATCTACATTTTCAAACCATTTACATTTTTAAGACCAACCAAAATTTCATAGTTATTTTTAGAGAGAGAAGAGGGAGGAAAGAGAAAACATTATAAATTACAAAATCCATTCATAAAAAGTAATTGATTAAATAATATGCTACAGAACATTGCAATGATATGAAAAGCATTCACTAGTAATTACAAGTCCAATAGGAGCCTCAAAAGGAATTTCAAGCTCAAGTTGGCTTGGGCTTTGTAAAAAAAGACAATGTGAAGCTAGTTGGAGCAATATGATTGGATCAAGCTTCACAGTCAAAAGAATATAAAAGAAACTAAAGAAGTCAAATAAGACTGACAGGGCAAAGCTAGATGACACAAAATGATTGGCCCAAGCTTCGCAAAGACAGAAGGATGTCAAATTGAAGCCACTTAGCACTCTAAGAGTGGGTATAACTTCAAAAACATGAAAAAGGATAGTGAAGCTATTTGGAGTAATTTTATTAGTCCTAACTTTGCAAACCGACAAAACGAAGCAAAAAAGTGAAAAAAATTTGGATCGGGCTTCCAAATAGCAAATCTAGTGAAAAATAGATTTATAAAGACATGACATATTTAAATGCTCTGAACTAACTAGATCTAAGTTAATCTTTTGGGTCCACAATAAAAATAAACCTAACGACTATAAACAACATGAAAACTTTAAAGAATCTACACAGACAATAATTTAAACCCTAAATGACTAAAACTAGATGCAAAAGCAAAGATCAAGCATGCAAACAACTCTAACATGATTTAAATAGTCAATCAACCAATATCCTAGTAATTTTGGGACAAAATAAACACTTTGCACATGGTTTAACTTGAAGTTGTCGGATGAATTTTTAGGGTTTCGTAGATCAAACAATCTTCAAGTGTAGTGCCCACATTTTTATAGCTCAGTTACTTGTTGCTCATTTCTCATAGACATGTTTTGACAGAGATTTGTTATATTTTGGACATTACATTAGGAGATTTGATCTTATTAGACATGTATGGACATTTAGGCATATAGCGTCGATTTAGCTTGATTACTATGTTGTTTGCATTATCTTATGATGTCATGGATACTAATTGATATGATGTTGTTTTGGAACATAGTTATATTGATGGATACTCAGTTTGTTGCATGTTGGGATTCTATGGATACATGTCATTTTATCATTGTGACTAACTTATGGTGAATTATGTATAGTTGTGCACATTGTCGCACTTTCGATTCCAGAAAGATGAAATGTTAGTCTAGAATTCATTGATATCTTATTTAGTAGTTGATTTATATTTTATCGGACATGTGCATTTAATGTGTGCAATGAGTGTGTAGGTGACAGGTCACAGGAGAACGTGGGACTCAGGCCAGCTACGCAACTTTGCACAAGCAGCCCATGGGCTAAGCCCTAGCCATGTTTATTGCTTGAGGCCTTAGCATTAGAATTATTGTTTTGGGCACCATGGGTGACCCTCATTTGTAATGTAATATGTCTTGTAATTATTAATTTTGCTTAGGGTGTTTAGTTTGTGTTGTAAGCTTGTTTTGGGGAATTAATGACCCCACTTGCATTAAGTTTTGAATTAGTTTATTAATGTACTTAATCAAAAGGGTTTAGGGTCACATGTGAACCCTTGGGTGGTCCCCACACCCTCTACCATTGTGCCAAATTTTCCAAACCCGAAATTGGGTTATTTTGGGCATTTTTAGGGACCCCTTTTTAGTTTGGGAGTTCCCTTAACATAAAAATGAGCCCTTGGACCCTACCTAATAGGGGGCTTATTTCCAAGGCTAGAGGGAGTTTTACCTCCCTTTTGCCTCTTGTTTGGTCACATCCATGTAAGGGGTATGGATTAGTGTGTTTGTTAAAAGTTGCACAAGATTTGTTTTGTTATCAATTTAGGTAATTTGGGAGAAGAGGGCTAAAAGGCATTTTACCCTTTTCTCTCTTCTGTTTTGGCATCTTTGACCTTGAAGGAAGAGAGGGGTGACACATGTCACTCTCTCATTTGTGAGGATTTTTGCTTGCTCCTCTTCAAATTCCCCCTCATGGGAAAAGAAGAGAACTTTTTTTTGGAGCTTTTTCTTGGATGCTTTTGGATTTGGAGCTAGAGTTTTCTTGAGTCAAGAAGTGGAAAAGATTGAAGTGGGAAACATTTTTGGAGAGTTTTCTTTGAGGTAGGTCTCTTTAGCCTTATTGTATGTGTTGTACTCATGCTAGTTGTTAGATTTTTACTTGGAAATGTGGTTGTTACATGTGGATTTTTATTTATTGTTACTTGCTTTTTGCTCCCTCCATCATATGGCATGATGGAGTTTTGGAGTTGTGGGGGAAGAGAGAGGGATTTTTCCCTCTCAATCCTCATAGGCTTGATGGGCAAGCCTTGTAGGATTTAGTTATTCCCCTCAAATTGGTTTGAGGTGGGGAAGTTGGTTCATTTGGCTTGAACCTCCTTCCCCATTCTTGGTAAGGAAACCCCTTTGGGGTTTGAAAATCCTTCCAAGAAGGATTTGGTGAAAGGGAGGAGAAATAAGGAGGGCTTGAATGAATTAGGAGAAATAAGGAGGGCATGGAGATCTTGTTTTAATGCAACTATTGTTGGTTACAATTTTGGAGAACTTCTCTCCTCTCTTCCCCATTTGTTTTGGAGGTAGAACTTGGGTTCTCCTCTTTTTCATTTTTGTAAAATTTGGAGTCTTGTTTATACTTGTCTTGTGTTTTCATGTGGATGTATCATTGTTTGTTCACCCTCATTCTTGTGCATAGTTGTGGATTGTTTTCCTCTTTCCCATGGGCTTGGGGGAGGCTAGCATGCATCCCAACCTTGGGAAAGGCATGTAATGATGCCTATGGTTGGGTGGTAAACAAGCTTCTTCTCCTTGGTTGGATTTCTTGAAGGCATGGAAGTTGAATCTCAAAGTTGGAGTTGGTGGCATCTTGGGCTCTCATTGTTCTCTCTTCCCTTATGAAACTTTCTTGCATTGTAACCTTTAAAGTATGGCTATGTGGGAAGATTCCTTGGCATGAAAAAGTTTTCATCTTGTGTATTGAACACCACTTGTAAGATTGTATTCTATTTATTTTGAAAACCTTCTTTCAACTTGGGAAGGAGTTTTGTTGGATTGTCATCTTGTGTGTCATTGCATGTGTTGGATTATGATGTATTGAGAAATTGTGCAAGAGAAGTCTTGTGAAACACTTATACTTCTTCAAAATGCATTGAATAGAAAATAGTTACATTCCTTTAATAAGCATTGCTTTGAATATCCTTTTGATCAAGAAAGACTATTTAATGGAAAAGTGTTTTTATCAAAGAAATAATATTACTTGTTGAAAGTTTTGCTTGTTTAAAAATCTGAATGGTCATTTGACATTACAATGGAAAAGAAGAACTTCCTCTTGTTTAGTTTGAAATATCTTTGGATGGAATGTGAATAGTTTGAAAATTCTTTTCCATGCAAAATTTAATGGTTTGTTCTTAGTTTCTCATTTGAAATACTTGTATATTCCTTCACCACAAAATAGGTGAATCATTTACTTGTGAACAGTGGAAAATATTAAGTTCCTTTTTGCATCATTATAGTGAAATTAAAATCTGTTATTCTATATGTTAATATCACCATTATTATCATTGTTAAAAAAAAAAGGGGGATCATACTCAGAATTAAAATATTATTAGTATTAGTTTAATTGCTTTCTTAAAATAAATCTGCAATGCAGATTTTAAAGTGAAGAGTATATATATACTATGAAATATGTATATACATATACATATCTGTATAAATAGATAATATTTTATATTTATAAAAAAAAACGTTTTAAATATTAAAGAAAAAAAGAAGAAGATAAATAGACAAATATATATATATATATATATATATATATACACTATATATTATATATGTTATTGTTGTTTTGTTTTATTAAACAAAAATAAAATAATTAAAAAAACAACAAAAAAGGGAAATCATTTGGGGGAGGCCGAACCCTCCCCCATCCACCTATGCTGCCCTTACGCAGCCCCGCAGCTCTCCTCCGCATCCACACCGCCGCCCGCTCCCCTCCTTACCCGTCTCCCGCTGCCCCACACCTCTCTACACCTGTCCCACTACCGCATTTTCCCCACGACACCCCTCCCACAACACCCCTTCCACCCTACGCAAGCACCCCCTCGCTCGGCCACTCCACCACCACTCTGCCCCCTCTACCATTTCCACGGTCCACTTTCCTTCAAAAAAATAATTAATATAAACCCTAGTTTTATATATATATATATATATATATATATATATATAATATATATATAACGAATCCTTTGTTTATATAAATGCACAAAACCAAGAAAATAATACAAGGGAAACTTGAGATCTCCTCTTGAACATTCATGGCTTCTTTCTTAACCTGCACATTCAAATGGAAACACAAAATAAAATGAGAAGAGGAAATAGAAAAGAAGAGAAACCAAAGAGATATTTAGGAAAACTCCAGATCAAGGGCCAGGATTAGATTAGATCCAAGGGCCTATGTTTGCTCCTCCACATTTTAAGTCATAAGCATTTTATGGGAGTGAGAAACAAAATAAAAGGGGAGTGTGGTCAAATTAATAAAAGAGGGAGAAAATTAATTATAATAGAATGGGGTAAACTTAAGTTGTGACCCTTGAAAATTCATAGGAGAATAAAATAACTAATTGGCTTTGGGCTAGTGCCTTTTAATTTCAGATAAGTTAATAATTATTATAAACTAGTTATTATCGGAAAAGGTATTAATAGAGCATTAATACTTATTGTTTACTTTAAAAAAAAATCCCAAATCTTTAGTAATATCTGGTTTTGGTTTCATTGTCCGAGTATAGGGCATTACATCAAGATTCTTCACATTGCGAAGCTAGAAAATGGATTATAGATTATAATGTGTAAACATTTTAACCAGATTTTTACAAATGCATATAACAGTTAACATATGAATGAAAACAAATATAAAAATCTAAAAGTAAATGAGACAAGAGACACCAGATTTAAGTGGAGAAACCCGTAGGGAAAAAACTCCACTAAAAACATTGTCTTATATTAAGAATTTATCAGTTTAACCCAACACTTCCACTTCGCTCCTCGGTCTCACAATAACAATAAAAAGACTTTTGTCTCGTTGTATAACAACTTGCATAAGTAGCTAAGTATAGATCAATCGGTCTATGAAAAACATTAGCAAAATCTAGATTACCAAGCAGTCCAATCTCATGAGGGATCATCCTATTTATATAGGATGGGTGAGCGGTTATACCACTTCACTCTTTTCAAAGTTGTGAAGAATGACTAAGATTATTAAAAATAATCTTTAAGATAGGGGATATCTAAGTGGCTATCCCCACTTGACATTAACACCCCAACACTCCCCCTTAATGTTAAGTGGGAAAACAAAAAAATAGACATGCCAATTTAACCTTTTTCTACAAAAGGATTTACATATCCTTGAATCAACAACAATGATTCAAGATAACATGCAAACAAGGGAGATCAGTTGATCTTCCCATACAAAAATTCTTAAGAACAAGTGCTTTACTTATGAAGACTTACATCAAATTATGGAGCCTTTTATAAATTAAGGCATACCCACAACTAAAGCTTTGTTGGGATTTACAAGTAACTTCACATAGAGTGACACATTTACTTATTACAAAGTGGAGGAAGTATTGGAAGTTTACAAACCATTAAGAGGTGGCATTTTCATGCACACTCCCCCTCAAAAATCTGATAGGCCAACAAGGCACAAAACTTGTAAAACTTCACAACACACAAAGGCTTGGTGAAGATATCTGCAACTTGATCTTCAGTAGAACAAACTTGAGATCAATATCACCATTTAGGACTTTTCTCAAATAAAATGCATATGAACTTCAATATGCTTGGTCCTTTGATGTTGAACTAGATTCTTTACAAGATAAATGCAACTCTGGCTGTCACATAGAAGAGTAGTGCTCCCTTTGATGCCCATGTGCAGCTCATCCAACAATATTTTCAGCCACATAGCTTCTTTGAAGCTTTCATAAGCACTTCTATACTCTCCTCAGTAGAAGATATAGACATTGTTGGTTGCTTCTTGCTACTCCAAGTGATGACACCTGCACCCAACTTGAAAAGATATCTAGAAGTAGAATTTCTATCTATGCAACATCACCAACATGATCAGAATCAAGATTAACCAAATAATTGTGCATCATTACAAGAAGAATAAAAAAGACCATAATTGATTGTTCCTTTAATATATTTCAAAATTATCTTTCCATTTTCCAATGAACCTCATAAGGTTCTTGCATAAATCTTGAAACTACTCCTACTGCATAAGAAATATCAGGTCTAGTAATGGTCAAATAAATTAGACTACCAACTAGTTTCCTATATAGAGTAGGATCAAATTTAGCACAAGTTGGTTTAGGTCTAACTTAACACCAAATTCAATAGGAATGGCAACATGATTACAGTCAATCATGTTAAATCTTCTAAGAAAATTCATAGCATACTGAGATTGAGATGCAACAATAGAATTATGATCTTGAAATATAATCATGCCAAGAAAATGATTTAATAAACCTAAATTAGTCATTTCAAAAATGTTGTTTTAAATTTTCTTTGATTCTAACAATTAGATTTCTATCATTGCTAGTAATCAAAATATCATCAACATAGAGAAAATAATGATAATATGATTGTTATCAAACTTAACAAATAAATCATTATTAGAACAACAATTAGAAAACCAAGTTCCTAAAAGAACCTATTAATTTTAGCATACCAAGCTCTAGGAGCTTGCTTAAGACCATACAAAGACTTTTTAAGCTTATAGACATAAATTTATTTACTAGGTTCTTCAAAACCTTTAGGATGACTCATATAGATTTCTTCTTTTAAGTCACCATTTAAGAAAGCATTTTTAACATCCATTTGGTGAATCTCCCAACCATATTGGGAAGCTAATGCAAGAAGAACTCTCATAGTGCTCATCTTAGCAATAGGAGAAAAGGTCTCAACATAGTCTATACCAGGTTTCTGAGTGAAACCATGAGCTACCAACCTTTCCTTAAACTTTCAATTTCTCCTAGAGAGTTATATTTGATTTTGAACAACCACCTAGATCCTACAATGCTTCTTTTAGAAAGGAGGAGGACTAGTTCCCAAGTGTCATTTTTTTATTAAAGCATTGTATTCATCCTTCATAGATTGAAGCCATCTATCATCTTGAGATGATTCTTCAAAGGATTTGGTTCTACCTCATAGAGGGTCATCAAGGCATGATAAGTATGTTGACTTCTAGTTAGATTTCTAAGATTATCAAGTTGAGAGTTTTGAACAAGAATTTGAGCCCATTTAGGAATCTTAGGTTGCAAGACATTTTGAGATGACTCCCCCTCAATCTCCATCATATCTAGATCAAAATGATCAGCCTCTTGAACTTTTGTTTCCATGGGAGAAGAATTATCAGGCTCTATCTCTAGAGAAGAGAGGAGGGTTCATGAGGATCATCAGAGAAAGTTCTTTCTAAGACTTGAACATTTTTGTTTTCAACAATTTCATGCTTGAATGGATCATAAACTCTCAATCCTTTAGTTTTACATCCATAGCCAACAAAAATACAAGAAAAATAGGTTGGATCAAGCTTCTTCCTTTTGGATTTTGGAATGAAGATAGAAGTAGGACTACCAAATATTCTTAAGTGAGAAATATCTAGTTTTTTCTTTGTCCAAACTTCATGAGGAGTTGCTTGATGAAGAGATTTAGTAGGAACTCTATTAAGAATATAGAAAAATGTTCATAGCTTCATCCCATAAGAATTTAGGCACATTGGAAGCATGAATCATAGTCCTAGCCATTTCTAAGATAATTCTATTCTTTCTTTTGTAATACCATTTTTTGAGGGAATAGAGTAGTCAACTCTCTTTAAATCCCACATGACACACAAAACTCATCAAATTTTTTTGCTAACATATTCACCTCCATTATCAGTCCTAATTCTCTTAATTTTCAAGATTAGAAGCATTCTCAACTAGAGCTTTAAATTCCTGAAACTTAACTAAGACATCAGACTTCTTCTTAATGAAATAAGACCAAGTCATTCTAGAGTAATCATCAATAAAATAACAACATACAAGGCTCCACTGAGAGAAGGAACCTCAAGTGGACCTCTCACATCACTATGAATCAGTTCTAATAACTGAGAAGAATTTGGATCATGATGTTTGTGAAATGGTTGAGCATGTTGCTTACCACATAGGAAAATTTCACAAGTTTCATGACATATCTTTATCTTAGGAAGACCAAAAACAAGATTCAATCTAGACATATCATATAGGATTTTGAAATTTACATGACCAAGTATTTCATGCCAAAGTTGAATATCATTCCTAGAAGAGGAAGAAAAACAAGATTCAGACACAAAACCATCAAAGATATACAAGCCATTTTTCTGAATGCCAGAAGCAATAACATTTTTAAACTTATCTTTGACAAACCACTTATCTTGTAAAAAAAACTTTATAGTTTTCTTTAGTTAGCTGAGAGAAAGACAAAAGATTATTTTTCAATTGAGGAACATACAAGACATTCCTAATTACACCATTTGAAAGCTTAACATTGCCACAACCTTTAGATCTAATGATTGAGTTATCTCCTAGATAGATATTCTCTTCACATTTAACTACATTTGAGAGGATACCAAGAGTACAAGTCATGTGCCTAGAGGCACCATTGTCAAGAATCCATTCATTGTCATTTGAAGCTGAAAGGGCAGTATACAAAGCAATAGACTGCTTAGCCACATTTGCTTGGGTTTGCTTCTAATTTTTCTTATGGTTATTAGGCTTGTTATTCTTAGTATTCTTAGTTGATTTGTTAGTCTTCACCCTACAATCAGACTCTTTATGCCCAAATTTTCCACACTTATTACAAGTACCATTAAATTTGACTTTAAAGTTCTGATTGTTCTTAGAGTTAGTCTTAGGATTTGATTTAAATCTAGATATGATATTAGGCTTTTGACTATGATTATTGTTATTTCTATTATGAGAAGACTTATGACTATGTGAGAACAGAGCTTGAGAAGCAGTCTCTTTTGAATCAAAGTTCTCCATGACTCTCTCTTCTTGAATCAATAAAGAAGACAAAGTGTCTAGATCAAGATAGATCATTCTCATTCTGATACTTAGAATTGAGAATTGAGATGTAGTTTCTGAACTTTTCATGAATATTGATTTGAATTATGAAGTACATAAAGCTTATCTTGAAATAATTCATAGTTGCAAGCCATCTAATTGAGCTTTGATGTTCTTAATTTTAGCCAAATAGTTGAAATTTTCTCATCCCCCTTCATGGGTGTTGTAAACAACTCTAAAACCAATTTAATAATTTTAGACAACCTATTGCCTTCATGCATGGTCTCTAATTGCTTCCATGCATCTGCAGTGAGTCCATATGACCTATATGCATTAAGAATTCATCTCTAATGCTTTGCAATAGGATGGAAAGAGCTTCTGAGATCTCTGAGAGAAGGAGCTAAGGTTTTTAAGGGTAGCTTGTCTCCTATGGGACATTTTTCAATACCAGTCACAAGATCCCAGAGCTTTCTAGCCATGAAACAAGCTTTTAACCTTACCCTCCAGATACTATAGTTTGTTCCATTTAAAAGATGAGACTTATCCAATGAAAAATTGGTAGAAATGGCCATTTTTAATGCTCAGATGGAAATGGAAACAAATTTAGCTAAAAATGAGTCAAGGAAGCCAAACAGAGACAAAAAATAGCTACAAATATTTTTATTAGCTATATGAATGCAATCAACTTGAATTTAGTCAAAAACAACTTGATTTGGTCAAATTTAAGATCAATTTGACAGAGCTTAGTCGGGGTTGAGTTTACAAGTGAGCTAACCGAGCTCAGACTAAGTCAAGCTAGAGTAGCTCGATGAGTTATTTAGTAACTTAACGGGGCAAGCTAAAAAATGAGCTACTTAATAAATAAAAACAAGTTAAAAATAGATCCTCAAAGTGGATGCGAAACTTTAAAAAATAAAGTTAATATTTTTGGGTCCGTGACAATAAAAAAAATAGACACGTAAAAAAACTAAGACAAGACTAACAACAATGAAAAAAAAATATATGTGTCACTTTTCAATTAGCTCACATTTCACAATGCAACTAATAAAACAAAAGACAATTAATTAAAAACAAAACCGTATACACAGTGTCTTAAATTAATTGGATCACTTTTTGCACTCTGACACAATGTGAAATCAAAGTCTTAGTCAAATGAGGCCACTTGTCAAAATTTTAATGGCTAAAGAAAAGACACTTGGTAGATTTTCACCAAACTTTAAATAGATAGCTTTGAGTGGGCTTAAAGTCCCCAAAATAAACCAAACTTGAAATAAAGTTTGGTCCAAAAAAGTATAAGACAGTGTCACAATTTAAGTGGCTAAGCCAAAGAAAGCAAAGATTGACACCTTGACACTTGCATGAAGGTTGACACAATTAAAATACGTGTCAAAAAGAAATTGATTCACACTTCACAAATCTGACAAAGACAAGTCAAAAAAGAAGATATATGGAGCCTTTTAAATGGCTCGCACTTCACAAATGACAAAGACTGAAAAATGTGAAAAAGATATGTATGTGTCCAAATACTATTGGTTCACACTTTGTAGTGCAACCAAAATGACTAAAGAAAATTGAGGACACGTGGAGCCTTTTAAATGGATCACTTTTCACAAGATTGAAAACACTGAAAAATGTGAAAAGATGGAAAATTTTAATTGGATAACAACTGCCACAAATGAAAGAATGAAAATGTGAAAATGTGGAGTAATTCTATTGGCTCAAATTTTCAAATGACAAGTGTGAAATAAAAGATACTTGGAGAAATTTTATTGGTTTTTCCTTCACATATGTCAGAAGCAAGTTAAAAAAAGATTGACAATGTGAAATACAAAGCTACTTGGAGCAATCCTATTGGCTCAAATTTCATAGATGACAGAGGAAAACTAATCCAAGTCTAACAATGTGAAGACACATGTAAATCCCTTATTAGCTCACATTTCATGACTAAAAATTAGATAAACAATATTACTGACACAATGAAGCAAGATGGAGCCTTTGTGATTAGTTCAAGGTTCACAAAAACTGACAATGTGAAGCTAGCTGGAGCAATATGATTGGCTCAAGCTTGCAGTCAAAAGAATATAGCAGAAATGAAAGAAGTCAAATAAGATTGACAAGGTGAAGCCAGATGGCACAAAATGATTGGCCCAAGCTTTACAAAGATAGAAAGATGTCAGATTGAAGCCACTTGGCACTCTAAGAGTGGGTACAACTTTGCAAACATGAAAAAGGAACAGTGAAGCTATTTGGAGCAATTTTATTGGTCCAAACTTCACAAAATTGACAAAATGAAGCCAAATGGTGAAAAAATATTGGATCGGGTTTGCAAAAGTAGATCTAGTAAAAAATAAAGATTTATAAAGACATGGGGTGGATTTAAATGCTCCAAACTAACTAGATCTAAGGAAATATTTTGGGTCCACAATAAAAAAATAACCCTAATGCTATAAACAATGCGAAAACTTAAAATAAGCTCTGCAGATGATAATGATTTAAACCATAAATGAATGAAACTAGATGTAGAAGAAAAGATCAATAATAAAAACAACTCTAATAGGATTTAAATAGTCAATCGACCAATATCCAAGTAATTTTGGGATGAAAATTAGAACTTTGCACCTAGTTTAGCTTGAAGTTGTTCAGCTGAATTTTTAGGGTTTCACAGATCAAACAATCTTCAAGCTTCTTCACTCTTGCAAGCTAGAAAACATCCAGATCTAGCTCTGCACACACATAATCACAAGCTCTGATACCATGTTAGAACAAATGTGGGAAGATATAATTGAAGAATTATAGATCCACAGATTAACAATTGAGGATTATAGATTATAATGTGCAGACATTTTAACAGATGTTTTACAAATGCATATAACAGTTAACATATGAATGAAAAAAATATCAATAGCTGAAAGTAAATGAGACAAGAGACACCAGATTTAAGTGGAGAAACCCATAGGAAAAAAATCCACTAAAAAGCACTATCTTATATTAAGAATTTATCAGTTTAACCTAGCACTTCCACTTCACTCCTCGGTCTCACAATAACAATAACAGACTTTTGTCTCATTGTATAACAACTCGCATAAGTAGCTAAGTATAGATCAATTGGTCTATGAAAAACATTAGAAATTTAGATTATCAAGAAACAAGTTATCGCTTTACTCTTTTCAAAGCTTTAAATCGATTAAGATAATTAAAAATAATATTTAAGAGGGGGATCATCCTATTTATATAGGATGGGGAAAACAAAAAGGTTATATGGCGATTTAACCTTTTTTATAAAATGAAGATCCTTGAAAGACAACATTGATTAAGATAACATACAAAAAGGGAGTTAATGATCTTTAAGAATACTTGGTCCTTTGATGATGAACTTGATTCTTTGCAAGAGAAAATCAACTCTGGCTATCACATAGAAGAGTATTACTCCCTTTGATGCCCATGTGTAGCTCATCCAACAGTCTTTTTAGCCACATAGATTCTTTGGTAGCTTCCATATCACCTCTATACTCTACCTCAAAGAAAAGATATAGACATTGTTGGTTGCGCTTGCTACTCTAAGTGATGACACCTACACACAATTTGAAAAGATATCCGTAAGTATAATTTATAACTTCAAAGCATCACCAACATCATCAAAATCACGAGTAACCAAATAATTGTGCATCATTACAAGAAGAATAAAAAGACCAAAATTGACTGTTCCTTTAATATATTTGAAAATTATTTTTTTCATTTTACAATGAACCTCATAAGGTTCTTACATAAATCTTGAAACTACTTCTATTGCATAAGAAATACCAAGTCTAATCACCATGGTCTTTATACTACGATGCACTTGTCTCTATGCCACACAAGTTCACTCCGCTAATGATGATCACAATGGGTACCTTATGACAACACACCCCCTTTCTATCATCATCCTATTCATTGTTCAAACAAATATCAAATCATTTTTCCCTTATCCTTTCATTCCCACCCCTCGGCTAGGGCATATTTTAATCTTTCAAAGTCACTCCTTAATTGTGGCATACAATTATATAACATTCCCAAATCCTAACCCCTTCGTAGGGCATTCTCAAATATAAATCCAAAATCAAAAATCTTCACCCTTGTCATACATCGTTGACTGGGCATCCAATATCTCCAAAATCTAATATCTTCTATTCCTCTAATCCTCTCTCTTATTCTTCTAATATTCTATTCCTCTAATCCTCCTATATTTTAATCCTCTAATCCTAATCCTCTATATCCTCCAATATTATCATCTTCTCATCCTCTCTCCTCTACTCACTCAGCCTCTCCTCTTTTTGAGTGGTTACCCGACTCATTCCTCCTTGCCTAACCCCTCGAGGGGGCATCATATCACCATCATAACATCTTTTCTTCTTTTTCTTTGAACGTAAATTCTCTCGAAATAACGCTTCAAATATGGGAAAATTTTAGACATGTAAAATGTTGAGATGATCATTCAATAACTAATATACTAATTATATATCAATAATCCATCTAATAATTTTTTTAGATAAGGTAAATAAAATTTGGTTTTTAAGGGACCAAAAAACCCTTTACAAAAAAATAATCATGGTCACACAAGCCAACCGAAAGAGAGCCAAGGGATCCATGTCAAATAGACTTGAAGGGAGGATAAACCCTAAATAGAGCCAACCCAAAAAAAATTTTCGCCATATTAAATTAATAGTTTTTTAATAAATAGAGATACAAAAAAGTAGCCTTAGTAGAGATAAGAAACAGGAAAAGCACATAAAAAGACCAAAAGGTCAACCAAAAGTCCGCCATTATTTCTCCTTAGTAGTAGGACCCTTGTTGTGATTCTTGACACTTGGTCCACTATCTTTCGATCCAACAACCTTTATGACCACCCTTTTGGGCCTTTTATCAAGCATTGTCTTTGATCCATGTGTCCAATGTGTCTCCTTTGTTAGAGCTTTTCAACACGAGCCTCATGTTATGCTTTCTTCCTTTGATTTGGAAATTTGATCCTACGGGATAGATATCATTTTCTCTTTTATAAAAGAATCAACATGCAATCCCCGATCCTCTTATTCGGACATCAATTTTTAATGACAATATCCGACCTCTTGAACTAGAATCTTGTTAACAATGAGGATGGTGTCGCAGATCAACTCCAATCTCATTAATCGGCCTCCCAATTCACCAAATACCTCTCTCCTTCTCTACTACTAGAATCTTCTCCCCTTTCATGGACCCATTTTTTCAAAGCTACAAAGTTCCCTCTAGATTTTCCTTCCCACTCTCTTTCTTGAGGTGATCCATGGAAACTACAAGGGTTTCATTATCAGACTCAAGTATCACTAGTGGTCACCGATTGCGTAGGGATTAAAGGTTTTCCATTTTGGAAAAGTAAAAGAATAAGGCCCTAGTGAAGGGGTACATCAATTTTCTTGTTCTTAAAGTCATAAATGGAGGAAGTCAGGGACCTGAAAAGGAAAAAGGGAAAGCTCATGGCTTGATCCCTTTACAGGTAATTAAGGATAGATAGGTGATATGAGAATATCTTCCTGAATTTACCCTCCAACCTCAGATACTTCATCACCATAAGACAAGCATTAGCCCAACGTTCACAAAGAAAGGTGTGAGAAATGTCATCATCATATAACACAATTCATTCACTAGGATTAGAAAAGGTAACTAATTCATGTTTACGTCGAGTTTTATCTTAGAAAATTTTGAGACCCCCTGTATTTAACCTAGTAACCTCATCAATAGACTCCTCGGTAACCATTATTTCAACCCCCTTCAGATTAAATCCCCTCTCTACCTAGGCATTACCAAATTCCACAGAGAGATGAGGGTCGTTACCTTTTATACGTTGAATGTACTTCGAGAATCCTCCTCTCGTGAAGCAATCTCCATAGGGTGGTGTCATTTTTGAGGTGGAGAAACAAAGTTATCTCCATTATGACCGTATCTTTGCCCATCCTTATTCTAAAACTCGTTTATATTTTGGAACAACCAAACTGGAGCCACTAATCCCAATCCAATAGATTAAATGCCAAAAGCATAATACACATCCTTCCCAATAAGTGAAGAAACTTTTTACAATGCCAATCATGAGAAGCTCGGGTGTCATCATTACACAACCTCTAAGATCATATCATCATTTACCAAATTTAAAATATTCTTCCTGTATGATTTTCCTTGTCCACGTCAAGCATTTCAGATTATATTGTCATTAATTACTATCATTATTCCTCTAATAATAATTAATCATGAGATTAATTATTATCATTATTCCATCATCATATCCGAATTATTTCTATTATTCATCCCATAATCCCATTTTACCCTTAGTCACATTAATACATCATTAATATTTCCATTATCCCACTAACTAATCTCTATTACCAATTTCTAAGAATTAAAAAATACCTACTCACCTACCACCTACCCTACACCTACCCTATACCCAGCTTCTCCATCTAATCACCCCACTAAGCACATTTAATTTCACCTAATCCCAAACTAATCTATCCTCCAAATCTAGAGGCTTATATTTATAGAAGCCTCTCCTATTTTCCCTCTTCTAATTAATTTTTTTGAATATCACTCCCTCTAGTGAATTTTTAATTTAATGGAGGATTCTTCTAAACTCTATAATTTTATAATTCTAGATCCTTTTCCATTCTCATACATTTTCACCATTGATCTACCTTTAATATGGAAAATACCAATCCTCCATTCTTCATCTATCTATAAATAGAGGTGCCACGCTCCATGATAAAAAACCATAGAAATTTGTAAGTATATGCTACTAAAATACCAAGCTAAGATCTCAATCTCCATAGCCTTCTATCAAGAAATATCATCACTTATAAAAAGGGAGGTGCTTCCTAATTTGTCCCACTAAGTTTGAAGCATTCCAAATCCAATCCAAGAGAAAATCCTACAAATCAAAGGAGTTTTGCAACTTGTAGGTAAGTGCAGGTATTTGTATCTCTCCTCCTTTCCATCCATTTCGGTATCTCGAGGTAGTGATAGAGAGTTTTAGATGAGGAATTGATCTAGTTTGGTTTCTACTTTGGGTGTTGCACTAACACTTCTTTTTCATCTACATATTTAATTAACCATACACAATTACATGTAATTAAGATGCACTTGTAATATTAATTATATATTAATATGTGGATAATTCACCCATTGGATCAAACTTATCCACACCTATTATTAAGGAAGATTATCAATAATTGAATTGAATTGATTGAATCACTATTAATAAAAATCAAACTTATATTGCAAGTAACTACTCTCCAATCCTTATAATAGCCTCTAATTGTTTTTATAACAACATGGGGAGCTAGTGTTAGTGTTTAATTTTGGAAGAGAGATTCATTGAAATATTTATTTGGGAAGGTCCATTGGACCTTCTTCACATATGTTCCTCATATTACAATAGTTATTCTACCTTGACATAAGTATGTCATAATTAATTTTATGCTTGACAAGTATACATATGTATGTGTTTATCTTGATGTTATTGCAATAATTTTTGAGATTAATTTATACTTTAATATGGTATCATATATATTTATATAGATTCACCTTGTATAACATGTAGTTCATATAGTGTTGGGTCTATTTGATAGTCATAAAACATTTAAAGCTATCATATTGAGATAAAATTTTAGAAGGTATATATCATCCTATTGTAGAAACTAAAAATTGGTAACTTGTCCTTTTGTAATGCTAATTTTGGATATGCTCCTTTGCTAATATAAATTCTCACATTCGGAATCCAGCTATATTATCTATCTTTCTCTTCCATGAAATTTTTACCTTTACACTATGATCTATCGTTAATTCAAGAAACATTATGAAATAGATGTAATAAATAATCTTTTTACTCCATTCCACAACTTCCTATTTTACTTGACATATCTCTTATCCAAGACTATTTATTTAAGATTAGGATGTGAGATCCATTCCTATTCGAATTATATGGTCCTACCCCTTTGCATTCTTTGACTCTATTTTTAATTTGAATATCTTCATTTGGTCATTTATCTTCCTAGGGTCAAACTTATTAAAATATTTCACCTACAAAAGGCTATATAATAAATTTAAAATCACTTTATAACTCACTTGGAAATCTTATTGGATGTTATTACAAATATCATTCCAAAATCACTCAAAGGTCTCCTAAATCTTCCCAAATCAATTACACATTAATTAGAATATTCCCTATTATAGGTATGAAGTACTCAACCAAGTCGAGGTTCTAAATTCCTCCGTTTTGAAGCATAAAAATTCATAGATCCATGTCTTAGTGTTTATACCATATTTAAAATAATAATACTATGAGTTCACTAAATGAGGATGTAAGGTTTGTTAAAGGGGGTTATTATGAATAATTAACATCTAAAATTAATTATGCAATATCCAAACACTATATTAATACTTGAAAATAGTGATAATCATGTGATATATTCTCAAAACCATAAGAGGAGAGATGTACTTAGCTGTAAAGAGTGACACAAAGAGATCTAGGTACATAGACTAGAGAATATGGGAGTAATGAGCCTAGAGTTTCTTCATTATTAATAATGTAGTTGGAAAATGCCGGGTGATACAAAACCATATTTTTTTTCTAGGAGCGTCTCTATGGTATTGACCATGTTTTATTATTTTTAACCTAATTATAGTATGGCTTTGTAACTTCATGTGCATTGTACTTGCCAAGAAATGTAGTCCTTTATATAACCCTAAGTGTCATAGTTATGAAACTATCTAATTAATATGAATCGAACTCAAACCCTAATCATATGGAAGACCCTAGATAAAAATATTAGTGTTTGGGTTAAAGTGCAATTTGTGTACATCCTACATTAACACTAATATGAAGATGCCTTAAATGACACATAATTCTCCACCTAGTATATGATATCTATCTGGATGTAAGTAATTTAAAAACTTGAACCACTTTGAAAATTCTTGGGATGATTTTTCTCTTGCTAAGATGTTAAACTACTATCTTTAGATGCTTGGAAATGAGGTAATTTGGACTCCTTGACCTAGTTGAGTGCTTCAAAACTATAATAGTGACCATGTTAATTAATTTACATCATCCTTGGAGAGATTTAGGGATCCTTGAGTGTATTTAGTGTTAGTATTTTTAACGAGATATCATAAGTTTGTCGGAAAGTAAATGAAGCAAAAGTAACTTTCTTATATAGGAATTTAAAGGTAAATTATTATAACAAGGATGATATAGGAGGATGAAATGATAAAAAATATAATTGAATTGAAATCAAAGTTTGATAATGTGTCAGTCTTGGGTCGCACAAGATGGCCGTAATGGATTTGGCATCCTAACTAGACCATATGGTTTTGGTCAAGGTGATAGTGCATGCAGTCTAAAGGATGTATCATGGTAATCAAAGGTAAAATACTGATTTTATGAATTTATATTTAGAATGAGATGACACATTAATATTTTGAAATAAGTAGGTTGTGAGATAGACAATAAAATGTACTTGAGTGGGGATAGAATGCTGATATCTTTCATAAAAATTGAGCATTATCACAACTAATAATGTCAAAGGGTGATTTTACAAATTTTAGTATTTACATTTTCCCCCATTTTAAGTATAAAACAAAAATTACATTGTTAAAATAAAATATACCTTAATTTTTAGTCACATTTTATATTTCCTTTTTTTTGGTATCCATTTGTGTTGGCATTAACATGCTCGATTACGAAACTTACAACATAGAGTGTATTCAAGTTCCATAATAGAAATTGAAATTAAGTGAAATTTAAATGTATAATTTAAATTTTCAAAAAGTGAAATAAAGAAACACAAAACATAGAATGAATACATGTATTTGTTATATAGAGGAAATAACTCCCATTTTTTCTTACACTTGAAGATTTGGATAATATTACTAAATTTACTAAAGGATTGGGGGTAATAATTCCCCAATTTCACTAAAGGAGCAAATGGAGTATTTGGTGCATAAAACTCAACACTTTGAATAAAAGGTAGATAGAGAAGAAGAGAGGTATTGAAGTACCCCATGAAGAAAGATGACCATGTATTAAAGTTTTTAGTAACTCATATATCTTTTGATTTAAAAGTGTAAGAGGATAGAAAGGACTACCTATGTAAAACATAGATGCTTGAATACCTTCTGTAACCCCATGGACTACACCAATACAAATGGTTATAGGCCTAATTTTGTATATATAGACACAAAGTATAAAATAGAATGAGTGACTCCATGCCCTCCATGTGTGTCACATAATTAAGGAGTGTGTAATATATGGAGATGATTATGGAGAAGGAGGCCAATGCCCCCAAAATCCTTAGCTATAACTGAAACTGAGTACTAAACTAGAAAAAGTGAAATATTCATGCCCCTATAAAATAATTTGAACTATGTCAAGTGAATTTGAAAATGTATGAAAAATCTTTATTTGTAAGTAGAAATTTGAAACTATCGTAGAAAAATCCCGGCCACGACTTCCCCGGTATAGAAACATATAAGAGGGTCATGAATGTTTGTAGAGTCCTGAATGTTCTATAAAATTTTGAACAAATGTGTTTTTTCCCAATTTTGGTGTATCAAGTTATTTTTGAGGATTTGTGCCCTATGAAACCTGTACTTAAAATTATAAATCTATCCATATGTGTTGAATATACCATGATGAATGCTCCCTCTTTTGAAGCATGTTTGATAAAACATTTGAACACATAAATCTAAAGAAAATATGTGCATACCTATCTAATAAGTATGATAATTTATTTAGGATCACATAGAATTATGTAGTAATGGCCATTGATTGGATCCCATTCTTACAAATGGTATATGCCTTTGTGGAGACCATGGTACAAAAAGAAACAAAGAACAATAGTAATAATAACAAAAATATAAACAATAACAACAATAACTTGATAGTAGAAAAATTGAACAAGCATAAAGCTATAAAAATAGTTACATGAGAAAACAAAAGCAATAATATGTATAAAACAATCACATCAAGGCATATAGCTACACACATGGGACACCCACAATGTCAAAAGATAATCAAGGCACTTAGGAAACATAAAAGAGAAGAAATTTCACACAAGAAAGGCATAGAGGCACAAACATGAGACACCCATGGTGTTGTAAGAAAATTAAAGCACTCATGAAACATACAATGAAAAAGGATATGAGTAACAAAAATAAGTAACATAGCAAATAGTGATAAAAGCATCATAACAAGTAGTAAAGAAAGATATAAAGATTTATATGCGAGTAATGAAAAAGACACATGTGTTATTTATTTCGATCAAAAGATAACATGTGCATAATTTATGTGATCATATGTAATGAGGAACTATAATGAAATTATAGTACTTTTGTATAATGTATATGAGATGCCCCTAGATGATCCTAGTATGCGGGAAGGGATATGATATAGCTTGTCATCATACGCAATGCTTTGTGTGTGCCTTATATCAAGCTCAATATACTTCATGAATGCATGTGTGTGAAGAATATATATAAAAGTTATGTAATCTATCAAACCATAGTGACAAACAACCTATGTAATCTAAAAAGATAACAATTCAAACTATGTGTGTAGGACCTAGCATTTGATTTGAAACAAATATAGAATTTATTTTTAAAACCCTAGAGGCTATTTTAGAGTCACATGTAATAGATAAAACAGTAAAGTAAAAATATGACACAAAAAATAAACAAATGATAAATTAAAACCCTAAGTGCAAAAGGGAAGAAAGAAGACTTATCTGATTCACAATAAATCCCGAAGTGTACGGGGATGGAAAATAATGAAATAAGATTACATAGTGTCATCACCATTCTAAAAAAATTGTGTGATTTCTAGAATAGAATGGATTAGTACACTTGGGATGGTCTTTGGGGTACCTAGGTGCAAGATACCTTATCTGGGCATGTGTGAATATTGAAAATATTAGAAACATGTCTTTCATTGTGTCACAAGAGTGTCACTAGTCTTTGTTGTTGATCACCTATGTGCCACACTATGCCCGCATAATTCACATGTAATCTACAAAACAAATGATCTCCTACAAAATTCTAAAACACATCAAATCATAAAAGTAAAAATATGCAAATGGGGAGTCATATTGACCTCGCAGATCCACTGACCGAGTGAAATTATGATATGGGTATTGCACTACATTTTAGATTCCATGTAGTTCTATGTGTGTGTGTAGAATCATGCCCTATGAGGCTCTTGTGAAAAATTCACTTGATATCAAGTAATAACTAGATGTAGCAATGTAAATAGATGTGTGTATGGAAAAATGAACTTCCCCTCCTATGCGTGTATGCAGATTTAGCAGTCCCTTTTCCCTTGAATGAAGCTAGATGGATGATTTGATGTGCTTAGATACCTTTGGATAAAACTTTAGGTGATAATAGTAAATGTTTAGAGCTTGGTCCTTTATTATGATCACATAGCTTTTTATTTAAATATGATTCCCTTGTTTTAATTTCGTAATTATCCACTAAAAGGATGACCCATAAGAAATCAAGATGCCTAACAGCTAGAAAAGGCCCAAAAGAGGTGAGTAAAATACAAATAGGTTGGGGTAACCCAAAGGGGATGAGGGCACCTAAGTCATCGATGTCCTAGCTTAGCGCTAGTGTCCGGACTCGAGAAAAGGTGAAGTGATGAATGTAAGACTAGGAAATGAAGTGTTTAAGACTAGGAAGGAAACCAAAAAGAAAGAAAATAGGCCAAAGATAGTAGTCAATTAGTACTTTTATTAATTAGGAATCATATGAATAAAAATATGTGATTAAGACCTATAAATGTACCCAAGTTCTTGATTTAGTTTATGTATATTCCCACTTTATGTTGTTGAATGAATACTTGATAATATAAAGTAGATAAGACATATGTACCGATAAAAATGTAGATAAATGGTGAAAGCGTGCCAAAGAGACAAGAAAAATCATGGAGTGATAAAAATGAAACACGAGAGCTAAGGAAGAGGAAGTGACCGTAGGGGTAAAAGCATATTTGTTATGTCACATCCTCATCGTTTGATGTGTTCGATGACATGATTGTTGATTCTCATAAGGACGGACCTACAAAAAGAAGAACAAAAGATTATCAAAGTCATGTATATGTGAAAAAATTGATCCAAATATGTAGAAAGTATGTAAAAATGCAACAAAAGAAGTAAAAGGAACATGTGCACCTGATCCGTGATGAGTAAAAAGGATAGAAAAGATCTTGAAAATCTTTGTAGAAGAACAAGTTTTTTGGGTGATCTCACACTGAGTGCAAGTTTTTTGGGCAATCTCAAGCCATGACAAAAGAAGTTTTGGGGAGAAAGGTCTAATGTTATTCTCTTACCATGACTGCTTCCCAAAATTATACACCACTGCAGATGGTGTGATCTTACTTTGTTCCAATTCAATTTAATGTAAATAGAAAATGAGATAGAATGCATTTTGATTGCTAGAGGACTGTGCATGTTCTATCAAACTACTTTGTAAAATGCTATGAGCTGTGCTAATATGAGAAAATCATTGTAACTACCCCCTGTTCATAGGCACCTAGGAAAGGTCAAGACCACCCAAACACTCATGTTAGTATCCGAGTCTTTGGAGTTGTGTTATGCAAAGGTCCCAAGTTAGAATATGGTTTGTATTATGACTTTGTTTGTGCTTTGTTCATGTAATGTGCAGTCTAAGCGTGACTATCCGGTCTGAATGGGGTGACTTATTCACCCAATTTATGTCCCCTCATTTGGGGTACATGCGACATTTCTAGGAGGATGCGGACCATAGGGGAAGGTTGGATGTTGAGGTGAAAATGATGCCTTATAGGGGAGGGAATGTGTTTGGTAGAAACCAAGGCACATGTAAACAAAGTGGCTAGAAACATGTGTTAGTGCAAACAAGACAAATACGCATATAGAAGACAAAGTGTAATCTAATAAGTAAGAAGATGAAGTAGACTATGAAAAATGGGCTGCAAATATGGGACATCGCTCAAAATTTCACAAGATAATCAAGGCCAAATATTCCAAAATGATATGATCGGTGAACATGCAAGACATAGGGAAAATCCCACAAACAATGGTAGACAATAGAAAACATTGGAAAACAAAGAGTGGGAAATAGTTCCTATGAGGAAAATACTGCATATGAAGCACCGTTAGCATGTTAGAAAGATAAAAAGTATGTCAAAGCATGTATGGTCTGATATAGAGTAGTGTGCTAGTAAGAATATGAAATAGTAAATAACAAAACAATAACACCTGTAGTGTGTATGAAAGTAGATGCCCCTAGGATCCTCAATGGGACTAGTAAGAGGTATAGTGCCAAACATCCATGTTGCATGTGAAGATCTATGTAAAGGCTATATTCACAACTAGAGAACAAGTGAACATGCATGTGTATATAGAAAATATAATGAGATATAAAATATCGACTAACATAGTAAGCAAAGTGTGCATGTAACAAGTATAAGTAAAAAGAGTATGTGCAACCAAGATATGCAATATGTTGTGAGTGTGAATGGAATGGAATGCATAATGACCTGTGATAGGAGCAACGTGCCCCGAATGTGTGTGGATGAATATGTATGAGATGAGGTTCATTTATAAATTCCCCCTCAGTGATCAATCATGAACCATAGAACAAGATTATGTCATCGAAAAATTGTTTGAATTGTGCCTTAGATAGATATTATCGATGAACCATAGAGTGTAGAGAGCGAGTGAGTGTGGTGAGTTTCATTTCAGATTTTAGATGCTTAGTAGTCAAGTATGAACCATGAAACTAGAGAGTGTCATCCGGTAGTGTGATGTGTGAGAGCATGATGCTAGAAGGATGTTTCGTGAGTACGTTGAGTGTGAGATGTCTCATGTGTATGATGTGAGGTTCAAAGTGCCCTCAGCGGTCAAGTGTGAGCCGTAACATGAGAGTGCTTCATAGGGTAGTGATGATACAAGTTGTGTAATATGGATAAGAAAGATGAGATGTGAAGCACCGAGAGTGATAGTTGAAATGAGAGACACCTGAGAATGTTAGAAGGGAGGGGAAGAATAAACATGATGCCCCCAAGTGTATGAGTATGAGAAAGCTATCCAATAAAAGTGAAGGGCAAGGGTCCTCTACCCGATGTATGAGGAGATAAATATGTGTGACCATGCTCTAAAGGTGACAGTGAATGAGACTGACGATGTACATGTAATGGAAGTCGAGGTGGTGAACACCTATAGGATGGAGACCGTGAAGGTGAGGTGGACCTAGATGAAGGAGACCAATGAGATGACATGCATCTAGATGAAGGAGAATGACAAGGTGATGTGCACCTAGATGAAGGAGATTGATGAGGTGATGTGCATCTAGATGAAGGAGAGTGACGAGGTGATGTGTACTTAGATGAAGGATCTGTCCATGTAGTGGACCTAGGCTGATGAGATGGACTAATAGACCAATGAAGATGAGTAATACGTACATGAGTAGGAGAGATAAGAGCAGATTTTACTTTATATTTTAGAGGTCTAGGGGACCTATATGCTCTAGTGAGTGTAATGGACACCTCAAGAGGAGGATGGGGCCATTAATTCCATGGTGGGACTACTATGATAGTGATGAATTGCTTGTAATGAATGAATTTAAGACACAAGTGATTCATGGAGATGATTTCCTAAGCAGCGAGTAGCAAGGAATACCTACGGGCTTGCCACAATATTTGACGCTAGGTGCCACAAGGAACGAAACCAACATGGTGAGAGGACCGGTGTAATTAGAATCTTGACATAGCAATAACATCCGAGAACTAGATATGAAGTCTGCAAGAGTGGATAGTTGATAGTGACAAGAAGTGAAATAGATCATGCACTTATGCAAAATAATAGATTAACCACGTTGTTAATGATATAAATAGATCAAATATAAGCACTGATGTGTAAGTAATCGAAGAGAATGTAGCATGATGATTGTGGTCAAAAATGCAATGAAAGGTGGAGATGAATCAACATGAGCAACTATAAAATCAAGAGGCCCCAATGATGGAGGAGGCACTGCATGATATGCATGATTATTTGAAGATTCTCGTAGCTTTCTTCTCATGATTAGGTAGAGGATTATTGAAGATTTTTAGCTTTTTATTTTCATTGACCAACATAGATGGTGAAGGATCGGGAAGATTGATTGAATTATTGTCAATAAGATATTGGATGAGATTTCTTATCTTGAAGCAATGATCTAGAATGCCCAATGTATTGTTGATAATTGTATCAAAAGTTTTCTTTGTAATTGTAAACTTTTGGACAAGATGGGTCTAGATTAACTAGAGGAGGAAGCGTAATAATATTTCTCTCAACAAGTTGTGGCAATTAAATATGTGGAGAAAAGGAAATTTAGTAAAGGTATGCTTTGTATGTTTTCATTGAAGCTTTTCGGGAATAACGGCAACGCTCACAATATAATTTTCTTTGAAAAGCTTAGGAGATGGCTTGAAATTAGGTTTGGTTTTAAATTGAGTAGAAGATAAAGCCTGCTCTAGATATTTAAGCTTTCCCATAGATAACAATTTATTTTCATGTAGCTTAAGCGTATGACATAAATGATCAAATTATGGAGAGGTCTTAAAGACGACACTCTCCTACAAAGGTAGTAATAGACTTTGGACAAATAAACCTTCCAATTCAGATTCCATGAGCACATTATACATCTTAGCTAAGTTGTTCTTATATCATAAGACATAATCCACTAGATTCTCATTAGATCCTTGTTTAATTTGTGCAAGTTGAGCATAGGATATCTTAGAACTGATGTTAATTGAAAAATGTGTGATAAATACATCGGCTAAAAATGTAAATGAAGTTCTTGAATGGAAAGGTAGATCGTAGAACCAATGCATTGCATAACCTTTGATGATTGTAGGAAAGATATTTGATAATAAAGTATGATCATCTACATAATATAGACATGCCACATGAAATTCTCAGAGATGCTCTTGAGGGTCACCATGGCCATTGAAGGTGGGCAACATAGGGGTGATTTTTTTAGGAAGTGCATAAGATGAAATGGTGGGTGTGAAGGAGTAAATTGGAATCAAGAGGCGAGGTGCGGGAGAGGTATCTGTTATCCAAATAACCCTCCTAGTTATTTGGATAACTTATATTTTCATTCTGAATCCGATGTCTCACATTTCAGGTTGCATGCACTCAAGATTGACCCCTTGGCACAATTATCTTGGTTGCAATTATTGCATGCACCCCATGTGCCTTGAATTATTATTACTTTTTCTTACCCTCACCTCTGTATTATTCTATCTCCTTCCATTTCCCCTTTGTACCTTCCCTCTGCACTTGCTCTCTTTCCTACCTTGTCATGCATTCCTTGCTCACACCTCTATAGACTTGCCTTCCAAAATGGCTAAGCACCGAGGAATTCCTCCTACGCATTTACAAAAACTAAAATATGTCATGTGCCCCTTCTCTATCTGCCACTGCATGCCCTTCCTCAGTTGAATGCTTGTGACCCTCTTCCATACTTGTCTAATCTTGCGATTATGCACATTGCTTATGCACACACACTTTTGCACCCTTTCTATGCACCTTCGTGCACCCGCCTTTCGAAATATTGCACCTCTTGCTTTCATGCCTTATGCCTTCTTCTATACCAGTCATTATACCATGTCATCTTGTGTTAGATTTGAGTATGATGCACGTAACCTATCAAAGTACACCAATAGGGTACTGAATGTGGAAAACCTACCTGTGCATAACATGTGGTAGAAAAGAAAAAAAAATTATCAGTTGGCCAATTTCGTAGTCAATTTGTGTGCGCCACGTGTCTTATGTGCCCAGATGGCTATGACATCTTTTGTGATTGTATCTTCTCCTACATAGCTCGATCGGTGCGTCCTAGAATTGTCAGAGAGTTGCTGACACAAGTTACATGTTAGACTATTCAAATTCAAATCTAGGTAGGATTTGGTAGGCAGAAAATAGGGAAACGTATTTCAGCTCATCAATGCACACATATAGTCAGCCCCAACCACCAAATTTCATTAGATCTTTCCTTCTTCCTTCTTCGACATGCCAAATAAACATGGGGAAGTGCATCTAATAGCCCTGTAGGTGGTTTTGTAGGAATTTATCACTGGATGTTGGTGGTTGAAGATTTGAATATGAGTTCCCACTCTTTCTCCTTCTTCTTCTATAAATAAGCGAGTTTTCTTTGTAAAAAGGATCCATCTTTGTTGTAATGGCACCATGCCAAAATGGTGGCTGACTTCCCATGGGTTTGGACCTTGACTTGTAATGTATTCTCAACTCATGTTGTGAATGTAAATACTTATGCGTCCCTTAAGAAATAAAATCATGTTTTGTGGAACTTTTGTCTTCCCTTTCTCATTTTTATTGCATCTAACCTCTCTATTTGTATTTTCTGGCATGTTGTGGATACTCCCATGCTTGCGGTCCACGTGTTCATGTGTTGTATGTGCTAGAAGGACAAGCCCACGTGTTGATCTATGGTACACTCCATCTTCCCTCTTCTTTTATGCCCTCTATGTTTCCTTCATCACTCGTGGAGAGATATCGACCCTTTCTTAATGGCACTATCGCCTTCCTTAGCTTAGGATTTCCCATTTCGCACATCCTTCTATCCTTGGTCCCTCAAAGCATGTTTAGTCTAGGATTTTCTTTCAACATTAGGAGTATTTGTAGCATTAGAGGTAAGTAGAGGAACCAGAATTCCCCAAAGATCCATTCCAAGTGTGCAAGGTCCTACAACTTAGGGATGATACCATTGTTGTCTTAAACATCTCGAGATCTTCCAAATTTGAGATGCGGGTGCATGTTTAAACGACCAAAATTTTCGCACACCAAAGTGGGACCAGTTTGAAGAGTGTACATCTTCATCTCGGGAAAATTGATGTGTTTTTTTGAGATCCAGCCTTAGAGGCATTTTTTTACACATCTGGCGACTCCAATGATCCAAACACACCTATTATTTCATTTGCAGGCCAATCTCCACACTTTCTTTCATTCATTTTCATTCTTCCATCGTTCCACCTTCCTATTTTGAATTTGTGCAATCATGACTTCTTTCCCCTCCTGGAATTATCATTTGTAATAACAAAATTATATCCCTCCATCACCACAATTTTAAAATCCTCCTCCAAATCAATTTTATAATCCCTATTATCCTGAAAATGCATGTAACCCACTTTTTTCTAACCAAAATGTTTATGAAGAACAAGTTTATGTAGATGATGATGGTGACTCCATGGAAGAAGCTGATTTTGAGAGGAAAGTACAAAATATGGAAATGGACATGATGTAGCTCAGAGTCAAGTGCTCCATAAAGGTAGATAGATTTAGCTACAAGGTCCCTTATCCATGGGTCAGCCCTATACCAGGATGGTTTAACGCCAAACAAAAGTGGAGTTTATTGGTGAGATGATGACCTAGATTATAAAGTGGGCAGAAGAAGTGGAGGCTCAAAAATCTAGAGCGTGGAAACCCTATCAATGGGGCGTCCTTGCACTACCATCTTACAACTCTCCCACTCATATACGCAAAATTCCTTCAACTCATCCTCTTGCATATGTTCCCGCTTCTTACACGTTTCCCCATTGAGAATTCCCCTCCTCCACCCTCTCACCTTAATTTTTCTGCCATCTCTCCTCTCATGTGTAATTTCACTTCTTCAATCCATGTGCCCTCCATCCCTTCTACTCCCATCCTCCCATTTCCTTTCGAGTTCCCTTTTCTAATCAGTACCATAAATAAACAACCCTGCCATGAGTACCTTTCCCAGCCAATGTCATCATGTTTTACAACTATAGAGTAGTTGAAGAATGACATGAATCATGTGACTCTGACTGGGAAGAGGAAATCATACAGGTGCTTGTTTCAAAAGAAAATCAATTAGTTCTAGAGGGAACAATTCTCAGAAGGAGATTAAGTTACTTGTAGAGGTAGAACCAGGCACGCCTGACTTTGCACAATCTATCCTACATGTAGTATCCTTTAGAAGGAGAGTATGTAAGAAAATCCCATATGTAGGATTGAGCTTCAAAGTAATGGGAAAATCACAAGGATCAGACCATGCCTAATCAAATATCTAGCTATTCTAGAGCCAAAGACAAAGTTTCCATCGGTCATGCTCACTTCAGAGCATGAGGTAGAGCTTAAACACACCAAAGGTTAGCAACAGTGCCTCCCAAATCCAAGTGCAGAACAACTTCAGGAGCTATATATTTTTTATTGATACTTTGAGGAGAAGGGTGAGAAACCAAATGCAAATTAGTTTCTCACTCTTGTTCTAGAGCATGTCCAACACCAAACCAATTACATGGTTACAATTTACGAGGAAGGAAGCTCCTTCTCTCTTCCTGTTGCAACTTTTACTTGAATTCCCTTTGCCTTTAGTTATTTTAGGTTAGAATAGGTTTATTTTTAGTAACACAAGTTCTCACACACACTCTGCATGTTCCCTTTGAGACATGTATGATTTTTAGCTTTTGTACATAGTGTTGTGATTCTATTTCAGCATGCTTCCACTTGTGCCTTTCCTTTCTTGTTTTTCTCACATGTCCTTTTGTTTTCTTTTAGGCATGACAATTCAATTCGACAGAGGTAGTTCCAACGGTTAGTGCATAGATTTCACTCTCATCAATCAAATTTAGAATATCTTCATATGAGAGTAGCTTGATTCGACAGAGCTTCAAGTGACTTCACGGATGTTCATCTAGTTACAAATCAAATATTCTAGTTTAGCGCTTAAATCCATGCCCAATGGTCTTTTAAGGATATTGGTCTCATCATCTAGCGAGATAGATGGCCCCAGAAAGTTGCAAAGCTGTTATACAAATAACTCTCCTAGTTATTTGGATAACTTATATTTTCATTCTAAATCTAATGTCTCACATTTCAGGTTGCGCACACTCAAGCTTGTTCCCTTGGCACAATTTTCTTGGCTGCAGTTCTTTCACATGCCCCGCACACGTTGCTTCCTTCTTGCTTCTACATCCCCTCACCTCTGTATTCTTCTATTTCCTTCCATTTCCCCTTTGCACCTCCTCTCTACGCACATACTCTCTTTCCTACCTTGTCGCGTATTGGTTGTGTGCACCTCTCTGAGAATTTCCTTCCAAAATGGCTAAGTCCTTAGCATTCCTCCTGCGCACTTACATACACTAAACTATGTCACACGCCCCTTCTCTATCTGCCGCCGCGTGCCCTTCCTCAGTTGAATGCCCACACCTTGCTTGGATACTTTTCTACTCTTGCGCTTATGCACCTTTCTTTCATGTGCCCACTTTTGTGCCCTTTTAATGCACCTTTGCGCATTTTCCTTTTACACTCTTGCACCTCATGCTTTCGTGCCTTTTTCCTTCTTCTATGCTAATCTTTGTGCCATGTCATCTTCACAAAATTTATTATGATGCACACAACCTATCAAAGTGCACCAATAGGGTGTCAATTACGGACAACTAACCAATACATGAAATGTTGCAGAAAAGATAAAAAAAGATAGTTCGCAGATTTCTTCAGTCAATTAGCACACACAATGTGTCTTACGTGCCCAGACAACTCTAACATCTTCCTATAGCCATATATTTTTCTAAAGAGCTCTGATTGGTGTGTACCTGGACTTGTTAGAGAGTTCTTTGACATACATTACATGTTGGAATATTTAAATTCAAATCTAGGTAGGATTTGGTAGGTGGAAAATAGGGAAACATCTTTCAACTCATCAATGCACACATCCAGTCAACCCTAACCACTAGATTTCATAAGATCTTTTCTTCTTCCTTCTTCCACATGCCAAATAGACATGGGGAAGTGCATCTGACAGCCCTGTAGGTGGTTTTTAGGAATTTATCACTTGCTATTGGTGGTTGAAGATTTGAATTTGAGTTTCTCTCTCTTTCTCCTTCTCTTCTCTCCTTCTTCTATAAATAGCGAGTTCGATTTGTAAAAGGATCCCTTTTTGTCAGAACGACACCATACCAAAATGGTGGCTGGATTCCCATGGTTTTCAGACATTGACTTGGTCTCTGCAATTTGTTCTCTCCTGCTGCCATGAATGTAAATGATTGTGCCTCCCTTAAGCAATAAAATCATGTTTTGTGGAACTATTTTCTCCCCTTTCTCATTTTCATTGCATCTCGCCTCTTTGTTTGCATTTTTTGGCATGTTGTGCGTACTCCCATACTTGTAGTCCTCATGTTCATGTGTTACACCACTATAAGGTCAAGCCTGCATGTTGATCTATGGCACACACCATCTGCCCTCTTCTCCCGTGCCCTCTCTGTTTCCTTCACCACTCGTGGAGAGAGATTGACCCTTTCTTTATGGCACTATCACCTTCCTTAGATTAGGATTTCTCCTTTCTACACATCCTTCTATCCCTGGTCCCTTGACATGTTTAGTTTAGGATTTTCTTTCATCATTAGGAGTAGTGGTAGTGTTAGAGGTAGGTATAGGAATCGGCCTTCTCCGGAGATTTGTCCTAAGCACACAAGGTCTCACAACTTGGGGATAGTTCCATTGTTGTCTCAAATAGCTTGACTCTTCCATATCCAAGACACGGGTACACATTTGAATGAATAATAATATCCATTTAAAGTTGATGAATTTGAGTTTGTAGATCCTAAAATGAAGAAGTTAAATAAGGAGTGTTTGAAGAATAGCTCGGTTGTGCAATGGAAGTATTAGGTTGAATGATATGAACATTAGTAGTGGGAATTGAATAAGGAGTATGAAGGGGTTGGGTGAAGGCCATAAGAGCTGAGGAAAAACTAACAAGGGCTACATAAGAAACATCTCAAGAGGTTTTAGTAGCCATAAAATCATAGAGAATATGCGCGGGATATGTGTAGGATTATCACGTAAATCTTGTCAAAAAAATGTAATCTTATCTAAATATTCTTGATCAACGTTGGTGTCTTCATCATATGATTTCTCACTATTAGATGTTTCGATGTTTTCGAGAGGAAAATTTTGAGAGTTAGAAAAGGGGTTATCAGTTTCAGCCATTGATTTAGAAACCCTATGGGTAGATGGAGGGATCTCTATATGCTCAAGATATCTAAAACAACCACTACATGTAATAGGCATAAGAAGAAAACCCTAGAAAGAAGGTTAGAATTGAGCGATGGGTTCACCAAATGATTTAACAAATAAATAATTTATTTGTAAAACCCTAGAGGCTATTTTAGAGTCACATGGAATAGATAAAGTTGGAAAGCACATATATGATGCAAGCAATAAGAAAATGATAAATTGAAACCCTAATTGCAAGAGGGAAGAAAGAAGACTTAGCTTATTCACAATAAATCCTAAAGTGTACGGGGCTGGAAAAGCGATGAAACAAGAGTGTATACTATCATCACCATGCTCAGAAAACTATGTGATTTCTAGAATAGGTTGGACCGGGAATGCGGGATGATATCTTTGGAGCTCTTAGGCACTTAAGACCTTGTTTGGGAACTTGTGACTACTCAAAAGCTAAGAAATTGGTTTTTCACTGTCACAAGAGTGTCACTAGTATTTGGTATTGATCTCTGTGTGCCAAACTATGCCCACATAATTCACCCGTAACCTACAAAACACATCAAATCCTAAAAGAAAAATATGTAAATGGGGATTTGGATTGACCCCGATGGTCACCCTGATTAAGTGAACTTACCATTTCAAAATCCATTCTATGTGTGTGTGTGTAGAATCATGCCCTAGGAGGCTCTCATGCAAGATGAACTTGATAGCGAGAAATAACTAGATGTATCAATGTGAATAGATGTGTGTATGGAAAAATAAACATCACCTCTTATGCGTGTATGTAGATTTAGCGATCTCTTGTCCCTTGAATGAAGTGATGGATGATTTGATGCTCTTAGATGCAATTAGATGTAACCTTAGGTGATGGTAGTAGATTCGTAGAGCTTGGTCCTTTATTATGACCACATAGCTTTGTATTTATATGATTCCCTTGTTTGAATTTCCTAATTAACCACTAAAATTCCTAACCATAAGAAATCAATATGCCCAATAGCTAGAAGAGGCCCAAAAGAGGCGAGTAAGATACAAAGAGGTTGGGGGTGCTAAGAGGGGACCGGGGAACCAGGCGATAGCATCTTGATTGGACACCGGTGTCCAAATTCAAAAAAAACTTGAAGTGACAAAGGTCAAATTGGGCAAAGTGGAGTGTGTAAAACCAAGAAGGAAACCAAAAGAAAGAAAAGAGGTGAGATACAATAGTCAATTAGAAATTTTATCTCTTAGGAGTCATATGAATGCAAGTATGTGATTAGGACCTAGAAATGTACCCAAGTCCGTGATTTAGTGTCTAGAATTTTAGTATTCTTGCAAATATTTGATTTTTTTGTAATTTTGAATTTAAATATGTGCATATAGAGGGGTAACACAAGATATAATCAATGAGAGCCTTATGAGGAGGTGAATCATATCTGAAAAACATGAGGCTTAGGCCTCAACTATGTCAAATAATTATGCTCATGCGAGTGGTGTAAAAGTGATAATGTGTGTCATGAAATTATTGAGAGGAGAACTAGGTAGAATAGATCCATGATAATAAGTGTTCAATAGAAAAGAATAATGATGAATACTAGAAGAGAGACACGACCTAGAAATAATATGTGCACTAGAAGATATATGAGAAATAAGAGGAGGGTGGGATCCACTAGAGGTGGCATGTGGACTAAAATATCTATGAGGAATCACAAGAGGGAAAGAGGAACTAGAGATAACATGTGAAGTAGAAGGCCTATTTGGAGACCTAAGAGGGTGAGATCTAATAGATATAGCATGTGAATTAGAAGGCTGATTTGGAGACATAGGAATAGGAGTAGAAACTATAGAAGTGTGACTAGGAAACCTAGGAAGAGGAGCCTCAAAGGGAATACCTGAATTGTGACAACTTGTTGTTGGTGAATAAAATTGACACATTTGTATAATATAGATGGAATAATTCTAAGATAACATAACTAAGAAATATCTTAATGTATTTTGCCTAAGATAAGAGTAAGGGCCACTAGAAATAGGACTTGTGTAGTAATAGAGATGAAAATAATAGGGTAAGTGCAGCAAGTTGGGGGACAAAAAGGGGTCATAAGTGGACATCATATTGCAAATAACAACATAATATCAACTTGTAGGGATTATTAGCAATACATACACTCAAAATTAGAAAAATTATATTAATATGAATCGTAGCATCTAAAATCTAGTTTCTAAACTACTATTGTTTTTAAAAATGGACAAGTTTAGCTATATTAAACACTCAAAATTCAATGACTTGTTTTTTTTTTTTAAACCTATAAGATTGTAGTCTGTTTTCCCGCGATTTGGATGACCAAAAATTGATATATATATTTTTCCTTTGGTGAGAAGTTATATGCCACTATCTACCTTGGGATATGTTTTATTTTGTATTTTTTTTAGCAATATTTTTTTTATGATTTTTTCCATGAAAGTTGTTTGAAAACATAAAGAAAACATAGCACTTTCCATTTGCCCGCCATAACTTCATCAAAAAATATTGAAATCAAATAATTTTTTTGAACATGTATATAATTTCACCACAGTTGGGATGGTATAAGTTTTATCACATTCTAACAAGTGAAACAAAATTTTCAATATTAAACGTATACAAAAACTCACAGGAAAAAGTGTCTTAAAGACCTACTATTCGTAAAAAATTATAAAATGATATCTATCCTATTCTATTCACTTAAAAATCAATATTTGTACAAAGCTAATAGTATCCCCTACGTGATGGTACCATTTTTATGACATATTTTTGACTTTTCGGCATGGTTCAAGTCCATGGAAGACTAAATTTGATGTTTTGTTGTTTTTGATGTAAAATTCAGGATTTGATGTCCACTTAATTGTCCCCCAACTTGCTGCACTTACCCAATAGGTAGAATAATATGTCTAAAGTTGGGATTAGAATTATGTGTGATGTTTTTAGTACATCCAATAAATTAAGTAGATTGAAAGTAAATATATTATTTTTATTATGTGGATCAACTAAAAAAATTATGTATATGTATTTGATTAATAGATGTACAAATATACAAAGTATTTAAGATAAGATTTTCAATTATATCACAATCATCAAAATTAATAACTGGTGGAGAAGGTGTAATAGGAATGACAGCCCAATTATCGCATCTAATGAATGATCATAAGAAGGTGGAGGTTGTATCGTATGATCTCGAGCATTATACACTTGCAATGTAGATTTATTAGTGTTATGATTAGGAAGGGGATCATTCAATATTTTTTTTTCCATTATCATTAGTAATCTTATAGGATTCAATGGAATCATTCCATTTGGTTATATTTGTATCAATAAGATCTTGTATAACATGATGAAACTTGATACTTGATTAGTGAAGTGACTAATACATCAATGATAGTCACAATAAGCATTAACATCGAAAATATTACCATGAGGTTTACTCTCATTAATCTCAAGAGGTGGATGGAAATACACAAGATTACACTCAAGTAATTGTTTAAACATAAAATAAGGAGCAGAAGGTTAACATATAAATCACCTTCATGTAGTTTGTAACTATAGCTTAGTAGGTTGAGCTATGACATTAACTGTGTCTTTAATAGTAACATTATTATCATTAGTATTACCTTTTAATTTAGATATTATTGGAAATTAAGCATTATATGTAATAAAAGTGCTAGCAACATACTTAAGCTTATTCATTTGTAGTAACTTGGATTTTTGTTCATCCACTGGAAAGGATAAAAAAATTTGTGAAACTTACTTGAATGTAACCAATTCTTGCAAAGGATAAAGAAATATTTGTGTAAAGGTATCTTGAAGTTTGATATCAGCTAAAATATTTTTCATTTTAGTAAGTATATTATTGTAGTGTAAAACATAATCACTTATGTTCTCATTATACCATTTTTGAAATTAGGCATTTTAGCATAAGAAAATTTATCCTCAATGTTGATAGAAATTGTGCAAGAAATTGATTTTGCAAAGTGGTGAAAGACCTGTATATAATGTGTTGTAGGACCATTATAAAGTACATATATCTAAATTTTGGTATTGTGAGGAATTGGTAGGTTTAAGAGATGAATAAATTCTATTTTGGGCTATTAATAACCTTCTCTAGATTATGTATCCTTTATTTTCCATTTCCCCACACAAAAATAGGATTTGAAAATTCAAAATTTTAAGTAAGGTTTTGTAATTTTCTTTTCTTGTACAATCCTTCATGTTATAGCATGAGGTTTTGAGAGAAGCATGAGGGGGTATAACATAATGTATGTTATTGTTTACCCATCTCTTAACTTCTTCCCACACATGCCAAATCAGTTTTGGTTCCTTTTTGGTTAGTTTTTTAACTCTAGCTACTTGGAGTAACTAACTTGTGATGGAAAAAGGATGGAAAATGAGTATTCATTCAAATAGGAGACCTAATAAAAACTTAAGGAGATAAAACGAATTTATAAAGAGGTGAATAAGGTTACAATGAGAGGAATATTTAGAAAAGGAGGAGTGAAACAAATCATGAAGCATTGTTTAGATTTCAAAGGAGGTATACAACTAAGGACTACTGGGGAGAGTTTCTTTGAGTATGTTGTAACAACCTAGACTAGATAAGGAGAATATATTTTCTCAGTGGTTACTTGTATTCATGAGATTCTACAATTGAAATAATAACTGAAATTGATTTAATAATGAATTAAGCTAGTCTCTTAGCCTAGTAATATTGATTAATATCGTGTTTGTATCTTGAAAGGGTTCAAATATTTTTCTCTCTCAAGTATAAAATATTGTGTTGTGTGTTTTTGATGTTTCTTGATGAATTTAGATGGAAATGGTTTATCAAATAATTTATTAAAGGTTTTGAGACTTATGTACTTGTTAAAAATATCATAGAATCATTTCATGTGTCTAGAAAGAGAATTATTAGCCTTTAATATGATATAGTTCCATGACCTAAGCAATGACCCGCATGTCTTGTGTTTTCATAAAATTTTGGTTAAAATGAAAATTATCAGCATGTTAGAAGCATGCATGAATAACCTCAATAATTATAGGGCTTGGGTAACCTTTGTTCAGATATTTAGAGGAAAAATGCATTTTCAACATTTTCATCTTATAGTGCGTCATGATCTAGGTGAGATATGAAGTTTCTTATTTTGTTTTCTTATGGAAAGTGTCTCTTAAAAATATAGGAATATGCCAAGAAATTCATATTAAGGAGATATAAAATAAGGGCTATGAATATATGCTTGATAAACTAGTCCATATAACACCCTTGTTCCTCTTTTAATAATAGAGAAACCTTGATTTAGGCATAAAACATTATTCAATAACTGCTATGTCCATTGTAAGGACAATTCAATAAATAATTATCTAGGATTTCATCTTGACTCTTCTATGTATTTTCTTATAACAAGGATAGTTAGGTTAAGTATTGAACACTACCTTCATCCCAACCTTATCTATAATTTGAAAGTGACTTGGAGCAATTAATTCTTGATAAAGGACATAAGAGTATAATAGAGATATGCTATAATGGTTAGGAATTTTGAATTATTGGAAACTCAATACTCTACCTCTGACAATACCATTATCTCGGTCCCCTATTTCGTACTTAGACCTTGTGTCAAGTGTGTGTAGAATTGAGCTAAAAAGTAATTCCTTGTGTATATATCTGTAAGAAAGTAGAGATGGACCTCTTGAAATACCTATATTTTATTCTTTGATATTCAATTTATGATCTATACCCTATCAATAATCTCATTCCTCCATTACAAGTATAAGTCTGTTAGAAGTATACTAATATCTCGGCCTATATAAGGGTTAGCGTTAGCAAGCACGAAAGAAACCCTTCTTAGACCTCCAAACCCATGTTGAATTAGATAAGTTTTGTTTTTATATATATTAATGGTCTACATCATAATGTGTGGGAGGTCATGGAACCATTACAAATAAAATTCCTTTAGATTTCTAAGGAAAATCGGGTAACTAGGATTTTGTTGATGTAGAATCAAAGCAAGCAACATAGAACAATTGGACGTGCTATATGGGGTCACAATTTTCATCATAAATAATAATCTTATGATCAATAAAATCAAGAGGAAAATGATAAGAATCCACTTTTGGTGCAAGTGGGTTATGAAAAAATTGAGTAGGATCCATAACATGATAAGAATTGGATGCACCTTGTTGTAATGGTAAGATATAAGATTGTAGAGTGTGAACAATGGTTTAAAGATATTTTGGGATAGAATAAGAAGCATGTTAACCATTATGATTACATTTGGGAATAATATTATCATATAAATGGACATAAAGATGACGTCTTTTGGAATATTAGGTTACCCCATCGATGTAGCCACCATAGACATAATAAATGTTAGTATGGTAGAAGAGGGTGAAGCCTCCCAAAATGGATTATTATTTATATTTCGATCACGAAAAAGTTTGGAAGTAATAAGATTATTAATAATAGGCTCAATGTGATGAGAATTTACACATATGAAAGTTAGATAAGATTTCAACTTGTTCTTGCTCCATGTTGTTCTCATCATGGTCATAATCTTAAGAATATTCACTATTTGTTTCAATGACATGGCGTACCTCATGAGTGGGAGTATCAATTATAGATGGAGTGATTGAGATAGGAAAAGAATAATAATCCATGATGGTATGACACGTTTTAGGAGAAATCTCAATATTCTCAATGGATTGATTTTTAATCAAATTATTTCACCTAAAGGTCATAGGAATGAAGCATATACAAACTAAAATATAATGAAAGCCTTAAGATCCTTGTGAAAGGGGAAACCCTAGATCCATTAAGGTATTATTAATATACTTTGTTTAAAATGTCAAGTTAAATAAATGTTTACGCCTAATTAAATTAATAATGCTATGAATGCACTAAAAGAGGATGTAAGGTATGTTATAGGGCATTATTTTTATTAATTAGCTTCCAACATTGAGTACGCAATATCAAAAGAGCACATTAATACTTACAATTAGTGATATTGACATAATATAAGCTAAAAATAATAATAAGAGAGACACACTTAGTTATATAGAGTGCTACAAGAGAGATCTAGGTTCCAAACTAGGGATTCTAGAGTAATGAACTTGAAGATGCTTTGTTATTGATACTCTAGCTAGAAAATGCCTAAGTACAAAACCATAAAGTAATACCAAGAATGTATGTATGGTATTGACCCTATTGTATGGTTTTGAATATACTTAAAGTGTGGCTCTATAACTTCTTGTGCCCTTCTCTTTCATAGAAATGTATGTCACCATCAAACCCTAAGTGTCATACAATTGTTAAACCATCTAAAGAATTTGAAACAAACTCAAACCCTAACCATGAATTACCTACATCATAACTACTTCAAAGAGGCTTCAAACCTCACATAGTTATCTACCTAACATTTTATATCTATACAGATGAAACTAGTTTGAAAACTTGAACTACTTTGAAAATCCTTGGGATAATGTTTTTCTTATTAAGACATTGAATTGGATTCTTTAGATGTTTGGAAATGAGGGAAACTAGACTCCTTAACTTTGTTGAGTACTCGAGAATTGTATTAGTGACTGACCTAATGAATGTGCATCAATTTTGGCAAGATTTAGGAGCATTGATTGTCTTTAGTGTTAGTATCTTCAATGAGAGCTCATAAGAGTGTAATTTAAGTAAATGAATTAATATTAAATTTCATATGTAGGGTTAAAAGGTAAATTTTTATGAAAATACTGGCATAATATGATGAAAGGTTCTAACAAAGATAATAAAATTGAAATAAAATTTTGCAGATGTGTCTTTGGTCTAGGATTGTATAGGGTAACTAGGCATGAATTTCATATCCTAACTAGACCATATAGTTTTATACAAGATGAAAGTGTATGTAGTCTAAAATATGTATTAAGATAAATAGAGGTTAAATGATGATTTATGCATTTATATTCAAAAAGTGGAAACACATAAATTTGTAGAAATAAGAAAGTGGGGAGAGAGACATTAACATTTATTAAGTGGGGATATAATGTGTATATTTTATTAGCAAAGGAGCATTGTCATAAATAACATTGTCAAAGGGTAAATTGCCAAATTTGAGTGTCTCCAATTATCAAGAGAAATTTCACTTCAATAACTATTAAAGGGTTGGGTCACGTACCTTAGTCACACCACATCACATTACTACCATGTTGGGTACATTCTATACTATACAATTATCCTATTATATTTATGTCAAGAGACATGTGGGAACCCTTAGGGTGTTGTCTTAGATTGAAATTTCACTTGCACAATTATATAGTAGAACTACATGAGGCTTGATTTCACATGATGGAATGTAGTGAAACACTTTTATTGGTTCAGTAGTGGTAGTTAAATTCCAAGGGTATCCAGACTCACTATACACACAAGCTTTCTCCTTTTGGTATTGTTAATGCTTTGATGAAGGGTATTATAGGTTGTGACAGGGTTTCAAATTTGTTGCATGTGATTACAAGTCATCCAAAATTCGTGTGAGTAAGATAAACATATAACGAAGTTCATTTTCCATACTAGAAAAGCACATAGGAAGTATCAAATCCTAATTTCCAAAATGTCCAAGATCGTATAACTCCAAGTTAGGATTGTAAAATTCTAGTTTGGGTCATACATTAGTTGACAGTCCCACCCCTACTTAGTCTCTATGAAGTATTTATAGGATAAATAATTCCTTATGCTACACCCCTTGATACAATGACTTTTATTCCCAATAATTTGAATTTATGTGATGAAACTATAAAATTATGTTTCTTTATTGTTAGAGTATCTTTCAAATCATCCACCATTTATTTCCATGAATACATTCAAATTAATCCCACATGTAAGGATATAATTTATAGAGCCTTTCACAATGCACCTATTCATCCTAACACATCCCTTGCATACATGACATCTATTCTCAATACATATTTTTCTTTTGCACTTATCTACATTATATTAATAGTTGTACTTGTGATGATGGTTCTAATAAAAATTCTAATGATGTTGCACATGATGATACTTCTTTATATCTTCTATCGAAATGGCCAAAAAAATATACACATGAAAATCATGTTGTTATACATAATGTTACAATGGAATATGAACTTAATAATGATATACCTATTGTGATATTTATCTTCTACATAACAATGATGAAACTTCTTGCACTAAAAATCTTTCTCTTATGGTTTTAAAACGCATTACTAATGTTTCTCATGATATACTCATTAATCCTAAAATTTTTACAAATATTTTTACATACTCCTATTGATGATGCGTCTCTCAATTCTTCAAGTGGTGTTAGACCCTTGGTTGAGAATGAAGTACCTTAATCTATACCTAGTTCTTGATATCTTATGTCTTTACCCATTATTTTTACATCAAAAGTTATTATCTCTTTGTGGGAAAATCATATCACCATTCATAATGTCACAATGACATGCATTTTACACATAATACTTTGCACATGCTTAAATAATAATATAATGATATGAAAAATGCTATAATCATTTTTTCTGAAATTACTTCAATCATTTTTATGAAATTCTTTCTTCTACAATTGATTTACTTGTCCATTTTGTGTTGTTCTTTGTAGCCACTGTAATGTCTGGATAAAAAAATTTAACCACTAAATTGTGTTAATTATACCCTTTCCCACAAATTGACGACACATCATCAATAACGTACCATTTCTCCTATATTACTACTAATTAATTATATTACAACACTTAATTAACCCTTCCATCACTTAAATCGAATATTAACAACCTTCCGTTAATTTATCCCTCTTTCTAGCTAGATTAATTAATTATTCTTAATTAATTAATGATCCCTTCTATTTAATCAATAAATCATCATTTATTTGATTAAAATCCTCTCATAGCATAAATCAGACTAATTTCCTCCTCAAATGCTTCTAAAAGCTACATTACCCCTTTCTATCCAAGTTAATTAATTATGACCACTCGTCTAAGACAATAAACCTTCATCTATTTAATCAAATTCAGTACTACATCACTCAATATCATGCTAAATCTCTTCTAACTAGCCTAATAGGCCTATCCCCCTATTAATTAATCACCTTTGATTAATTATAAACATCTTCTAATTCTCATGGTTGCTAAATGACAAATTAAACTTAACTAAAGCAACCTTATCCATTCCTAACCCACATGTTAACTCACCTAGCTTTGGTTAACTAAACTAAAGTTACTTTTGGGATTTTATCCCACATGTAATAGGATGTAAAGCCTCTTTTACCCATTGGGTTATAAAAGGAACCCTCCTCTAACATTTCTACTTACACCTTTACATGCTTGTAAACTCACTATAGGCATTTCATCTTAGAGCAATTCTCCATTAGAGTGGAGCTAAGCATCATTAATTTGCATTCATCCATCCAATTTTTTTGAAGAACATGGAGTTAATCAAGAAAGGCCTTGTAGCCATGACTTGATGAACCTCCATCCATAATCCTATTAGATCAAGAAACCTTGATCAACCCTTTGATAGCTAAAGGATCTACACAGGTCCATCTCATATGTTTTAGCTTTCTAAAGAGTAGAGGAATGAATGTTAGCATGTTAGTTTGAAGTTATTTCAAGGTTCTAATGCATAATGTTGATGTTTATTACTTGTTTATCTCTTAGCATGATGGTTCTTGTTTAGTTTAGATTTTTTTGGGACTACTAGGTGTTAGTTTCATTTCTATTTACTTAGCTAACTAATATATGAGCAAATATGACACGCCTAGTGGGACTTGAACCATGGTCCCTTTAATCTCAATGCATTTTCTAGTTTTCTCATGTTTTCACTAACCCATATCATGCAAATATGAAATAAATTGATTTTCTTAGTTTATTTCATCATATTTATATGCATTAGATCTCACTTATGTGATTTATTGTAATGGGTTACTCTTTGTTTTAAGTTAATTTGAGCAAAATTTGAGCTTTTTAAAGTTTCTATGTCATTTCTGTGTTCCTTAACATCATCTCACGGTACAAGTGTACACACATAATTATTTTTAAGGGTGTGTACACATCAAAACTAGAGCGTACACGTGAAATATTAGCGTATACGACATAAGTCAAGTGTATACATACTATTGTTAATCGCACCTATCAATTGTTTAGTCAAAGCTAGCGTATGCGTTTAAAGTCCCATGTATGCATCATTATGATAATGTACATGATATTCGGTCCTCTATATTTTTTGGCTTTATCTGCTAGCATATACATCTAAACCCACGCGTAGGTGGTCATACTTGAGCATACACATCTAGTAGTGCTTCTGTTTTAGCACTATTTAACTATGCGAGTATATGCGTCTAATGTTAGGCATACATATCTCTTTGGTCGTGTACCTATTTAGCCCACTATATATTTTCACAGAGGCACGTACACATATTAAAATGTGTGTACACACCCAAATTTGAGCATAAGCATCACAATACAGAGTTGGTATTTTCTTTAAAATTTGTTAAATCTGATTTATAGATATTCTAACTCCTTGCAGTTTAAATTGAAGATTAAATTCAGTTTTACAGGGAATATTTTCATGCTTTTTAATAAATTAGTTTGTTTAAGGGGCATGATTAGTTAGGAGATTAGAGTCGTGTTTTCTCTTCCCTCGCACCTTTTAGGTGATCTTGGGAATTAGAAATGATTTCTATATCTTTTATTGCTTTGAAAAACACTTGTTGCTAAAGGAAAGAATGTCAAATTTGGTTAAGTTGAATGAATTTTACGTTTAAATTGAGTATTTTCCATTGTTGATTGCATAGTTGGATTCTACATCATGTATGCTCTTCTCTTGCGTCTTAGGATGATCTTGAGAATTAGAAATGGCATTTTATCCTCTTTTTTTTGTGGAAAACTACTAAATCTGTCGTGTAGGACCTAAATGCTTGTCAAATAAATGTGGTTCGAAACATAAAACTTCTAATACAGTTTTCGTGTAGGTTGTCAAACGGTGTACAAACAAACCACATTAAGCTAAAAAAAGATAAAAACACACACCATAAACATCACACTTTATTTACGGGTTTTGGAAAAGGGTGCGTGCCCATCCACTCAACTAGGAGATAACCCCTTTGGCATAATCCTTATGCTACAACAATGGGGGTGGTCCTAGGAACCCTAAATTAGTCCACATAAGAGGGAACCTTTTGGAAAAAATAGGAAATTCTCCTTGTACCTACTTTTCTAGTTTTAACTTTGTGAGTTAGAGTAAAATTTATCCATATAGCGATCCTAGTGAGAACACATGATGAATGCATTTATTGCTCATTGTGTTTGAATGGGGTAAAAAAAAACGAGATAACCCAAGACTTGTTAGTGTGACTTTCTTGGTAAATCGAGCTCGCATTTAAATAACTTGTGATACCTAGTTGAGTGAACCACCTAAGAAGTTATCTTTACTAGAGCCAACTTTTTGTACCATCATTTTGAGAGCCATCGGAAAGGGAGAACTTTTTCAGATTCAAAACTCTATTTATCGAACAAAGGGAGAGTCCATTAAAGTTCAAAATATGCGTTATTCATCATGAAATTTGTGTGACGTTACTTTTGCTTAGTTTCCACTCACCATAATGGAAAGGGAAACTCTACCGAAGTGAGGCCAAACACTTTTCAACATCACTTGGTTTACTTTGTTTGATTTTGATAATTTGTTTATCAAAAGAGGAACAACTATATGTGTGTTATCAATTTATTGTATCGCCACTTTTATGTCTATTTATGCTCATCCATGTTTGCGGTTAGATTGTGAAATGTCTAAAGTGTGTGGGTACATCTTTATATCATTGATAGCCATTTGATCTTGGTACCCAAGTAAAGATCGTCATTTGTAGTTAGGCTAGATATTTCACTTGGTTCTCCTTTGAGTGGTTACATTGCTTATATTGTGTCGAGACAATTCGATACTTACACTTGCAAATTAGACCTAAGTATTTAGATCGTAATGTTTTTACGATACATGCATACTAACAAATCATTGGTATACTTTAGCATTGGTTTACTTTTGAACATTACCTTGTTTTTGAAAAGTTTCATTGTTACTTTGTACACATAGTATTAATATCATTTTGATACTAATACCCTACTTCTTCATGAATTTTAGTTAACGTATCTTGGTGGTGTTGTTATGTTATTCATACTTCATAAGCCCCACTTTTTGAGATATAGGTCTTGTTTGGACTTAAAAATCACTTTGCGTATACTTTGTTTGGGAATCACTTAAACTATTTTTTATTACTTACACCTTGTTCACTTTTGAACTTGACATAAGTGGTGACACTTCGTTGATCATCTTACGCACCAAACCATCATTTGAAAATAGATAATTAGGGAGTACTTCAATTGACTAGTTTAGAAACAAACCTTGTGTGATTGTGTCTTATGATCATTTACTCATTTTTGAAAATCACTTGGGCTTTTTGATTTGATTATCATTCATTATTCTTTGGACATTGAGCATTATTTGTACAACCTTAGCAAGAATTTCATTATGGGTCTTCACTTGGGTTTGATTGTACTTTCAGACATTTTCAAAAAAAAAACCTTAGTGAAAATTTCATTAACCATGGCTCCCACAGCAAAACTGGGATCTAAAAGATAAGCATTATAAACATCAACCAAACAAGGGTCAAATCCCTTTATTGGAAATGATCTAGGACCTCTATTCTGCGTGGATAAAGAAGAAGAAGAAATGGTAGACCATAGTGGCGATGAAGTAGGATCACCACATGCGGAGTTTGAATTTGACCCCGCTCACTTAGATGAGTTCCTATTTTTGAACAAAGATAGGGTACTTGCATGAGTTGTGGAATTAGGTGCTCGATTACCAAAAGATCATGAAACTATTCCACCAATGCATAACGATAATGAGGAAGAATGACCCCTCATTAACATGGATGATGTTTTAGGTCATGGACATGCTTCCACCTCATATGTTAAAAATGATAACACAAGTGGTGTTAAGATGCCACTTATTCAAATGACACATAGGTTGAGAGTGAAGCATGATAATGAAGAACAACCCTCCTTAATGATAATGAGGAGGAAACTCACGATGAGAACGAAACTCTACAAAAAAAAATCCAAAGCCTTAGTCAATAATTGGATTTATTAGTGGCCCATGTACAAAAAGGACACAAATAAAAACACACATAAAAAACCTAAGGTTAAAAATATGGACTTATATACAAAGGATCATACCAACCTCTCCCACTAAGGAGTAATTTCTTACACAATAAATACAAACTATGAAAGCAATGCTTACAAGTCTCCAAGAAAGTAACGTTGGACATAGAAAAAATTATCAATATGAAGAGTTATGCCCATACCCATTTGACAAAGTTATGTTGCTCTAACCCTTTCCTAAGAATTTTGATATGCCAAAATTCAAAAAATACAAAGGAAAGGGATATCCAAAATATCATATAAAATAATTTTACATGGCGTGTTAATAAGTGGCATACAAAGATAACCACCTCATACGACTATTCCCAAAAAGTCTAGTAGGAAAAAACTAGAGTGGTTAATTTGTCTACCTAAAGGGTCAATCTTTACATAGCCTAAACTCGGCAAAGAGATTTTGTCGATACTTATCCTCTAATGTGTGAAAGTGACATAACTATGGTCAACTTATGTAATACAAAAAAGAGATAAAATGAAACATTTGCAAGTTTCCTACGAGAGATGAGAGGTCTATCCAATTGTTTCCCTTGCTTGATTCCTGGAAAACAAATTGTTAGTATCTTTGTACCAAATCTAAACCAAAAATCACTTTTAATTTACTAATGCATTATGTTCAAAACTTCAAAGAGGTCATTGAGAAGGTTACACAAATAGAAAATCCCTAATTACAAAAGGGACAATAAAGATAGTCAAAAGACAATCAGTTTTCCAAACCCATGGATAAGTCCAAGATATTTAATAAAAACAAATATGTCGTAGGTGATGGAAACACAAACTCCAAACGTATACAAGTGGTCCAAGTTGGTCCACCTTTTAAACTAACCAAAGGACCCATCCAACCACCAGCTAAATGAAGGGAATTTACTCCTTTTATGGACTCATTGTCCACGATCTTGAAACAATTAGATGTAGTTAACTTAGAGATTTATCCCACAACAACACTTTTGAATGAAAATTCACCTAAACCTTCATGGTATAAGGAGCATGAATATTGTGATTTTCATCATGTAAAGGGACATAAAATAGAAAAATGTTTAAGACTGTGTCACTTCATTCAAGATCTCATTGATAGTGGGAGATAGAAGTCGACTCGCTTAAAACAAACCAAATGCCCAATCAAAAGATGGGCATATTCAAATAACATTTCCCTAAACATGGTAAACTAGGTGAGAAAAATACGGATCAAGGAGAGTCTTCCCAAAGCTATAAAACTACAAATTATGTTTATACAAAAAGGATAATAATCAATATGACTCATTGATTGGATGTGTTCGCTCATCTTACAAGCATATCAATACCATTAGGATCAAAGGAAGAGATTTCATTAAGGTAACAAGGTGTGCTCATCTCAAAATCCCTGAACCCCCTCTACCTACCTCTCAGGATAGCCAATACAAAATTATAGACCAAATTGAGAAGACATTTGCTAAGATTTTGATCTTAGACCTTCTTAAGATATCAAATGCACACAAGGATATCCTTTACAAGGCTCTCCAGGGGTTAGGAGTGTCAACAAAAGTAGATCCTCTACATCTACATATTGCGGTGGAAAATATTACACCTAGAAAACACATTGCTTTCAACCACTAAGAAATCCAAAATGAAGGCTACATGCATAATCTTCCCCTTTATATATAAGTCTTTGTTACTCGTAAAAAAATAAAGAGGGTACTTGTGGACAACGGGTCGGGTTTAAACATATGCACATTGAAACTCATTAAACAATTGGGACATACTAAAGAATATATTGAGTTCCATATCATCACCATAACCACATACAAAAATGTGGAGAGGGAATTAACGGGTACCATAACACTGCTAATGGAGGTAGGGCCAACTTTCCATCAAACAAAGTTTTATGTATTTTACTTGGCACTTTCGTACAATATGATTTTAGGATGTCCATGGATCCATGTCATGCAAGCCATACCATCAATGTTTCACCAGTGTATCAAACTGAAGCATGAAGGAAACACCATTACCATTGAAGGAGATATAGATCCCTTCGCTCATTGCAGAGCTCTCAATACCTTTGTGCGTAAGTAAGCATATGAATGCCCATGTATGGATATATATTTCCCCTTGATTCAGGCTTTGATGCTCTTGAGTCCGGATAGATTTAGATTATTTGATTCATGGGAGATGAAAATTATTGAATATGGTTGTGGAGAGTACAATATCCAACAGGCTCTTCTAGTCTCAGATTTTCCTTATCACCTAAAATAAGAGGAAGAGCTAACTATCATTTCAAAAGACCAAAACATGAAGATATAATTGTGACATTATTACCTAGTGGTATACTTGTGGAGGAAAAACTTCTAGACCCACATACAACTTGGCTCCTAGAAGACACTAGTCTGTTTGTTGCGAAATGCCGAGAATATATAAATTTGAGTAAAATGATGTACTTCATGGGCTACAAGGGCCTTGGATGTGGAAAATTTGAACAAGGAATGAGGGAACCAGTCCCACTTCCACATTTTAAAATAGAGAGATATGGAGTCGACATTCAATCCTATGGATATCACCCCATGGATAGAGATGTTGCTAGCTCTTAATGCGATGATAGCTTTGTTGATTTGGATAGTGACAACCCGGGTTCCCCTCATAGCCAATACGAGGATCTTGTCTCCACAAATTTTTTTATGGATATTGTTTTTCTTACTATAACCCCCACCAACCCAACTATTGACCTTGTATACCCTACCCTTGTAGATTAGGACCAACAACATCACATGCCTCTAAATCTCTTTGAGAATGATGAGGAAATCACGAATTTATGGGCATATAGGATACCATTCCTATGGGGATGACAAAAATGATTCTTCATTAACCTAGATACCCACGCATACTTTGGGGAGGAAGTTGAGCTTCGTGGTCAAAAAAATTTAAATAAAAATGAGGGAAAAATTACTTCTACAAAGCCTCGCAAAAATGCAAGTCCAAGTCGCACAGTGAAAAATATTTGAGGCGCTGGCCGAAAAAACAAGTACAAAAATCAATGAAAAATAAATTAACCATGATAAAGGTGAAAATCTCATTAAGACACCTTTAGAAGAAGATCCCAGCCTTCCTCCTGATCCTACACATATGAAGGATATGTCTAAAATGCTAGTAGAATAAACTATTGATGTAAACATATAAACAAAAGAAGAACCAACAATAGTCAAGATGGGAGATTTTCTCTCGGACCAAGAAGAAAAAAACATTCACCATGCTTCTAAGGGAATTCATGGACATATTCACATGGTCTTATGCGAGTTATGCTAGGCTTAGATCTATCATTATCAATGCACAACTTAGTTGTACATCTAGACACAACCAATTAAGTAGAAGCTACGAATGATGCATCCACGGGTGGCCCTTCTGGTCAAGGAAGAGCTAGAAATATTGTTAGCAACAAGGTTTATCAGACCCATTGACTATTTTGAGTGGATATCAAACATAGTCCCAGACAAAAGAAACATGTCAAAATTAGAATTTGTGTGGATTTTAGAGACATCAACAAGGCATGTCCAAAAAATGATTTACCTTTGTCAAACATAGATAAAATTTTCAATTCAACTACATGGTATGAAATGTTGTTTCTTATGGATGACTTTTCAGGATACAATCAGATTAAAATAGCAAAGGAGGATCAACACAAGACTACCTTTACAACCCCTTGGGGAACATTTTGCTATCAGGTAATGCCCTTCTACCTGAAAAACACAGGTGCAACTTATCAAAGGGCCATGACCATTATATTCCATGATTTGCTAAATGAAATCATGGAATACTATGTAGATGATATCTTGGGAAATTCGAAGACTAAAGAAGACCATCCTGAGGTCTTGAGACATATTTTTGAATGTCTCCGGGAATACAAGGTAAGATTGAATCCAAAAAAGTGTGTTTTTGGGGTGTTATCTAGGAAGCTATTAGGCTTCATTGTATCAAGACATGGGATTGACGTAGATCCTATCAAATTCACTGTAATTATTGAGATGCCTCCACCCAAGAACATCAAACAACTACATAGCTTACAAGGGAAAATACAGGCTATTTGCCACTTCATTTCACATCTTGATGACAAATGTCACTCCTTCACCCATCTGCTAAAAAGGATGTTAAATTTATTTGGGGATAAGAACAATAACAAGCCTTCACCTTGCTTGAGAAATACTTGGAAAATATGCCGGTCCTCATGCCGCCAACCCAAAGCGAGCCACTATTACTATATATCTCTGCAACCTAATTTTCCATTGGTGCTTTACTTGCTCAATATGACCTAAGTTAGAAAGAAAAAGTGGTATACTATCTCAATTTGTACTTTGAGTACCTATGAGCTCAAGTATCCACAAATTAAAAAAGCTTGTTTGGGTGTTATTTATTACTTTCCAAAAACTTCGCCATTATCTACTGAATACTAAAACCAAGCTAATATCTAAGGTTGATCTGCTCAAGTATCTATTGTCAAAACCCACTCTTACCGGTAGGATGGCCAATTGGATCATCCTACTTAGTGAATTTGATATTGATTACGTGCATGAAGTCGGTCAAAGGACAATTTTTACATAACTAAGCGAAACACCCTTACTTGGAATGGAGCTGGTGTGTTTGGACCTGCCAGATGCATCATTAATGTATATTGAAGAATCTGTCATGTGGCAAGTACACTTTGACGGATCATTTACTTTCCATGGTTTAGGGGCTGGCATAGTACTAATCACTCCTAAGGAGACCCTATACCTATAGCTTTCCGTCTAGGATTTCCATGCAAAAACAAAATTGTAGAGTATGAAGTGCTCATTGCTAGGATGAAGTTGGCTATAAAATGGAATATCCACCATCTTAAGGTTGTTGGTGATTCACAACTAATCATCAAATAAGTCAACGATGAGTATAAAGTCAAGGATGACAAAATCATCCCATACAAAAATTTAGTGGAAACTCTAAAAGAATATTTTTACACATTACCTTTGAACATATTCCAAGGACACAAAACTGATCTACAAATGCAATGGAAATAGTGGGTTTTATGTTTTGAATTTCTCCAGAAAACAATGACATGCCATTTTTCTTTGAGAATCTACATCAGATCTGCATACGTCATACCATAATCATGCATGGCATGTGAAGTTTTTTGATCCTTTCTCCCCATGGTATGAACCAATCTTTAACTATCTTAATAGTGGTACCTTCCCTCCCAATATCACCCATTCAAAAAAATAAAGCCTTATCCAAATAATATCTTGTTACACCCTCCTGGGGCACCCTTTATTGTCATGGCTATGATGTGAACTTGTTGCATTATTTAGCTGAAACAAAGTCAATCAAAGTGATCAAAGAGGTACATGAAGGAGTATGAAGAGCCCACATGAATGGGATGGTCCTGGAAAAGAAGTTAATATGGGTATGTTATTATTGGCCTACCATGGAGACAAATTGCTGCAACTATGTAAGAAAATGTGTGATGTGCCAGAAATATGGGAATTTCATACATGCACCGTTGCAGCCATTACAACCAATCAAATCGACATGACCATTATCCAAATGGGGATTATACCTGATCAGGAATCTTACCCCTACCTCATCCGAAGGTCATACTCACATCATAATGACCACTAAATAATTCACTAAGTAGGTAGAGTTTGTTCCATTAACATATATTACATGTGCTCAAATATTGAAATTCATCATGAACCACCTCATCTGTCGTTATGGCATCCCAACCGCCATTGTTACTGACAATGGAAAATATTTCAAGAACAAGACAATCAATATATCTATCGGTGTTTTTAGATAAGATTAAAATGGTTCACACTTGTATTACTCTTAAGGTAATGGGCAAGTAGAGGCTACTAATAAACACTTGTTCAAATAATTGAGAAGATGGCGAGTAAAACATGTCACAATTGGAATTTACAAATTCCCGGCCTTAGGGCATATAGGACTTCCATTCGCACCCTATTGGTGTGACTACTTATTCCCTAGTATTTGGAATTGATTCCATCATCCCCTTGGAAATAGAGCTTCCTTCTCTGAGAATATCTCTTAGGGACTATTTGGATAAGGACGATGATTACAGAGTGGCTAGAATTGAAAAACTAGAAATCTTAGATGAAAGGTGCATCCACACACTCAACCATCTTCAAGTATATCAACAAAGAGTGTCACATAGCTACAACAAGAGAATTATACCTCGTCAATTTGAGGTTAGAGATTTAGTGATGAAAGAAAATTAGTTCAATACAAGGGCAGAAAGAGAAAAGAAAGGCAAGTTTGAACCTTATTGGTTAGGACCCTATGTCATTGTGGAAAAATATGGGTCAGAAGCTTATAAACTTGCCCATCCTGATGGAGATGAGCTACGAGATCCCATGAACGCCATGCACCTTAAGTAGTTCTATGCTTGAAGATGGCACAAAAATTTGACAAAAGAAACAAAAAAAAGCAAAAAACTATGAAAAATACAAAAAAAAACAAAAAAGAGAAGAAAAATAGAAAACAGGTCATCTAAAGGTGAAAACCATGCAACTGTGGCACTTTGGATAGGTCCCTTATTAAAAAATGGTTTCTGTTACCTTGGGAATATTTTTTGTTCACAAGCATCTTCCGTTTAGGGGGTATTTTTACTTAGCTTTGAGCTAGTTCCGCACCTACATCTAAGATTTCTTTGTGAGCCTATCCTGTCAAAGCCTTGATCCGATTGGTTCTCTCATTTTTCTATGAAGGTATTTCCTTTGTCAGATATTCTCGTATCACTCTGGGGGCATCTTCATGGGTTTACCTTATTATTTATATCACATGGCATCTACCCTTGTATATTCCCATCTAACGCTGGGGGCATCCACGTTTCTTGGTTTCATGTACATAGCTAAAACATTCAAATAAGATAGAAAAACCCTAAACATTAGAAAACAAGAAAATACAAAAACAATAGAACATTGTTTCACAAAACTCTCCAAAAATAATGCAAAATACGTCAAAAATTGTCCTACAAAAACATAGTAGTAATTTTCTTGCTTTGTTTTCTTGTTTGTTTCTTTCTTTTCTTGTTTTTATGTTCATTGTTTGTATAGTTTACTTGCTTGTACTTTGGTGTTGTGCATTTCTTAAGCATACATAATTTTTGGATTGATATTTTCTTGCTGAGATTAGATTCATTCTTACTTGTACATATTGGGTGTGTTTTGCATGCTTGTGATTTGATTGTACTTAGTTGTGTTGTTAAGTTGTTTAGTATGTTTGTTTGATAGATTAGATTTCCTTTTGTGATTGTTTGTTTGTTACTTGTACATTTGTTTGTTATCACTTTTATCATCATATCATCACATATAACATCATATATCAATAAAATGATAAGTCTACATCATACATGTATGCTAATCTAATCACCACATATCGTATCATTGAATGGGGGCAAGAGGGATCGAAAATATAAAAATCTATCCCCCCACATCAATACCATCATATCATCCTCGTATAATAATCTAAAACATCACACGCACAATACAATCGATACCATCTATGGATCTATCATAAAATCAAACACATGTGATACATTATCAATCATCCACACAAGTCATGATACATACATAAGCAATAAAATCATATAACATCATACAACATCATGATATCATCAACATCCATAAGCAATGAGTCATCATCATATAAAAACATGGAAATATAACATCGAATGTCCATATACATGTATAAATGTATATCTCAAAATGGATGTACATCATTGATACAAAAATCTGCCATCATAGGGCATGAGTCATAATGAATTCTTCATAAGAGGCATACAATCAAAATGATACATCATGTACATCTATCACAATTGATCCTTCATAAGAGGCATACATCAGATACATATCTCAACAAATACATGATACATAGGGAGCTTCATCAATAGATCTCATCATATCCTGGATTTTTTGGTCTATGACTTTGAGGAGGAAGTGGCAGCCGATGAGATGGTCCGGCCGAAGCTATAACACTTTGTTGAATGGTAGGTTGTTGTACGGATCTTACCAATGGAGAGGTCCTTTAAGACCTATATCTCGATTTTCTCATATCTAGTTCCTCGATGGTGTCACTCTTAGCTCCTCAAGCACTATCTTGAAATATTCAGCCTGTAATAGGAAGCCTCACCACCTGGCGTTCATAAAATTAGACAAAATATGAGTCATTTCACATCCTGTAGATGCGGTGTAGGACATCATGCTCTCTTGTGATCTCGTGCCACATCCACCCGGGCCCGAGACATTGCGACATATAAACAATCCCTATCTACAGTCATAACCTTCTCCTGTGCCTACACCTAATCTTGTTGCACGATGGTGGCCTATAAATCGTGCTGCGCCTATTATAGTAAATTGAAAATCCGAGCACTATGTGCAACCATTTGTTGGATATTCTAAAACCATGCACCACCATCACCTCCTTGGCTAGCCTGTGACCTTGCCTCATCTTGCTCTTTGATGAGCATATGTACCTACACCCTAAGCGATCTGTCTTAGCCACCACCTGCTACAAATCTTGTTGTAGTATGGCTATATTACCTCTGTTACCCCCATTATCCCCACCTCCCCACCTCTCAATAGGTTGTGTGGAGGGCTCTGATCTTGGAACATTATGTAGGGTGGCACGCCCTTAATCATATATCTTATATTGGATGTATATAGCTAACTTATGGCTATTATAACTTCTTATTATTATGTATCTCTTTCATATACGTTATTTTTTCATTAGTGTGTCGGCCTTGGTGTTGGCCATATCATAGGAATAATATATATAGGGGTTAGTAGGTAGTATTTGAGGATCATATTCAGCATTGGAGTCTTATTTTTTGGTTTGGAGGTTGCCCCCTCGGTGGTGTGAGCTTGAACTCAGCCAACACTACGTCAAACCCTAATTGTGAAGGTTCGTCCATATCTCAAAATAGGTAACGAACTTTTCTGCAAATGTTTTTAGGTGTGGATAAATCAGTTAAGTAAGCTCCCTTCCAAATTTGAAGAAGTTTTGACTAGTTTTGAAAATGTTATAGCGATTTTATGTTTTTTCATAATTCGGGTACCTAGGGTATAATTTGTGGAATTTTTCAAAGTTATTTACATTTCCAAAAAGAGGATTAAAAATTAGTTTGAGTTCATTCTTTGGGTTTTATAAAATTTGGCTGAATTCCTATTGAAATCCCAAACCCAAATTTTCAACCTTGATCCTTAAATCTTACCATTTTGGGGCATCATGGTTGGGCCTTCAACAAGAGGCAAAAAGAATCCCATCACTATGGGTAAAACCCCTGATAACAATGAGATAATAGTTGAGGAGTTCGAGTAAGAAGGGGTATCTGCTGAGAATTTCTCGGGGTTAGGGTTTACTTCAATGTACCATAAGGTCAACTATCTTGAGTTAGAGTTGTGAAACCTCGAGGGTAGAGTGGCCAACAAAGAAGATGTAGACAGGATTTGACAATGATTGGAGGATTTCATTCACCAATTTAGTTACAATATCATGGGTCATCATATCCTTCCTAATCAACCACAACTTAATCATACTCATATTAACCAAGGTGGATCTTCAGGTCAAAGTAATAGATAAACTAGTCAGGGTGGATCTGCAAACATGACCAATCTAAATACAAACACTATGCAATCTTGTAACATGATTCCAAAAGTGGAAATGTGTAATTTTTATGGAAAGGATCCACTCAATTGGATTAACCAGATGGATAATTTATTTGATCTTCATTAGATTCCATTGGGACAAAAGGTTACCATGGCATCGTTGTATCTTGAACCTAACCAATTCATTTGGTATTGATGGTTATGTGCTCAAAGGAAAAAGAGTGGCCTCAATGTTACATGGATAGTCTTCACTGAAGAGTTGCAATTGCACTATAGTTCTAGTGTGTCAGAGAATTATTTCAGTTAATTAGCAAAGCTAAGACAAACAAGAATAGTCAAAGATTACATCCATTAATTCCAAAACCTTTCCTTACGGGTGGAAAATATTCCTAAAGAGAACCTTATTGACTTATTTCTTGGGGGTCTTGATGAACAAATTAAGACTGAGGTGCATATGTTTAATCCTCATAAGGTTTCAAACTCTATGATCATGGCATGTAGGGCAGAGGAAATTTTTTTTCCAGTAGGAAATAAACTGTTAGTAATATCAGAGATCATTGCACCTTTCCACCATCATTCCCTCATCCAGTTAGATTGACACCTAAAAAAATTGAAGAAAAGAGAGCTAAAGGCTTATGTTTTAATTGTGAAAACAAATTTGGACCAAGACATAAGTGTGCTGAAAAGAAGTTGTTCTACATTGAGGGGCCTATTGAAGAAGAAGAAAATGAAGAAGACGAAGAGGTAGAGCCAGAGGAGTAATTAGGAGATCCCCAACCAACAATATCATGCCATGCAATTTTCAGTATTAGCACTCCCCAAACTCTCAAAGTAGTTGTATTCTTACAAAAACAGAGGGTAATAATGTTGATTGATTCGGGAAGTACTCACAACTTCATCAATCATAAGTTGGAGGTACACTTAACCGCTGCTTTGTTTGTCAAGCTCCGAATTTTAAGTCATGACCACTAATGGGAAAAGCTGTTAGTTGTTCAGAAAATTCCATAACACTAATATCACCATGGGAGATTACTTGCTAACTAGCAATATGTATGCCATTGCCATGGGAGGAGTAGACATTGTGTTAGGAGTTCAGTGGCTTACCACCTTGGGAATGATCGACATGCATTTCTAAGAGTTGTTCATCAAATTTTTTAGTCAGAAGGGAGTACTTTTAAACTAAAAGTACTAAGAGCAAAGTCCCCACAGATGGTAAGTTCTCATCAGATGCAAAAATTTCTTATAAAAGGTGTTATGGGGTTTGTGGCACATATATTTTCATTGGAAGCACATCATTCCACTACATTTATACCCACATATATGCAAACAATTATAGATGAGCACCTAGTGGTGTTTAGAGAAATGCCCAAGGGTTTGCCTCTAAAAAGAGACCATGACCATGCCATCCAATTAGTACCAGGGAGTCAACCACCCAACATTAGACCTTATAGGTACCCCTATATGCAAAAGAGTGAGATTGAGAAGATAATTCAAGAGATGTTTGAACCAGGAATTATTTGTCATATTCAGAGTGCTTACTCTTCTCATGTAGTGATGGTACAAATAAAAGATGACAATTGGCGCATGTGTCCAGATTACATAGAACTTAATAAGTACATAGTTTAAGATAAGTTTGTTATTCCTATAATTGATGATTTGCTAGATGAGTTACATGGTGTTATTTACTTTACAAAACTTGATCTTTGTTCTAGATATCATTAGATTAGAATCATGGATGAAGATATTCATAAAACATCCTTCAGGACACATGAAGGACACTATGAGTTCTTGGTAATGCCTTTTGGACTAACAAATGCACCCTCTACATTTCAAAGCTTGATGAATTCCATCTTTAAGCCATTTCTTCGAAAGTTTGTTTTAGTTTTATTTGATGATATATTAATCTATAGTAAAACATGGGAGGAACACCTGCATCATGTAAATAAGGTGTTAGAGACTCTTAAAAGACATCTACTTTATGCAAATCCTTCTAATTGTTCTTTTGGTGTCAAGGAGGTTTAATATCTGGTTCATATTGTCTCTTATGAAGGTGTTAAAGTGGATCCTAACAAGATAAAATCCATGCTTGAATGGAAGGTTCCCAAAACCCTAAAAAACCTCTAAGGATTTTTGGGGCTTACAGGTTATTATCATAGATTTGTAAGGAATTATGGCAGCATTGCAGCACCACTCACCAATTTATTGAAAAAGAAATATTTCCATTAGAATGAACAAACTACTATGGCATTTGAGAATTTGAAGGGGGCCATGTGCACCACTCTAGTTCTAGCTACCCCAATTTTTCCAAAACATTCATTGTTGAATGTGATGCTTCAGAGTATGGTATGGGGGCAATACTCATGCAAGAAGGTTGACCCATTGCCTTCGAGAGATGCCAATTCAAAGGTAAGAATATATCTAAACCATTTTATGAGAAAGAATGTTAGAAATAATTTATGCGGTGAAGCAATGAAGAGCATATCTAATGGGAAGACATTTCAAAGTAAAGACAGTTCATGATAGTTTGAAATAATTCATAGAGCAACATTTATCATCGAGACGAACAATAGAAATGGGTCTCAAAATTTTGTTGTATGATTTTGAGATAATATACAAGAAAGGGAAAGAGGATGTACTTTTTGATGCTTTATCTCGGAAGGATGAATCTTTCGAGGCATTGTTATGTGCCATATCTATATTACATGAGGATTGGATAGAGCATGTCAAGTCGAATAGAAAAATGACCTGTACACAAAATCTCATTCAAAATCTCCAAAAATCCAAGCATGTTAGAAAAAAATTTATGGAAAGGATATGCTTTATGGTATAAAGATAGATTATATCTATGTAAGAATTCAATCCTTAAAAATAGGGTTCTATCTAAGCTCCATGCTTCTCTAGTAGGGGGAATTATGGCTTCTTGAAGACTTATCATCAAATCAAGCATGATTTTTTTTGGGAAGGGCTAAAAGGGGATGTCCAAAATTTTGTGGCAGAATGCATGGTTTGTCAGCAAAATAAGGGTGAAACAATTAAGTCCCCGGGTCTTTTACAACCTCTATCTATTCCTCGCTAGAGGTGGGAAGAGGTGTCCATGGACTTCATCATAGGTTTGCCTAAATCATAAGGTAAAAATGTAATCATGGTGATGGTGGAAAGACTCACCAAATATGCCCTTTTTTTTTCTTTATCACATCCATTTTTTGCAAGTACAGTAGAAACAACCTTGAGGATACAACTCGGAAGCTACATGGGACACCAAAGATTATAGTAAGTGATCGAGACTGTATCTTTACTAGTAATTTTTCAAATAACTTGTTCTCACGCTTGGGCAAACAACTAGCATGTAGTTCATCTTATCATCCCTAGTTTGATGGGAAAAAAAGGTGGTAAACAAGTACTTGGAGGGATATCTTCATTGTTTATGTCGGATAAGCAAGTGAGATGGGTCCAATGGTTACCACTAGCAGAATGGTGGTATAACACCTACTTTGATACTTCATCTAAAATGTCTCCTTTCTTGCCATTATATGGATACCATCCACCATCTATCACTTCATCTTTGAGATTCCAGCCAAGGGTTCGAGTAGTTGAAGAACATATTCAACACCAACAAGAGGTGCTTTCTAGTCTCAGAGAGAATTTGGCCATGTCACAAAATCACATGAAGCAGCGGGTGGACCAACATCGTAGTGAAAGACATTTTGAATTCGGTTGTTGGGTATTTGTGCATTTACATCCATAAAAGAAAATTTCCTTAAAACAAAATAAAAAGGATAACAAGCTTTCACCTAAGTATTATGGCCCTTATCAAGTGTTACAAAAGATTGGAAATGTAGCATATAAACTGGAACTTCCTCCATCTACTCGAATTCATCCAGTATTCCATGTATCTTTCATAAATAAGGTAATTAGATAAACAATATCAACCCAAAAAGTGTTACCCGAGCTTAATTAAGAGGGAAGCATCATCCTAGAACCAAAATGCATCCTTCAGAGATGTATTAAGTGATTGAGGAAAAGGGTCATCACTGAGTATTTGACCAAGTGGAAAAATCTAGACAATGAAGACACAACTTGGGAGGATGCAAAATTCCTACAAAGAACATTCAGATCTTCTCAACATTGGGGACAATGTTTCTTTGAAGGGGAGGGGCATGTTATGCCCTTAATCATATATCTTAAATTGGATGTATATAGCCGACTTGTGGCTATCATAACTTCTTATCATTATGTATCTCTTTCATATATGTTATATTTTCATTAGTGGGTCGTCCTTGGTGTTGGCCATAACATAGGAATAGTATATATAGGGGTTAGTAAGTTATAGTTGAGGATCATATTCAACATTTGAGTCTTATTGTTTGGTTTGGAGGTTACCCCTTGAAGTGGCTAAGCTATTATAGTTGCACATTGAGATCATTTATCTGAAATATTGTATTCATTGGTTTTATAGTTCTGCTAATAATAATATTTATACAAGTAATTCCATTAGAAGGGGACATAGACACCAAGCTGCGATACCCACTCGGATGGCATCTAAATCTATCTAATAATCGGCCTCTTTATATGCCATGGTAAAGGTAGTGGACCCTTTCCCCACCACTCTATCCATCATCATGCCATATACCATCAAACCCATCATCATCATCACCATCCTCCTCATCATCATCATTATCGTCATCCTTTAAAGGTGGCCCGACTCGACATCCCATAAAGACTATGGAATAGAGATTATGTGTAGAAAGACCTCATTAGATACCTGGGGTCCATACTTGGTAGTGCATCCATTATCGTGAACTGTCTCAAAGGTGCCCATACTAGAGGAACGATCCCATCAATACTGGCATGAGCTCTCTCGGCTGAATCGGTGGCTCCATATCATATTCCTTGGCCGCCTGTAAATGAGCATACCACATGTTTGGTCAGTACATCTGGATGAGACCAAACTTCCTCACAAACGATCTACTCTATAAATATCCATAATATATCATCGAATTCCAATCAAGAAATGCTTAACCATGGATATGATGAGCTCAAAAGTCCTCTACCCACTGATAATGGTAGTAAGTTTGCCATATAATGTCATGTTGTTAGATGTCATCAAAGAATATGTGATAACAAATTGTGTCACCCTAGTGACCAAAAATGTCATCACCAATGGAAACCCATCCCATCACTAACATCTCTCTCACGAGTCCCACACTCGAAGAGCACCTACGGGGTGACCAAAAGCCATATGGTACCATGCCCAAATCTATAATAATGTGGCCAGACCTATGGTCTTCGACCGTGGTAAGTAATGAGATGTAGATCCTAGTATAGGTGCGCTAAGATGCATTATCCCCAACCATATCTCTCACCTTGAAAAAGGCCTTGTATGATACTAACATTGAGACCAAGTGGAAATGTAGTACCTATATTATCGGTGAGCAAGAAGCCATGATAAGAGCCATTAAGTAAATGGGAATGTGGTGCCATCTAAGATATTTAGTACAACAATGAAGGTATATAATCATCCCTTGACGAGGAATGTCATCATGACTGAATACCTTGATCAAACAACCTAGAATGTCCTCCTCCTGCCAATATACTCGGTGGGCTCCCCCTGAATGGGCATATGAAGAATGTGCCAAATTTCCTCGAGAATCATGATCATCTCCTCTCGCCGAAAGATGGAAACACTAGCTCTCATGTGCCATTGCTTTACTTTAATGCAATAAATAGACCATGGTCCAAAGTGATCATCGACATCTTAGCAACATGAGCTAGTCCCGTCACCTCGAGCAAGATGCCCATTATACACCTATGGCCAAAAACGAAACCCACCTATCTAGGTAAGATGGCCACATCACTCCCTTGTCTAAAGGGATGGAATCCATCTTTGTAAAATAACACAACACATGTTAAAACTAACATTTCTTCTATCATTTTTCTATATTTCTTCTAAAAATTTACATCAGCTTGTCCCATCTATTCCTATTCTTCTAAGAAACTTCTAAGTTTTTCTTCTAAATGTTAAAAATTTCTTCTTTTCTATGTGTACGTGCCCTTTTGGGTATATGTACGCGCTCTTATTCTTATGTACATGCCCCTGGTGTGTACGTACCCTATTCTATGCATACACGCCCATCTAGGTATGTATGTGCACACTCTTTTCATCCACCTCACCCGATGTGTACATGCCTATTTTTCTACACACACATATGTATCTGTATACGCTAAGGCATATGAATAATTTAACAATCTATGTGTATGGTAGGGTTTGTATGCCTACACGTATACATACATGGTAAGTGTATGCATGCGAGTATACATGCATGCTACATATACATGCATGTGTACACATGTTTTCGGTGCCAAAACTAACCTAATCAATGCTAATTAAAGCTAATTAATGCCAAATTGACAAATATGGTTTTGGCACTTACAAATGGTGGATCACCTTCCTCCCGTTTGTGCTCCTATACCCTATCGACTCATCTCCATTGTCTCGAACCCCCGCCATCTCACTATCACTCGCTCTCAACTCACGGCAAGAATACAACGACACTCCATAACAAATGAATTGGTCACGATGGTGTACCCCTCATCAGTGGGGTATATCAAGCTCTTTTACCCGCCACGATACCCCTAGGGCATGTTTGATGGTTGTGATGACTCTAAAACTTATTCTACTAGCCAATAATAATATTTTTATTAAATAATAATTTTTAATTAATTTCCTGCCATGTTGGGGCATTATTTGCCACCTACCACCTGTTTCTTCTCCTAGGAAATTTTATTGCCTCTAGGTGTTATTTCTCATTCTCCTTTCTTCTACTAACCGGCGTGATAATTATTTTTCATCAATAATTATTTTTAGACTCCTTTTACACTACACCAGGGAATTATTTGCCACTTGGCACCCATTTCTACTCACTTGGGAATTTTATTACTTTTATGTAAACCTTCATTCTCTCATTTTATTTTGGAAAATGTCAAAATTAAAAAAAAAAAAAAATATAAAAATTGCAAAAATGCTAAAAACAATTCAAAAACATTGGAAAATTACTCCAGAAAATCCTAAAAATTGTAAAAATTCAAAAAACTACAAAAAAACAATTTTGGTAAAAGTTGATACGCAATGAAATATGTGTCATATGCATGGTATTTATTCCATATCATGTTGACATTTCCACGTTTTTCAACTTCAATGACTCACTGACCACTGGATCTATAACCATTTACAAAGCTAGTGTGCTTTGTTGTGTGCGTACTCTAGGCGCACGAGTTGCATGATCTTGTTTTCAAAGCACACAAAGCTTTATCACTTGGACCTTACATCCTTCATCACTTCCCCTCACCTATATCTTGGCTTAGGGCATCATTTTTAACCCTTGTCATTACTCATGAACATTTGGGATCTTCAACTTGATAACAAAACATTTGTGCAATAGTCTTGACCGTTGTTGGTTTGAGTATGTGTGTGTGTACTTGTTTCCATGTTAGATGAGCTTGTTTACTTCTCGTATTGCATTACATTTCGTATGTTGTATTGGGTTGGAATTTTCAGTAAGGGACAATTACTTCATATTATGGCTTTTCATGTCATTCTACACATTGTTGTATGCTTATATTTTAATAAGGACCGATGACGTAGATCTTTGGCTATATGATGATAATAAAAAGTTGTTACAATACAATGGATGAAAGCTTTCTCTTTTCTCCCCATCTTCACTCTTCTTCTATATCATTCTCCTATCAACATTATTCCTCTAATTCACCTTGGGAATCCAGCCCCTTCCCTTTTCTTCTTTCTATCTTCTTCTTTTTGATTGTCGATCGACCTCTTTCATCACCCCATTGACACTCAAGGGGCACTCCTCTCACTGCTATTTTTCTTCCATTTCCTCAAAATTCACACGTTTTTCCTTGTCTACTATCTTTGAAGTGACGTCTCTTACACCACCCCAAAGAGGGAAGATGTAGACACCTGTAATTTGGATCAAATAATGTAAACACTAAATTGTGCTAATTATACCCTTTCCCACAAATTGATGACACATCATCAATAATGCACCATTTCTCCTCTATCACTGCTAATTAATTACATTACGACACTTAATTATCCCTTCCATCACTCAAAACAATGATTAACAACCTTCCGTTAATTTATCCCTCTTTCTAGCTAGATTAATTAATTAACAATCCCTTCTATTTAATCAATAAATTGTCATTTATTTGATTAAAATCCTCTCATAGCATAAATCAGACTATTTCCTCCTCAAATTCTTCTAAAAGCTACATTACCCCTTTCTATCCAAATTAATTAATTATTCTTAATTAATTATGACCGCTCGTCTAAGACAATAAACCTTCATCTATTTCATGGCATAAATCAAACTAATTTCCTCCTAAGATGCTTCTAAAAGCTACATTACCCCTTTCTATCCAAGTTAATTAATTATTCTTAATTAATTATGACCGCTCGTCTAAGACAATAAACCTTCATCTATTTAATCAAATTCCTCTACTACATCACTCAATATCATGCTAAATCTCTTCTAACTAGCCTAATAGGCCTATCCCCCTATTAATTAATCACCTTTGATTAATTATAAACATCTTCTAATTCCCATGGTTGCTAAATGAAAAATTAAACTTAACTAAAGCAACCTTATCCATTCTTAACTTGCATGTTAACTCACCTAGCTTTGGTTAACTAAAGTAAAGTTACTTTTGGGCTTTTATCCCACATGTAATAGGATGTAAATCCTCTTTTATCCCCTGGGTTATAAAAGTAACCCTCCTCTAACATTTCTACTTATACCTTTACATGCTTGTAAACTCACTATAGAAATTTCATCTTAGAGCAATTTTCCATTAGAGTGGAGCTAAGCATCATTCATTTGCATTCATCCATCCAAGTTTTTTGTGAAGAACATGGAGTTAATCAAGAAAGGCCTTGTAGCCATGACTTGATGAACCTCCATCCATAATCCTCTTGGATCAAGAAACAACTATCAACCCTTTGATAGCTAAAGGATCTACATAGGTCCATCTCATTGTTTTAGCTTTCTAAAGAGTAGAGGAATGAATGTTAGCATGTTAGTTTGAAGTTATTTCAAGGTTATAATGCATAATGTTGATGTTTATTACTTGTTTAGCTCTTAGCATGATGGTTCTTGTTTATTTTAGCTTATTTTTGAGACTACTAAGGTGTTAGTTTCATTTCTATTTACTTAGCTAGCTAATACACGAGCATGGTTACATCTTGTATGCATGATACCAATCATGTTAATCTTACATATGTTACTATGTGTACACGTTAGTATGTTTCTACTAATCCCAAAGATTCTACATCACATCTTTTACTTATGACTAGCCTGTATCTCTCCCTCTCTTTGAGGTTGGTATAGAAAGCTGTCATGGAATTGATTTTCCTATGTATTTATTACATTATTGGATTCATATAATAATATTTATTTCTCTCGGACTTATTAAAATTACTTACGTCATTATTGATATTACTTCTCTTTATATTTGCATACCAAATATCTATGGTTTACATTATGATATTTCTAATACACATATCCTTAATCCATATATGGTTGATCCTTTTGTCTCTATAGGTTTTCCCTCACACGCAAATTGTAGGTATTCTAAATTACATGATACTTATTATAGGAAACATTCTCCTTAGCCTATGAATAGGTCACCCTACACACACACACAAAACTCATTACTAGTCTTCCCACCCAAGGTATCCTATAACAAATATCATGGTTTCTACATAGATTATACATGAGTATCCTTCATATGTATTGGAACTTTCATAACCTATAGCTTCTTCAACCTATGGGTGTGACATGCCGTGTCATGAGGCCCTTATTGGGTAGCACTTATGATGTCCCCTTTTCTATCCATAACTATTTTCTAAACAAATAAAAAATACTTAAATAGTTACATAGTACAAAAACATTCACATATTTGAAAAATAAAAAAGCAAGACATTTTTAAAGTTTGATTGACTATTTTGTTACTTTATACATATTTTTGTCACATTGGTATGATAGATGGTTTATATTTTCTAAGTACTCTTTGCACACATTCATTCATGAGGTATATTAAGCATGATGCAAAACTCACACAAGTTGACACATGATGACAGATGTTGTCTTGGTTCCTTCCCATTGACACTACTCTTTGGGAATCTCCTACACTACCCATGTATTTTTTTCAGTATAGTTACTTTATAATTACTCATTACACTTGATTATATACATAGTGTTTATGTTATCTTTTGATATAACATGACTAACATTTTTGTTGTTCAACACTAAATTATCTTGCTATCTTTGTTTTCACTATAATTCTTTTCTAAACTTACTTGATATACTATTGTAACTAACCTAGATGGATTATTTACTTCATTGACTACTATGTTGTTTTCCTCTTTGTCTATAGTTGATTATTATAATTATATGATTTCTAACTCTATACAACTTTAATGTCTTAATTATCTTGTGACATCATGGGTGTCACATGTTTGTGGATCTATGTCTATCTTACTTATATGCACTTGTTTCTCTGTATGTGGAACACCATGCCTTCCATTGGGATTACCTCGTGACATTATGGGTCTCCCATGTTTGTGGCTCTATTCCTCCATATTCTTATGCTTCTATGTCTCTATATTATTGATTTCTTATCTCTACATTATTTTTATAAGTTATTAGTAATATATTTCATAATAAATGTGATTTATATTATTATATTTATGACATTATTACTCTACATTATGACATGATTTACAATTTTCATTATTTTTCTTACTTTTGTACACATGTATTATTACTTGTTGCATGTTAAATTTTATTTTCTATGTGCCATGATTTCCACCGATTATAACCTATTTTTAGGTACATATACTCAATGGAGGCCACCATTTAAGCTTTATATGCAATCCTATGAAGATTACAAAATTATTTCACATGGGTACACATCTAGTATTTCAAGCCTTGCACTCAAATTATTTACCACATGTGCCTCAAGAGAGGGGAAATTCATCAAGATGTATTCTAAATATATAGGCATATTATAAACATAGGAACACATTTTTACATGATATAGATTATCATGAATATAAACAAATACTAAAATGTGGTAGAACCATAAGAAGGTAAAAACACACAATATAGTTTGGGCCATTGTGCACTCTTAAATATGATGGATGTTCCCTGACTTGAGCACATTATTATGAATTGTTCCATTTTATCATATTCTACTTGTTATCTATATGTTTATTCTACAATTTTAAAAATATATTAATCAGTTCAAGGCATGATACAAGGGGTATGAGTACTTCATTCTCTCTCCTCTACAATACTCGGGAATACTTGTAAGAATATGGCTTGGGGGCATGGTCCTCCGTCTTTGATATAATATTCCAAAATATATATGCTAAATATGAGCATTACAACACCTTATGGGGGAATGTTATATCCATTTCTATTTATGGTTCTATCATACTCAAGAGTTACATCAATATAAAATTGTACATAGATTCAATTACGATGGTGTGGTTTGTGTGTTTTTTAGAAGGTATCAAAGCAGATAAGTTCTTCATAGGTTTTCTTTCCAATATATTCTAACATGTGGATAAGTGTTTTGTATCCCATCGTTCCTCTTTTCAAAGTATCAAATGGGGTAATTTAGTCCCTCTCTCTTTCTCTCTCTCGATGTTGGGTTACGCTCAACACTAGATAGTATCTTCTTTAAAAAAATTGGGGATTGATTACCCCCAATCCTTTGACATCTTAGCAAAAATTCTAAGTCTCTAATAACACAACAAAAATGGGGGATCCTCCCTTTACAAAATTAATAGGTGTATTTATTTCATGTTTGACATATCCTTTGCTTACTTTTTATAACATCAAAATTATAATAATTTTTGATATTCGAGTTACACTTTAGTTTATATCATATAATTTTAATTTATTATTGGTAAATTTTTTGAAGGGACCATACCGTGAACTAAAAAAGGCTCAAAATCCAGCATAAACAATATAAATAGAGTGGTTTTTTTATAAGTGGGGACCAAACCCCAACAAGAAAATCCTAAGAAGAGCTAGTAATAAGATAAAAACATAGGAAGGGGCCAACTGAAACCAAGGATCCCAACAACACAAAAATAACAAAACCACAACGAGAGAGTGCAAAAAAAAGGGTTTTGGTAAACCTTGTTGAGAGTCGAACCAGGACGTAGCACCAGGATAAATAATCTAACTCTACGCCTCATGACATGCCTTCATCACCGATTCGGCTATCCTCCACCCGGGTAAGTGCAGGAAGTTGATGGACAAATATAGGGTCATCCGTGGACATCATATTGCAAATAACAACATAATATCAACTTGTAGGGATTATTAGCAATACATACACTCAAAATTAGACAAAATTATATTAATATGAATCATAGAATCTAGAATCTAGTTTCTAAAATACTAATTTTTGTAAAAAATGGACAAGATTAGCTATATTAAACACTCAAAATTCAATGACTTGGTTTTTTTTTTTTAAAAACGCCGATAAGATTATAGTCCGTTTGCCCACAATTTGGATGACCAAAAATTGATATATATTTTTTTCCTTTGGTGAGAAGTTATATGCCACTATCTATCTTGGGATGGATTTTATTTTGTATTTTTTTGAGCAATATTTTATTTTTATGATTTTTTCCATGAAAGTGGTATGAAAACATAAAGAAAGCAGAGCACTTTCCGTTTGCCTGCCATAACTTCATTAAAAATATTGAAATCAAATAAATTTTTTTGAACATGTATATAATTTCACCACAGTTGGGATGGTATAAGTTTTATCACATTCTGATAAGTGAAACAAAATTTGCAGTCTTAAACGTAGACATAAACATTCACGGGAAAAAGTGTCTTAAAGACCTACTATTAGTAAAAAATTATAAAATGATATTTATCCTATTCTATTCACTTTAAAATCAATATTTCTACAAAGCTAATAGTCTCCCCTACACGATGGTACCATTTTTATGACATATTTTTGACTTTTCAGCATGGTTCAAGTCCGCGGAAGACTAAATTTGATGTTTTGTTGTTTTTAATGTAAAATTCAGGATTTGATGTCCAATTAATTGTCCACCAACTTGGTGCACTTACCCACCCTTATAAATTGACTGAACTTTGTGTTGTAAGTTTTGTGATGGAATGTTCAAACACTAATATATTAGAGAACCATTATCAAGCAAAGACAAATTGTGTATGCATACTCAAGTACATTTTTATTTAAGCATGCAATTTCAAATTACACACTTAAAAGAGGAAAATTCGATACTAAAATATAGTGGCTTATTATTTTGTAATACCAAGTTTGTCTATTCTCATTTACTAAAAAATGTAAAATTTTTGAATCCAATCATTTTATCTTTCTAGCTCTTCTTTGAATTTTTTAATCTTTGCACACTTATACATTATCAATTTAAAAACTATTATTAAATCAAAGAAAACATTAACCCCTTTACTTTAAGCCAAAAATTTATTGTATTGATTTAATAAAATTAAATCTTAATTAGAGGACTGAGATCAATAAGATAATATAAGAAACACATAAGATGTAACATACTGATGACAAACAAGTGTAATCAACAAGAGCATGAGAGTGACTTAGCTAATTCCGAGCTATCATCTGCTAGATATGGGATAGAATAATGATGTAATAGGATATATTTTGGTTGAATGTATTTCATATGGAGAATAGATATATGAAATTATTTTAAACATTAGAACCTAGAAGGGGACATGATTGTCCCATGTCCTGAGTGTCTGCATGCCCAGGGTGTTAGTGCCTTGGCGGTGAGTCTAGATTTTGGTATTTTTAGGGTCTGATCATGTCACTTTCACTTCACTTTGTGTCACTCCAAATTTACTATAGGGTTTTCTTGTCACACATGTACCTACAAAATAAACCCTAACTACTTGCACAAGGCTCAAGAACATATTATATGGAATAAAATATGTATATGTTTGAGTTAGATTGACCTCGATGGGAACTCTAATATGATTGCCACCGAGTGTTGCACTACATTTCAGAATCAATGTAGTTCTAGTGTGTGTGTGTGTGTGTGTGTGTGTGTGTGTGTGTGTGTGTGTGTGTGTGTGTGTGTGTGTGTGTGTGTGTGATAGAATCATTTCCCTTGAAGATAGGTTACCCTTGTGCTATTCGCACCAAGATAACATGCTACAATAATTTTCCCCCAAGATGAATGTGTGTGATGGAAATCAAAAACATTCTCTTCCTATGGAATGAATACTACATCCCAACTGCATTCCTCAAGTGTTTCTCTTTCCCCAGCAGTAGACATAAAGTAATAGCCTAAATTTCCTAGTTTTCCTCTTGCTCCTTAGAATAGTTAGTAAGTCATGTATATATATGATTCATTTTCTTGAATTTTGTTATTAACAACTCTAAAATATGACCCAAAGTGATAAATATAAGTTAAGAAAAGATAACAATTGATGTGGCATTTTAAACACAAGAAAAGAAGGGAAAAAGACTGAAAGTGCCCAAAGGGGATAGTAGCACCTAGGCACTACATGCAGAGAGATCTGAAGATAAAATATGAATTACTAAGTTAGGTAACACATTGTGTGATGTCCAAAAGTAATGGGATAATTATAGAAAAGTAGAGAATGAAATCATGTAAAGATACATCAATGTATAAGTAAAACAAAACAAGTGTTTTCAATGTCTAGATTTCTCGCTTAGGAATAATGCATATATTGACATACTAAAGTCATGAAATAATAGTACTAAGTGCATAATTTTGTGTCTACATTTTCCCCACTTTATGATAGTGATTGAATATTTGGTAGCATAAATTAGACATGAAGAGAGTACTTTGTGGAGATATGTATAGAGTTATAACCTGATAACATTTTGAATGGATATTGTACAAGTCATATGGAGTCTAAGAGGGGATGAGAACCCTAGGGGTGACATGTATGTGTAGTGGAAATTATACCTACATTTGTAGCTAAATGTTTTCTTTTCGTGGTTTATTTTTTTCTTGAGATTTCTCCTTATTCCATTTTTGTTGCCTTTTGTTGGGATAAGGATGGACCTACAAAAGAAGAAAAGTGTAGTCAATGCTCATGATATATGAAATTGAACTTTAACTTAGATAAATAAGAATAGAAATTCATATGAAAAATAAGTGAATCAAGGATAAAATACACCTGAATGTCACTAGAGAAAGTATATAATTTGTCTCATGATTTTTTTCCTTAGAGATGGTTAGAAGGGTCGAGAGTGATCAATTCTCAAATTGATGTGAATATTATGAGGATTTAGGTGTCCTATCACCAGAGGAAGAGTGTTGGGAGAGCTGTTGGATTCATTGTCCACCCATTGCTGATTTTTCATGGATAAGTGTCACTAAAGATGGTCACAAACCCAATAGTAACTAGCCACGGATGACACATTTTTCTAGACATATCGTTGTCCCTACATATGCCCTAGGTACCACTCCTTATTTGATACCGGTAGAAAAGATGTAAACTGAAAAGAAGACTAATTAGTTCCCTTGCTCAAAGTATGAAAGTTTCCACTGATTTTATTCCTTTTGTACTAGATAGTAAACTATATCTAATTATATACTACTATATTCAAAGAAAACCTCACTGAGAAATTTTTCAACCTACAAAGTACTGTATTTCCCAAGACAAAACCACCCAGGTGGGACACTAACAACCATTGTTCCTATGTGATCTAGGTGCTTCATTACATTATGATGTTTTTATCCCAAGTCTGATTCTAAATCATTTTATTATCTCTAGTTTGATCAAATTTTGTTTTTTTATCATTCTATTAATGGCTTCTAAACTACTAAGAGGGTGAAATAATCACCCGATGATTTCCCCACTTGTTTGGGGTACATGAGGTGAGAACCGCCTAAATGAGGGAATTTGACGCTGATGTGTGCATATGAAGAATAAATCCTATATGGGGAATAGGGAATGTGCATGATAAAAATCATGACACGTGCAAAAAAATGAGAAAAACTAGAAAAAAATGTTAGTGACAAACAAACATGATATAATGTAATAGAAACTAGTCAAACACAAAATAACACAACAAGAGAGCATATTAGTAGATGGTGGAAATCATGACACACAACTTAGGATGTCATAAGATACTCAAGGCCTTCAAGTACATAGAAACAAAAAAATTAACTAAGCATAGGGCATAGCCCACAAATAATTAAAAAACAAGACACAAGACACACACAAAATAGATAACCATGGTTGGAAGTGAGCATTTAAGATAAATGTTCCATATGAAGAACCTATTAAAATGTTAGAATAATTGATAATATGTTGCAATATATGTATCTAAATTAAATATAAATGAAATTAGTAAATTTTATGATGACAAAAACTAAATGTGGAAAGGTATCTAAGGTAGATACCCCCTGGGAGCTAAGTGGGATTGGTAGTAGAGAACAATGTCAAGCATCATGCATCATGTTTGAATTCACACACACACACACACAAATGTGTGTGTGTGTGTGTGTGTGTGTGTGTGTGTGTATATATATATATATATATATATATATATATGTATGTATGTATGTATGTATGTATGTATGTATGTATGTATGTATGTATGTATGTATGTATGTATGTATGTATGTATGTATGTATGTATGTATGTATGTATGTATGTATGTACAAGGATAGAACATACTATGAATCAAGCTAACATGATAAGAAAAGTGCAACATAAAATAGTATAAGAAATCAAAAAGACATCCAACCATGATCTAAACTAATGTTTTTGTGAGAACTATGTGAATTTTTTTGTATTATTATCATATGAAATATTATGACTAGGGAATGTGATCAAGGTTTCCCTTAGTGTATGCATGTAAGGTGAGATTTATTTAGGTGTGTCCTCAATAGTCATGTTTAAAACTAGAACAAGAGTGCATCATAAGGTAACAAGGGGGAAATGGTATGTCCCCAAGTGTGAATTCCATAGCTATTTATCCAATAAGGATAGAGGGAGAAGGCCCACTATTTTTAATGTGAGAGAGTAACACATGTGAACATGATTCAAGAACCTAGTGTCATGTGAAAATGCATGTTTCATAATGTGCATAGTAGGACTATGTCGTGTATGTGGATAATGAGACCGTGAAGTGGACCTAGATGTACCATGTGTATTATGCATCCTAAGTAAATACATTTCCCTATAATGTGGGCTAAAGGACTAATAAATATGTCATGGGTGAGAAACAAAACTCATATGTAGAGGAGAATTAGATGGAGGTGTGGAAGAAGAACAAGGAATGATAAGAGTTCTAGATTCATTATTATTTTATCTCAAAGCCATAAGACCATCATCATTAGCTGTATAAGTAGGTACACTAGTTTTAGTAGCAACTAAATATATGATGGGGATATGTTCCAAAGATAAAGGGGTCCGTGGTGGGATGCCTTGAATAGTGACAACATGATGCTCATGTATGAAATTAAGACATAAATGAACTATGGATGAGACAAATTTGGCATCCTTAAGCTAAGGAAGTCTTAATACCATGTCATAACACATAACCTCAGATCTAACAGAGAAAGGTGTAGAGTTAATAAGATGCCTAACAATGATTGGGAGAACCACATGCCCATGATAAGTAGGTGATCTAAGTGTCATCTAGGATAATGGAAAGCTAATAGCTCACAAAAAGATAATGAACATGCATTACGTTTGAAAGTAGGATGCACCATAACATTTTTAACAACATGAATACCAACAAAAGCATCAATGTGTAATCTATGTGATGAAAAATAAGCATGAAAATTTGCATCAAGTAAAAGTAATAATAGATGAGGAATATCAATAGTACCAACAAGAAACCCAAGAGGATGATAAGAAAAGGATGAAGGTAGAACCACATGATAAGCATGATTGGAAGAAGATTCAGGAGCTATTTTTTCATGTTTGGGAAATGGATCATTGAAAATATTAAGCTTGTTATTGTCATTAGTAGATTTAGAAATAACAAGCTTGGGTAGTTCAATTGCATTATTTTCAATCAAGTCTTGGATCAAATGTCTAAGCTTAAAGCATCTATCAGTGGAATGGCCATTACATATATGATAATCACAATGTGTATTTTCATCAAAACTCTTGCCATGAGGATGATTAGGATCTAGCTCAAGAGGGGATGGAAGATAAATCAAATTAATTTCAATGAGATGAGGAAATATTACATGAGGTGGATATGGTAATCTAGTAAAAGTGTGTCGTGTAGGTTGTAGTTGGATATTTGTTGGTTGAGATACAACATTAAAAAGGCTTAGGATCATTAGGATTTCTCTTAAAGGTGGATTTAATTTGGTATTTGTTTGTAGTTTGATTGTAAGTATTATCAACACACTTATGCTTTCCCATATAAAGTAACCTAGATTCATGTTATTTAAGAGTGAAACATAAATTATTAGAAGAGTGAAAAGAATCAAATGCCAAAAATTCTTGTAAAGAAGGAAATATAATTTGGATAAATAGATATTGAAATTTAGATTCATCCAAGACATTATTTATTTTAGTAATATTATTCTTAGAACATAAAACATAGTCACTAATATGTTCATTATATTCTTGATTCATTTTATCCATTTATGCAATGGATATTTTAGTTCCAATGTTCATAGAAACATGAGTCAAACATTGATTTTATAGAGGAGTGAAATATTTAATAGAGTGTAAAGAAAACTCATAAAACCATCGCAAAACATACTCTTGTAGGATCCTAGGAAAAAACTTGATCAATAATATATCATCACAAGCATAGTCCCAATTCATGCAACACAAAATGAGATAAGATTCTCTTGCAGATCTCCATGGCTATAAAAAGAGGAAACTTGGGTGAAACAAAATTAGGAGGAAGTGGGTAATAAGAAACTTCGGGTGTAAGAGGACTATGTAGGAGAAGCGAAAAGAGATGGAGAAGAAGAAGAAGAGGCATGTTGCAACTAACAAATTTGATCCTGTAAATCATGATAAAAGAAATCTAAGGAATGGATGCTTGAAGAAGAACTAGGTTGGATATGAGAAAGAATATGGACAGGTGGATTCCCCCATAGCGGGGTTAGAAGAAAGTGGAATAAAAGAGTTGGGGTACTTAGTAGGAATGTCATTACTAACTGAAGGGGTTGATTTAAATAACCATTGTTATTTTTCATGAGTAGGATATAACAAGATATCCAAGTTATTGAGATGGTCAACAATGTATGTATTTAGTCCGTAATATTTTTAGTAGTAAATTCATGAGAAACGCTAGCCCTGTTGGGAAATAAATAGATCCAATTTGTATAATTCAATAAATGGGTTCACCAAATGATTTAACAAAATAAAATCTTAATAATATGACCGAGAAAAATCATAAATTATCATAAACACAAAACATATAACATGCGGTGGCAAGAAAGTGTAATCAACAAGATGGTGAGACTTACTTAGTTGATTCCTAACTCGTACTGCAGATCTCGGCTAAATAATGATGAAACAAGATAGATTTGGGTTGAATGTACTTTATTTAAAGAACACAAATCTGCAAGTCTTATGGATAGTAGTATATGGAAGGGGGTAGGAATGCCAAAAGCACTAGTGTATGCATCTTTGGGAACTAGTGTCTGACAAAGTGAGTCTCGGATATGGTATTTTTAGGGTATGATAATATCACCTTCACTTTTCTTTGTGTCACTCGACTATTTTGTATGGTTTTTGTCACACTTGTACCTATAAAAAAACCTTGGATACCTACATGAGGCTCAAAAACACATTAGATGGAATAAAATATGCATATGTTTGAGTCGGAATGACCTCGATGGTCACCCCAATGTGATTTTCATCAATCACTTGCACTACATTTTAGAATCAATGTAGTTCTGGTGTGTGTGTGTGTGTGTGTGTGTGTGTGTGTGTGTGTGTGAGAGAGAGAGAGAGAGAGAGAGAGAGAGAGAGTGATAAAATCATGTCCCTTAAAGCTAGGTTTCTATACTTACATGAAGATAACAAGATACAACTAGTTTTCACAAGATAAATGTGTGTGATGGAATTCTAAATTTTCCTTATCTATGTAGTGAATAATGTATCCCAAATATAGTCTTCAAGTGTTGCTCTTTTCCCCTATAGTAAATAGAAGGTAATATCCCAAATTTCCTAGTAGTCGTCTTTCCCTTTAGAATAGTTAGTAAGTCATGTATATATGATTCCTTTTCTTGAATTTTTCAATAACAACTCTAAAAGCTGACCCAAAGTGATCAATAGAAGTTAAGAAAAGATAATAGTTGATGTGGCATTTTAAACATAAGAAAAAGAGGGTACAAGGGAAGAAACACCCAAAGAGTATAGTAAATTTTGGGAAATCCTATCCCCATTTAGCATTAGTGTCTGGAGATTTCCAAAGATAAACAATGAATTACTAACATGGGTAACACATTGTATCATTTTGAAAAGTAAATGGATAATTACATAAAAGTAGAGAATGAAATCATGTAAATATAAAGCAATGCTAAAGTAAATAAAAATAAAAGTTTTCAATGTGTAGTTGTCTTTCTTAGGAATCATGCATATAATGACATAGTAGAGGTGTGATATAATAATACTAAGTGCATAATTTTCTGTCTAAAATCATACTTCATGTCGTTTCTATCAAAGACTTTAGAAACATTTTCGATGTAGAATATTTTCTTAAATGACTTGTATGGTCGTATCTCTTTACATTATATGAATATATTTTCAATTTTAATTTTTATTGGGTCATTTAATATTCATATGGTCATTCTTATTAGAATATTAAACCTATAGAAGGCTATATAAGAAATTCAATATCACTTTGTAACTCACCTAGAACTCTTATAAGCTTCTATTGAAAATATCATTCCAAAATCACTCAAGGGTCTCCCAACTATACCAAATCAATTGCAATTCAATTAGAGTAGTCCCTATTATAGGTTTAAAGAAGTCAAACAAGCCAAATATTCTAACGTATTCCATTTAAAAGCATGGAAAGGTCATAGAGCGATGTTTTAACACAAGAAAATTCACTTCAAACATTGTCAAAGGGTTTCAAGGAATAAATGGTGAGGTTACATAGATGAGGAACACCACATTACATTACTACCATGATGGATATGTTATATGCTATATAGTTATCCACTATAATTTTATCAAGATACATGAGGAAACCCCTAGGGGGTTGGCTTAGATTGCAATCACACTTACAAAAACACATATGAAAACTACACAAAGTCTTATCTCACACAAGGGAATGCATTGAAACTCTTGGATTGGTTTGATAGTTTGGATTTATTTCTAAGGGTAGTCAAGCCTCACCACACACATGATCTCTCCTTTTTTGTTTTTCTAATGCTTTGATGAAGGGTAGTGCATATTTCTATGGTTTTGACATTGTTATATATGATCACAAGTAATATTGAAGTTGTGTGAGAAATAATGGCATAAAAAAAAGGTAATTTTCATACAAGTGAAGCATAAAATAATAATTTATCCCAAGTGCTCAAGGATCCAAGACCATATAATCTTAGGTCATGACTGTACACTTCTAGTCTTCGTTGTATAATAGTCGTATAATCCTGCCCATGCTCAATTTCTAGTTCTAGAACTCACAAAAAGCATATCCATTCTCTGATATGACTTTCCCACTTATGTGCACATCTAGGTATTCTCTATTTTGATATGTATTTAACTAATTCTTCTTCTCTTATTGTGTAGTTGAGATATCATTTATCGTTTATCAATTGTACTAAGTATTTAAGTAGTATTCTAGCTATGAATGGTTAATTGTAAATTGATTGAATCATAATAGTCATTTCTTCCAAACCATATCATCCTCTTTATTATTGTACACTTTGATAATATATATTTAATTAGGGTGTAAAAACCTACACAATAAAATGCCCTTCTATGTTAGGTGTCGAACCGACCACGAAATAGTACTTTTGGCCACCTTTGGATTCATGCAAAAGTCAAAGTCCTCTATTTGACTTGAAATTTTACTAGAAGGTGGATATTGTTATACAAAAATAACTTTCCATCTATGTTAGAGATATTCAGTTGTTTGGTACTTTTTGCATAATCAATTTGTTTTCTAAATATAAAAATTTCTGGATTAGGATTTTTTTCAAGAATGTAGATTATGAATTTCTAAGTGTTTTTATATTTTATTGCAATATTGTATTCACAATAGGTTTTAATATATTCAATAATATTTGGAATTAGTAAGGATTTACTAATCATTTTTGATATTTCACATGTAAATGGGTATGCATTATGGAAATTTCTAGGACCCACGTTTAGGTTAATGTGTTCTTGAGTACTTTCAATGATGTTTATGCCATTATGTGACTCTTGAAAGAGATTAGTGATAAATTCCTTATCACTATGTTTTTTATATGCATTCCACTCATACCTTGATATGTGATATATTGTTCAATACTTAAGTGTTTCCCCTCATCTATATTTTTTTATGTAGTTATTTGTATGGGGGATATTGTCAACATACTAGCAATCAATATTATGATCAAATCCTACTGTTCAAAGAGATATTAGTACTCGTCACCATTTCCTAATTTATTTCGTAGTTACATTGGCTCAAAACCCATGTATTATGGTAAAATGAGATGACGTCCAAAATTATCTTCATACTATATGGTAATCTTCAAAATAAATTTAATGGGACTTGAGCTATGATTTACTTCACAAAACTAGAATTTTCTTAAGGAGGGGTGTTGGTGTGCACATCACCTTTCTTATTTTAAGATTACTTAGGATAGTATATCTTTTTATATTCTCTATTTCTAGTATTAAGGGTTAATGTTGGTTTATTTAACCAATCATATACTATTGTAAGTGATTAAGATGCACATGTAATATTAATATATTTTAATATGTAGATAATTCAAAATTTGTACAAACTTAAGCACATCTATTATTAGGGAAGAGTATCGACCAAGTTATTTGCATGATTGAATTTATTAGTAATATCAAAAGAATCCTCTCAAGTAACTACCTTTCAATCCTCATAATATCCTTTACTTATCTTTATAAAAGCATGGAGCTATAGTGTTAGCGATTAATTGTGAAAGAGAGATCCATTGTAATATTTTTTTTTGGGAAAGGCCGTCGTCCCTCCTTCATATTTGCACTTAATATTACTATAGTTAACTACCTTGACATATCCATATTTAAATTTATTTTATGTTTCATAGGAATATGCATTCATGTAGGTGTTTGTATTGAGGTTATTAAAATGATTTTGGAGATTTATTTTTGGATAATTTGGGGTGACCAATCCCAATTAATAAAACCAAACTATCCAATGATGTTGGGGAACAATAAACCCAATACTCATTATTTGAGGATTGATATGTAATGTACCACTCAAAATTCGGCCATGGGTTGTCTTGGAATTATTCCAAAGTTGATGAGTGTTATGAAACCAAATGTAGACCACTCATACCAACTAAACCACACCATTGCAAGATGATCTAGATTCCAAGTTTGCATGATAAAAAGGAATGAAATATACTCATTTCACAACCATACTCAAAGTAATTGATAATATTGGATGATTGAAATGAAACATTACATATTCATTCCCCTGTTAGAAATTGTAGTAGTTAAGTTTTGAAATAAAATGACATATGCCACTATAATGTGATGTATTTTGTGTACATAATAGAATTGAACTAACCTTCATTCCGATACATTTGTAACAAGTTGAGTGTAAATGTACTAAATTTTATATCACCATGTCTAATTCACCATTGGAACTTCTTTGTTGGATTTATTGTCTAAACCACTATGCATTATTCATTTTTAAACTACTAAAATTTACTCTCCAAACTATACCCAAAAATAGGTAGGTAGAGGATGAAATTGGCGTCTATTGTTCTACTTTAGAAAATTGGAACATACACTTACCATAAGATCACATCAAGTTGAATTTGAAAATATTAACATCTCCATGAGTTATATTAGAGAGTAGTTTTATTATAATACCACATTTTTCATATCCCTATGAAAATCGCAACATAGTTTTTGAGATCTTCTCACCAAATGACATCCTTTCATTATTTTTAGTCTATTATAAAATCTTGTCTTATTTCACTTTGTATAATCCAATAAAATAATAGCATGTTGATTCAAATCCATCTAAATTATTTTTAAAACTTTCATTTTTTTTTAATGATATATTGTTTAGGTAAGATGGATGTATAAGTCATAAGTTTGTGTTATGCGAAAAATCAAAGTTTTGTTTATTTAATTAGTTTTTTTGTAGTGAATGTATTTGTATGTTGTAACATGATTTTGTTAACTATAAATTATACTTAAGTTTTTTTATAGTATAGCCATAATTTGAATCATTTTGTGTTATTGTATAGATAACCGGTTTGCATAGACCAAAAGTTTTTCAAAATGATTGAATTTATTTTTTCCTGAATTATATATGGATGCATTATTGATTGAAATAGGTGTCCCATTTATAATCCAAAATTGAGGAGGAATTTTTACAATTATATACCTATTTATGCTAAAATAACTAGAGGATGGAGGAACATGAGATTGGAGGTCAATCAACACCTCTCACTAATTATAGAGACAAGGACACAATAAATATTTAGTGGCACAACTTGTTTATATTTTTATGTGTATGTGAGCATGCATATGTGTTTTAATAAAATAAGATTATTTTAAACAAATGAATAGGGTATAAGATCACTATAAAGAAATTTTGTTGCGTACTTCTATTGTAATTAGACAACGATAAGCTCAACACTCAATGAAAATGAAAGTGGTAATAATTGAATTCTCTACTCTAATTTATTGTTGGAAGTATGGGGTTGGTTTGTGTAAAGACAAACATTCACAAGAACTTAAAGCATGAGTAGTTTTGGTTGCATATGTAGGTGATCACATGTGACAGATATGTGGAGTAGTAGAATGCATACCTAAAGTATGTATTAACATGTGTTACTATTTTATTTTGTGTGTTGTGGTGGTTTTTCCCATCTTCTTGTTGTGATCTCAATTCAATGGTGCTTTTGTTAATAAGATATTGTATCACATGCTTTAACTTAAAACATTAATTATTAAAATGCTCCAATGTACTGATGATAATAATCAATAGGGATTGGAATCAAAGGATTTAGGATGAGGTCTACTCATATCAACCTTCATAGGTAGTAAGACAAATACAAGGTTACACTCATTTTAAGTATAACATGTGGTGGTGATGAAAATCATGTGAATATCCATGTAGAATGAGATTGTAGTTAAATCTTAGTAGTTTGTTTAGATATGACATTAACTACTAGTTTTTATTTATGATTACATTCATTATATTTGTCTTTGTACCTTGGTTTTAGGCACATGCTTAAGCTTATTAAATGTCAAAACCATAACTTATATTTATTTAAGGGTGTGAGATAGCTAATCAAAATATAAAAATATATCAAACATGATAGATCTTTGTAAAAGCACTAGTAAATTCTATGTAAATAAATCTTGAAGCTCATTATCCAAAAGTGAGTTTTGAGCTTAGTAAGCATAGTTTTGTATCTCAATACATGGTCACCGATTGGATCATTAGATTCCTTTTAGATATTTTCTATTTATGTGTAAGATAAATTTTCACCAATGTTGATTAAAAATGTGCTAGAAATTGATCAACCAAAGGATTGAATAAATTTACTAATTATAGAGGGAGGTCATAAAATTGTAGTGTATAATAATTAAGCATCCTTATAAATATCTTAGTGAGATATTTTAGTCATAGGCATGGTCTAGACACGTTACATAGAAATATTAAAGATGTTGTTTGAGATCCCTTTACCTTTATATTGTGGGATTTTACGAGTGAAAAATTCTATGGGTAAAGTATAGGAGGACATATTGGGTTATAATTTATTTTGAAATATGAGATATGAATCCATGGCATGAGAAACCCTATACACACCCTATTATAGATACAACACCTTATCCTATAGATCAAAAACGGTCTTCTTAAGGGAATGTGTAGAGGATGAGGTGAATAAGGATCCATGCATATGAAAAGAGGGTGACGGAATTTTAGTATGATTTGGAATGGGATTTGAAATTTGTAGAGGGATGATAAGTTTCCCCATAATAATTATAACTTATATGTAGATATAATGGATATAAAATTTTCTTATTTCATCTCGTGTTATGAATAACAACACATCAATGAATTCATGATGAAGATTTAGATATTATAGAAACTCTCACTAAATCAATAACATCAAAAATTCTGAGGATGAAGAGGGGACATTATCATCTTGAATAAATTGAGAAGTTATAGTAAGGAATATCATAATAAAATCATCAATATGGCGTTTAAAAGTAGGGGTATCAGTATGCACTTGAAAATCACAAGAGATTTCCAACAACACTCAAATTATCAAGGGTGATCCAAGATATTTGGTTTGAAAATTATGTGGTGTGAGTGGATATTGATTTAGAAATGGGTGATTTTTGTGTCTAGAAGGATTCTTCAACCTATACCAAACATGTTATGTTATCTTGACTTTTAATCTAAAATAGTGAACTAGATAAGAATGCAAGTCCTACAATAGTTTCAATGTGAATCAAGTGTTGTGGTTCTGATTGATGTTGGTATAGAGAAATGGGATTAAGCTACATTGGATCACTCATGGCATTTATTTATTTATTTTAGGATGGTATTTCTCGAGAGATGGTCATGTGAGTGTGGTAATTATAAGGAAATAAGATACGACTATACATGATGATGAAGAGATACATAAAATCCTGATTTTATCTTGAAATCATTGAAGGTCGCATATATTTTGGTAGATTTATTTGGGTGTAGGAAATTCTTTTGTGTTTAGTATGTGGAATTGATTAACAATGAGATGGGGTATGGTGGTGGAGTTAAAGATCTCACATATTAATTAGGAGTTGATGTAATAGTGTATGTTTTCCACTTAAGAGGAGATGTAACATGTGGTAATTTACTTACCTTTCCTAGATATACTTCGATATCAAGTGTCATCCAAAGGGTGAAAAGTATCCCTATACTTACACTATCTAGATCAGGATTTGTGTGTTTGGTTATAGCTTGTCTAGGAGATGTTGAGGTTTTAAGCTTGAGAAAGAGATGTTGGAGTGTTGATTTGAAATATTTAGGAGTGGAATTATTTGTATTTTTGGTTTGGGTAGATAAAAATTACAACAATGTTGCGAAATTTGATTGTGGGAGAAATTAGTTCGATCTTCTAAGAAAGAAAAGTGGTTGTGTGTAAGTTTTTATTGTGGAAGATGTGTTGGCTGATTTTTTTATGGTAGGAAAGAAAGTATATTTTATGTTTTTGTGTCTACAAGTTATAAATATGAGATATTATTTTTTCAAGATTTTTTTCTAATTTAAATATATTAAATTCAAACAACAAAAAAACATGTTAGATCCAAATATTAATGAAAATTTTATTTTCAAATTATTGAATAATATGATTGGATGCACAATAGAAAATATCTTTACAACTAAATGAGAATGAAATGATAATATATTATATCTATAAATGTAAAGAGTTTCTCTAGATGGATGCAATGTAGATGTAATAAGATGCAATGTTTTATTTTTATTAAATTCTTTTTAAATTATTTGTGAGATAATTTTTATATATCTAAATGTAGGAATGCAACTATCATAAACTAATTTAATATTTGATATTAATTGTGAAATAATACTTAGAGCCAAGAAATGTATTCATTTAAGTAAAATTATAAGTTAATACTAATATAAGTCTTCCTTTCCTATTATTTCTCTTTTTGAATTATTTCTAAAATTATAATAAGAATAAATACACAACTAAAGAAAAAAATGAAACACCCATCCATTTCTATGATGAGGAAGAGTCTAGAAATGATTTGAATGTCACACTCAGTATTCTATAGCTTTACAATGTGATCAATATAACCTAAGGAAAGCAAAACAAACAAGGTGGAAAAAATCAATTCATTATAATGAAAGAAGAAATTTTGTAGATGTGTGGCTCTAAAGCGATCAAGAGAATGGGATTGGTATCCTTTATATTTCACCACGTGGAAGTAGGGAAATTTTAGGATGTTGCTAAGATTCATATGGAAGTAAACATAAAAGGTAGTTCTTATTCCTACGATCTTAAACAATAAAAATTTTCTAAAATGATTGTGTTAAGAGTAAAACATGGAAAATGGATCTTAACTTAGAAAAACCTCCAAATATTAATATTTGAAAAATTAGTTCTTCAACTTAAATTTTTCAACCTAAAAATGATCATGCATTATATTTTTAAAAGAGAGGAAATTTCAATAGTGAAGTTGATAAAATCCAAGTGTGAGATAAAATGCAAGTTATAACTGGATGGGAGAGAGTGAAGTCAAGTTGGTATGGAGTGATGTGGGAGTGAACAAGTATGATTGGAATATGAGTTAGATAAATAAAATTAAACTCAATTCAAAAATGCATGCTTGAGATAAAATTAAAAGTTTACGTAGAGGTCATGCGAACCACGATAGTGAGTGTAGAATTTTTAGCTAGAAAATTTGATTACTCGATGATTAACAAAGGTGTCACGATGATTTACAAGACCTCCATGATAACTATGTTAAGCACCACTATGATTGAGGTACATAAAAGTAAAGTTACCCTCAAAATTTGAAGAAAGAGAGGAATCCTTCCTTCTCGTACTTGGGGATAGTGCTAGGGAGAAATTAGAGAAAGAATAAGAAAAATTCTGTGTAAGGGACACAATAGGGTTTGATAACTTTTATATGGTTTTAAGGTCATAACATCATCATCAAAATCTTAAAATATAGGATCATGAAAATTTTAGGTTTGTACATATTTACGCTTAGGGATGTGCCCTATAATTGATTAGTGAGGGAATGTTTCCTAATAAGTGTACATCATTGAACATGGAGTCAACATCTATATGAAGAGATGAGAATAAAAAGAAAACATGTAATATAAAAAATTTAAAACTTTTTGGAAATGAAACTAATGATAATGGGGGTGTCAAGTCGCCTTTTATGCCTAAAAACATAGGTAAATCATCAAATATAAACCATCAAATACTATAAAAGGAAACTTTTCAAATTTATTGTTTAAATAATAAGAACTATTTATATCAAGATTTACCCAATTTGGAAATCATTTGTGTATTTGATTTGTTCACATTCTATATCTTTGCAACAAGATATGACTATTTTGTGAACACATATAGTCTATGGGTAGCTTGTGATGAGAGCATTAAGGGGGTGCTAGAAACAATAGGTGGAACATTGAGACATGTTAGCTTTGTACTTTGGGATTTAAAATAATAAACTGATGAAATATAGGTATATTGTTAGTAGAAACTAGAGAAAATATAGTCAAATTGTTAGTTGGGATGGGAAAACTAGGGAAATCTAATATTTTTTTGTCTTTTATGCTAGTTTTAAGTGATTTTAGGTTTGAAAGGTGTGGGTAAATTTTAGTTGCATGGCATAACTTTTGGTCCTAAAAAAACTACCATTTATGTGAGAATGAATGAAAATTACATGATTGTGTCAATGGTTTCATGATTGTTGTGATAATTGTGTAATTATCCGTAGAATTTATAAAATTTCAATCTATAAAGACTAGAGGTTGCACAACTACCATAGAAAAAGTGTAATTGTAATGGAAGTAATGTAACCATCAATTGTGTTTACAACATCTCAGTAGATTTTAATATTTTTTAACTCATTTTTCAATTATAATTTTTCTCTAGGGATGCAAGGAGGTTATGTGAGGTGGATGTGGTTATAACATTGTTGACTCCCGTGAGATTAAAATTTTAGATAGGGTAGGGATATCGGAGATTGTATGAGTACCATTCATGGGACCTACTAGAAATATTTGTTGTGATCTATTTATGCATTGATATTTCAACCAAAACAATTTCTTATTTCCATGAGATCCATGATATTGGACCATCATCTTAGAGGATGTATATCAAATCATGAAATTACCTATTATGGTTCAAAAATTACTTTATTAGAGGCTATTGATTTAGATGAGAGACAGAGGTGGTAAATATACTCGGTGATGATTAGGTTCCCGATACATGTGCCACATAGGGGTTAAACTTCTAGGATTATGGAAATAACCTATCCCAACTTTAAGATGGTCACTATTGGTATATTGGCCTCTTTGATCATTGGGGATAAGGGAATTAATAAAATATTTTATCATTGGGTTCCATTAGTGAGGGATATTGAGGAGTATGGCTGATGTTATAGCTGGGTATAAGATATTCTTTCTAACATGTACCTAGATATTTATAGGATAACATAGTCGGGGCGTAGTAACTTAGCTACTCAAACCTTATCATGAGTTGGGTTTATGAGGATTTTATTCCAATTTATAGGGGATTGGGGTAGGTGAGGAAAGGGCCATTAAATTTAAAAAATGGTTAGTCATAACAAAATTTAAAGATATTCCCTAGGAGGTGGGGACTATTATAGATGAGTACTTGATGGTAAAATCAAATTCGGGAGGTAAGGATAGTGGTATGATAAGTTTTTTTATCTAATAGCACATGCTCCATGGTAGTATAGGTCAAGGATGATCATGATCAAGTTGAGAGACACATGGTAAGATGAGAGATCCAATTATTTAAGATTCCTTATGCAATTGTGTTGACAATACCCATAGTGTCATATAAAGGAGATAGGAAGACTTGTGATGCACATTTGGGGAGATTATCTTGGAAACCATTGATTATTGGCATCCCCATTGAAAAATAATGAGGTGTAACAGTCATACTCATAAGGGTAAAGGACATATTCAATAGTAGTATCCCATGGCTAGGTTGGTGATTAGATAGGTTGTAGTAGGAAAAACTCCCCAAGTAGGTATTTACACCTTTTTTAGGTTTATTTAGGTTTTTATGCAATACATAACAATGAAAAGGAATTCAAGGTTTTAAGACTATGAGATATTCTAATAAATTAATGCCCAACATTAGTTATGTAAAATTAGAATAACATATTTGTTCTTTTGATAAATGAATACAAGCTCAAAATAATTAAGAGAGAGTGAAACTTAGCTTTCAAAAGTTTTATAGGAAGAATATGGGAAGACAAATCGGAGAAACTAGAAGTGTGGAGCCTAGAAAATATTCATTAATGGATTTCTGTTGGTCGTCAAAATTGCACTCATGTCTCGGATTTGGAAGAACCGAGTTGTTTGTGACAACAATGGAACCATCCCCAAGTTGTGGGACCTTGCGCGCTTGGGACATATCTCGAGAGAAGGATGGTTCCTCTATATAATTCTACTGCTACTACTACTCCTAGTGTTGAAAGGGAAAACTAAGCTAATAATGCCAAGGGACTAAGGATAGAAGGATAACATGAAAGGAAACTACACTAAAAGGTGATAGCACTAGAAAAAGAGGGATGAACACTATCTATTCTGAGTGAAAATGAAGGGAAATGCGTGAAAGAAGGCTAGGCACGTGTAGCACAACTAAAACATATTTACAGATCAGTTTCATGGAACACAACTAAATAAGGAGTTGCAAGGGACGTAGAATGGCACAATGAGCACACAATGTAAAATAAAGGTAAGAAGAAATAATATAAACATGCTCATGACATAGAATAGTCACAAAACAATGCTTCCATTACTTCCATAAATACATAGAGCTATTACAATGGTGAAAGAGGTTGGTATCCACATGCATGAGCCAGATCTAGCGGTCTACGAATCAAAATACTGAAAATATGAAATCCTTAGCAAAAGTGTAAGGATCCAAAAATGTCCAACATAAAAAATGAACCCAGCTCTTACATTTATAGATGAATCCATGGAAGAAGAAGAGAAGAAGGAGGGAAAACCCGAATTTGAAATAAAACCACCAACAAGAAGCATTCAATGCATTTAAGCCTATAGAATGTTATTAATTATGAAAATCAAATTAAAAAAGATGTTCTACAATATTTATACATATTGGACAACAATATATAAATAAATAAATGGGTTGCATAGGTACAATTGTGAACAATACAAACAATAGTATTGTTAAAACAATACAACAACTCCCGTATGTTGAATAAAACAAAATAGATGGTTATAATTAAATATAACCATATAACAATTAATAAATAAACTAACTATGCAATGCATAATTAATTAAGGTAATAATATATTTACCCTAACACATGCACGAGCTAGATCTAGAGATCTACGACTCAAAATACAAAAAATATGAAATCCTTAGTAAAAGTGTAAGGATCAAAAATGTCCAACATAACAAATGAACCCATCTCTTATATTTATAGATGACTCAATGGATGAAGAAGAGGAGGGAACCTGAATTTGAAATAAAACCACCAACAAGAAGCATTTAATGTATGTAAATACACCTACAAATATGTCAAATACTTTTCCCCAATTTTGTTTGGCATGTTGGAGAAGGAAGGAGGGTGGATCATATCAAATCGGGTGGTTGGAGCAATCAAACTAATTTTCCCATTTCTCACCTACCAGATCCCCTGAGAATTTGAATTTGAATGTCTAGCACTGTAGCTTATGTCAGAAGCATTTGTTGGTTGAGACTAGGTGCACACCAATCAGAGCTCTGTAGCAAAAGATGTGGTTTTCAGAAGATGTCATAGCCGTCTGGGCATGCAAGACACGTGGTGTGTGCGGATTGACTAAAGAAATCACCCACTATTTATCTTGATTTTTTTGTTTTTTCCATGTGTCATTCATTGGCTAGTTATCGATTTGGCTCCCTTTTGGTGCACTTCGATATGTTGTGTGTTGCACACTCAAGTCTGAAAAAATGACATGGCACAAAAAGGCACAAAGGAGGGTGCAAAAATATGTACGTGGAAGAATGAGGTGCGGGAAGGAAGCGAAAGAAGGCATGTGTAATGCGCACAGGGAAATGGGGAAAACTGGTGAGCAGAGAACACATAGTCAAGGTAAAATTATTACAAGGTAATGTGTGATGGCGCAAGGAATGGGCGCACATGGATAAACCAACTTTAGAGCAAGTGTTAGGCATGCACACACATGATGGATGCAATGTTTGAGAGGAAAGTGGAAGCACAGGGAATGCACACAAGGGGAAGATGAAACAAAGAGGAAAAGGAAAAGGAAGGGAAGAAGGGGAAGTGCACAAGGAAATGAAACCAAGGGAATGTGCCAAGTGAACTTGAGCATGTGTAACCTTGCAATGAAGAGCTCAAAGCTAGAAAGTGTATACAAGTTACCCAAATAACTGGGAGAGTTATTTGGATAAAAAAATTGGTAACTTTTGGGGGCATCTTCCGCTAGATGAAGGAGATCAGTAGCCTAAAGCATCCATTGGGCATGGATTTTATTTTTAATCATGAAATTATGATCTACAACTTTGAAGAACTACCCCTGAAGTCACTTGAAGGATCATTTCTTGACTCTATTCTGGATCCTGCAAATTGCTAAAAATTGTCAAAGCATCTTGGAAGTAAAAGATGAGCGTGCGTAGGAAGCATGTGAGAAGAAAGAACTATGTACAAAAACAAATGTGTGTGCAACAAACTTGGGGGAATTTAAACTACTCTAATATATACAAAATGATGCGAAAACGTAATGGAAGGGTTTGAGATAGATCTGTTGGCTAGATTTTCGCATAGCATCAAACCTAGGCGATCATGAGATAAATCTCCCTCATTTAACCGGTGAGGCTCCCATGTCAAATTTGTCAATAAAAATGTGTTATTATCTATCAAGGGTTTTACTTTAACCACTTAGTTCATGAACCATAACTAAGAAGTTTTGCAGCAAGTAAGTAGCTGTCCCAAGAAAGGATTTATAGAAGAAGGAGTTAAAGGAAATACATAGAAGAAATGGGGAAGATGTGCATCCCAATTAGTAGATAGCAGAGCTAATTGTATGCTCATAGAAGAAACTTAATAGATATGAACACACAGAATTATAAAACAAAGGCAACTCTAGATCCAGATCTAAAATAACACAAATTTTATTAAGAGATATAAGATTAAAAGCAAGAAACAAAGTACACCATGACACAAAGTTCTCTGAAACCTGCTCCTTTGTATTCATTTGCTCCAAGTTGCTTTCAAGGGTCCAGTACAAAGTCTAGAACACTAGATTGCTGCTTAAAAATTCTGATCGATCCTTAACCCAGAGGTTCTTCTCCTACTTATAGAATGTAGGAGGGAAAGTACAAATGGAAAACTCAAACTGAACTGAAACATAAACAACAAGTAAAGATGACATTTGGCAATCATCCTCAACTATCTTCTCCTTAAGTGACACATGTATCACTTAACTAATAGAATGGTTCCACATGAATTTAAGTAATGGTTGCAAAACCAATAACTTAGAAGTTTTACAATTTCATCCGGGAACATAGAAAATAGAAGGAGAAAGAATAGAAGAAGTCATGCCACAATTTTGTAATGTTTATGTCTTTTTCTTGTTCTGATATTGGATATACTTTTGAACATGTAATTCAGCATCCTTCCATCTGTTTTAGCCACTGCTTCTTTCTCTGTCTTAAAATACAACAACCCTTCATTCAACACTTTGATGCATGATTCCACATCTTCCAAACTCGGCCCAAACCTCGCAATGTCTTCCTGCGGTGCCACCAGTCTCATCGATACAATTCATCGTGAAAGTCTTGGTAGCTTTATCAATTCTCTTTTGTATCATCAGAAGAGATCCTTCCAGGGAATTAAGCACCTTAGTTGAGATGATCCGCACATATGAAGTGACATTCCCGTCCACTCTCTCCTCATTGAAAGAAATGACACTGTCTGGTAAGTCTGATGTCCTACTCTTAAGTGCCTGCATCCTCTTCAGCAAAACTCTGCAGATTTCCAAATGGAAAGATACTGCAAACTCTAGCTACTTCCCCTTATCAACTGATCCATTTGGTACAATATTTTCCGCAATCAATACATCTCCCGGAAGCTTGTTGATCTCGGCCAAAATACTCAGGTTACTCTCTGCAACTATATTCATGCCTTCTATGTTTGCCATCAGTTGCTTCAGTTGATTTTCTGCATCATCCATAACCTTTAGGCGGGCTGGCACTTCTCCAAGTTGCACGAGAAGCTTGAAAAATAATCAAATCTCTCCATTCACAATAGCCTTTACTTGATCGCTTGTGTCCTCCATTTCCTACATAAGATGATCACTCACCTACTCTGAAATGGGTTGAATGGAAGGTTTAGCAACCTTGGCTATGATCTCACATAATTGAGATACTTGCTTCTGTAGCTCTTCTTTCTCCGCCTTTTCACTGTCAAGCCTAAGGAATAAAGCATCCATCAATGTCTGCGTGTCCTGCTTCAATCCTTCAGTGGTGGCTTGACCGAGGGGTACTTTGGTTACTGTCACATCCTCTACCGTGAGCTCCTCCTCTATCTTTCCTTCTACCGGAATTGATATCTCAGCAAACTTCTCTCCCGAATCCTCGATGATCAACCTAGAAGTTGTTTTGGAAACTTTAGGCCTTTTGTCTCTTCCGCCAGATTCTAGAGTAGCTGCAAGTCGTGCTCCTCTAAGTTCATCTCCATTCTTGCTTCTGGAACCAACTGCGAAGCCAACCATTCCGAGAAGTTACTTCTCAGAGAATGAGAAGTCGCTGAAGTCACTGAGTGTACTACCATCTTCTGCTCTGCATCCTCTCCGTTAGAAAGTGCCACAGTGTTATGGCTGCCATCTTCTGAATCGTCCAAAGACAAATCCCTTTTGAATTCCGCCATCTGTAGCTTCAACGTATCCTCTGGAACATGCACTGAATGAAGTGGCTGAGGGGAGAAGATGAATGTCACTGGATTCAGTGGAGGCATGGAAACATCCTGCTGTGGTGTAATAGTTGGTGAAGTACTGGGTATTGGTAAGTGAAATGTTCACATTGAGGGGGGAACATGATCAACATGATCCAATGTTCCATTTTCAGTTTTTCAGTTGAGTATGTGGCTTTTCCTATTTCCCCAAATGCAAAAAACATAGTACAGAACAAATAACACAGTGAAACGCAAAGCATCATGAGGCTTGATGAGGTAGAACAGTCAGATGTGTTCCTGTTCGTACCTAGGTTTGTGGTTAGCCTCTTGAAAACCATTGAAGGCTGTTCAGATGTGTTCCTGCTTGAGTTCCCACACTGCTAGGTCAAATGTGTTCCCTAGAGTGACTGGTTGATAAGCACACTGCTAGGTCAGATGTGTTCCCTAGAGTGACTGGTTGATAAGTAGAGGATTCCTGAGCGTGTTCCCATCCTCGTCGGTCAGATGTGTTCCCGAAAGTGCTTGGTTGATAAGAAGTTGATGTGTTCCTTCTTCTACCTTCAGTTCGAGTGTGTGCCAAGATCATGAGCGCGCAGAGGCGGCAGGTTGCAAAGGAAGTGTGAAAGTTCTTTTGTTACCATGTAAACATTAAGGGGGGGAATGTTAGGAAATTAATATTAATGTTTACTATGATTAAGAATTAATGAGTGATTTGTAATAACAAATCACGTATATATTTTGTTAGTATATAAGTTGTTATTAACAACTTATATTTATGGATATATTATTTGGTGATATATTGTTATAACAATATATCACGAATAGATTATTGTTGTAGGAGATATTTGAGGAATTGGAGTTCCTCATATTTAGGAACAATCTCTCCTATACATATGCAGTGTATGTAGAATGAAACGAATGGAACATTGGTATGTATTCCCCCCCACAATGTGAAATTCCACTCATATAGATACTGAGAAGCAAACTGCATCGAAGAACATACTCCTGAATGGATCTTGCTAGTTAGGTCTTGCTGCACATGGTCACTAATGCTAGTGAACGTATTCTTCTAGCTGACCATCTTCCAACGAAGTACGGCAGTCAGAGGACCAAGTCAGTCAGAGGATCACTGACAGTCATCTGCGCTCCAACACAACTCTCTTTCCAACATCCATCAAATACCACACAAAACAGGAACACTGCAAACAGAAGCACTCTGAGAAAATGGAAACCACACTGAAAATCATATACTCACACTGCACACCTGTGCCACCAAATCATTCTGTGCGGCCCCGTCGTTGGTGACTGACGAGAGGTCGTTGTTTGACCTCCTTCCTCCGATGCCTCCTTCCTCCATCAATTTCTGCTAGCTCAGCTAGAATTTGAATCTTGGGGCTCAATAACATGCCTTGAACGTCGGATTCCACCGAAAATGCGTTCGTGAGGCAATTTTTTTATTTTTGGACTTTTACAATGACACGACTTTAACACTTGACAAGACAATAATCCTAAAATCACCTATTTAACATTAACTTTTATGACACAATTATTGACATTTTAATGACAAACGTGTAAAACTTGCTAATGACAATATCATTATATCTTGACTTAACAACTAGACACATATAATGATGAAACAATATAAATGACAAGCTAAACAATAACGTATTGACTACCAATGTTTGACGACACATGACTTTATTTACAATAACCCCTATGTTTTGATGAAACAAAGGTAGTACACTTAATTGAAATGAAATTTTGACATAGAAATGATGGCAGCGGCCAAGGATTTTGATAATATAGAGAGAGATACAAGGCGGTTGAAAAAACCTATACGTATTAACTGAACATAGACCAAAACAAAACTAAATTTAAACAACTATTAATGACTAGTGGCACATGAACAATAACATACACTAAGTTTGTAAATACCCTGTGCGGCTCGAACCAAACCAGGTTGCTTTGTATAGTTTGCATGTTATTTCCCATATCAGAACATGCGTAGCAGATCCAGATCCGGATACAGTCATCTCTGTCAATGCTAAATCACTGAAACTGATCTCCTTTTACTGAGAGATCCGTCAATTTCTAAGCAAGCATAGGAAGGGATGCCGGAATCACAACTGATTAAGGCCACGAAGGTGTCAAAAGAGACCTGTGGATGCGTGGACTGCACCAGAAATACGTGGAATTTTGGCTGCTTTTTCCCACGAAGGTTTTAGGCGAGCACTCCACATACACCAAAAATGCAAAAACAATATTCCAGTACTGCACGTGGACGAGTGGGGGCAGGCATCCAGGTCCAACGTCTCCACGTTTTATTGGCACGTATCAAAGATCACAATATCTTCGAGTAGAATCGACACCAATAGAATCCATGCAACAGAAAGAAAATGCCAATAACATCGATTCCAGTGATCAACGCAGGCCTCTGCTAGTTCACGCAGGTAAAAGATTAGAGACGTCTTCCTTATGCCAACCCAAACGATAATGGATTCTTCAACGCAATTCGTAGGGCATTACAAGAATGGTCTGCCCCTCCAAATAATTTAATTTTTCATCACAGGTAGAATGAAAAGTCGCTCTGATATCAAATGATGGAACAACTACATATTTGCACAGTACGAACACAGAATATATTATTAATTCTCTATATGCTTTCTGCACAACATATTTGGCTAATATATAGCCAATATAATAGAAGAACTACTTCCTAGAAAATAGGAAGTCAACAAACAACTTACCCGTTTATAACTTTACGGGTACAACAAAACTCTATAATAATATATTTTTAAAACAATATATTATAACAATTGTAATATCAACTCAACATAATTATAATCTAACTTTTATAATAATGTGAGCACTAATAATAATTCCTAACAGAAACCGGAGTTAAATTCATGGTCGTAGAAGTGATCCTCTCCTTGGATTGAGATCTTCTATGCACTTTCAACTTCTCAACTCTCCTGCTACTTTCTCCTTCGTGCTTTCACTTGAGGGAATCTCCTACACCAAAGTTACCCGTGACTTGATTCATCAATGCTTCATCAAGGCAATATCCCTTTGTCGATAACCAATTTGAAGTATTCACCAACACAGCTCCTGACCTTTCTTCAATTGTGTTGCAGCCTCCTATGTTATTCTGTAGTATGGCTTTATCTCCTCCCATTTGATGGTAAGTGTCAAGTACCACATTCCCATCATCTTTAAGATCCACAGGTATCCGCGCTAGTCCAAAGTCAAACACTTGCTTTGCTGATAGCCTGCTGAAATATCTTTTTCTAACCTCGTACTCACTTTTGCACTTCATCTAGAAATCTTCGATGAGGGCACATGTGCGTACTCTAGGATATTGTCTTCTGGCTACTCTAAATGGATCAAAGTTGGTCGTGCAGGAAGAACTATTGCTCATACTTGGATAACATTTACGCCTCCATTCCCCGAGCTCTATGAGTGCTAATACAGATGTAATATCCACAGTGATTGGGAAGAAGCCCGTATACTTGTGCCACTTTGGTGAAGGTTGTGTAACTCCACAAGTTTCCTGCTCAGTTCCATGGTGATCAATCTATCATTCGGATGCCTGGGCATCTTTATTGGTTCTCCAGAAAATCCTGTAACCCTGAGGTATGTGAAATCTGCAAATTGAATGAATAGACTACCAATCTTGGACACAGCTTCCCACGCTTCCTTGCTTACCCTATTGGCCTTCAAGTCTTTGTCTAGCCTGTAGATGAAATCATAGAAGAATTCATCATTGATCACTTTGAAATATTTCTCACACGTAGGTACAGTAAGCTACGGGTAGCACTCGAAAATGGGGTCCTTAGAAAGAACACCACATCTATCCATCTTGGAAAAGACGCCTTGTGAAGCTGTAGCATACACCAAGTAGGAAGTCATTTTGAAGCTGAAAGTATGCTTCACGTTTTGGAGTTGCTCACCAATGTTGTTGCTAATAATTTCTGACCAATTGATTATAGAATCAACCTTGTTGATTTCAATGGTCCTGATGAAAGCATACATCCATGTACGGAAAGTGTAAGCATTCACCTTGCAATTCATCCTACATAGCAATTTGACGACATCATCTACCTCCTGCACCAAATTGGACTGTGGAAGAGTTCTTGGGAACTTTGAAGGAGATCTAGGCTTCTTCATGTATCGGCTATTCATTATGCTCACGCAATCAGCTCTATGCTTCTCCCACCTGTTGTCGGCATCCTGAAGACTAATGGAAGTCACCACCTTTCGCACTGGAATCTTCAAACAATAATTGATGAACTCTGTGTCCAAACGAATTATTGTCTTTCCCGAAGCATCACGCACTGATCTGGATGAAGGATGGTAAGATCTAGCGCACTCCATAACAAATTTTGGCAACTGGGCTGTACATGGAAAAGTTGCAGCTCGGATAATTCCACTGCTTTTAACCGCATGCATGAGTGAAGTCTTTCCCGCTCTAGATCTATCAATCAAATCGGAAAGAGGTTCCGAGGCCTAGATCTGTGTCTCCTATGTCTGCAAGTTTGGAAGTGATGCATGACTCTATCGTGCTTTCTTTTTCATCTCTCTTCGCCATGGCTTTGTCAATCTTTGTCTGAATAATTCTTTTTCTTCTTACTTGGCCGGATTTCTTCAATACTGGTGTAGATCTAGACGATTCAGAGGATTCAGAGGATATATGCAATGTATTGGACATTGATAAAAGCTCCTTTTCCTTTGTAAAGCACCTGTAATGAATTCATGTAATTTATTCAGACAAAAATGGCCACCGGAGCATGAATAGTGAATTTTAACTGTAAAAATCTGCACTTTTCAAGCCCGCTGCCCCAAAAATTGGTTTTTAATTTGCACATAAAGAGAGCACAAATCCTTTCAACAACACTTGAGCACCTGTAACACCTATGCAAACAATTATGCAGACAAAGATCTACCTCCTTCAAAGCATGCGCCAAATCTGGAAGCTTTTATCTTTGTTGCCACCTTGCCTGAGCAAAATCCTTCTTCAAATGGGGCGCACTTTTCCTCTTGGCTGTAATTCTTTACCTGTTAATTAAATAATTCACTCATATGGCTGCCCATGCTTATATAACCTTCACAATTCTGTAATTATTAATTGCCCTAACAATTAAAGACAATTAATTAATTAAAAATCATGCTCTTCTCTTTTAAAAATAGCATGTTTAAGGACAGCCATCCAATAAATTAAATTAATCCAATTTAATCCTTCACACATCACTTCACTTAAGCTTCACAGTGTGCCTTGACCATAGCCACTGAAAATAGAAATTAATTTAATGATTTAATGCCTTAAAAATCATTAAATAACTCCCAAATGGGGCGCACTTTTTGAAAGAGAGGGGGCAGCCACTAAATAAATTAAATTTAATACATTTAATCCATTTCTTTTATTCCCTCTTTGACTTGTTGACTTCCTCCAAGCTTGGGCGCACTTTTTAGAAGAATAGATTAATTAAAATAATCATTTCAAGGCTGCCATCATCTCACCAAAGGGGTGCACTTTTTTGCACATATAATTCTATTTTTAAGAATTTTTCACAATGGGATTCTTTACCCTGCAAGGCAGGCACTAAAATCCCATGATCCACTTAAGTGATTTGACTTTGACAATGGGATTATTTACCCTGCAAGGCAGGCACTAAAATCCCATGATTTCACTTAAGTCACTTTCCTTTTATTTTATCATGGGAATTTTCACCCTGCAAGGCAGGTAATAAATTCCCGCCTGCCTGCGGCCTCTAACTTTCCCACTGCAGCTTAAGTGAATTTTATAACACGGGAAAAAGTACCCTGCTAGGCAGGTATAAAATTCCCACCTTGCCTGCTGCTTGTATTTTTCCCATTGCAGCTTAAATCCTTTGTTTTCCAAAAATGCGCCCAACCCTACAGGGGTTTTTGTGCACGACTTCACTTTTTCCCAGTGATCTAGACCTCCGATGGCGACTTCCTCCGGGCATAATGTGCGTATATGTTTTCCAGCTGCTCCAGGCCAAAAATCGGGCTTACCCGGCAAAGGAATTGTTCTAGAGAAATTTCACAGAAAACGAAATGGGACAACACAAAAACATGAAAAAATACCAAAAGTTACAAATAAAGCCCAAAACTTATTCCAAGTTAAAACCCTTCGGTACATAAGAGTAATGACATATTCAATCATAACGAGTTAAACAGAGCGCAAATAGCCTCATACGGGGCTCAAAATAATTAAATACAAATTTCCCATCAGACAAATCCCGATGACAGAATATAACAATTTTGGGCATCTGGGTATTTGGCAAAAAAGGCTAATATGGCTCTTTGGGAATATCTTGACACAATACAAGAACTTTCAGGTAATAAAAACACAAAATGACCCATTATTTTAAAAGTATGAAAAATTTTCAGATAGGGTAGTCGCAGATTTCAGGATGAAATCTGGGTGACACTTGAGATCCCATTTACTAGGATTTGCAACGTGCTCTGTATCAAGATGAGGTAACTCGAAAGAGTTAGCCACTTTGTAAGGCGATGATGTATCGACACTCCAAAGTGCATCAAACTTTAAATGGCACCCTAGCTTAGCTCTGTCGACATCCCATTTCAAAACCAAGTCCCCAACTATGAATTTTTAAGGCCTATCCTTTCTATCAAAACATTTCTTTGTTTCTTGTTGATGCCACTCTAGAATGATCATGGCGAGTTCCTTAACTCTTCAAGATTAACCAACTCTACCAAACTGATTTCTCTTTCATCTACGTGTTCAAATTCCAGCTCTGGGCAAGCACCAATGAGTTTAATTCTAATGTAAAAGGAAGGTTGGCCTCTTTTCCATAGACAAGCTTGTAAGGAAAAGTTCTTATTACCTTTTAAACTATGATTCTATCTTCCCAGAGCATGCATGCAAGACCTTTGTATGCTACTATCTTTGGCGTATGTTCATCATGTGTTTCATGATCATGATCAGGTTCTTGTTTTTTTATTCTACTAAACCATTACCTTGGGGGTAATAGTTGGAAGAAGTCTTCAGATAAATGTCCAAATTTAGAGCCCAATTAGTGATTTTGGTCCTAAGGAAGTATTTTTCATTATCAAAGATAATGGTTTGAGGAACGCCAAACCTTGTGACTATACCTTCGAGAAAGTCAAGGATGACTGACTCGAGTTGATTCCTTGAGTGTGACAACTTCTATCCATCTGGTGAAGTAATTTGTAGCTGTCAACACCCACTTATGTCCAATGCTTGAAGGTGGATTGATCATTCCTATGAAGTTGAGACCCCATTATGCAAAATGTTGAACCGCTTGGATTGGTCGGAGGGGAAGCATTGCCAATATTTTATTTCTTGTGAAGAAAACACATTCCTTGCATTTTGTGACCCACTTGTGTGCATCTACAAATAGGGTAGGCCAAAATATTCTTGCATTATGATCTTCATCGTTGTAGTTTTGGCAAATAAGTGTCCACTCAAAAAACCATTGTGGAATTCTGCCAAAACTTTTTCAGTCTACGCACCGTTGATACATCTTAACAACACGCCATCAAGATTCTTCTTGAATATAATTCCATCAATCAAAACATAAGGGATAGATTGTAATCTTAGATGTCTTATATTTGCCTTGTTTAAGCCAGGAGGGTATGTGCCCTTGAAAAGGAATGTGATCATGTCCTTCATCCAATCATACACACAAAGATTCATATTCTTCTCAAATTTTACATGCGAGAGAGCCTCATCAAGAAATAATGAAGTCTTAGGCTCATTTTGCACATCCTCAGCAATCTTCTTGCAGAGCACGTTACCTCATACTAGTTTTTGGCTTTGATAGTCACATCATATTCTATGATTTTGGTCACCCATCGTGCTCTTTTTCATTGATTTCTACTCCCATGATGAAGTCTTTAACAGAAGAGTGGGAGACTAACACCTTGATATGATTGGTTGCAAACATACTCTTGAATTTCTTGAGCACACACATTATGGCGAAAAACTACTTCTTTGTGTGACTGTATTTTAATTCATAATCCTTCAATGTTTGGATGAAGAAAGTCACTTTGGTTGTCCTGACCCTTGTTCATTTTCTTGTGTTAAGATAGAAGAAACACTTACATCAGCACCATAAGCATAAAGGATAAAATCATTTGAGTAATTTAGGTTGATGAGTGATGGAGCACAAGCAATATCTTTTTGATTTTTTTGAAGCTTTCCTTTCCCTCTGTTGTCCATCTAAAAGCTATCCTTCTTGAGCATTAGGGTGATTGGCCTTACCAGTTTTACAAAGTTAGAAATAAAACGCCTAACAAAATTAATCTTAGTGAGGAAGGACTGCAAGGCCTTTTTGTGTGCCAACAGGGAAAGAACTAGGATGGCTGAAATGCATTCAAGATCAATAGTGATGCCATCCTTTGAAACCACATGCACCAAAATCTTTCCCTATTCCACAAGAAAAGTGCACTTCTTGGGGTTAAGGGATACCCCAAATTTTTACATATCTCAAATACATTTTCCGGGTGTGCCATATGATCATGTGCTTTGCTTTGAGAAGACTGTAATGTCATTGAGGTAAACCAAGATGAACTCGTTGATATAACCTTTGAAGGCAATGTCCATGGTGCGTTGAAACATTGTGCTTGTTGTTTGACAAACCAAAGGGCATCTTTTGATACGCATATGTTCCCCACTTGGTTATAAACTCTATTTTGAATTTATCTTCTTCCTTAACCAAGATTTGATTGAAACTTGAATACCCATCCAACATTGAGAATCTTTGCATGTTGGCCATAGTCTACAAAATATGCTCCATTGAAGGCAAAGGATAATTATCCTTTAGAGATGCCTTGTTCAAATCTCTGAAATCAACACAGAGTCTGATTTCACCATTCTTCTTACGCATTGGAACTATATTTGTGACCTAATTCAAGTACTTGATGGGAAAAATAATCTTCACCTCAATGAGTATGGATAATTCCTTTCTCATGAGGGGCTTTATCTTTGAATTGACTGGTCGTTGCTTTTGTTTGATGGTATTAATATAATGATCAAGGTCAATGGAGTGTTGAGAAACACTTGGATCAAAACCTTTGAGGTATTCATACTCCCATGAGAAGATATCACTATATTTTTGACAAAGAGAGATGAAGGCCTAATTTTCATCATGCGTGAAAGCTTTACTAAGTAGCAATTCCTTTTCATGTGCAATAGTGACTAGCGAGCAGTCTTCTTGTGTGGCGCACATATACTTTTCTTCACCCTTGAACTCATCATCAGGGCTAAAATTTTTCTCTAAGGTGACCAAACCTTTAGGCAACTTGTTTTTATTAAGCTGAATTATTTGGTCACCATAATTGTCATGCAAGTCATCTTGCATGCTTGATGAGAACTCAACTTCATTATGGATAAACTAGGACGATCTACACGTCACTATCAAACACTTTCCATCTAGTATTGTTGTATGAAATGGATGGTCTGATCACCATCTTTATGTGCATAGTGTTTCCTTTGACAAAGTCCTCAAGCAAGAGAGAAGCGTAAACCAAGTGTGGCCATTTAATCATCTTCCTTGTTAATTTGGTGAGGTATTACCTACAATTTTAGAGCATTAAAGCTCTCAAGGAGGTCCCAAACTCTATTTTTATAAGCTTTGAGAAGCTTATTCTTTTCTGGCACTTTTTGGTAACCTAGTGAATAATCAATTATGTATCCCCGAATATTTGCAGCGCCTTAATCCCTTTTTCTTAGCAATGAGAAGGCCATGCACCAATGCTTCATATTTTTCTACATTATTGGAGCATGTGAACTACAACCTATGCGCGAAGAATAATATCTCATTCTTAGGGGAAATGAGAATCACTCTGCTCCTGTACCATTTATACTTATGGAACCATCAAATAATTTCCATAGACTAGGTTCAACTTGGTCTTTCTTGAGTTCGCGTGGTAGCAAAAATTATTCTTCAAGAATGCAATAAGTACCAAGCCTAGATTCATAAGCTTCCAGTCCTTCAGCATATGGGTCAAATTTATGGTGCCTCTTTGTCTACTCATCAAGTACTAGATCAGGAATAGAAGGTGGAAGAGGATGCTCTTCAGGAACTACTGATTTGTTCCTCTTGGATCAAGTAGTTAACTTGGAGAGGAGATGGGACATATTACTCTACATGATAGGAAAATATTGGTTCAGCTTGTATGGTAAACCGGGTACCATACCTTGTCTTGAGTAACATATGGGACCAATCAAAAGAAAAGTAACCACCTACTTTAGTTGTAAAATATCTTCACAAACATAAGGAAAACGAGAGGAGGAGATCAATGATTGACACATCTTAAGTTATTGTTAGATTTTGAAATGTATGGAGGGTTAACTCAATATCATTGATGATTCCTAGGGTGGTCACGAGTTGAACCATCAAGTTACTGAGAACTCATTTTGTCTGGGAGCTATAATTAAGACCTAAGACATCAAGCAATATTTTTGGCCATGACATAAGTACTATCACTTGAGTCAATCATATAGTTATGGACAAGATGTTTGTCTATGATCAAAAACATATAGAAGGGTGGAGTTTTAAAAATTTTAATTAGTTTCTTCTCCTCTTCTTGGTAGATGTTGATAGAAGATCACGATTTCTACATAGCTGGACCGTTCTGCGGGAGATGCAACAAGGCTTCATGCAATGAATTGCCTTTGGATGGAATGGTCAAGGTATCCCACATTGTAACATTTATGTTTGTCCTTTTCATCTGGTCCACAATGCTGAAACCCCATTTACTTTTGTATTTAAGGAACAACAACATCCTTGATTGGTTGCTCAGGTACAAAGGTAGGAACCTTAGCTGGCGCAAAGGCTTGACCTACCAAAGGAAGGGGGCACCACTTCTAGAGGAGATTTGCACAGGAACTCTTGTGTAGGGACTTGAGCTCTTTTATTACTGGATATCTTAGCTACTTACTTTTTCTTTTGAGGGTTTCCCTATGTTGTTGGAATAGTGACCTGTGTGCCAAATTCAATCATTCTCTTCTTGTATATTTTGTTGTCCGCAATTTAGGTGTGTTGTCTTTTTGTTTTATCTACAACTTGGTTGATTGCACAAAATTCATTGGTGCCAAATAACATCAAATTGGAATTCCTCTTGATTTCTCACGGATGCACTTCAACGATTGCACAAAAGTTTGTTCTCTATTTCAAGTGCACTTGTTGAAGGCTCACAGGTGGAAGCATTCGGATCATATAGGCTAGTGTGTGTAGCATTGGCATAGTGATATTGATTGTGAGGCATGTTGCAAGGGAAGCACCATTTTGACTCTTGTGCCAAATTTTTCTAAAGCTGGACCAAGTTCTTGACTTCAGACCGGGTGCTAGAGAATAGAGGGCGAGGGAGGAACAACTTGCAAGGAGGATGTGTGTTAGCATGCCATCTTTCATTCTCTTTGGTTGGGCACGTATATTTGGTTTCCATATTGATTCCACCAAGGTTGACTGATTTAGATATTTTTTTGATTAGAACTACGTCTATAGCTTGTGTGCCTGTTTTTCTTCTAATGATATGACCTTGTTTGACAAATTTCTAATCAGGGTGTTCAATTCTTCATCTTCTTTTTTTTCATGCCGAAGAGTAGGATGTTCATGCAATAGGCTACACACTTTACTCAAGAATAGGAATATGGGCCATAGAATGCTCGGGCACTTGTGACATTTCTAGGAACAAGGGAACATGTGGTCTAAGAGCTATCTTTCCCTTTGAATAAGACTATTTTCTACCCTTACGCAGTATTATAAGTTCTTTGGCAAAGTCCTACCTCCCATAGATTGAATCATGAATGAGATATTGTTGTTCATTTCCTTTAGATAATATAGAAAAGCATGTTAGGCTATAGGTCTTACCACAAGAGGGATTTTGTCCCAAGTCTTCTGAAATTTGATGTTGAAATCAGTCATCTACTTGTTGGGGCCCTCCTTGTTGTTGTTAGTTGCTCCACCAAAGATAGGTGATCTGACTTATCTTCAAAATAATTGCAAAGAGTTATTCCAAGCTCATCCCATGTGGAAATAGATCCAAGTCTCAAGCCTCAGTACCATTGAAGCACTTTTCCTTTGAAAGAGGCCACAAGTAGCCTGACTGCTACATCATCATGTGTGATCAAATAGAGTGAATATATGTTTGTTACATCCTAGATATACTCTGAGGGTGACTTGATTCTCACCAAGTAAAGTATGGAATACTTTTGAGTGTGCCATTTGGAATATCATGTTGCACGGCTAGAACTAGGGACTTCCTCTAGTGAAGTTAGCAAAGTTCCTTAGTGGAGGAGGTGGCTAATGTCGCATTGTAGGTGCGCGAGAATGTCTCTTGTGAGGAGGATTTGAATGGGTGCGGTGCGCTTGAGATGGAGATGTGTGTGCGGGTTTTCTAGAATGAAATCTTCTTGGGGATAACTGGAGGTACTTGAAAGAATCTTGAGTTGTTTCTCTTCTCCTTATATGCACTCTTCTCATTAAAGGTGCTCAGAGTTACTAAAATAGAGATCTGTAGATGTTGGGAGTCACCAGATGTGTTGAAATGAGCCTCTAAAGGCTAAAAGACTAATTCCACACACCATAAATTAGCAATGTGAAATTTAAGATTTCATTACTGGTACCACCAGCGTGTGAGAAACTTTTGGTTTTCAAACTTGCACCCATGTATCGGATCTGGAAAAGCTGATTCATTTGTGACAACAATGGAATCATCCCCAAGTCGTGGGACCTTGCGCGCTTGGGATGGATCGTGGAGAAGTTTGGTTCCTCTATCTAATTCTCTTTATTACAACTACCCCTAGTCTTTGAGAGGGAAAATTAAGCTAATAATTCCAAAGGACCGAGGATAGAAGGATAACATGAAAGGAAACTACACTAAAATGTGATAGCACTAGAAAAAGAGGGATGAACACTATCTGTTTTGAGTGAAAATGAAGGGAAATGCATGAAAGAAGGCTAGGCACATGTAGCACAACTAAAACGTATTTACCAGATCAGTTTCATAGAACACAACTAAATAAGGAGCTGCAAGGGACATAGAATGGCACAACGAGCACACAATGTAAAAGAAAGGCAAGAAGAAATAATATAAACACACTCAGGATAGAGAATAGTCACAAAATGATGCTTCTATTACTTCCAAAAATACACAGATCTGTTACAATGGTGAAAGAGGCTAGTATCCACATGCACGAGCAGATCTAGAGGTCTGCGACTCAAAATATAGAAAATATGAAATCCTTAGCAAAAATGTAAGGATCCAAAATGTCCAACATAACAAATGAACCTAGCTATTACATTTATAAATGAATCCATGGAAGAAGAAGAGAGAAGAAGGAAGGAAAACCTGAATTTGAAATACAACACCAATAAGAATCATTTAATACTGTATATCTACCGCAAATCTGTCAAATACATTTCCCCAAGTTTGTTTAGTGTGTTGGAGAAGGAAGGAGGGCAGATCATATCAATTCAAGTGGTTCGAGCAATCAGATTTTTTCATTGATGCCCGAGAAAGAAGTTTTCCCATTTCTCACCTACTACATCCATAGAGAATTTGAATTTGAATGTCTAACACTATAGCCTATGTCAGTAACTATCGGTTGAGACTAGGCACGTGCCAATCAAATCTCTGTAGAAAAAGATATGGCTGTCGAAGCTTTGAGTCGTCTGGGCACACAAGATACGTGGCATGCACAGATTAACTAAAGAAATCAACCAACTATTCATATTAATTTATCATTTTTTCCACATGGCATTAATTGGCTGGTTGTCAGGATTCGACACCCTGTTGGTGCGCTTTGATAGGTTGTGTTGCACACTCAAGTCTAACAAAATGATGTGGCACGGAAAGGTGTAAAGGAGGGCACAAAAATATACGTGCGGAAGAATAAGGCACGGGAAGGAAGTAAAGGAAGGCGCATGCAACGCACACGGGAAAATGGTGAAAACTAGTGAGTGGAGAATGCATAGTCAAGGCACAATTATTACAAGGTAATGTGCAATTGTGTGAGGATACCAAGGACAACCAACTTTAGAGCAAGTGTTAGGTGCACACATGCAAGATGGATGTAATGTTTGAGAGGAAAGTGGAAGTGCATGGAATGCATGCAAGGGGAAGATGGAATAAAGAGGAAAAGGAAAAGGAAGGGAATACGGGGAAGTGCATAAGGAAATGCAACCAAGGGAATGTGCAAAGTGAACTTGAGCACATGCAACCTTGCAATGAAGAGCTCAGAGCCAAAAATTTTATACAAGTTACCCAAATAATTGGGAGATTTATTTGGATAACATGAACTATGATCTAAAAATATCCTAGTGTAAGATTGTATGGTTTTTTCAATATGTATAATCCATTTCTACCCCTTTTGTATAGTCTTGGATTCCTTTAGAATTGGGATTTCTAAATTTTTGGTTCCTTTGGTGGCCTAAAATGGTACTTTATGTTAAAACCTAGTTTTCACATAGTCTCAATATTGTTTATAATTAGTGATTTCATATAATATAAATTAAATAGTATTTCAAAGTAACTTACTGTAATAAATTATATTTAGGTAATTAAGTACAACATTATACAAGCACTAAGCATTCAATAATATAAAACACTAAGAAAATGAGATAGTTTTGGCATGTGGATGTTGATTTTTCATTGATGTAAAAGGAATATTAATAAAAATAATAATTCAGGAGATATAGAGGTAAATTGGAATAAGAATGATAAGGAAGAACATGTCAAAGGCTTGAGAACACATGAGCAAGCACTGACTTCTTAAGAAACTAGTGCCAAGAACATGCGGAGTTGATGATGTAAGAACCTACCAAGATGATGCATTACATATTATATAATGTATATTATGTGGAAAAAAGTTCATAAGGATGAATACAGGGGCACGTGAGTTGAATTAGTCAGACAAACTCAATTCAGGATGCCTAATCCCTATGCCTAACTAGAAAATTAACCTAGAAAGGTAGAGTGAAGGCATGAGGTAGATGGTGAAGCATGGTAGCAGAATGAAACACATAATAGGACATGTTTAAGGGGCTACATGATGAAGAACATGAGATACTTGATGAGCTATGGAGCAAAATAGATCAATTAGGCTTCTTTTAAGGACCTATAATGAGGGTAGGAAGAAAAACAAGCTATATAAAGAAAAATTAGGCATGGAAAGTGTTTAGGGACATTTCCAAGAGTCCTAATATGAAGCTATAGATCATAATTCAACATCTAGAGGCATGGTTAGGGTCATTGGTATGACTACCCTTTAGGACAAACAGGTTTAACATGCCCAAATGAGATTAGATTAGAATTTTTAGAGTGAAAAATGAAAAATTATCCATTTTATATCATGGAGGAGGTATTCATGAAGGTTTGGACCAAATTTGAGGACCCGAGGATGAGTTTTGTGCAAGAAATTACAATTTTATCAAAACCGGGTTAAGTAAGGTATGCCAAAATAGTACCCCGACTTCTTAGCATTTGATCTAAATTTTGTAGCCTCCTCTAGATAAATCATAAAAAAAAAAATTATAAGAGCATAGAGATAAAAATATTTTTCAAAAATTATGAGGCCAAAATGATAAGAAATAAGAAATCTCTATTCATTTTTGTGGAATTGACTTAAACCCTCCATAAACCCAATTTAGAACGGCATGAAAAATTTTGTTTGGTTAAGCCTCAAAATGGAAATTTTTTTCCTTGGAAAATAACTTGAGCTTGTAGATAATTCCTCAGAGTATATTTCCTTGGTGATTTGATCTCTATTTTGTGAAGATTTTAGTGCATTAACAAAATTTCCAAATGAACCCATGCTCACATTTTTGGTGAAGGATGTTGGGAGTGTTATATTGCTGTTCATGAAGTCATTTGGGTTGGTATTTTGGAGAAATGTGATAATACATGTATATTTTCAGTTCTACCATTAAGAAGGCTAAACATGCAAAAACAAGTCATGAAATATGAGGAGGTATTGATGAAAATTCATGGTGTTAAGGTGAAATATGACCATGTAAAGTTGGAATAAATCCTATATGACATGTCAAACCCTTGATTTGATGAGATGAAGTGATTTAATGATATAGTTGAAATGGTATAAAACTTTCTTTTGAGGATAAGTGAAGAAGGCTTTGAGAATTTCCTTGCAAACTTGTTTTTCTCCATTAAATATATGCAAAATTTTGTTTTTACATAGATTATAGGTTCCTCATGAAGTGCATGAGTAGTGGTTTACCCTAAAAGTGAAGTTTAATATGTTGGATACAAACATATGTAGAACTATTTTTTAAAGCTTATGAACCAATTTGTGTTGTCCTCAATACTCAAACATGTTTGATCTCTAAGACTGAGATGGAATAAGATTTGGACTTGATGAAATTACCAATTTCAATACCTCTCTGGAAATTTATCTATTGAAGTATTGACTAGATTTATAGGTGGATGATCTTGCTCAATTTTTAAAGCCTATCTTTATGTGCATGATATCATTCTATAACTTGATCCAATTTGCGCTTCATGAAAAGAATAAAGATGGATTTCTACTTATTTTAATCTAAAGGTGATATACAAGTTATACACTATCATCTCCAAGCCTTAAAATTCTTTGAAGAATCCTTCATCATTTTTGTATGAAGCATTTATCTTGACTACAATTTTTGAACCTCCATGAATGTGTTTGGAGATCTTATGAAGTTTGAAGGATAAATGACAAGCATATGAGGAGTTAAGAAGTTATAAATATGAATAAGGAGTATTGTAACATATTTTCATGCTTAGGACACTTGTCCATTAGTGTAAGAGAGCAATAAGAGAAAATAAAACTCGCTGAAAAGAAAGAAGACAAAAATATGACGGGGGAAGTTAAAAGAGATGTCAGAAGTTAGATGTTAGTTGTAAGAGGAATATCTTTAGTTGTTCAACAAATTCAAGAGTTATTTTGTGATCCAAATGAATTTTACAAATTGTATGACAATTTGTGTAAGGTGTGCACATGTAACTGACATGAAATTGAAGTGTAAAATCATTTGCATGAGGATAGTTTAAGATGATGTCATCTTCCTCTTCCCAATTTGAGTTGTGGTGTGAAGTTAAAGAGTTTTTTTTTTGTAAGGTTAAGTGCAAGATAACTTCAAGAGGTCTGATTTTTTTATTTAAAACATTTGATTGTGTTTAAAGGTTGTTGATGAATATTCCATTGAAGGAGTAGTCAAGCAAGGTGATGAAAATTAGAGGATGGTCTAATGGAGGAGGATTAAATTTTTGGAGCTGAGTTGTAGATATGAAAGATATGATATTTGAGTGGGATATCTGATATGTAAAGAATTATAATATGTGTATCAAGAGGAGCTTTCAGTGAGGTAATTACATTAGATAAAGGAGAGTGAGAAAATACGGAGTTGAGTTGAAGAAGTGATCATAAATTATTATGAGAGACAACACAAGTAAAGTGATCAAAAAATTGTGAAGAAGTTCGAGTGGATGCTCAACACTTAGGGAGTTGATGCTTCTTTGTAAGTGGCATCTTATATAATATCAAGTTGAAGTGTTGGGAGTTGAGGCTTCCATGCAAGTAGAAGCTTTTAAAGGTCAAGTGGTAGCTTGAGTAAATTATCGTATTTGATGCTCAAGTGGAGTGGATTCTCAACATGAAATCATTGTAACATTTACAGGACATTTTTGTCCAAGCTAGTTCTTTTGTTTCAGTGGGTTTTTATCCCTTTAATGGTTTTCCACATTAAATACTGTCTCTTTGTGTGTATTCTCTTGTTTAATGCTTGTGGATGATTTAGTGGTTTCATCATAGCTAAGTTAAGGAAATTGAATTGTATGTCAAAATTTGTATAAGCATTGATTCACCCCATCTCAGTGCTTAGATTTTCCAACAATTGGTTTGGATCATGGTCCTCTTGAATCAATTTTAATAGCTTGGAGGATATCCTTATAACATAAACATGGGTGCACTAGTTGAATCAATTCTAAAAATTAAGTATGAAATTTCTCAGTCTCTGATTGATGGATTGAATAAGGAAATAAAGCTTATGGAATCTGATCATGTTGAAGCCCTCAAAGAGATGGAATAAGTTGTTGATAATGTTTCAAAATCTCTAAAAGAAAAGGAATTTTTTTCCTTAAACATGAAGAAGAACTGATAATATTAAAGGTTGAACTAGAAGAAGCAAATAATAAGTTGAATATGTGTGGTAAACTTGATATGAGTTTTGAATCTCTTGATGGAATTTTGTATAATCAAAGTGCACTAGGTGAAAAGATAGGTATAGGATTCAAAGGAGAGCCTATGAAGAAGTGAAAGGATGAAAAATCTAGTTAAAGAAGAAAAAAACATGAGAATAATCAAGGAGAAAAATTAAAGAAGGCTTAAATCAATTAGATAACCAAATGCATCCAGGTATGAAATAACATTTAATGAGTATTGATTTTCCTATCATAACTATGGACATATAGCTAAGGAATGTAGGAAACATGTCATAGATGACCACCTATGGAGGGATAGTAGAAGTGAGAAAGAAAAGAATATAGTTTTCTTCAATTTCCAAGAAAAAGGTCACATTGCCAAGTACTTGCTTAGAAGAACCATCAAGTCAATTTTGGGAAGAAGAAGACTCAAGAGGCATGAACAAGATAGTATACTACAATTGTAACAAGATTGGACACTATGCTAGGAAATTTCATGATCTCAAGGTTACCAATCATAGTTTGAATGACAATCTACACCAATTTAGAGGTAAGAGTAGTGTCATATGTTATAATTGTCATGAACTTGGACATTTTGCAAAGCATTATTGTCACAATGAACATTCTAAGTACAAAAGTAGGCCTCATACCTTCAAAGGGAAAGTTAATAAGGTTTTTAACATGAAGACCAATCTTAAAAATGAGTCCAAGTCAAATATGCCTAAGAGATCCTCATAAAAGGAGGTAAAGTACATATACAAGGTCAAGGAAGCCAAATCTAGAGTTGAAGAAGCAAATAATGACAAGAAAATAGCATGGGAAGATTATGAAGAGAAAAATAAATCAATGACAGTCATGGGAGAGTCTAGTACAAACAAGACATCAGAAAGTGATGATAAATCCAAGAAGAAGGAAGAAAAGTCTAGTGCAAGTTATGAAGAACTTATACCCTAAGTTGTGCTAGAGGAGGTATATGTGATGCATCATGAATGCTTGTCAGGAATCCAATCAGAAGAAAAATATAGGTGATGAGGTTATCACACCTACAATTTCATCCAAGAAGATTGATGAGGTTTCAAGGAAAGAAGATAAAGAATAGATTAATCATGTTGTTTTGATGACTACCTATTGTTTTAATGAGATAATGAGCAAGTGAATGCATTCTCTAGGTTTCTAGAAGGCATGTACTATTTGGAAGAAGCAATGGTGTGTGCTTGAATGTATACTACCATCAGTAGAAGATAATCAAAGGTTCCACAAGTTTGTGAGTATGTGAACAGTCACAAGGTATGCTTATCTAGCTTCTAGCTCCTCCCATAAAGATGTATGTAACCAGTATTAAGTATTGTAAAGGTACTTCTTGAGTATTCATGCAAAGAAAGAGTGTACGGTAGGAAAAAAGGTCTATTTTAGCATAAATATTATTATAAAATGTATTTGAAAGAATATATGGTTATATTATTAGGTACATGTTTAATCAAACCAACATTTCTGTTCAAGTATGTAACAATTTTCAATGATATCCTATCTTAGTTTACAAGAAAAGTGTCTTGAGTAAAATGATCGGTAGAAAGGATGTATTTTGTGATCGAAATGGGCTAGTTTTGAGTCTTAATGTGGATCCCAAATTTGAAAATGATGTGTGAGTTTTAATAACATAGTGTCAAGTGTGTATCTATCCTTTTCTCCATAGCTGAATCATGAAAGGATAAAATAAATTTTTTCAAGGTTTGTCCAAAATTGTCAATGTCCCTGATTCTCAACAAGTCCTTCTTTAGTTTTCATAATAGTCCATATCATTCTTCAAGTCTTCAAAGTATAATGTTGTGTTATGATGTCTATACAAAAAGACTCTAGTCTGTAAGATTGTCAAAGAAGTTTCCTAAATGAGTCTCAAGTGCTCTTGGTCAAGTCACAAGAATAATTGATTAAGTTCAAGATAAATATCTAACCTTGTGAACCTTGAGAAGTCACGGGAGAAGAAGTCTCTAAGGTATTCATATGTTGCAAATTGATCATGGGTTCATCTTGACATCTAAGAAAATGAAAGAGGTTTGTACATTGTAGAGTTGATATGCCATGTGGTAGGTATATGCATAACACCCTTCGGAAATCAAGTATTAGATCATCAAGAAATAATGAAGTCAATCATGTGAAAATCAAGCTGACTAGGACATATCTTCACTCAAATGAAGTGTCAAAGTATGCTCTGCCATGTATGAGGTATCAAGAAGATGATAGATTGATAAAAATATGATGTCACTGATCTATAAAGTGATTTTCAGCTGTAAAATCTAGAAAAGGGTAATCAATATGCGGGAGAAGGTATAAGACACCTCCATTGTGAAAGAAAGTCAAGAACCCTATTTTGGTATGATCGCAAAGTAAAGTAGGATATTGTGCATATGTCAAATATCTCGATATCTTGATGTGCATCTGGTGTAATTTGGAAGCACATGAGTAATTTGAATGTTGGTTACAAAGCTTAAGTGAGAAAATATATTTGATCCAAGCTCTTGCATGAGAGAAAGCATTCTTGGGCAAAGTATCTACAACCCTATACAAAATTGAGAAAATGAGTAAAATGCCGTTTTTGAATGGATAAATCTCTCTTATGGCTTAGACCTATTTTACAAGTGCACACAACTCATTAGATCAAATTTCATTCTTTTAAGACAAGAAACACTCAGTTTATAAGGATTTTAAGCCTCTCGGACTTGCAAAAATTGCACAAGCTACAATTTAGAAACAAATAAGGGTTTTGGAACCTCCAATCATGGAATTTCAACGTAAAAACTTGAAGAAATCATGGTGACAGTGTCTAATAAAATAATATGAAAGAAATTTATATCATTCTTTGGTAAAATCTAAGATATATTTAACCATCTTGAAGCATAGTCAGTAATGCATCCAAAGACCTATTTGAAAAATAGTCTTTGTGAATTTTGATGATTGCACAGGAAATTAAAGCTAAATAGGTATATAGAAAACCTAACCTTTAGTTTTGAAGCTCAATGGACCAAAATATATGGGTGAAAATGCATGGAAATAGGGCTAGTAGGGGCTGATGAACAAGAAAAGAATAATGAGAGGTTTGTGAGTTAGATCATGAAATTTTCACCACACCATATGGAAGGTAAAGGGTCCTTGAAAAATTTTAAATAATTTTTGGGTATGCACATAAGTATCCAACCTTGAATCAAACAAGATCCTTGGCCTTGAGGGCACAAAATGCAAGTTTTGAGTAAGTTAAGTGAGGATTTCTAGTTGATATTTTGAAAACAAGTTGGAGGTTGAATTAAGGTAAAAACATTGGGAGAGATCATTGAAGGCTAAAATTCAAATTTTGGGTTTTTATGGGCCAAGACAAAATAAAGGAAGTGAAGAATGAGCTTGAAAAAGAAGAGCAATTGATCAGAGTTCTTGTTCTCAATCCATTAAGTGGTGAAATATGGTGAATATCATGTGAGGTTATTTATGGAAAGCATGGTCCTTCATGACATTGGTTGTTGTATTCTATAGAGTACTATGCTTGATAGAGATACATTGAGGTGGAAGAAGCATATTTTATTGGCTTGAGTTATTAAGACTAAGACCAATTCCTCCTAAAACATGGTATTGTATGAATGAAGTGTATCGATCCACGAGAGAAAAGCTTTCTCAGGTCATTGTGTACTATAATATGGTCTTAAGAAATGGAGTATGACAAGACTAAAGGAAACATAATAAAATTTTACACAAATTTATCATTTTCACAACTTGGGTATTAATGATGATGAAGCTTCAAAACCATATTACGAGACTTGAAATACAAACCTACATGTAGAGAAGATCATATAAAACAAGGGAAATTTACTATAAGATGAACTACATTGAAAAGAGGCTTAATAGAGAACTTTGAGATGTGATAGAGAGTAAGGATGAACCATGAACTACTTTTGGATGATGAAGATGATTGAATCCTCATAGAGCATGGTACAATCCTAAAACAGTGAGTTACATAGTTGGCTAACTATCTAGAGGAAAAGGAGTTTTAAAATAGATATTTGTTTGAATGGTCTATGTGTTAATTATATGAGATAGATTAGATAAATGATGTTGGAAAGTATCTTAACATAGGAGTAAGTGGATGACCAAGTGAGTCATTCATCTAAGAAAACAAGGATAATGAACATTGAAAGTATGCTTCAGAGTAACATGTGATGGAATGTTAACACACCATGAGATGACTTGAGATCAAGTTTTGAGGACCAAATTTTTTTGCAAAATTAGTTAGATATATATGGTATCACCTCAAATGGAGGTAGAAAGGAGAATTTCATGAGACAAATGAGCTTCTACAACAGGATAAAGATTGTCAAAAAAGCTCTAAAATTTCACTTTAGAGACCCAAGTCCCAAATATTGCCCATAAGCAAGCATCATATAGAGGAATAAAGACTAGAATTGAGTTGCCCTACTGGGATAAGTCAATTTATGAGACAAAAAGTTGTTTTCAAGAAGAATATTTTTTTCAATTTCATGTCACAATCTTCTCAAGGGGAACAATAGTGAACTAAATGCACGGTGAAGACTAAAAACATGGCTAAGGAAGAGAAAGACAAGAGGGATATCCTAGATAATGATTTTGGATGATGTTTCCAACATAGATGGAGCCCAAATAAGATGATGAAGTAGAAAACCATGAAATGCGAGATAGACACTTTGTCATTAATGTAAAAAGTGTGAGAAAAACTAGGAGTTTTTCTATCAATGAAAAGAGGGAGATTGTTGGCATGTGGATGTTGAGTTGTCATTGATGTAAAAGGAATATTAATGATGAAGAAGAATGTAGGATATCTAGAGGGAACTTGAGAAGGTACGATAGTTCAAAGGCTTGAGAACACTCAAGAAAACCATTGAATTCTTGAAAAACTAATGATATGCATAGTCAAGGTGATGATGTGAGAGCATGCCAAGATGGTTTCTTACATAATATATCATGTATATGATTTGGAAACATGGTTAGAAGGATGAGTACAAAGGAACATGAGTTGAATTACTCAGACCAGCTCAATTCATGATGCCTAATCCCTAATCATAACTAGCAAAGTGGCCTAGAAAGGTAGAGTGAATGCATGAGGCATCTAGTGAAGCATAGTAGAGGCATGAAATAAATAATATGACATTTTTAAGGGGATACATGGTGAAGAACAAGAAAAACTTGATGAGCTATGGTGCAAACTAGCTCAATTAGGCCTATTTCAAGGACACAAAATGAGGGTATCAAGAAAAAAAAGATATATCAAAAAATTGTAGGCATGGGAAGTGTGTAAGAGTCCTCATATGAAGCTACACATAATAATTTAACTTCTGGAGGCATGGTTAGGGTCATTGATATGATTGCCCTTCAAGAAAAGTTGGTTTAGGATGCCCAAATGAGATTGGATTAGAATTTTAATAGTGAACCATGATAAAGTTTCCATTCAAGATCATGAAGGAGGTAGTCATGAATTTTGGAAAAAATTTTAGGACATGAGGATGAGTTTTGTGTAATAAATTGCAATTTTTTCAAACCGGGTTAAATAAGGTATACCAAAACAATACCTTGACTTCTTAGTGTTTGATATAAATTGTGGAGTCTCATTCAGATAAATCATCAAAGGCATTTTTTTAAGAGAATAGAGATAAAAATATGTTGCAAAATTTTGATGCCAAAAGGATAAGAAATAAGAAAGTTTTATTCATTTTTGTGGAATTGACTTAAACCCTCCCAAACCGCAATTTAGAGAGGTATAAAGAAACTTGTTTGGTTAAGCCTTAGAATGGAACTATTTTTATTGTAAAATGACTTGATCTTGTAAAGAATTAATCAGATAATATTTCCATGGTGATTTGAGCTCTTGACATATGGTGGCCCCCATAATAAAACAACTATTTTGTAAATATTTTAGTGCACAAACAAAATTTCCAAAAGAACCCATACTCAAATTTTTGGTGAAGGACATTGGGGTGTTACCTATATGTTCATGAAGTCATCTAAGTTGGTATTTTGAAGAAATGTGATGATACAAGTAAATATTCATTTCTACCGTTAAGAAGGCTAAGCATTCAAAAACTAGTCATGAATTTTGAGGAGGTCTTGATGAAAATTCATGGTGTTAAGGGAAATATGACCATGGAAAGGTGGTAAAAATAATATATGACATGTTCAAGCCTTTGAGTTGATGAGATGAATTGATTTCATGATCTAGTTGAAATGATTCAAAACTATCTTTTAGGATAGTCAAGAAGGCTTTGAGAAGGTGCTTAAACTTGTTTTTCTCCATTAAATCTATACAAAAGTTTGTTTGTACATAAATTATAGGTTCCTCTTTAAGCGCATGAGTAGTGGTTTTCCCTGAAAACTAATTTTAGTATGTTGGATACAAGCATATGTAAAACTCATTTTTGAGCTTACGAACCGAGTTTTGTTGTTCTCAATACTCAAGCATGTTTGATCTCTAAGCCTGAGATGGAGTAATATTTGGACCTGATGAGTTTCCCAAATTCAATACCTCTTTGGAAATGTATCTTTGAAGTATTGACTAGCTTTATAGGTGGATGATCTTGCTCAACGTTTGAAGCCTATCTTTATGTGCATAAAAATAATTTATAACCTAATCCAATTTATGCTTCATGAAAAGAATAAAGATGGATTACCACTTATTGTAATCTGAAGGTGATATACAAGTTATACATTATCATCTCTGAGCCTTAGAATGATTTTAAGGTTCCTACATTATTGTTGGATGAATCATTTATCTTGATTGTAATGTTTTGAACCTCCATGAATGTGTTTGGAGATCCTATGAAGTTTGAAGGCTAAATGACTAGCATACGAGGAGTTAAGAAGTTATAAAGATGAATAAGGAGTATTGCAACATATTTTCATGCTTGCAAAACTTGTCCATTAGTGTAAGAGAGAAAGAAGACAAAATAGAACTAACCAAAAGGAAGAATACAAAAATGTGACAAGGAAGTTACAAAAGAGATGTCGAGAAGTTAGATTTTAATTGTAATAGGAACATCTTTAGTTGTGCAACGAATTTAGGATTTATTTTGTGATCTAAATGAAGGTTACAAATTACATGAAAATTTGTGTAAGGTGTGCACATGTAATTGAAATGAAATCAATGTTAGTGTAGGTTATTATTTATCCTTTTATTTATTTATTAGGATAATTCTTACACTTGTGTTAGCCCTACACTTGTTGGGTTAGCTTGTTTAGGTGTACTAGTTGTGTGGAGTTAGCTTACTAGTCTTCTGGAGTTAACTTAACTACTAGTATTAGTTAGTGGGAGTTCTTCACCACTGATTTAGGTAGTAGTTACACTTCCTTCCTTCTATATGTACATCTTTCTTATTGAATAATTCAAGTCATTGTATTGTAATGTATTGAGCATTATGGATTATGATGGATTTCCATATATGGTATTTTAACTATTCTATTTTGCAAATCTAATGTGGTGTACTATTATCATTTGAGATCATGGCTTGGAACAATATTTTTATCATTCCTTTTATGGTATTAGAGCTATAGATGATGTAGACATCCATATGTAAGTTTTTCTTTACAAGCAAGGGTTTATTATTTTCATGTATTCAGAATTTATTAGCACTTTTCTGCAACATGCATTTTTATGCAAAATGGAGTGCGCCATTGGATTTGGAAGGTGCCAAAACCCTAGAATCAACTATAAACTTGACCATGTTTTGAGACAGTCAAATCTGGACATAGATTTGTACCCTCTGGGTGCATTCTTTTATCCATTGGATATAAGTGTGTACCTTTCGGATGCATTCTTTTACCCTCTAGATATTTCTATTTTGGATGCAGTATTTTATCCACTGGATGTAGATTTGTACCCTCTCGGTGCATTATTTTATCCATTGGATATAAACGTGTACCTTCCAGATGCATTATTTTACCCTTTAGATATTTATGTTTAAATTCGAGTCTTTTATCCACTTTGGACACAAATCATGCCCTCTCGGTACATTCTTTTAGCCATTAGATATAAGCGTGTACCTTCCGAATGTATTCTTTTACCCTATGGATATTTCTATTTTGGATGCAATCTTTTATCCACTGGACATAGATCTGTACCCTTTGGGTGCATTCTTTTATCCATTGGATATTGATGTGTACCCTCTGAATGCAATGATTTACCCTCTGGACATTTAGGTTTTGGGCGTAGGATTTTATCCTTTTGTCACAAGCCTGTATCATTTGAATGCACTCTTTTACCCTTTGGAAATTTGTGTGTCACGTGTACCTTTAAAAAATAACATTAAAATATTATTTTTAAAAGCAAAACCTTCTAGAGCTCATAACTTTCGATCTTTAGCTTGGGTTAAGGTGATATTTTTTTAAATTGTGTATTTTTAGAGATCTATGCATTAGTGACATTTGTATACACATATTTCAAATGTAAAAGGTACATTTATTAATTTTAATATTTACATGTACTCAATTATAAAGTGTCAAATTAGGGATGGTGTTGTAATCACTTGTGGATGTAATTTCAATTGAGCACGATGTCCTAAACGTTTGGGTGTTGCATTCTTGTATCTATGGGTGTATACATTTATATATCTCTTATTTGTTGATATATTTTGGATCGTATATTCGACATTTTTTTGGCATGTTGATAGTCTCTCTTGTGGGGGAGTTATTCTGGTGAAGCCCAGTGTTAGTTTTTCAGTGTTTGAGTAGTTGATTTTGGAAACTCATACAAATATGTGGTATCACTCTACTCATTTAGCAAGTATGGGAGGGTGTGGTGTTGATATTGCTTCTTTGGGTTTCATGTCCTTGCCTTGTTACCTTGGATTTTCTTGGATCGTGGCACTCATATTTATTTGGATCTCATGTCCTTGCCTTGTTGCCTTGGTTATTGTTCTTGGATCGTGACACACCTATTTGTAGCAGTTGATCTTGCTTCTTCAGATTTTGTGTCCTTGCCTTGTTACCTTGGCTTTTCTTAGATCATGGCACTCCTATTTATTTGGATCTCATGTCCTTGCCTTGTTTCCTTGGTTGTTCTTGGATCGTGGCACACCTATTTGTAGTAGTTGATCAAATTATGTTTGGTGTTTTTTTTACATTTTCAACATCACTCCATTGACAGTCTCCTTGCATGGAGCTATTCTAGTGAATCCCAATGTCAATTATTTTTGAGTTCTATGATTGAGAAGTGGATTCAAACCATAGTGCACACCAAACTTCTTTAGCATTGTATGAGTTTTGGAGCCAATATTATTAGGATATATTGCAGCGGGATTTTTCTCTCTACTTTGTTATTACTGGTTTTGGGTACCTTGCGGTGTCCAATTTTCCCAATTATTATACGTGGGTACCTCATCAGGCCTTGTTGCCAAGACCCACCTTCTTTTCTTCCCACTTAAGCTATGCTCATAGGAGGGTGTTAGTGTAGGTTATTATTAATCATTTTATTTAATTATTAGGATAATTCTTACTCTTATGTTAGCCCTACACTTTTTGGGTTATCTTTATTAGGTGTACTAGTTATGTGGAGTTATCTTACTAGTTGTGTTGAGTTAGCTTCTCAGTTATGTGGAGTTAGCTTACTAGTCTTCTGGAGTTAACTTAACTACTAGTATTAGTTAGTGGGAGTTCTTCACCACTAATTTAGGTAGTAGTTGCACTTCCCTCCTCCTATATGTACATCTTTCTTATTGAATAATTCAAGTCATTGTATTGTAATGTATTGAGCATTATGGATTATGATGGATTTCCATATATGGTATTTTAACTCTTCTATTTTGAAAATCTAATGTGGTGTACTATTATCATTTGAGATCACGGCTTGGAACAATATTCTTATTGTTCCTTTCAATCAGTGCAATCATTACATGAGGAAATTTTGGGATGATGTCATCTTCCTCTTCCCAATTCAAGTAGTAGTGTGAAGTTGAAGATTTTTTTGTGTAAGGTGAAGTGCAAGAGACTTTCAAGTGGTTTGATTTGATGATTTAAAACATTTGATAGTGTATGAAGGTTGTGTTGATGAATATGCCATTGAAGGAGTAGTAAATGGTGATGAAAATCAAAGGATGAGCTAATGCAAGGAGGAATAAAATTTTACAATACTTGTAGATAAGAAAGAGTTAATTTTTGAGTGGGATATTTGATATTAAAAGAAAGATAACATGTGTATGAAGAGGGATATTTGAGTGTGGTACTTGCATCATATGAATGAGAGTGAGAAGAGGAGTTGAGATGAAGAAGTGATCATAATCTGCAATGAGAGACAACACAAGTAAAGTAATCAAAACATTGTGAAGAAGTCTAAGTGGGTGCTCATCACTTAGGGAGTCGATGTTTTTAGTGGAAGCTTACATAATATCAATTTGAAGTTTCATTAAAGTGGTGGGAGTTTAAGCTTCTATGAAATATAATCTTGCTAAAGGTCAAGTGGCATCTTGACTAAAGTATTGGAGTTGATGCTCCAAGTTGAGTGGATTCTCAACATGAAATCATTGTAACATTTACATGACATTTTTTTCCAAGCTAGTTCTTTGGTTTCAGTGGGTTTTTCTCCCTTGAAGGGTTTCCCACATTAAATATTGTCTCTTTTTAGTGTTATATTGTTTACTACTTTTGGTTGATTTTGTGGTTTCATCATAACTAAGTTAAGTAAATTGAATTGTATGTCAAAATTTGTATAAGAACTGATTCAACCCCTCTTAGTTCCTAGAATTTACAGCATAGAGGGATGATGACATAATTGATTATGTGCACTTGGGAAATGTCTAAGTGTTGGATCTGGCTAGAAACAATGTCAAAATGAATTGATGAAGGTTCGAACCCCGAGAGATGTACCGGACAAGAGCGCCCTGTAGGAGGAAAGGAGCACCCAGGAACTAATGAATGGTATGGGTGCCCATGTCTTCTTAGATGTTCAAAATCTGGTCTTTTCTAGGTTATATCGTCTTTTTATTACTCATTATTTTTCACTTTGGTTTCACTATTAGGTTTCCGCTCACACTTATAACCTGTAAAATAAATGACTACGTGCACATGCGCACAAACCACATATAATCTAATAAAAACGATGTAGAATGTGGAGTCAGACTAACCCCGGTGATCACTCGAAGATTGAATTTATGATGAATGTTACACTACATCTCGAGAATCAATGTATTTATTTGCATGTGTGTATCTATGTCATGTGCCCTAGGTTTCCCTTGTGCAAGTTTCACGATCATAACATGTTAGTTCTAGATTGTCCCAAGTATGTGAAAATGTGTGTGATGGAATAGAATGAACTCCCCTCATATGTAGTGCATGTAGATCACTGTGCCCTTGTACCTTGTATGGATGTGATATATGTATGCTTTATAGTGCTCTTGTGCCTTTGTGCAAGCTTAGGTTGTTTTAGATAATGATCATAGTGTTTGGCCCCTTATTTATTAGAAGTAACTATATATGTATATGACTCCCTTGTTTTAATTTCAAAATTGAAAACCGAAAGGCGAGTCCAAAGTGTTAATAGGTGAGCAAAAAGTGAACGACCCAAAAAAGTAAGAAGAAGAAAGAGATGGATAGGAGCTTTAAGGAGGGACAAGAGTTCTTGCACGCTTCTCTCCTAATTGGGTGCTAGTGTCTAAAGCCATCAAAAGGTAAATCATTCAAGTTCCGGAAAAAATGTAAGATGTGTAAATCTAGTAGAGTGCAAGAGATGAAGAAACATAAAGGCCAAAATAAGTTTTCAACCATTAGTTTTATTGCTTAGGAATCATGTATACATTAGTATGTTTAGGACCTAGAAATGTACCCAAGTGCAGAAATTTTGTATCTACAATTAGTAAAACTAGTCCAATAACTTAACCATGGATAGAAGTCCCTGGAAGAAGGTTAGTTTTTATATTGTGGTGCACCCTATGCATCACCTACATTGGAATTACTCTGAAAATTCCTTAATGCACTCATAGTTCTCCACCTAGCATGTTATATTTATATGGATGCAGCTAGTTTGCAACTAAAACCCCTTCAATCATGATTAATTGTATTGTGCTCTTACTAAGACTTGGAGATATGAACTTGGTGTTCTTGGATGTGAGGAAAGCTAAAATCCTAGCCTGGTTGAGTGCTTTAAAACTATAGTGGTGTCTACCCTAAAGGATGTACATTAAATTTAGGAATATTTAGGGATCCTTGAGTGACTTTTGAGAGTTTTTAAGAGAGAATGTGAATACAATGCCATATCATTTTTAGGCGAGTAAATGAAGTAGTGTTTGCTTGTATATGGTTCGAAGGTAAAATATTATGATAAGACCAACCCAAGGGGATAAAATACCCAAAATATATATTTTAATAAAAAAGTTGGTGAATATGTTGTTAGTATAGGACAATAAAAGTCAGCCAAGACCAAATTATACAACTTGAGCGAATTGTACGAGTTTTGGGCATGGAGAAGGTGAATTAAATCTAAAAGTTACAAAATGATGGTAAGAGCTTAAGACTTTAATTTATGGACTTCTATTAAGAATTTTTCTACACATCAATGTGTAGGAATAAGAAGGTTGGGAAAGAGGTGGCAAGATAGACTAAGTGGGAAAATGATGTGGGTATTTGTCTTAACCAAGAAGAAAAATTGTAAAAAAACACCGTCAAAAGGATAAATTGTCATATTTGAGTGTCTATATTTAACACCCCTTTAAGAATTAAATAAAAATTACATTCTTAAATGAAAATGTACCTGAGTATTTAGAAACACTTTATCTTTTCTCATGGTTTTGTTGTTTAGATGTGTATCTATTAGTACGCCCCACAATAAAACTTGTAACACGAGTGTAGTCAATGTCTATAGTAGAAAATTGAATTGTAACTCAATAGTAATTGTAGAATTTGAACTTTCATAAAGTGAAATAAATATATGTAAAACATGGAAAGAGTACACCTATTTGATTTGTAAACGGAAGAGCTTTCAGTCCCTTTCTTGTAGTTGGACATTTTGAATTCTTGTTGATTTTTTGAAGGATTGGGGTGACTAGTTTCCAATTTTTCCGAAGGAGAAAATACAATATGGGGTGCATGCAACCAAAATAAAATGTAATAAAGAAGAGGTATCAATGAACCCTATAAAGGAATATGACCATGTATTAAATTTATTAGTAACTCTAATATCTTCACCTCTAAAATGAGGAGAGGAAAGATTGCCTATGAAGAACTTAGATGCTTCAATCCCCATGGAGCACACCACTATAGACTGATCTAGACCTAATTTTTGAGTATATAGACACAAGGTATAAATATAATGAGTACTCTCATACTCTTATCGTGTGTCGTATTGTTGTGTAAGACTATGTAATATTCTAAAATATCAATGGAAAAGGAGACCCAAGCCTCCAAAACACTTGTATATTGCAGCCATGACTAAGTATGGAAAAGGAAATGGAGTGAAATATTTCATGCCCTCTATAATATGATTTTAACGATGTGCGAAAAACCTGTATTTGTTGAAAACCTAAAAGCTGTGGATAAATATGGTATTTTTCCAAGGGAAAAAATGTATGGTGTGGTTAGAACTATCCGTACGGTCTTGACCCTTATGTATAGTTTTGACCCTCAATGTTTTCTACCAAGAGTGGATGTCTAGAGTTATTTTTGAGTATTTTGTCCCTGTAGAAACATGTTTATGAGCTTGAAGATTGGATTATCACTAGTTTCATTTTAGAGATTATTTCAAATCTCATTTTCACTCCATATAGACATCAAAAATCTTCAACTGAAACATCCACCATGAATCTGTCACTCATTCCCATTTAGTATTCTTCGGGGAAAGTAGAGGGATTTGATGCACATGATTTAGTTCTAATTTGGTTAATGTATACAATTTCACGTGTGTCTAAAATTGGCCTTAAAACATCATTTACCTTATATTGTAAAGGATCTTTTTAACCCATAAATGGGTACATCACATAATAAAGCACACTTGGAGGCTAAAAAAGTGGTACTATGAATAATTTGGCTAAAAAATATGGTTAATTTTTCATTTTCTATCCACGACGTCCTTGAGTTTGAGTTCTCCAAGCTGTACCTTGTTATTCTACGATATTTGGTGTCAACATTTCCACATGCCAAATTGGTGGGAAATGTGTGTATCTAATTGGATTTGAAGCTTATGGTATATGACACATGTGTAACTCTCCCAACATAATGTTTTGTAATAATTATTTACAATTAGAGGTTGTTAGGATTTTATATTATTACTTATTCACATATAATTTAATAATGTAATATTATTAAACTCAAGGTATTGGGCTATTGGTGAGTTACAAGTAGTTTGTAATCATCAACCCAAGTTCCATTCTCATTGAGTTCATTGGATTCTTTTGATAATTGGCCATGGGGAAACCTTGAGGTAGGGGTCAAACTTCTCCATATGGACCAAGAGGAACATAGCAAGGTTCTCTCGAATGCGAGATCACTCGGCGGACATTAAGGACCCAATCCCACCCCCATGTCTAACTTAGAGAAATTACTCCACCACTCTAGTTCATAGCTTTGGTATAATAAAAGCGTTTAAGGAAACCAATTTTTGGAAGATGATGGAATGGGGTGAAATATTCTATGACAAGAAGTGAATATTGCTACTAGGATGACAAACATCGAACGGGTGTAACACGACCCCAATGTCGATATCTCTATTTGTTGTCCTCTATCATGCGTAAATACTACTCTAGTTAGCTTGTGCAAGTAAATCCATTTGAACATCGATAGGGTAGCAAGAAGCTTCTTTTCCAAATCATCCTTCTTGAAATCTCGGTTCCTCTCGAGAGGACCCCCTTACCGAGAAAAACAATCCTTTGCATTCTTCCTCTTTCTTGGATTCCCTTATTCCCTTTCAACTCCACAATCAAGTTGTCCCTTCTTATTCAGGAGGTTTCAATCATGGGATCCCTTCAAACCGAAACCCTAGGTGGTTCCGCTCTTCTCCTGTTTCTCCTTCGGATAATGCCTCTTCCTCATAGCATTACCTTCAGTGAAAAAATGATATCGATGGGGATTTATTTTCAATGGATGTTTTGGCCTAGGATGGAAAAGTGGAAATTGATGAAAGGGATGGGATAGATGGTCAAATTCTACTTTTCAAAAATAGGGCTCTTGTTGCTAAATTTTTTGGAAGATGGCTATCTACAGATGAAATATCTAAATGGTGTGAGGATCAATGGGGGAAGGGGTTATGGATTCTCTTTTTAGGTAAAGGTTTCATTCTAATTTTTTTCCACAATGACACACATCGAAGAATCCCTCAAGAGGAAATAAAAATACCTACTCAAATGGGGCCTCCTTCTTTGGGCATGGATTCCACATTTTGATATATAGAAATCTGATGTAGAGGAACATCAATTTGATGTTCGAGTTGTATGCCTTTCTTATTGAATATTGGAATCAAAAAATACTTTCCAAAATCTATATAAACTTGGGGAAAGTCATTCAAATCAACTCCTAGACCTTGGAAGGTTCATTAGCAACTTTTTCTAGGGTAAGTATAACATTTGACCCCTCTAAGCCCTTACCAGAATTGGTTTCAATCTAGAGCCCCTCTAGAACTTGGATTCAAGCCGTCGAATATGAATGGATCTATTTGAAATGATTCAAATGTAAAAATTAAGTCATCTTTAGAAATATTGTCCAGATCCCTTGAATAACTTGAGTTCCGGATGGATACCTAAGAGATTTTCCTGGATAGGAATTTCATAGATAATAATGGGAATCAGCCCTCCAAGATCCCCCAAAGCCTCTGTCGGACCTTCTTCGAGAGGCTAGAATTGTCCCTAATATTGATCAATCATGTTCCCTCTCTCCCGGATCTCTTATCATAGATACATCCTTGGTTGTTGGGGAATCAACAGAGGTCCTCAAAATTATTCAAGTCGGAATGGAAGCTAGCCATGGTTTTTTCGAATCGAACTAGAAATATGGGTACAAGAGAAGTAGGCAATTTTGGACTCTCATCCCAACTTACTTGATGAGAATCAGCCGAAGAAAGCGTTAGGGATGAAAAAATCGTGGAACAAGAATTTTGTTCCTTAGCGGTAACTCAAGCCTTCCCAAAATCCCTAATGTTGTTCATTCTACCTCAATGGGGAGGACCAAGAACGAAGCCAAGACCAATAAAGATATCACTAAAGGAAAGAAAAATAAGATCAATACTTTTTCCGAAACCAAGTAGGAGATCCGGTCCCTTTCGAAGATCCAATGAAAATCCTGTCTTGGAATGTTAGGGGCCTCAATGCCCCTAACAAACAATGCTTGGTCAAGCATTGTATTTTTGAACAAGAGGTAGATATATGCTTACTCCAGGAAACAAAATTGTATTTGGTGGATTTTGGGAGTAATTGGTCTTCAAAATGGAAAGGTTGAAAAGGTCTCTTTGTTGATTTTTTAGGAGCCTCAAGAGGTCGGGGATCATTTGAAAGGAGTAGAAGGATTATATTCCCTCCATTAAAAAGGATAATAATTTCCATTAGTGTCGGGTTTAAATTCTTCACGCTGATGTTATCTTTCTAATTTGCAATGTTTATGGTCCATCCAGTTTGATTTCTCAAAGAACATTATGGGACTCCATACTTAGAGATATGGAAGAATTTGGAGATGAGTTAGTTCTTGTAGCCGGGGACTTCAATGCAATCACTTCAGACAAAGATAAAAATGGTGGTATATCAAGAAACCCTCAATCCCAAAAGGATTTCTCTTCTTTCATTCAATCATCGATTTTCTTGACATATAGCCTAAATAAGGATGGTTCACTTGGTCTAACAGAAGGTCGGGCTTTATCAAGATAGTGGAAATATTGGAAAAATTTATTTCCAATGATGTTTGGCTGCATCATAATATAATTTTAGAAAGTATTGTCCTCCCAATCTTTGGTTCAGATCACTTCCCCATCTCACTTCAAATATCTTTGGATATGGCTCCCAGACGATATCCTTTCAAATTTGATCTTATGTGGTTGAGAGACCCCTCCCTTTTCGATTTGATAAGAGATTGGTGGTCCTCCTCGTCTATTAAAGGCACCAAGATGTTCATCTTGTCTCACAAATTAGCTGGCTTGAAAGGAAAGCTCTTAGAATGGAATAAAAGCCACTTCAAAAATATATTCATTGAGAAGAAGAGGGTGGAGGTAAATCTAAAATCTTTAAATGAGGAGATATTTCATTTTGGAATGGGGCGGGTTGAATATCGAAATAAAAAGAACTCTTGGCTGAACTAGATGAACTCTTCTTAAGGGAAGAAATCTTTTAGAAACAAAAGTCTAGGGAAGCATGGCTAAAAGAAGGGCACAAAAATACAAAGTTTTTCCACTCTTGATCAAGGCCGAGATGTAATTCGAGTTATATTTCAAAATTAAAAGTCTAAAATGGGGATTAGATTTCAGAAAAGAGGGGCATTAAAGAAGCTGCAATATCTTTCTTCTTAGACCTATTGGTTGGGGACTCTTTCTCACATCTCTCCTCTCTTAGAATGCTTTACTAGCCCATGTCCTCGAGTTAGTGGATGATTCTTCGAATGCTCACCTCCTAGATCCTTTCACAAAAGAAGAAATAAGAGGGGTGCTATTTTCTATGGAAAGGGACAAATCCCGTGTCTTGATGGTTTTCTGGATGCCTTATTTCACAAGTTCTAGGGAATTGTAGGCTCCAATGTCAGGGTCACAACAGAAGAGTCTAGAGTCTCAAGTAAAATTTTAAGATCTCTAAACCATACTTTTATTTTCATGTACCACAATAAATTCTCCGTTGAATTCATGGATGACTTTAGGCCCATTTCTTTATGTAATACTTCCTAGAAAATCATCTTCAAAGCCATAACTCTTCACCTTAGGCGTCTTCTGGATTCTATCATTTCCATGGAGAAAATTGGATTTCTGCCTGGGAGATCCATCTTCGATGAAATCCTTTACATCGCATGAATTAATGCACTCTCTCACCGTGAGCCACTTTGTATGGGTATGCTTCTCAAGTTATATTTCAGCAAAGCTTATGACATACTGAATTGGTTATTTCTCATAGAAACTATGGTAAAACTAGGATTTAGGTAGGAATTCTACAATTGGATCTTCAACTGCATTTCCACTCCTAGTTTCTCAGTCCTTGTTAATGGTTTGGCGGAGGGAAATTTTTCAAGTAATAGAGGGGTTTGGAAGGGTGATCCCCTCTCTTCATTTCTATTCATCTTGGTGGCCAATACTCTAAGCAGAGTGATTTCAAATTACATAATAAAATGGAATCTAACAAGCCTCAGGATCGCAGATGGATCAAACCACGTGTCTCATCGTGTAGTTACAGATGATGCCTTTCTTTTGGAGAAGCTTCAACAGAAGAGGCTAGAAAGCTAGGGAAAATCCTAAACACCTATTCGAAGCGGTATGTCGTGCTATCGGCTCTCCCAAATCCCTCATTTTCTCTTTTAATTATTCTCCCAGGATTCAAAGGTGGATTAAAAATATTTTGGGATTTTTAGTAGCTCCCTTCTTTAAAAATACCTAGGTATTCCTCTCTCCTTTGGGCCAAGGAACTCCTCCTCTAGAAGGATATCTTAACCTCTTTTGAAAAGAGGTTGCATTCCTAGAAAGGAAAATGGATTACATTCATTGGTAGGATTTAACTTATAAAGTCGGTCTTAAGGGAACTCCCTATTTATATGCTCTCAGTCATGAGGGTTTGCAAAATGGTCCTTCAAAGGATGGAGCTAATTTTAGGATCATTTATTTGGCAAGTAACCTCGGAAGAAAGGAAGTTTCATTTAGTCAAATCGAAGGAATTTAAGTTTCCTAAGGAGAAGGGCGGAGCGGGAATTAGGGACTTGGGTTTCAAAACATAGCTTTTGGAGCTAAGCATATCTATAACCTCATATCCAATCCATCAAATCTTATAAACATAAATTTGATTCAAAATATCTCTTAAATGGAACTCTAGAAAGCATTATCACCAGGGGCTCCCTAAGGGGTCACATATGTGGAACTTCATAAGATCTTATAGACACATTTTCTCCTATCTCTCTTCTTGGAAAATTTTCAATGGGGATTCAGCCAGGTTCTTGGAGGACTCATGGAATGGCCACCCTGTTCATTAGGATATTCCAGGCCTAGAACAAGTCAATTTGGAAACAAAGGAAGCATGGGGAGATATGGTAGAAAATTATGGTTTGAAGAGTGTAGACAGTTCCCCTTCTCTAGCCTCAAAAGAGTTAGACGCTTTGGCAGTCCCTAAGGTGTCTAAATCATTGTTTCAAAGAATATTTAAGGATCGTAGAGTGGGATTCTCAAACAAACCAGGTCATCTCATTTGGATGGGAGCCAAATCGGCGCAATATCTAGTCAAAGTAGGTTATGAGTTTCTTATACAACAAGAAGGTAAAGGCCGCCTCTCTAGCAATTTCTTTGAGATACTAATTTCCTTCCCAAAGTCGGTGCCTTCACATGGCTTGTGTATAAGGGAAATATCCTAACTCAAGTTTGGTGCAATAAGTGGGGTTATCATGGTCCTTCAAGGTGCTTATTATGTGAGTGGGAAGAAGAGGACATAGACCATATTTTGCTTCACTCCCCTTTTACCTCTTAGTAATGGCCTTGGATTTTCCAGAATTTCTTCAATCTTGGCCCGTATTAGGAAGAGGTCACTCATTGGGATCAATTTGGATATGTAGTCCCATGCTTCTTATCTGGCATATCTGGTGGGAGAGAAATCTCCTCCTCTTTAGAGAAGTTTCATTGAATCTTCATTCAGTCATCTTAAGATTGGAAAAAGCCATTTTGGAAAATGTAATCTCCAGTTGTAAAAACATAGTAGATTTCTCTAGAAAGGATGTAACTATAAGGAAATCTTCGCCACTTATTAAGCTCTCGTACGGGTGTAATTTTAAGGGTAAGTAAATCAAAATAGGAGAAGCAATTGCTACGTAAAGAAGTCAAGTGGCTTCCACCACCTGGGTATCACAAAGTTAATTTTGATGGGGCTTCCAAAGGGAACCTAGGTCTTTTGGGCGGGGTGTATAGCTCATAATGAGAAAAGTGAATGGATTCATGTTGGCTCATTCCATCTATAAGACGAGACTTGCAATATAGTTGAATTTTAGGCCCTCCTCTTCAAGGTGAAGTTAGCAAAGGAATGTGGGAGCTCTCACCTTTCCATCCGAGGTGATTCCTAGGTTATTGTTCAGGTTGTAAAGAATGGTAAATATTTTCATTGGGACTTAGATGATTTTATTAAAAACATCCTTTTTGGTTAGCCAAGTTGGAATCATGGCATACTAGTCATGTCCTAAGAGAGGCCAATTCATTTACTGACTTGTTAGCCAATAAGGGGGTGACGCAAGAAGAGGATATAATTATTTCTAGTGACGCAACAAAGTGGCAAGGTTTGGCGGTGATCATTGAAAGGGACTCCCATCCCAATAATTCCTAGGTATGCCAAACAAGGCTAGTGTGACTATTTTTGTTGAGAAGATGAAGTATGACACTAAGGAGAAGGTGCAAAAATATTCACACGGGGTAGCAAGGCAGATTTGAAGGCGTGGAAGGATAGGGAAGGAAGCACATGCAAAAGACAATGAATCTAGACTTATCCATTTTCATGGTTATGGGCTATTTTTGGAGATAGCATGTGGGGCACACAACCAGATGGAAACTTACGCGGCACACAAATGTTATTTTGGAAGAGTGTCTACTAAGCAATTTGCATGAGTTTGAGTTAATAATAGGATTACCACTACCAGTTAACTAGAAGAGATCTATTATTAGCACACTTGCATGTGTGTCTATTATTGTAAAGGTGCATGGATATTTTTAGCATGCGACCTATTTTGGGAATTATGTAAGCAAAGTGAAGGGAAAGTCCCAACCCTTATAAATATGTAGTAATCTACATATATTAAGAGAGTATTGTGTATGAGTTATTGTGGAGTTATCTTCACAAACTTCTACGCGCATGAACTTATGATACTACTTATTGTAAGAAGCTTATGTGTTTATTGTATTTTAATATAATGGAGTGTGTTGGGTGAAGCTTATGTGTTTGAGTCATGTTAATATTTTAACATGACTGAAACTAATTCTTACAAGGTGACTTCCTTATATCTATTGCTTAATTCATTATTTTTTTAGATCTATATCCTGGAACCTACTATGTGGAAAATTTATACTATTTATGGATCTGAATGCATTAACTTTTCATCGTGTTCACATCCGCATGAGAAATTATAAGGAGGGGTCTAGTACCTTTGCGAGCTTTGGGTGAGCACTCAATCTAGGAAATTTGAGTGATGTGCCAATGTGCCCGGGTTATTCTTGGTAAATTCTAAGCTGCATCAATTTTCTTTAAGGAAAAGGAGCTCATTTCATTTCTATTCATTATTGCCTCTCTCTTTTAGATTTTTGCGTGTATTGGGCTAGTGTTTAGTTGTTGTCTCATGGTAATTCCTCCAATTTCCAGCCTCTTCTTGAAAGGAGAATCCAGGGAAATGGCATTTTACGGTTCTATATCCCAAGCTTGACTTAAGATAGTCTTTCGCATAGGTTCTGGCTCGATCTGTAATGCCATTGAGCACATCATTGGGGAGAAATACCTTCAGGGGAGCGGTAGAGAAAAGGTTAACGTACAGATAGCCTCTATTTTTTTCTACATTTTACTGTTAATAGGAAAAAAAGAGATGTTGTTGATCGCTCGCCATATTATACATCTCGAATCATGTATTAGGGCTAGAAGTAGTGGCCACTAATTTCAGTCTTCCATCTACTTTTTTCGGGGAATTTGTGGGGGGAGCACGATTTGGATGCTAAGGCTTACATGGCGGAGCTAGCAAGGAGGAATACGATGCTCCTAGAGTTCGTAGTGACGATTCATAAGATTTTTAGAATGAAGGGTTCTAGCCTTGCATTTATTCAACCTTTGGATTTGGATTCACTTTGGTCACTCCTATTCGCATTGTTCCTCCTCTTATGTCCTAAATTATGGCCAAGGGAAAATCTTCCTAGGATTTCCTCCTGAAAGTGGAAAAGGCAAGAGAAGTGGGGCATAGATCTATCCTATACAAAAGGAAAGCTGATTCCATGGATGCAAGTGAGGTTAGTGAGGAGAAGAAGGCAGTTTCGATGCTCAAGTAAAGGTGGAAATCATATATTTGTCTAACTAGAGATATAGTGTAGTTTGTTGTAATCGATCTATAGTATAGTTTTTTGTAGTTTTGTCTTTAGGGTGGCGGAAATTAATGTAAAATGTATTAGCTTCCCTATATTTTGATCAATGATAATATTGTAAGGGTGGGGCCCCTTAACCCTCGGTTTACAACTCCAGGTAAAAAGCATTTACTTATCAAAATAAAATAAAATATTGTAATATTATTATATTGAGTTATCATAAAACAACTCAATATCATATAGTGCATAAGTTATTGGGTTGTTCTAAAATGTTATTGTTTAAGATACTATTGTTGTGTATTGAGTACGTGAATAACAACCACCTTAGAATAGTGTTGGGTGAATAGTTGAGCGAACTCCTTTTTATAGGAGCATTTTTAACTATAAATGTGTATCATGTTTTTATTAATTTAATGAAACATCATTCTTGAGAAATTTTGTTGCAATTCTATCATTTGGTACCAAGGCTTCTCATGTTCTTGAGAAATATGCAAATTTAATTAAAAGGGCGTTCAATCTTCTTGATTTCCCTATGCATGATTTGTAGTTTATTTTATTTGTTATCTTGTGGTTAGACTTGGCATGTGTCATATTGTGTAGAACAAAAATCTCTCCACCTCTAACTTGAATATATGTGAATTTATTGTTACATTTTTGATTTGACATACAACTAGAGCGTATAAATATGATTTGCAATTGTTGGATATACTCACCGATTTATTGGATTAAACCTTAAATTCTCTAAGTAATGCGTATGTCCTTATTGATGGCACCTTGGTGTATCATAGATTAGGGAGGAAAAACAAGTGATCAAGCTGTCAAATTATCCACATGAGAATTTGTTTGTGTCTAAACTCCATGTAGTGACTCTAGGGAACACTTGTTTCTTTATTCTCACAAATACTACTAGTCTGATCAGTGTGCTCTTTGTCATTCATTTTCCATTCTAGATTAGATCTATAAATAACATGAATCTGTTGTCTCAACAATGCATTCACTATTAGTATAGTGAAATCTATTAATAGTGCTACTTGTTACATAATAAACACTTGCACAAGTTTCCATTGAAGTCACCTTTGCAAAGACATTTCGTGCAAATTTATTGTCAGCCCCACGTACTTTATCACAATCTACATCCAAGAATTCTTTGGTTATGTTTATTAGTACTTGCCGGAGGTAATATACTCTTTAGTTACTAAAATTGTTTATCCAATTATTATTGTTTGTCCTTTTCAACCAATCAAACATTGTTATTATTTTCACTAAGAAAATATGCACTTTCCACATTAATAAAGATTAGTAAACATGCACATATTTTAACAAAACAATAGTAAAAATGTATTTATCTTAAATTTGATTGGCCTAAAAATTGACATTTTATTACAACCTTCAACAATTTTGAGGAAAACCTGATGTCATCGGCATGTACGATGTCATAACATTTATGAAAACATTTAAGTTTAAAGTTGCATATTTACATAAAAAGGAAAACATTTTAAATCGTTGTAAACAGTGTTTTGTACTTGGAGCAACAACAGATGGAAATAATAAATTTAGATGATGGTATTGGGCTTTATCTATTCTCTATTCTATGATGTGAGTCTTTGACGAGTCCACTACCCTCTATTCTCGCGATGTGAGGCTTTAATTTCCTAGGTTTTTCCAAAAAAATCATCCTACTGAGACACGAGTCCTAGAATTAAGCAAATATTAGACTATTTCCGGTCCGGATAGTTTGGGAAGGCTAAGGACAAAGATAAGTGTCTAAATTCCATTAGAAAGGTTGACACTTTGCAAAAATAGTGTAGTGATTGTACATACGAGGGCTTATCTAAATGGTTCACTTTTCCACAAACTAACACAGTTTGACAAGAAATATGACATGCAAAAGAACATGAAAAAACTCTTTTAGCTCGCATTCGACTATTTGACAAAGGATTGACACCATAAAATTGATGGTTTAATGTTATTGGTTAGCAAGTTGTCACAATGAAAATACTCACATCATGAAAAGTGATGAGACTTGGATTAATTTCATTGGTTCAGTTTTTCATTGGTTAGAAAATCATCTAACCTAAGTCGGAATTCACGAAGAATGTGGAGGGATCTTATTGGATCATACTTCGTAGTGTTCACTATTTCGATAACATAAACATGTATTTTCAAGATATACATTTCCTATCATTCTTATACCGTTTAGATGAGAAACCATGTCAATTTACGTGAAGATATATACACCTTTCCATATATTAATTCTATTTTTAATAAGCTAAATCCATTTACAACTATGTTCGATTATATGAACCTATTTTGAATTTAAAAATACACGACTACAAGTAAAATTGATTAATTAACTATAAAGAACCATTAAAAATGTGGTTATGGTTAGACAAAATTAATTAAAGCTTTAAACATGATTAAAAACTAACCCACGTGCACGTGGCTTGATTCCATGGGTTTTTCCAAACAAATTCACCCTCTGGACACGGGGCCCCAAAATTAACCAAAGACTAGACCATTTTGGGTTTGGATAGTTTGTGAAGGCAAATGACAAAGACAAGTGTCTAGATTCCATCGACAAAGGTTGGCACTAAGAAAACAATTTATTAACCATACAGGCGTGGACTTATCTAAATGGCTCACTTTTTTGCAAACTGACATGATTCTAACAAAAAATATGACATGTAAAATAATGTTGAAAAACTCTATTGGCTTGCATTCGACTATCTCGAAAAGGGTGACATCGTGAAATCGGTGGCTTAATCTTATTGGTTAGAAATTGTAACAAGCGAAAAAATACTAACATTGCGAAAAGTGATGAGACTTGGAGTAATTTCATTGGTTCGGGTTTCGCATTGGCTAGAAAATAAGCTAACCTAAGTCTGGATTCGTGAAGAACGTGGAGGGATATCATTAGATCATACTTCACACTTCTCATAAGGGACTGGAAACAATGTGACATTACGAAGCTATATGGCACTATCTTATTGTTTAAAACCTTCGCAATAGTCGGGAAGCCTAATACAATTACGAAAAGGCAATAACAAGTGGATTTCTCGATTGGAGAAAGCTTTACAAAATTAAGAAAGGACCTAACCAACAATGACACAATGAATTAAACATGACACATTTTTATTTGTTCTAACTTCACAATTTTATATTATTTTGGTGTCATGCAGACTTAGAAGCCTATAATTAACTATGTCTAAGGAAAGCTATCGGGCCCATAACAACAAAACATATAATATGACTCCAAAAGATAGATAAACAATAACCACAACCATAGAATATGCAAGACAAACAATTAGGTCTGTAAAGGCATAGCCATTGACTAAAATACATGCATTTGCTCTTTTAACAGAATAAACAGAAGAATAAATTCATTTCTCTTAGCTTCTTCAATATAATTTGCATTGTTGCAAGAAGTTAGACAGAATTCTGCCACACTTATCACTTTTGGACGGTCAAGATTTCTTCTAACTCACCATAATCAAGAGCCCAGACCCGACACACTATGCACCATGGTTAATTCCGCAAGGTTGAGATCCGCGGGAGGAAAAACATTGGGAGGAAAGCATAATGTTTCCACATGTCCTCTTGCATTGCTGGGGGACTCAATTTGGCATCATCAATGAATTGAAATGCTATGACATTAATTGGAAATATCATAGTTATGACATTTATTTGGCATGTGAAGTGGGTACTACATGTTTTAAATGATCTTGTGCATTGTTCTTTACGCATTAATTCATGTAGATTAAATATTAAGAACATGTTCCATTAATGGAATTCCACTAGTAGCTATTCTGGGGGAAAATGGTGTATTAGCTTGTTTGTTTTGAAGGATGCGAAGAAAAAATCGACAACTATTTTCTTTGGTAAAAATCCATTTCTCTGTTTTTCTATCCTTGCTTTTTGTTTTTCCGTCCTCTTTTGTCAAAATCCAGACTCTAAAATTAGGACTCGGGAGACATATTTTGGTGGTATGGAATGTTGGATTTTATTTTCTTGGAAAAATGTTCGGCTACAGTGTTTATCAGGCTAACAAATGTTCCACATTTTGCATTTGCATAAAGGTTGTGGACCTCTGATAAAGAATGTTAGGATACCATTGTTTGGAATTTTATTTGATTTTATAAAAAGTTTTGTTGTTATTGTTTTTTTGTTTTTTTCATCATTGGACTAAATTATACGGAAAAAAACAAATAAACTATGAGTACAAGCTGCATTGTTGTTGAGGACTATGTCCCCATGAAAAAAAAATGTTTGAATTGAAAATATATTGAGAAAATATAACCTTTTAGAGACAATATGTTCAAGTACAATGTAGGTGATTGCTTGTTTGATACATTTTTGTTTTGTTACATTTTTCATTATACCTCCATTGAACTTGAAATGGAATCATAGACCACTTCTTGCATTCCTTGCAAAGAGGTCATGTGGATGCATTCAAATCACTCTAGCTAGAACTTGATCATAATGCACTCTACACTCTGCATCGTATTCACGATGTGGAGACATATTTCCACTAAATGAAACTTCATGCGGCGCCCTTTGTTGCAAATGCAACTAAAGCTCAGGCTCTGAGGGTGATGAATTATGCATAAACTGGTTGGAAAAATGGCTTGATATTCCGATATGGGTTTGGTCAAAGACAAAAGGTAATAACTATTTTCAATTCAATGCACAAGCCCATGTGCTTCCATTCTATGTGTTGTTTCATGATGCCAATCCTTGTTGTGGCCATTATGAACCCTTGTACTAGAACAAAAAACCTGATTGCATTTCTGTAATTGAAGAAAAAATAATTTCAAAGTGTTGTGTTGCAATAGGGACTAATTGGGGCAATATCGATTCTAGTCTAAAAGTGCAAGCCTCCATAAAGTCAAACTTGCCACTATAAACTATGGTGAAACCTTGTTCAATTCTATTTGTGCATTATGCAATCAAGAATTTGATGTTCTTTGTCTAAGGCGATATGTTGCACAGTCTTTTTGCAATGCATATTTGTCTCAAAATGTGAATGCATTGTCTTGCTTGCACAATTACCTTGACATCAATGTCATCCAAAGCATGTCGTGCACTGCAAATTGGCAAGGCTTTATTATAAACATGGCCATTCCCTATAACAAAGGAAAAATTGAAGGAAATCAATTTTGCTTACAATGGTTGTCAATCATTTTCAATGTAAAAGTACAAGTATGGGACACACAAACAATGAGTATTCTCTCAAAGTTTTTCTAGTTTACTGACCACTGTGACAACATACAATCTTTTACACTTTTTGTCGAATTAAGGTCATTCTCACTATGAAGATTTGATTCAAGCATCATTAAGTACATCAATTGCTTCTACTTCCTGTCCGCATGAGAAAACACAAAGAACACTATCAAACAAATATTTGCGCAAGATCAAACTTGAAATACGAAGAAAAAAACAACACATGCTCACACACTTCAAAAGACTCCAATAACCAAAACAAAAAAGTACTAAAACGCTCCAAAGTTTCACTTTGCTGCGTTAAAATATAAATTCACCAAAATGGAAACAAGAAATCGAAATATAATATTCATATACAAAATTTCAAAAAAACATTAAGGACACACCAATACATGGTTGTCCAATCTGCAAGCAATTGAAATTTAAATCCAACATGACTATTTTTAGAGATTCGAAAAAAACATATTTCAGTTTAACTAGAGACAAAAAAATGACTAGAACAGAGAACCATCTGTCTCAACTGATATAAGTGTTTAAGAACTAGACCTGGGCTGTGTCCCTGTCCCTTAGAAGCATATTCAGCATAGTTAAATGGCGATCCACATTATGCTTATAGCTAGGGGGATGATGTTTCATCTAGTAAAAGGAAAAAAAGGTAGACCTGGGATTGGTATTGCTATGAATCTCTAGCATCCTCTGTATATTTTCCTGGATTATCCTCTGAGTTTCCTTTTTTAGGACATTAGCATTGTTTTTCCACCCATTTTCATAGATTATTTGGCAAACTTGGTGCATTGAATCTTCATTAGATGATGAATAATATTTTTTTAGCATTGCATCTTCTTCTCTATTTGTATTTCTACTTACATTCATTTGGCCAGGAAAATGAACAAATGTGCATGTGTATTTTGAAGACAAATAACTCTCACAATGAGAAGGAACATGCTAAAGAAGCTCTACATTAATAGTTACATTTACATTTGTACAATTTTTAGGTGGTAATCCTTTTTACTAGTTTATGTCAGAGGAGACGGATAAACCTGGTGGTCTGTTGCGTCGACCTTGAACACATTTGGGTACTTCTCCTGCTCCGGGAGTTCCACCTAAAACACTCTTGGGCACACCTGCTTGTCAGGTGGGTGTATCATAAATGCTCATGGGTGATTCTAAATCATATTCTCCATAGCTAGTTCAGTTTCCATATAGCCCGCTTGCTTGAATATCCATATTCTCCTCTTCTTCAATTGTTGTTCGAGGAAGAAGGCTCAAAATCCGAGGGGAAGAAGAAGCAACATAATGCACACTCATAATCACCAAAAAGAGGATTGTATAATTAGATGAAGTGGGTATTTGAATACAATATATGGAGGGGGTTTGGTTGTTTATGCTGCTAATTAGGGGAATGATCACTACCACAATCGGATAACAATACTAATTTTCCTAATCTTTCAATTGCATATTTCATTAATTCTCTATAAAACTTAATAGAAAAATACACTACATAAGGGCAAGGATTATTGGTATAAATATCCAAATAACTTAACAAGAAATAAGACGTGCTACAATGACATGAATTTGCTAAAATAAACCTTTTATAATCGTGATTAAACTTAGGGTGTCTCGTTTTTCATTTCTCTATTTTTAATTTCTAGGATGATACTAAAACAAAACATAGTTGTGTTTTCATAACCATCCGATGAGGTGCATCCAATGGCCTCGGGGACCCTTGTTATGTCTTCTTTCTTGTTATAGGTAAATATATGCAAAATGTTATTATACATATGTATGGTAAGTGTCGAAGTTTAATTTACGCTTGCAAAGTGTTTACCCAAATGAGTGAACAAGATGTCATCTTATAAAAGCGATCATTGTAGTTTTGTGAAGACATGAATTTTCTCGACACATTGGAATTATTTCTAATCAAATGTTTAATTCATAGTAGATGTATTCACAACAAACAACACATATTGTCTTATCGATACCCTTGAATAGTAGCTCAAGGAAATGCACATTTATAAACACTTCTTGTTCTGAAGATCGGACATTTATTTTGAAGCATCCAAAATTATTGAGTAAAGAACCTGATGACTCGGAAAACATTTTGTGTCGATCTATCATAGACCATTACATTGCATGGCCACAATCTATTGGGGACATCTGCCTTGTTGATTTTGTTTCTAGATATAATAAAAAAGGACAACAAGATTGCAAAAAGGCAGAGAGCGTGTAATCCGATTTATCAACTAGAAAAAATATGCAGACATAGAGAGTTATTGTCGAGAGAATTTTTGTTGAATGTTTCTTTCCAAAATGAGGAAATCCTCGCGCATGGCTCCCCGACATGGCGAGATGCATACTTGCTTCATCAAAATACAATAAGACGAAATGAGGCAACCTTTGTCCACAATATCGACACTAAATGGGGCGACATAATTTTTCTCTTAATGACATAAAAATGAAGCAAAAATGCGTCCACAACATCCACTCTCCCCCAGGAAATCAAAGCGATCAATGACATGTACGACATACATCTAGATCTTCCTTTATGTAATACGATAACACCCAAACAAAAACCTAAACTATTTGAAATTGGAAAGCATCCATTCATCTCTGAAAACACAATATATTATAGAAATATGAGATTGTTAACCAAAAACAAATAAATCATAAAATACATTGCACTCAAAAAAACATATCAATCCTACAAATCCTTTGTATCTCTTCCTAACATGAGGTGCAGAACATGGAAAACATTCACTACAAAAATGATCTTTGAAACTTTACTTCATTTCTATAATAATTCTACCAAAAGTGATCCAAATAAACCAAAAGGACTTATTCTGGCATTTACAGGAAAAACAACTTACAATGCAGGCGGAACAACATTTCATTCAACACTCTTATTTCCTTTTAACAAGTCTCAAGTGACTCCGTTGAGTGTTGAACGACTCGACACATTATCGAAACACTATCAACAGTTGTAACTTGTACATATAGATGAAGTCTCGCTTGTTAGCAATGTAGTCTTTATTTTCTTACTCATGACCCTATGAGCGCAGTGTACTTTATTCATATAACTAGATTCTTACCCAAAGTGTGCAAAGTTAACGGGGCCCTCTGCTATGGAATCTTCATCAAGATGTTAGCATACAAGTTCATACCTTCCATATCCATGAAAAGTAATGAAGGAAAAGCATAACAAGAACTATATCACCACCATAGTTCATAAAGAATCAAACAAGGATCAAGATCAAATTAACCTTGAAATAACCATGAAGCAGAGAGACATCGGTGACCAATATCCATCCACAAAGATCCATTAAATTAATTCATGATAAAAACAAAAGATGAATACACCATAAGTATCATAAAAAATTCATGAGCGTAAAATCATACCAACAACATAACTCTTTTGTTTCCTATCTCTCAAAACCATTTAAATCAATACATATATATATAGGGGGTGGGGACTTGCCCTTCACCACCCATGCACTCTCAAAATAGGTTGTGTATTAAGAATAGCCATGCCTTTGTTACAAAGATACATAAAGAATCATGCAAGCTCGCTTAATAATAAATTATCTTTATATTTAACACTAGATCCATATCATATTATTAGTTCGAAACTCTGCATGACCACTAATCTTTTTGCTACATGTGGATCTTTCTGAAATAGACTTCTATTTGCCTTCAAGTCTTCACACCTTGGTCAAATCCCAAAACATTTCTTAAACACCACTCCAACCCTTCATCATATATTTTTATCCCATGGCTCAAAATGTGACTAAGTCCCAAAGGTATTTTTCTGAGCACAAGCCTTAAGCACTTCCACGATCTATTTCGCACGTAACTTCACGCCTACCTTTCGTGCATCCAAAACTCTCACACAACTCATAAGTAGAATATTTCAAGGGTGCAAAATTATCCCACACTAGCTGGATTTCCATCCCCGACAATTCTTTAATCATGCAAACAAAAAAATCATTGAAGTTTGTAGCAAAATTTCAGCACCCAAAAAGAAACATCATACCCAGTAATTTTCTAAAGGCGCAAGTAGATGGAGGATCTCTGGAAACTTTGCATCTATCTCCTCCACCACCTTCTTCCATTTTTCCAGTTCCTCTAATGCTTTTCCAGGCATAGCCTCTATAATCCTCGACACTTGATCAAGAGTGATCTCTTCAACTCTACCCTTTAGCTCCTTAATGACCACCATTAGTTCCACGCATGTGCCCTCAATCTCATCCATATGTTCTAGTATAGAATTATGGAACTCACCTATTCGCAGCTCTAGTTTCTCACACTTTTTTATTCTTGTCCTTCTATGTTGCAATCTCAACAATTAACTGTGTGTGCTCAATCTTGTTAGTTGGGGTCTTTTCTTGGATAGTCTTCAATATAGCTTCTTCATCCACCAACCTAACATCAATCTATAGCTCACACTTTTTCACCTCTTGAAGCTAATATCTACTTTTACGCTTGCATCCTTAAGCTTGGTGAACAAGTCCTCTAGCTTAGTGATCCTTGCTTCAACAATAACTTTATTGTTCTCTTTATCCTTTGCGATCTCCTCTCTATGGGCCCTATACCACTTTTGATATTGTGAGTATCCTAAGAAGATCCTATAATTATGCCATCTCATCCTCATAATCTATCATGGCCTAGCTAACTAAGGAAGGGAATTGTCCAAAAATTTGCTTCATGAGTGCACTGAGATATATCATATGCCTCCTTTGTAGACAATTCCATAATCTTTCCACTTCGCGATCCTCTTCCTTTTATTTGCAACCAAGGTGTGAACAGTGGCACTAGTGTCTAAGCTTCTCCTCACCACTTCAGAAGCCATCTTATTTAAGGCATTGCACACCTGCTCATTTGTCAAATGGTTGGGGTCTATGGCCTTGTACTTCTCTCTGGGATTACTCTTCAATATCATCATTTCAATCAAATGCTTTCTTACCTCAAATTTGGGTTCCTCCAAATGATTATGTAAGTTTCAACTCACCATTCCATCTTGACCCAAAAATTTCCAAGCATGCATCTACTCGGTCGGTACCATTATTTAAAAGTGCACCAACAATATCTTCATAGGGTCATCCATGAAGTCCATGTGTGGTGACCTTGGGTTCCACCACTTCCTCTGTGCCTTTCTATTGGTTCTTTACTTCTTGGGAGTGGGTGTGCTTATAATCGTTCCCAAACTTGTATCCTCCTTAATGTCAAAAGTGTCGCAGTCTCCTTTCCCACATGCTCTCCCGTTTGAACCAATGTATTTTCTGTACAGGATCTTATTTCTTTCTTCATGTACGGGTGCCTTCTTCTTCTCCCAAGCTTGCTCTGCTGCCTTTTCTTTTTCCCACTTCTCCTACTCCTCAAATTCGTGTTCTAAATCCTCTCTCAATGAGGAAAAATACATCTCTTCTTCTTCAAACTCTATCTCCGAACTAGAGACAATTGTAACCTTATTACGCTTAGTTCTTTCCTTCTCTCGTGTTACCTGCTATGACATTCTTGTGGTATTCTTGCTCCATTGAGAATAGTACATTCTCTTCCTTGAATGGTATAATTTCCCCTCTTTTTGATCTCCTTATTTATTCTTAGGGGCTTCTTCCTCATGTGCCTTGTGTATTGGTGGCATAACTATTCCTCTAGGCTATGGGAAGGTGGAGTCTGTTACCTCCAACTCAACTCCTCCCTGAGTCTTAGGTCACAATTGTACAAATACTCTGCTTATTAACCCTTTGATAGTGACATTAACCTGGGGGTGTAAGTCCAATATATCTGGTTCTAATACCTCAAAGTACATCAGTCTAGAGTCATACCTATATGTCGCATGCAATGTATGCATATTTGAATCAACTTTATCTGCATCCAACATTAAATTTTGTGTGTCCTTGATCTGGTTGATAGAATACTTGAGGTATCAGGTATTGAAGGAAAATGGCAGTTTACACTAGGGCCCCATCTCCCCTTTACCATCTTGAAGTGTGCAAGACTGAAATGTTGCATCCCTACGAATTTCACTTTCTCCGAACCATAATGGGCGAGTTCACGCGGAATGCACCATTCGTTCTCAAATTCTCCTCTTAACATGTCATACCATTTATTCATTTGTGCTTTGTATGTGCTTATAATAGTGCCATCACAAGTGTACCTTATAAATTATACTATGGGGGATGGATGCACTGGTGGGTAAACCCACATATTATCGTCACATCTGTTTGGAACCCCGATCTCCAAAAACATGATAAGAAACAATATGGACCCCCACATAATCTTGGCACCTTCCATTCACAATAAATTGTGCAATGTTGTAGTGTGCCCTTTTTTTAATTCCGTGTGCCACATATAACAATTTTTTTCACATCTATCTAGTGCGAGGAAGTGCCCAATTTCTAGCTTACTAATATAGTGGTAACCCTAGTTATAGGATCGTTCAAATCCATGCAATGGTCATTTCCTTGTCTCCCTTCTTATAACACAATTTAGCAGATTAGTTCCTCATCTTTTCTCCAATATTTTTGCTTTATCAATATTCGTGCACACAACTTCAGTAGATACCTTAGTGAGGGAATTTCTCACCTATTCATCAGACATCACCGGAGGCTTAACAGTCATATGGTGTGAATGGGGTTCCTTCTTCAATTTTTGAAACACACAAGATTCCTCGCACACATCAAAGTCAGACTCATTCATGTGATTCTAGATCATCCATGATAGTTATTTCCTTGTGGGTGTTCACCATATCTACATCCATGAGCTCCCATCCATATAAATCCTTGGGTTCCAAAGTACCTTGGAACCATGCGCTTATGATTTTTCTTGGGTCATCTATATATCTAACAGACAGAGTCTCATATGTTACTTCCTCTTTATTTTTACCAAAGTGCTTACCCTTGGGAACCTTAGCGCCTGAATCCAATATTGAACCTTCACTTATCGTGCTATAGAGGACGTGCGGATGGCTCACCCTTATCTTCACCTATTTCCAAGCCAATGTCACTAATGTCTATGTTTTGTTCCTTCAACACTTCTTCATCATTCTTCACCTCCTCTTCCTGAGGCTGATCGTATTATCGTTTTGCACTGCAGTGTTAGGCATAATGTCTTCATACTTTTCTTCTTCTTCCTCCTTGAGAGGGATGTACTGTGCCTTTTCTTCTTCTCAAGTCCTACCTTCACAAGAAAATTCCTGGGAGATCTCCTGGGGGGGCCGGGAAGGTCCCACGTCCTGAGTCTTTGATCTTCTAAGTACCCTCTTATACTGAGTTTCCTTAGAAATCTTATCCAAATCCAACTCCAATGCACCTATCTCCAGCACTTCATCTTGTTGTTTTTGTGGAGGGTCACCTCACGCTCACTCTTCTCTCCAACAGTGGGTTGTTTCCTACCCATGTGCTCCAAACCACCACTATCTTCCTACAGTTCTTCTTCCTCTTTTTCCACAAGGGGTGAAGCCAGTTCCTCATCTACCAAAGTGCCAACTATATGCTTCCCCTTGGGTGGGATAGGAAGTTTGAACTCATTTTCTACATACCTCCCATTTTCCAACCTAGGCTTGAGTTGGATATACACAAGGGCTACCCCAATCTCACCAATTTCCATACTCATTTCCTTCATATTAATATCATCTAAAATTAATCTCTCAATATATGTAGACTTACTTGGATACACATAAGTCTTCCTCAATGTGTGGTACTCACAGTCTACCTTATCTACATTAAACAACAACTGGCCCACATCGAAAATCTAGGTAAAGATGCTTGGAAATAGTGTGCGGTGAAGGCATATGGAAGATTACACCTAGGGATCCATTTCTCATCCTTCATCCCAAACCACACAATAAAAAAGTGTTGATAAACTGAAAACTGTACCTTCTTACCCAATACTAAGGGTAAGTCCTTGGGTATCCTCCATTCTTCCTCAAACGTGGCATGGATTCACTCATACCACATCTCGCCCTTTTCTTAAAGGGGCCACTCATGGTCCCATCATAGGTATACTTCTCAAATCTCTCAGTAAGAGATTTATTTTCTTGGGGATACTACCATACTTTGTCCTTAGGCCCATCGGGCACTCCAATTTCTACAAAAACAAGGGATAACAGGATCGCGCCAAAACTAATCTTCTCACCTCCATGTGCTTCCTCAATGATGGTTTCAACAATGAAACCTGCCAAGTTGTAAGTCACCCCTTCAGTCATTTTCTTCACTATATGCAACCATAAGGTGTTCACCTGCAACCATCACTCTTGGTTATTCAACTTTGTTAGGAGGTGCGGTACTGCTTGGATAACTAGGTATTTCTTTAGCTTATAAATGTCCATTTCATGACCTCCTTCAGGGTAACAAATGATTTTCTTGTCACAATGATCCTTTCCCTATTTGTCAAGTCACTACTAATCTTTGTGCCTAAATTCCTCAATCCTGTCAAGGTCTCAATCAGGGACGCAGTGATCCTCATCCATCATCCAACAAAGTAGAATAAATCCTCATGTACTTTGCTCATTAACCACTTTGGTAAAATATCTTAATTTTTCCAAAACAAGGAGCTCATAAAAATGTAAAACCCCACCTTTCTCAAAATATTCTTTCTCATAGCGTCATACATGGCTATATCATCCATCATTCTCTTTTTTTTTTGTTCCTTCACCAACAATTTATCAAGTTCATCCTTATTATCTGTCATCTAATGGTTGTAATCACTTACTTTACTCCAGAAAATGCGCAAGTCCCAATCCGACCCATGTAAACCCCCTCGAGTCTGCATCTCCAAGAAATGGCTTTGTGGGGTGTCATCTACCTCAATTTCTACTTCCTTATGATTCTTCCCTTGTGACCTCTCTAGGTGCTCGCTTCAAAGTGCCATAACATGATAAAGGAGTGATCTTTTACCTTTCTCAATTTTTACAACTCCAACTCCAACTCCATGTGCCCTAGCTTGAAACCATGTGCCCTAACTCAAAACCCAAACCAGAGCTTGCAATCCTCCTCCATACATGCATCTTATCAATCAAACACTTCTCCAAATGGAGTGGCAATCACCCTGGTGTGTAGATTTGACAAATCCAACTAGTTTGTGGCTCTCCATATATTACAGCTCGTTCACTAGCTCATTCATCAACAACTTGATCGAATACTCTTGTTCGCAAAGGTGAAAATTATTTCACAACACCACTTTATATAGATTTTCAAAATGTTTCTACATTTATTGCTCTCCACCTACCACCATACCTAACATTGATTCATTATTTCATTATGTTTTTGCACTACTTATTTCCGCGCCAAAGTTATAACCTTTTGGCATGCCTTCTACTTCTCGGCCATATATCTCCTTTCGTGCATTATCATGCGCCAAAGTACTTCACCACTACACCTTTCACTAATTAGTTTCCATTGTTACAGCCTACCTCGCATTACACTGTGTGTCCATACATGGTCTTTATTCATGAGAAAATTTTCCTATCCACACCTTTCCTTCAAGCACCTGCACAATAACTCTCTCTTATGCATACCCATCCTCAAATAATATTAAAATAATATTCAAACTTGGTAATGAACCCTATATATATTCCACCACACACTAAGGGTATACACAGTCCTCTACGCATGAAAAAACTTAAATAGTAATCAGCTTCTAGTGCACAAATGCACTTATTACACAAACAATGAACTAAATTGAAAAGGCATAACTATGAAGGAAACACAAAAAAAGGGAATGCATTAAGGAAATCTAATCTAAGTGGAAATATTACCTTATTATAAACACCAAGAAGACTTATATATAGTAAGGCTTCAGCCTACTCTCGTTGAAGTAGCCGGGAAACCATGTTCCATCCACCGCCTCTAACTAACAAGCACCTAAATCAATTATACAAGTTATAACATATGGTCCCAACCAATGCACCTTAAGCTTTCCAGGGTAGTGCAAAAAAATGAATCATACTGAAGTACCATTTTCCCTACCTTAAGCTTTTTTTCCTTGATGTGCTTATAATGTCATGCCCTATGCCTAGCCTTTTCTTACTTCTAACTCCATTGTGTTATAGTGCGCCTTTCATCCAGCTCCATTAGTTTCTCAATACGTTCTTGAAGTGCTCGCCCATCACCCAAGCCACATGAGCATATAATATGAAGAGAGGATAACATAAATTCCATTGGTAGAATGACCTCCACACCAAACACTAATTGAAAGGGTGTTGCTTTATTCACCTCTTTTAGGTTGTCGTGTATGCCCAAATTACAACGGAAAATTTATCATTCTAGTCTTTCCTTCCAACATCAAAAATCTTAGTCAAGGAATGGCTCAATATCTTGTTGAAGGTGTCAACGGTTCCATTTACTTGAGAATGATAGGGTGTTGTTTTATGGTGTGCTACCATAATTTTTTCCAATAGTATTTTGATGGTCTCATTAAGAATTACCCCTATCACTTGTTAATCTTAAAGGGATTTCATACCATTGATAATATTTTCCCATAGAATCCTTATTTTCGTATTTGTTGTGCAATCCTTTGTAGGCTCCTCTTACGCCCACCTTGTATGATAATCCGTGCAAGTTATAATATAGTGCGATCCAGTATTGTGTGTGTGGGGAAATTTCACCCACAAGTCAATTTCCCACTTCTCAAAAGGTTCTGTGCTAGCAATTGGCCTCAAAGGCATCTCATCTCTATGTCCAGGATTTCTAAGGCACTGAAAATGGTCACATGCCTTACAATATTATTTTTAATCCTTGAATAATGTTTCCCACCATAGACTAGATAATAGAATCTTGTGCATGGTGGCGTCTCCCGCATATTGTCCACCTACAATGCCACCATGAGCCTCCTCCATAATTAATTTGTGCTCATGCTCAAGTACACACCGGCACAAAACTTCATCTCGACCTAATTTGTATAAGTCTCCACTGATCAACATGTAAGGTGTGACGTGGATAGCAAGTTGTTTCTTCTCCAAATCCTTCATATCTTCAGGTGCCACACCTATTCAAAAAATACAACAATATCCTCTAATTCTAAGGGCACTTGGTTTAACCTGGATAACTATGCATTTGGCATTGTAACCTCAATGCTTTGTGTGTCCTCTCCCGATTGAATCCTAGATAAATGGTCTGGATCTTACTCTTTCCTGGCTTAACCATCACAGTAAAGTTAAACTCTTAGAATAATAGAACCCAATGACATATGTTCCTCTATAAAATGGGATTATTCACCAAGTACTTCAATGTCATGTGGTCGTATAAAATATGAATGGGGTATCCGGAAAATAGTGTCAAAAATCATGGACCATGTATATCATAGACAAGGCCTCACACTTTATAGTGGTGTAATTCTGTTATGCTAGAGTCAACTTGTTACTTGCAAAATAAATAGGATGATCAAAAATCCCTTCACTAGGCTTAGATAATAGCACAACAATGTCCATGCGCAGAGGCATCTCCATGAACGTGAAAAGGATTGGTCTAAGAAGGAAATCACGAGAATAGGTGTTGTATTAATCCTTTCCTTTAGTGTCTCAAATGCGTGTTATTGTTTCTCACCCCAATAAAACTTTCCTCTTCATTTTAATAACTCCTCTAAGGGCACATCGATCTTGGCATAACCCTTGATAAAAAAATTTGTATTATCCTTGGTGCCCTAAGAATCCATGCACCTCATTTTGGATAGTCGGTTCCTCTAAGCCCAAAATAGCAACAACCTTAGCATGATCCAATAACAAACCTTCCTTATAGATGATATGTCCTAGAAACATTCCAAAGGGTGTGGAAAAAATGCACTTCTTGATGTTTAACGAGATGCTTAAGCTCCGACATCTCTCAAACATGATCCTTAAGTTATCACAGTAATCATTCACAAGCCCATAGACTATCTAATCATCTAGATACACTTGTAATAACTTATGAATAAAATCTTGGAATTTTGTACAATAATGCATGAAAATACTGCATGTGCATTATTTAATCTAAAGGGCATAACTGTGTATGCAAAACTTCCCCACTCAGTGGTGAAATTTTTCTTCTCTTGATCCTCTTTAGCTATCCTCACTTGATGATATCCAAAGAATCCATCAGTGAAGGAGTAGATCTCGCACTCGTAATTCCTTCCAAGATTTCCTCGATGCTTGAGTGTGGGAAAGGGATTAATTACACATACAACATTTAACTCCCTGTAATCCACACAAATTCTGGTTCTTCCATCCTTCTTTATACTAATCACTATAGGTCTCACCCATTCGGACTCCTTGATGGGCTCAATGATTCCAGAATTCAGCATTTTGTCAATTTCTTCTTTCACCTTGACGTGCAAGTTGATTCATCCTGTAAGGCCTCTTCCAAACTAGGCATGCACCTTCCTTTAACTTGATTCTCATTTCACCCAAATATTCATGTAACCCTTTCAATTCATGATAGCCTCTAGGGAACAAATCCTGGAAGTCACACAAGCAACTCAATTATCTTAAAAACTTCAAAGTCAGACTAATAATCTCCAATGATGGCCTCCTTTGGTTAAACATTCGTTCTAATTTTTACTTTATTGGTCTTCATAGGTTCATGGTAGGTGCATGCCTTCTCATTTGTATTGTCTAAGACCTCATGTGTACCCTCTATATGCTCAATATCTAGGTTCTCTCGCTTCTTCATCATCAACTATATAGACCATCTTACCCTTCTCTCTTTCTAGGAAATCACACCTAAGTTATTCAACATCTATCTCTTCCTCTTGAAATCGCACCTCCAGTCGACTCACCTAACAACTCTTGAAGTATCTCCTCATCCTTTGCAATATCTCCCATAGTTAAGTGCTTCAGAACCTATAACACCTCATTCACTAGAGGTTTAGTGGAAAAATAGTCAAAGGTTTGAATCATACTTATAGTCAATTATTTCCAATTCTCAGTCTCTCTATTCAACTCTGCATAAATATACCATGCGTGTGCGTAGCCTTGTAAGGTGAAGGTGGTAAATCTTCCTACCCCTTTGTCCAGAGTCTCTCACACTATTGAACATGGTGCTGAACAAGATCATTACCATGAAATGCACAGATTTGAGTAGGCACATTGCTCCTTAGAAATCTAGCAGATAAAGCAATCCTCACTTCTCTCCACTCCAAAAGATTATCCTATGAACCATCCACCAAAGCACGTTATCATCCCGTGCAAAGTATAAAATAGCATATTCCTTCTTTCCACCTAAAATTCCCATTGAACTTCCATAACAATTAGGAATACCTAAATATTATCTTCACTAGTGTACCTTGGTACCTAGGTGTTGCCCAAATGCTTGATAGTATGTTGCTTACTTATGCATGTAGCTGCACTTCTCACTTTGCACCAAAACATTTCATAAGTGTCATGTGCCCAGTTGTCACATGCAACACTTGTTGTATTGCTCATGGACTATACATCATCCCATTGGATAACTCCTTCCTTTGATGGCTCAAGAACTTCTAGATCTTGAATAGTGCACACATAAATTTTGTTTAAATATTCTTGACTTAAGGGCTCTACATAAGGTGCGGATTTCTCATTTGTCAAGGGGATAATTACGTGCTCCTCTTTGTTCTCAAAACTTATATACCCTTTTTTGAAGTACAGATCAATTTTGTTTGCATAACAGTAAGAGCACCCAAGTAAAAATAAAAATTGTTAACTTCTACAAGTGTTAAGACCTTAAATTCCCCAGTAAACTTGACTCCATGTATAGTAATTGATGCATCCTTTAAAACTCCAATATGGCTTTGGTCCTATTTTCCATAAACAGAACATGTGCATATGGCTGTAGTGGTGGTCTACCCATCTGAACCCACGTGTCCAAAGTGAGTACATTTACTTTCAATCTGTATCAATTAGAATATTACTCAAAAGACAACCATCCATAACAACATTGATTGATCTCCTTGTCATAATCCGAGTGCAATGAGAGGGAAGGTTAGCATGTAAAATATGCCTTCCATGCTCAATCCTAGCATGTGGACTATTTCCCTTTAACCAGTTTCCTAGCAAAGAAATGATGTTTTCTTGGCACAGATCTTCAAGCCTCATTTAGATCATCAACATTTTTCTAATGGAGCTCATTTGCCTTTCTTCATTCTAACTTCCACGACTACTCTTTCAAACACTATATCTCACCTTGTAAAATTCCAAATCACCTTCATGGTTTCTTTATAAACCTCCTTCGATACACAGAGTCTGGATACTTTACATGTAGAACCTCCTCCTTAGTAATGACAAGATTCTATTTCAAAACTTCCTTGGCGCATGTAACCTCACCATGTGTAGTAATATTCACAAGTACCAAATCAATATTTGGCACTAACTTTAGCATCCATTGATCTTTCGCGGTGCACCTTTGCACTCTAACGATTCCCACACCCTTGTTATCCTATTTGTGTTTCATGCTCAAATGTTCATACAACTCAAAGGATACTTTCCACAAAAATAGTTCATAGTTGTGATTCTTTCCACAAAAATAACAAATAATTTTTTGAGGATACTCGAACCTATAATGTTAAGGGGATCCACATGTATAACAAGTTCCACAAGGAAAAGCACTTCTTCCATCGACATGACCTCGACCTCTGAATCCTCCTTGGTAACCTCAACCTCTACCATGGCCTCCATCAGAGAACCCTTCATTATGATCATGGTCATGATGCTCACTTTTCTCCTTAGAATTATTTTGCAAGGCTAATCTATCGTATGTTAATATCTGTGTGCATGTATACTTTGCTTAATGCTAAATCAAATGAAGCAAGAACTACCACCTAAAATAGTTCTACAATTTAGCTAAAACAAAGCATAAACACCATCATGATAAGAATTAAACAAGGGTTAGATGCTAGCATTCATCAATACAAACTTTGAAACTAACAATGCTAAATATCTAAACTCCTCTATTCTCTAACAACAAATAAATGAATGGACCTAAGTAAGCTCCATGGTTATCAAAATAGTTGTCCTTAATGTTCCAAGAACCTAGGAATGGGGGCTAATCAAAGTTGGGCTACAAGACCCTTTTGACACCTCTCATATGACCCAAGCACTTTAAGAAAGAGGCTTAACTCTTCAAGATGATGAACTCTCAAAAGGGCAAGGTGCAAGCTCTTAGTCTCTTGCTATATGCTTTGCATTTGCTCTCTTAGAAAGTTTAGGTGTAAGTAAAAAGGTAGGTGGAGGGCTCTTTATATAGCCCAAAGGATAAAGGATTCAACACATTATCATGAATGTGGGATAAAGGTAAAACATGATTAGGAATGGATAAGGTTGCTTTATTAAAGGTAACCTTACTTTAGAAGGGTTTAATACATGTTTAGCAAGTCATGGGAGTTGGAAGTATTTTAATTAATCAAAGGTGATTAATTAATAGGTAGGTGTAAGCTTATAGAAGCCAATTAGAGGAATATTAGTGCGATTTAGGCTATTATAAGGGGATTAAATCAATTAAATATTGATTTATTGGTTAAATGGAAGGGAAAACTAATTAATTAATAATAATTAATTAGTCTAGGTAGAAGGGTGATTTATTAACGGAAGGTCGTTAATTAGGGTATTTGTTGGATAGGAAACTTAATTAATTAGCTTAGTGTAATTAATTAATGATGATATGAGTTAATATGAGTGCTTTTGACGATATGTCGTTGATTTGCAAGAAAGGGGATAATTAGCGAAATTTAAGTATTTAAATTGCTTAGGCATAATTATAGGTGTCTACATTTGCCCCTCTTCGGGGTGGCGTAAGTGATGCCACTTCAAAGATAGTAGACAGAAGAGATTTTGAAGGGATAGAAGAAAAATTAGTAGGAGGGAGAGATGCCCCATCGAGTGTCGATGGGGTGATGAAGGAAGTCGATTGACGATCGAAAAATATGAGAAGTAGGCAGAAGAATGGGGACGAGGCAGGATGCCCCGAGGAGAGGGAGAATTAGGGGTGAAAAGGAAGTGGTGTAGAAGAAATATGGATGAGGGGAGAGAAGAGCTTAACCTCTAGCCGCTTATTTGTTTGGAACAAATTTGATGTCATCATATTGCCATAGGAACTACATCATCGGTCCTTATGAAAAATATAAGCATACGACAAAGGTAGAATGACAGGAAAAGCCATACTACGAACAATTGTCCATTGCTAAAAGTACCAACGCCACGCAACATACAATAATGCAATGCAATACGAGAAGGAAACAAGCTCATATATCAGGGAAAACAAGTATCTTAACGCACATATCTAACCCAACAATGGTCAAGATAGTTGTACAAATGTTTTTTATCGTCTTTGAAGAGATCCACAAGTTCGTGATTGACGAAAAGGGTTAAAAATGATGCCCCAAGCAAGGATACATGCAAGGGGAAATGAAAATGGACATGGGGTCCATGAAAAGTATTTGTGCGCAATGAAACAGCACCACGCAACCAAAAGTGCCCTAGAGTACAGACGAAGCAAGCAGCTAGCTTTTGTGAATGGTTGTGAATCCAATGATTTGCGAGTCGTATTAATCGGGAAGATGTGAGACAAACCAACAGGATATGGAGAAAATACCATGCGCAAGACACAAGTTTCAGCCGTAAGAAGCAAGTTACCATTTTGTAGGGTGTTTTACTTTTTAGGAATTTTTGAAAAATTTTGCCTTGTTTTTAGATTTTTTTGATATATATATATATATATATATATATATATATATTGTTTTTGTTGTTTTCTTGAAACAATGTTCTATTGTTTTTGTGTTTTTCTCGAAACAATTTTCTATTGTTTTTGTGTTTTTAACAGTTTTCCAAAGCTATGTGCAGGTAACCAAGAAAGCATGGATGCCCCCAGTGTTAGGTGGGGAATATACAAGGGCAGAAGCCACATGCTTATGAACAAGAAGGTGAATTCGTTGAGTTGCCCCTAGCGTAAGATGGGAAATAATGAAAGACCACGTCCCTTACAGACAAATAGAAGAAGGCAAAGCCGGATCAAGGCTGGACTAGATGGTGTGCACAAGGAAACTCGAAGGTAGAACTAGGTCAGGACAAAGACAACTACCCTTCTAATATAGAATGCTTGTGAACAATGAATCCTCCCGAGGCACCAGGAAACCGGTTTTCACCCAAGGACTTGTCCAAAGTTCCACAATTGCGTGGTTTTCACTAGTGGACGACCTGTTTTCTCTTTTTCTTTTTCTGATTTTTTTTTTTTTTTATGTTTTTATATTTTTGTGATTTTTATGACTTTCTTGTGCCATGTTTAGGCATAAAACCTCTTAAGATGCATGGAATTCATGGGCTCCGGAGCTCATCACCATTGGGGTGAGCTAACTTGTATGCCCCTGTGCCATACTTGGCAACTATGACATAGGGTCCTAACCAGTGTGGTTCGAACTTCCCTTTCTTTTCTCGCTCTACTCTGGTGTTGAACTGGTTCTCCTTCATAACTAAATCACCCACCTCAAACTGGCGAGGGATGATTCTCTTGTTGTAGTTGCGGGAGATTCTGTGTTGATATACCTTCAGGTGATTAAGAGCGCGAATGCGCCTCTCATCCAGGAGCTCTAACTCAGCCAATCTTGCCACTCGATAATCTTCATCCTTATCCAAATAGTCCCGAAGAGAAATTCGTAGGGATGGGAGTTCAATCTCTAAAGGGATGATAGATTCTGTCCCGAATACTAGGGAATATGGTGTGGCACCTGTAGGAGTGTGAATTGATGTTTGGTAGGCCCAGAGGGCTGGGTGGATTTGTAGGTGCCAGTTTCGACCGGTTTTGCTAACCATCTTCTCCATTATCCTTACCAAAGTCTTGTTTGTTGCCTCAGCTTGTCCATTACCCTGAGGGTAATATGGCGTGGACCATTTCAATCTGATTTGGAACCGTTGGCAAAGACCTTTCACAGTTTTGTTCTTAAATGACTTCCCATTATCTGTGACAATGGCTGCAGGGATACCATATCGGTAAATAATATGATTCATGATGAATTTAGAAATTTGTGCTCCTGTGACATAGGTTAAAGGGATAGCCTCCACCCATTTTGTAAAGTATTATGTAGCTGTGATGATATGTGTATGACCATCAGATGAGGTAGGAGTAAGCTTCCCTATTAGATCAAGTCCCCACTTGGAGAATGGCCACGGGGTAGTGATTGGTTGCAATGGTTGCGATGGAGCATGGATGAAATTTCCATACTTTTGGCAAAGCACACATTTTCTAACATAATTACAATAATCAGTTTCCATGGTGGGCCAATAGTAACCTACTCTTAACAATTTCTTAGCCAAGACCATTCCATTTGTATGTGCTCTACATACTCCTTCGTGTACTTCTTTAATTACCTGGATTGACTCCGTCACATCCAGACAACGTAACAGAGTTCCCATCGTAGCCACAACGATAAAGTGTACCTCCTAAAAGGGTGTAACGGGCTATCTAGTGAATCAGGCTTTGCTTTTCAGAATGGGAGATATTGGGAGGGAAAGTACTATCCTTAAGATAGGTGAAAATGGGTTCGTACCACGGGGAATAGGGACCAACAACCTCACAAGCCAGGAAAGATTCTGGTACATCATACACGGGCTGGTGTAGATTTTCTACGAAAAATGGCATATCATTGTTCCCTGGCAGAATACGAAGCATAGATCCCACCGTTGCCATAGCATCTGCCGATCTATTCTGCACTCTTGGGATCTGCTCAAAGGTAATGCACACAAAATACTCCTTCAGAGTTTCCACCAACTTCTTATAAGGTATGAGCTTGTCATCCTTTACTTTATACTCATCATTAACCTATTTGATGATTAGCTGTGAATCACCTACAACCTTAACATGTTGAATATTCCACTTGATGGCTAGCTTCATCCCTGCAATGAGTGCTTCATATTCCATAATGTTGTTCATGTAAGGGAAGGCCAAAGCGGAAAGCTCGTGGTATAGGATCACCCAGAAGGAGTAATAAGGACCACTCCTGTACGAACCATGAAACGTAAAAGATCCATCAAAATGTATCGTCATACGATAGATTCTTCAATGTAGAGAAAAGATGCATCTGGCGAGATCCGGACTAAAGGTTTTGTGCTTTAGAAAGGTGCTTCCACTATTTGGTCGGGTCAGCAAGTACTTGTCCTTTAATTGATTTTTGATGGACAAATTCTATATCAAACTCACTGATTAGAATGATCCAATTAGCCATTCTACATGTGAGGGTGGGTTTGGACAACAAATACTTGAGGGGGTCGACCTTGGATGTGAGCTTGGTCTTAGTATTTAGCGGTAATGGCAATGTTTCTGAAAGGTAAAAACAATGGCCAAGCAAGCCTTTTCAATCTAAGGATAATTACGTTCATAGGCGATGAGGGTGCGACTCAGATAGTACACTACTTTCTCTTTATGGCTAAGGTCATATTGGGCGAGAAGTTCACCAATAGTGTATTGCGTAGTGGAAATATAGAGCAAAAGTGGTTCTCCCGGAGTGGGAGGCATGAGGACAGGTGGATTAACCAGGTACTGTTTAAGCAAAGCAAAGGCTTGTTGTTGCTCAGGTCCCCAGATGAAAGCGATGTCCTTCTTAAGCAAATGAGTGAATGAGTGACATTTATCTGCAAGCTGGGAGATAAAGTGGCGAATGGCTTGAATTTTCCCTTGCAAGCTACGCAGTTGCTTGATATTCTCAGGTGGAGGCATTTCTATGATGGTAGACACTTTAGCAGGGTCTACCTCAATACCTCGTCTTGACACGATGAAGCCTAATAGTTTCCCAGATAGCACACCGAAGACACACTTCTTTGGATTTATCCTGACTTTGTATTCACGCAGGCGTTCAAAGATACACCGCAAAATGATAGGATGATCCTCTCTTGTTTTGGAATTTCCTAGGATGTTGTCTACGTAGTCTTCCATGATGTCATGAATCATATCGTGAAATATTACTGTCATGGCCCACTGATAAGTTGCTCCCACATTCTTAAGGCCAAATGGCATCACCGATAATGAAGGTGCCCGAGGAGTTGTGAAAGCTGTTTTGTGTTGGTCTTCCTCGCGATCTTAATTTGATTATAACTGAAAAGCCATCCATAAGTGATAGAATTTCGTACCCTGCGGTCAAGTCAACAATCATGTCAATGTTGGGCAATGGAAAGTCATCTTTAGGGCAAGCTTTATTGATGTCCCTAAAATCTGTGTAAATTCGGATACCAATAGGTTTCTTCTGGACAGGAACAATGTTTGATATCCATTCAGAATAATCAATTGGCCTGATGAATCCTGCTGCAAGCAACCTTTCCAACTCTTCTTTAACTAACAAGGCCACTCTTGGGTGCATCTTTCAAAGCTTTTGTTTGATAGGCTTAGCGTCTGTGTGCACAACCAAGTTATGCACAACCAAAGTTGGATCTAAGTTGGGCATGTATTTGTAAGACCATGCGAACACATCAATAAAATCTCACAGTAGCATAGTGAACATCTTTTGTTCTCTGGCTGAGAGTGATGCTCCCAATTTTACTATCTTGGGATCTTCTTCGGTACCAATATTGACATCAATGGTTTCTTCAACTAACAATTTTGATAAATCCTCCATACGCGTAGGATTGGGAGGTAGGTTGAGATCTTCATCCAAGGATGTCTCTACGAGATTTTCATCCTTGGCGTGGTCACTTTGTTTGTCCTTTGATTTTCTTATTTATTTGTCAGCCAATGCCTCAAAGAGGTTTTCACTGTGTGACTTGGACTTCGATTTTTCCGAGGCTTTTCTTTAGAACTCTTGCCCTCACTTTTCTTTAAATTTTGCTGACCATGAAGTTCAGCCTCCTCGCCGAAGTAGGCGCAGGTGTCTAAGTCGATAAAGAAACCCTTCTTGTGATCTCCAATGGGAATTGTATCCCTTATGCCCATGAACTCTGCAATAGCCTCATCGTTCTCAAATAAATCTAGTGGCCCGTGACGTTGTTGGTCCCATTCAACAAGGGAGGGGTATACAAGGTCAAGGGTTGGTTCAGTGGGGGTGATGGCTAGGATAGTGTTATTCATGAAAAGGTTCATGGAGGCCAGATCCTCATATTGGCTACAACAGAATCCGTATCCTTTGTCTCAGATAATCGAGCTATCCTCATGCTCGAACAAGTCGCATCTTGATCATTGGGGTGTGCTCCATAAGGGCGAATCCCAATGCCATATCTTTCTATTTTGAAATGTGGAAGAGGGATTGGTTCTCTTTGTCCTTGTTCATTCCTCCCACATCCTAGGCCTTTGTAGCCCATGGAGTACATCATTCTGCTAGATTTTTCATATTCAGGGTTTGATAACAAGATGGCTGAGTGTCCTCAGGGACCCAAGTAGTAGGTGGATCAAGTAATTTTTCCTCAGCTAACAAGCCTCCAGGTAGGAACAACCCAATAGTGTGTTCCTCTCTAGGTCTCCTAAAGTGGTAGTTGGGTCGACCTCTAGTCTTGGGTGACAAGGAGAGGTCAGAAACTAAGAGCGCTTGTTGTACATTATACTCCCCACAACCATATTCCAGAATTTTCATCTCCCATGAATTAAATGGAGATGTTGAAGTAGATGCCCCATGAGTGCAAGAACTAAGAGAATTTGAATCTACTCGAGATTCCATGGCCTCAGAATGAAGAGGGACAGCTATATCTGTGGAGGGACATGCGTATGTACCCTTTCGTGCAAAGCTATTAAGAGCTCTACAATGAGCAAAGGGCTCTGAGTCTCCTGGTATTGTTACTATATGTCCCTCATGCTTCAGCTTGATGCATTGATGAAATGTTGATGGCACTACTTGCATGGCATGGATCCATGGTCGGCCTAGAAGCATATTATATGGAAGTTCCAAGTCTAAGACGTGAAACTTTGTCTGATGGCAAGTGGGGCCCACCTCCATTGGTAGCGTAATGGTGCCTGCTGACTCTCTTTCTGCGTTGTCGTATGCGGTGATAGTGATGATATGGGACTCAAGATCTTCTTCCATATGTCCCAATTGTTTGACTAATTTAAGCGTGCAGATGTTCAATCCAGATCCGTTATCCATAAGCACCCGTTTGATTTTCCTGCGGGTAACAACTACCTCAATGTATAAGGGAAGATTATGTGTAGGATTCTCGGTAGGGACCTCCCTATGGTTGAAAGTGAGATGCTCACTTGGTGCAATATTTGCCACCGCGGTTTGAAGGTACGCCGGATCGACTTCTAAAGGCACTCCCGACCCCTGAAGAGTTTGATACAGGATGTCCTTATGTACATTGGAAATCTTGAGAAGGTCTAAGATCGAAATCTTAGCAGATGTCTTCTCAAGTTGTTCTAAAAGGTTATACTTACCAGTATGCGGGGTCGACGGAGAGGGGTCCGGAATTACGAGGCGGGCGCACCTTGTTACCACAACACAGTCCTTTCCCTTAATCCAGGATGGTGTTGGCAGATGATCAGCAGGGGAGCGAATACATCTGATAAGCGAATCATAATGATTGTTATCTCTCTTGGTATACAAGTAATTCACGGCTTTATAGGTTTGGGATGACTCTCCCGATCCGGTTTTGCCTTTTCCGACTTATCATGCTTGGGGAATGGTTCCTTATAAATCCCCATTTTCTCGTTAGGTGTTTGCATGTGGCCAGGGTTATCCACCTCTATCTCCCATTATCACAATGAGGTCTTGAATATAGTGGTGAAGTTGCAAACATTTGTTTGTTTTATGACCTTTAATGTGATGCATTTTGCAAAGTATTCATGCTCCTTATACCATGAAGGTTTAAGAGCGTTGTCATCAAACGGTTGCGTTGTAGGATAGGTCATCATGTGGGCGCATCCAACCTGCTTTTAGTATGACAAACAACGGTTCATTGAGGGAGGTGAATGTTTGTTGCTTTGGTGGTGGTTGAATTGGGCCCTTGGTCAGTTTAAAAGGTTGATTGGTTTGGACTGTTTGAACACGTTTGGAATAAGTGATTCCATCTCCCACCACGTTTTTGTTTTTGTTAAAGATCTTCGGATTTTCAGCGGGTTTGACACTTTGGTTGTCTTTAGATTGGGTTTTGAGGGTGCCTTTGGCAATGAGAGCCTTTTCTATTTGAATCCCTTTCTTGATAACCTCCTCAAAGGTGCGGACACAATGCATTTGGAGGTGGAAAGCTATATCTGGGTTGAGATTAGGGATGAAAATACTGACCAGCTGCTTCTCAGGGAAAGCGCAAGGGAAGCGACTAGCTATCCCTCTCCATCGTTGGAGGAAGCTAGCGAAGGTCTCATTTGGGTGTTGTTTTGTGCCGCACAAGTCTACCATGGTGATGTCACTCTCTATGTTATACGAGAAATGACGCACGAATCTTTCCACCAATTCTGGCTAGGTGAAAATTGATCCTCATGGTAAGCGCGTAAACCATTCCAATGCTTGACCTCCGAGACTCTTAGGAAAAAGTCTGATAAGGTAATTATCACTATAAGACACCTCTTAACATGCCATGTAGAAATCTTTAACATGATCCCTTGGGTCTCCCTTTCCTTTGTATTTTTCAAACTTTGGCATATCAAATTTCTTTGGAAAGGTTTGAAGGGTCATTGTCTTGTCAAAAGGATAGGGGCATAGTTCTTCATATTGGTATTTCCTAATACTCCCTATATTTCTTTCTTGTATGCTTGCAAGTGTTGCTTTCATAGATTGCACTTCTTGTGCGAGCAATTGTTCTTTAGTGGGAGAAGCGGGGATGTGTACATGATGATACCCTGTGTCTTCTTCTCCTTGGTTTTCTCGATGGAGTTCGTGGATCCTAAACTTAGGCTTTGACTTTTGAATGTTCTTGTTTGTGTCTTTATGTACCTGGAAAGTAAGCAAAGCTAGTTGTCGGCTTAGGTTATTGAGTTGTTGTTGGATTGTGACTTGGTTTGTGTCTTCTTCTTCTAAAGGTTCTTCCTCTTCGTATTGTGGAGGTTCTTCCCCTGTCTCATGTTCTATCTTGTTTCTTCATGGCACTTTGATGAGGGGTATTCTATGCCCTACCACTTTATCATTTTTTGCGTAAGAAGTGGAAGCATGCCCACCTGTTAAAATATCTTCCATATTGATAAGGGGGAGTTCTTCCTTAGTAGTGTCATTTGTAGGTAATATTGGTTCATTCTTGGTGGGCAATTTGGCCCCTAATTCCATGACCCGTGCCAAAACTCTATCTTTATTTCTAAGGAGAAACTCATCTAGTAGAGTGGGGTCAAAATAAAAGTCTGTGTGTGGTGATTCTAATCCGCTTCCACTATGGTCAACCATTTATTCTATTTCCTTTTCTACAGAAAATAGTGGTCCTAGATCGTGTCTCGATAAATGGGTTTGACCCTTGTTTGTTAGAGGTTTCCCAAGCTTGCACCTGTTGTTCCTCATATGTTTGTTTCTTTAAACCTAGACGCGTCTTGGGAGCCATGTTTTCGTGATAAGTTTCACTAAGGTAAGTTGTATATTTGTTCAAAATTCAATGACTACCCCTAAGTGAAACACAAGATGTACGTGTTAAGAGTAAATTAACAGTGAGAATATCAATGTGATAGAAAGATAAAGTCACCAATGAAACAATCATTTGGTACCAAAACTTAATCAAATGAAGTACTTCCTAGACTACGTTTCAAAGTAATTTGTGATGCCAGATGATTAACAAGATGTCTCCACTTATGCCAAGTTCAAAGGAATGAACAAGACGTAAGTAAATACATGAATTTAAATGTGATCTCCCAATAAAGATATACGATGAGCAAGCTCAAGTCTGATTAAGACCTATATCTCAAAAAGTGCCAATTATGATTTGTGAATGACACAACAATATCACCAAGATATGTTAATCCACTTTGCAAGAAAGTGAAGTATTGATATCGAGTTGTTATTGATATAAAATGCACAAATGGTAGTGCCTAGCACCTTTTGAAATCGTGGTAATAATAAAACCGAACAAAAAATGCTCAAAGTATAGCTAGGAATAGTTAAGAATGTGTGTGCAACGTAACCGTACAATATAGGTATTTATGTCGAGTTTACAAGAAACAAGACGTAAATATCAAAATTGTAGTGATACGAGACAAACAAGCTAACTCCTCTTTGGAAGTCTGAAGTGATGAACCACGCCTAAATAAAATGATGATCTTGACGTGGGTATCAAGATCACAATGGCTACCAAATGACGTGAAAACGCCTCCACTCACTTTAGAAGTTTAACTAACCCAAACGCAAACATGGATGGGCGTAACGAACATAAAAGTGAGGGAAGCTTGATCGAATGGCAACACAAAGGTAATCACACCTCTTTTGATCAACAAATTTTCAAAAGAATATGAAGGAAATAAATCAAGAAAAAATGACAAAAAATGCTAGCCTCACTTCGGCAGAGTTTCGCCTCGCCCTAAGGCAAGTAAAAACTAGGTGAAAGTAATACGTCACACGTTTCTCAAAAAGAAGGTTCACAACTCAACACTGTTTTAAAATGGTCAAAGTGGGCTCCTGGCCAAAGTATATTCTCCTAGGTGGTTCTCTCACCCTAGGTGTTACAAAGTTGCCACGAGCGAGCGCGATTTACCCAAAAAGTCACACTGACTAGTTTGGGAGTATCTCAGCTTTACTTTACCCCCTTCAAGAACAGTAGGCAACTAGTGCATCTACGTGTACTATCACTGGGGTCGCCTCAACGGACAACCTATAACGCTATCTCACAAAGGAATCACTAGTCAAGTAGGTAGTGCGGAGCACTTCCCGTTTCGTCCACAAGGTTCCCTCTTATGTGGACTACTTTGGGGTTCCTAGGAACCACCCCCATTGTTGTAGCTTAAGGCGTTATGCCAAAGGGGTTATGTTCCAGTTGAGAGAGAGAGGGACGCACCCTTTTCCGAAACACTGTAATACGTTGTTTTGAATATGTTGTTCTTTTTATCTTGTTTAATTAGGTGTGGTTTGATTGAACACCTTTTGCAACTCGTATAACAACTGTATTAGTAGTTTTTATTTCGTTTTGATTCCTCCTTTCTTTGACAAGCGTTTTTAGGTCCTGCACTTAAGCGTTAGTAGTTCTCCAATAAAATCACATTATTTAAAAGAGGATTAAGAGTTGCTTTTGATTCTCAAGATCATCCAAGGATGCAAGAGAAGAGCATACACAACAAATAATCCAACTAAAAAGTAAAGAAAATCTTTTAAATCAATGAACCATACAAAATTCTTGATAAATGTTCATTCCTTTAAACCAAAAGTGAAAGATGAAGTTTCCAATTTACCAAATGTTATAAAATGAAGACTAAAGTTGCTTTTGATTCTCAAGATCACCCTAAGGTGCAAGAGAAGAGCATACACAAACTTTATCCCAACTATATAGAAATGGAAAACTTCAAATCAAAGGACCATTGAAAAATGCTTTGTAAAAGGTTCATTCCCTTAAGCAAAATGAATAATCAAGTTTCCAAGTTTAAACCCAATGTTAACAAGGTAGAGATCAAAGTTGTTTTTGATTCTCAAGATCACCAAAATGTGCAAGAGAAGAGCATACACATGCTTTTGTCTAAATCGAGTAAGCATGGAAATACAACATTCATCAAAACATTAGACATGTTAGAAAATGACCAGTTTTAAAATAATAGAAAAACCTATAATTTATATAAGTATAAATCCTAAATTTATATTTTTATTGCATAGTTAACTTCAATACCTTTCCAACGTAAAAAAAATGGAGTCATTTCTAGTTTGGGAGAAAAAGTTATGGCCTTCGGAAGATGGGTTACGCATATGCTCTTATGCTCATGGGTGTGCACTTGACATGCACTCAAAAAATGTTAAAAAAACGTCCCTTAATCTACAAAATGTGAAAAATTTTCCAACGAAGATTCAAGTTTGACAACAACCCATCACATTAATATATGAATAGAAGACTCAATGCTATCAAACATTAACATACATGCTCAAGAATTTAAGATTTTCAAGAAATTAACAAAACTAGCATGTAGAATGATGAAAAAGTAAGCTCTAAAAATGAAAACATGATGAAATCTTGAAATTTTCTCACCAAGATTTAAATTTTGACAGCAACCCACCACATTAATATGTAAATAGAAGACTCAACACTATCAAACACTAACCTATATGCTCAAGAATTGAAAATTTTCAAGAAATTGACAAAACTAGCATGTAAAATGATGAAAAAGTAAGCTCTAAAAATGAAAACATGATGAAATCTTGAAATTTTCCCCTCAATTCCAATTTTGACAGCACTTCACCTCCTTTATACCTACAAGGAATACCCAACACATGCAAACTCAACAAAACAAGTTAAGAAAAACAAGTTAGATCAACATGTGTAAAAGAGGGTTAGTAACCAAAAATAAAACTTAACTATAAAAACTTGAAATTAAGTGCAAAGGACAATGGAGTAAGTCCCACCAGGCATGCCAAATGTGTGCATGTATACTTTTCTTAATGCTAAATCAAATGAAGCAAGAACTACCACCTAAAATAGTTCTACAATTTAGCTAAAACAAAGCATAAACACCATCATGATAAGAATTAAACAAGGGTTAGATGCTAGCATTCATCAATACAAACTTTGAAACTAACAATGCTAAATATCTAAAATCCTCTATTCTCTAACAACAAATAAATGAATGGACCTAAATAAGCTGCATGGTTATCAAAATAGTTGTCCTTAATTTTTCAAGAACCTAGGAATGGGGGCTAATCAAAGTTGGGCTACAAGACCCTTTTGACACCTCCCAATGACCCAAGTGCTTTAAGAAGCAGGCTCAACTCTTCAAGATTATGAACTCTCAAAAGGGAAAGGTGCAAGCTCTTAATCTCTTTGCTATATGCTTTGCATTTTCTTTCTTAGAAAGTTTAGGTGTAAGTAAAAAGGTAGGTGGAGGGCTCTTTATATAGCCCAAAGGATAAAGGATTCAACACATTCTCATGAATGTGGGATAAAGGTAAAACATGATCAGGAATGGATAAGGTTGCTTTATTAAAGGTAACCTTACTTTAGAAGGGTTTAATACATGTTTAGCAAGTCATGGGAGTTGGGGGTATTTTAATTAATCAAAGGTGATTAATTAATAGGTAGGTGTAAGCTTATAGAAGCCAATTAGAGGAATATTAGTGCGATTTAGGCTATTATAAGGGGATTAAATCGATTAAATATTTATTTATTAGTTAAATGGAAGGAAAGCTAATTAATTAATAATAATTAATTAGTCTAGGTAGAAGGGTGATTATATTAACGGAAGGTCGTTAATTAGGGTATTTGTTGGATAGGAAACTTAATTAATTAGCTTAGTGTAATTAATTAATGATGATATGAGGTAATATGAGTGCTTTTGACGATATGTCGTTGATTTGCGAGAAAGGGGATAATTAGCGCAATTTAAGTATTTAAATTGCTTGGGCGTAATTATAGGTGTCTACAATATCAATGACATCATGAATGTGATCAATCAACCTGCAATCCTTAGTATCATGAGTAATAGACCTACAGATCTTGGAGTAACGGACACATTCTTTCTTATCAAATGTTGCAACAATGGGAACTAACTTAAACTATGGTCCAATTGATAGATATCATAGTCTAACAACAAGGAGCACACAAATTTACTAGGACAATTATCCTTAGTTTTCCCTTCTACTTCACAATATGTGCACCAAATCCTACTGTGTATCTCATGCGCTGAATTAGCTGATAATTTCTCTAACTTTTTAACCATTGATGTAATTTGGGCTTCCAAAAATGGGCTCACTCTTGATTCTACACTCCCTACCACTTCAACACGTAGAGTTGCTTCAAGTGCCTCACGTAGATCTGTATAAGTCTTATGCGAAATTGCCTTTCTAAAATGTGTGATCGGTCCTCCAACAAACCACTTTGAGCATGATGGCTCGTGTGTATGTCATAATATAACATGGAAAAAGGGTCTTGACTTGAGCATCATACTCCCAATCACTCTTAATAGTACCTTGCTTAATGTATTTCAATGCACCGATGCTCTTCTCGCTCAAAACCGGGGATATAAAATTATTTCAAGAAATCATCCCGCAATGTGGTATAATCTACACAAGTCTGATCAGGATCAAACTTTCTATACCAACTATGTACGTGCACCTACAATGTAGTTACAAACTGACTTGCCTTGCACTTTAGAGCATTAATCACCTTCACGCTATAATATCTTACACAAATGCACGTGCTCAACTTCATCTTCAATGCCTATATATTCTAGAAGACGAAGAGACATCTCCATGTAAATTTTGTTGGGGTGGTGCGGACCGTGCCCAATGAGATCTAGTACATGTGTTTTGTCTACCTTGAGAGCCACCAAATTCACCAACACTCAAGCCACTTGACCCTCCGAATCCTCCTCATGAAGTAGGAATCCGACCGAGGATGCACTACCTTGTGTTCCAATGGTCATGCTAAACTAGACTCCCATAGTTTGTGAATTTGTGCTACTTCCAGACATTATACCAACATTCTACGCACCCACGTTTTATGATGACAATGCACCATAAAAGATACCTCCAGTTGGACCTCCAAATAACATAGACAACAATTACGCTGCCATAGATGAATAAGCTACCTGATTAACTCCCGAACTTGACTACAAATTGACTTTGTCTACTTTAAATATATCGCCCACACTAGCTTTCTTACTGTTAACTACCGTACAATATGTAAAACCAAATGTAAACGCTAGGTCACGGGTAGGTTGAGATGTGCACCCGTGGTCGATAATCTTTCTTTCGACACACCTTCATCCGAAGCCCAGGAGGTTTTTCTGCCATGCTTTCCCAAATGGGGGAGTTCTACATGCTTTATCTCAACATCCTCTGCGTGAGCTCCAAATCTTTCATGTGTCATCTCCCTCCACAACACCATTATTTCCATGATCTCTCGATGCTTCATCAAATCCCTCTCGAGGGCTTCATTATACGTAAGCCACCTTTGTTCTCTTTTTATCTCTATCACTAGGTCCAACATCTTTAGCAAACCTTCTCCTTCCCTTGCATGTGGTGGGGTTTAGCTAGCCATAGGGTTCTCTTCCAATGTCGTGGTCACAATCAAGATCTTAATTTCCAAACGAATACCGCACAAATATGATCCTCTGGGTTAACGAAAGAACTAGAACTCAACAACCAGTGGACATGAGTAAGTAGAAACTACGTACTCAAGAATATAGTTGTTCAAAACACCATAAACCAAATATCCATAGTGCGTGTCCAAATCAGATCTGCATCATAAAAGGTATGGAACTCTTCTTGCATCCAAACAAGTGTGTGAAACCTCTAATTCCTCTTAGACACATAAGAAAGTAGCCACTTGTACATCTCTATAGGAAAGATGGTGAAGAAATTCTCATACAACGTGTCATAAAGATTCTATGCAACCCACGTGCGTGCATTAAACTCAGGTCTAGTGCTAAAACTTAAGCATATTTTTCTTCTAAATCATCTAACCACTCTTCAATAATGTCCGAGGTAAACCGGTACATCTTCACCATGCAACATCTTGAAAAAAATTGAGAAAAGGTCTGCAATGCAGGAACCAATGATGTAGCCTAGATTTTACCACCAACATCCCAAGGTGCATTGGCACATCACTCACTGGCGAGTGCTTACTTGAAGCATGCAAGGGTACCAGGTCCCTCTTTAGAGAATCTTGTCCAAGATGTTAGCATGAATGAATGTATATTTTAGATCCATAATAGATAATCAATTAAACCACAGTGCATAAACTAGATCTAGATCTAAACCATATGAAGGAATAACTAAACAATTACTATAATCAGATTTACCATGCAAGATCCATGTTCAGTTACATCCAACACCAATATCCAGCCAATAAGATCCATTATATTAATACTATAAAACACAGAAGCTTCTTACATACATCATAAAGTCACCATAGTCATGTGTGCTAACAAACTTGCATCATAACATTACAATAATATTGAATTGTCTAAACTGTGTAAATAAATACATATTTATAGGGGTGGGGACTTTCCTTCACCACCTATGTACCTTCAAAAATAGGCTACATGTTAATAATATCCATGTACCCTTACATGAGAATACAAAAGCATACAAGCTTGCTAATAATAGATTATCTAATAATACAACTGTAGTATAATCCTATTATTAGCTCCAAACTCTGCATGGTGCTCGATCTTCTACTAGTCCCAAAATAGCCTTGTGTGGTCTACAAGTCTTCTGCAAAACGTGCTCCACACTCTATGTCCAAAATTATCCCCAATCTACAAATGACTAAGTCTTGATTTCAAACTATTCCTGGGTGCACTCGTCCTTCTATACTTTTACGTGCTTATGTGTGCCCTATGTCTCGTGCCCAATCCTTCCACGCTTTCATACTTAAGATGTATTTCATAAAATCAATAGACTCCCACATAACATTTGCACCTTCCTAATTCTACAACTGTGCTTCTTCGATTATTTCATTTGCAATAAACTATAAAATGTTGTAGCATGCCATTTTTTAATTCCGTGTGCCACATATAACAATTTATTTTTCACATTTGTCTACCACTTGGAAGCACCAAATTAGTATCCTACTAATCTAGTGGTAACCCTAGTTAAGATCATTTAGATCCCTAATGGTAATTTCCTACCACCCTTATCGTAACATAATTTAGCGGTTAGTTCCTCTATCTATGCAGTCACACACAAATCCAAAGCCACATCTTCCCCTATGCTCAAGACCTATAAAAACTCAATTAACTAAGAAGTGAGTCATATCCTCCTCCGGTGAAGTAGAAGAAGTCCTCGTGCACCCGCGACATCAACCATTGGTAGAGATGTGTGGGATTCATGAAGAACATGAGCTCATTCAACTGTAACACTCCGGTTTTCTCTAACTTCCACCTCACAAAGTTATCGTCCAAAGGATTACCTACCTCATCCACTCCTAGAAGTACCTTTTCCTAATATACATTCATCTTCTTCTCATTTTAATCCATACGGTGATTGTATTCACTAATCTTGCATCCGGTGAGCTTCGACTTCTAAATCTCCACCCTAAGCACACTAGGGGATACTACATTTCTTAATAGATCTCTTCCAGGGTTTCTTTTGCAACAACCTCAAGCCTTTTTGTCCTTAATTTTTTTCCTTTCGGTGTCATTTTTCTATAACCATGTGCCCTAGGTTCTCTGCGACACAAAAATTTCTCCTAGCAGAGTTTCTTTGAACCTCAACTTCTTAAATCTTACACAACCCCTCTTTTCCTATGCTATGCTTGGTGGTTCTAACTTTCCATTCTACAAGGATCTGCATGCATTCACCACGCACTTCAATTTCATACTTTTACCTCTTCACATAGATCCTCTTCACACTTAAACATTTGGTAGTTTCTTTGCTCAAGTTTTCTCGTCGTGAAGGCAAGGTAGTAAAATGACTACCCCTTACCTCTATTTATACTTTTTCAATGGCCCACAATAGTCCAAATTGTATATTCAACCCACACTTTTAAGTCACTTTTCAAATAAAGTACATTTTCCATCTTTTTCCACTTCCATGACTACACTTCATGCACTACAATTGTAACCTTCTAGCACACTATACTACTTAGCCAAATACGTCCTCCACGTACCTCCATGCACCAAAATACAAAACCTTTTCCTCTTTCACGTAAGACTTCGAGAGGATACCTTCAACCAAACCAACCTATATCAAGAAGGAATCAATAATTATCATCTTTGTACTTCAATCCACTTCACGCTAAAAGTATGTGTGGTCCTTTACGAATGAATTCACTTAGATAGTAATCAGCTACTAGTGCGCAAGTGCGCTTATTACACAAAACACTAAACTAAGTTTACAAAGCATAACAACGGTGAAAGGAAACACATGCAAATAAAATGAATCAATGGAAAATATAATCTAAGTGGCAACACTTACTTATTACAAACACTAAGAAGACTTATTTATAGTAGGGATTTAACCTACTCCCGTTGAAGTAACCTAGCAACATATTGCCATCTAACACCTGTAACTTACAAGCCCCTGAATAAAGTATCTTTGTTAAAAAAGGGTCCCAATCAATGAAATTTCAACTTCCTTGGATGGCACACAAACTTTGAATCATACAGAAGAACCCTCTTACCCACTTCAAATTATTTTTCCTTGATATGCCTATCATGTCATGCCTTCTGTCTTGATTTTCCTATCTTCTCGCTCCATCGGAAATTGTTCGCCACTCATCTAACTTCATTAATTTATCAATGCACTCTTCAAGTGTCCTCTGTTCGAGATGCACACAAACAATGCAGGGGTTTGCTAAAACCTAATCTAACTTGCGAGGAGATAGGGTAAGAAAATGCATAGAATAAAACCTAAACTACAAAGGTGATGCAGGAATGTTAGACACTCGTTTTGCAAATTTAACACGAGACCACATAGATGCAATACAAACACCATGCACGGAGTAACCAAACTGCGATAAGAGATCAAAATGACATCAATGAATACATGAGAGGGTTGAGAGTCAATCACAACATATATATTATTGCTCAAGAGTCGATACTGATACATTGCGGTGGCCAAGAGGCAAAAAAGGCGGCATTACAACCCATATGGGAGGTTTGAAAGCTCCACAAATTCTCTGCAAGCGAAGGAATAAGGGAGGATGCAAAACAAAAATGTCGACCTTTTTAAAGGAGCTCCTCTTTACAATATATATCAAGAAATGAGAGAGGGAGAGAGGAAATCAGAATCTACCCCTGACCACTTCTTGGTAGCATTTAAAATCATCTCATTATGAAAGAAGTGGCGGATCTGGAAAATGGGAAATTTGTCTAACGGGAGCGGCGAGTGTCTCTGCTGCATTAAAGTTGGTTGTTGAAGCATTACTTATCTATCATCACCACGCGTCGAGAGACATTTTCTTAATTTTCTCCCTCAAACTATACCAAAATGTGAGATTGATCCCTAGAATCATGTAGAGAATTTCAACACTTTCCGTTGATATAAAGAGCGTGTAAATCAGAGCTCTGGATCGAAAGATATGAAGGTCGAAGATTTAGGGCACAAAATAGGCAAAACAGGTTTTAAAATCTTTTCCCGCGCTCTGCCATCTGGACGACACGTGGCAGGCCCTGATTCGCTGAGTAATTCTCTCTCTCCACCTTTCCGGGCTTTCCTTTGAAATTTCCTTGTGGGCCCTTAAACTTGGACACGTGGCACTGTTTCATTGGTTCGGATTTCTTCAAAAATCACCCCTTTGACCTTTTGGACCTTTTTCCTTGTGACACGTGTCATGATCTGGTTGGTCCTGCGGGTCTGCCGGCTCTTTCGCGTCCACCGCGTCTTTTTGTCCCGGATGTCCCAGTGCTTCGTGGGACAGAATCCTCCGATCCACCCGAAATGGGCTTCCTCGTCCCTTTTCTGCCGGTGACACGTGGCGTGATCTGATTGGCTTTCGGCTCCTTCGGCTATCCGCGTCCCGCGCGTCCCTTTGTCCCACTTGTCCTTGTCTTTGAAGTTCCATTTTTGGCCATTTGTCCCCAATGTCCCGGTCTTTATCAGGACAAATTCGCGTTCCTTCACGTCCATTTGTCCCAAATGTCCCCAGTCTTTATCGGGACAAATTTCAGTTCGGTTGTTGGCGATTCGGCGGTTCACGTTCCTTTGTCCCAAATGTCCGTCTCATTTCACGGTTTCTGCCATTTTTTGGTGAACCGGTTTCGCGTCCTCGCGCACACTTTGTCCCGCTTGCTCCCGGTAAAGGACTTGGACAAATTTTCTTTCTTTCGGCCGATTCGGGCATTTCGCGTCCATTTGTCCCAGATGTCCCTTTGTTGTTTGGGCCTGGAGGCTTTTCGGCCGATCCGCGCCTTCCGCGTATAATTGTTCCAATTGTCCTTGTCCCAAAGGTGGCCTTGGCGAGGACTTAGCCAATTTTACGATTTTCTCTGAATCAATCTACTTGCTTGGAACTAAAAACTCTGATGCATGTTATCAAATTAACTCTCGGGGGGTGAAATTTGGATAACAATTTGGTGACTTTCGGGGTCACTACTGCTAGGTAGAAGATCAGTGGCCTTTTAGCGATCCATTGGGCATGGAGTCATAAGCAATAACCTGAAATGAGCGATCTCGAGAATTGCTGACTCCCTCTACGAGAGCACGTTTGAAGCTGTAAAAAACTCAATCTAGGGAGAGCAAAAACTGTGCCAAAGCACTTAGGGAAGCCGAAACCTAACTCAACAAGACAATGTGCATACGCACTTAGAGGAATTGAAATCTAGGCTAATATTTACAAGGGTGAACCTTTTATTTTCAGTAGCAATGTTTGAGATAGATTCCATTTCTTGGAATCTGCGAGTTCTTCACCATCAGTGATGAGGCCAATTGGAAAGCATTGCTTGCTCTTGCACTTCGTGACCATGTATGGGCCACTCGAATGGCATCAAATTTTGAATGCCTTCCGGTTTTGCTCTGTCCACATCCCATTTCAACACTAGATCTCCAACTTGAAAAGATCTATCTTTGGCCTTCCTATCAAAGGTCTTCTTGATCAAAGCTTGATCCTTTTCCATTGCTTGGGATGCCTGATTTCTGATCTCTTGCAGCTCCATCAACTCTGCATACCTCACCTCCATGGGCTCAAATTCAAGTAACTCCAGCTGCTTCATGAGTTCCAATGTTGGCAACTCAAGTGACATGGGCAAGATTGCCTCTCTTCCATAGACAAGCCTGAATGGAGAGTTACCTGTGGATCTTTTGGGAGTGATCCTATCAGCCCATAAGGCTGATTTCAGCTTGGTATGCCAAGACCTCTGATTCTCATCAAGAGTTCTCCTAATGATCCTCAACAAGTTCTTGTTTGTAGACTCGGCCTGGCCATTACCCTGAGGGTAATAGTTCGATGAAGTGCTTAGGTAAATACCGTTCTTGTGACCCACTCGGTCACCTTAGATCCAATGAATGCCCGATGCATTATCGGAGATTATTGTGGCAGGTACACCAAATCTGGTTGTTATTCCCTCATAAAAGTCTAAGATCTTAGACTCATTTGCCTCTTTGAGTGCTCTTTTGCTTACTGTCCATTTGGTGAAGTAGTCGTGTTTGTCAAAATCCATTTATGCCCTTGGCTTGAATTGGGATTAATGACTCGATGAAGTCAAACCCCATTGCATGAATGGCTGGTCAAGCTGAGATTGGATGCGATGGAAGGGCAGCAAACTCTCTCTTTTCTGTGAAGAATGCACAATTCTTACACCTCTTGATCCATGCATAGCAATCCTTTGAAGATTTTAGGCCAATAATAACCAGCCTTCATGATTTTTAGATTTGTCACTCTTGGTGCAAAATGGCCACCAGCTGGTCCACCATGAAACTCTTCTAATACCCTTTGAATCGACTGTGCTAATGCATCTCAGCAGCACTCCATTCACATCTTTCTTGAACAAAACTCCATCAACAATGGCATACGGGACACACCTGCACTGAAGTGTCTCCTTTGGGTCTTGTTCATCTCTAGAGAGGGCATAGGCCTGTGCCTAGGAAGTGCATAATACCTTGGGTCCAGCAAGGAGTGGGGGAAGCATTGTCTTCTTCTTGATTGCCACTTGGCTCATGGCTGTCTTGGACTATCAAAACAACCTCTTCTTCGTTGCATACTTCCTTTTGCTTCCCTAAAACCAGCTGCTCACACAGTCCTTTCCCTCTTACCAGCTTGGTGATCTTGATCTCAATGTCATACTCCATGACATGGGTGATCCAACCTGCCCTTTTCTCATTCAAATCCTTGTTGAGGAGGAAGTCCTTAACTCCAGCATGTGAGACCAGCAACTGGACCTTGTTGTTTGAGACTAAATGCTTGAATTTCTTCAAGCTTCTGATTACTGCAAGTACATGCTTTTCAATAAAAGAGTACCTCACCTCATCAGTCATCTAGGCTCTGGCTAAAAAAGGCAATCGGCTGCTCATCATTATCTTTGTTCTGTTGTACCAGAATGGCAGAAATAGTGTCATCACCTCCAAATGCATAGAGGATGAAATCCTTGGAGAAGTCCAGGTTGATGAGAGTTGGTGCTTGAGAGATAGCTTCTTTGATTGCTTCAAAACTCTCCTTGCCTTCTGCTTTGTCCACTTAAAAGCCATGCTCTTCTTTAACATTTTGGTGATGGGCTTGTGAGGGCTGCAAAATCAGGATAAAACTGCGGACAAAATTGATCCTTCCCAAGAAACTTTGAAGAGCCTTCTTGTGACTTGGCAATGGCAGTGCTCTTATGGCTTCAACCCTCTCTGGATCAATTGCCAGTCCCTCTTTCGAGACAATATGGCCAAGGAGCTTTCCTTCATGTGCAAGAAAGATGCACTTCTTGGGGTTCAAAGACACTCGAACTTTCTACACCTCTGAAACACTTGCCTGAGGTGAAAGAGATGGTCTCGTTGCATTCTTTGAGAAGACAGTGATATCATCTAGATATATCAGCACTATCTTGTTGATCAAGCCTTTGAATGCCATGTCCATTTCCCTTTGAAAGGTAGCACCAGCGTTGGACAGCCCAAATGGCATCTTCTTGTAAGCATATGTGCCCCATTTAGTTGTGAAGGCTGTCTTGAATTGGTCTTCTTCTTTCACCATCACCTGATTATACCCTGAGTAGCCATCTAGGAGAGAGAATCTCTCTGAACCGGATACTACTTGCAATATTTGTTCCATTGAAGGAAGCGGGTAATGATCTTTGAGAGATGCTCTATTGAGGTCTCGGAAGTCCACACACAACCTGATTTCTCCGCTCTTCTTCCTGACCGGAACCAAGTTAGCAACCCAGCTTGAGTGCTTGATCGGGAATATAATGCTTGCCTCTATTAGCTTATTTAGCTCTTTCTTCATTAGAGGCTCAATGTGAGGGTTAACGAGGTCTGCCTTACTTGCACTGATGGGCTTAGCATCGGATCAATTCTATGGTATGTTGTGCCAAATTCGGATTGAATCCTCTCAAGTCTTCATAGCTCCAAGCGAAGACATCTGGAAATTCTTGACAAAGCTGTATGAAATCTGATTTCTCCTGCTCAGTGGCCACTTTACCAATTTGAAGTGTTTTGCCTTCCCCAACTAGGAATTGGCTCTGAATCTTCCCTCTTGACCTGTATGTTAGCCTTTTCTTTACGGAACTGGTCGTTAGGGTTGAAGATAGACTCCAACGTTACTAAACCCTTGGGAAGCTTGTTTGTCTGCAGCTGCACTACTTGATCCCCATCTTGCTTGCTCTAGTCATCTGATTCTAGTGAGAATTCAGCCTCTTCTTGTAAAAATTGACGATTGTTGATCATTTTCAAACACTGCCCATTTGGTGTTATTATCTGAAGCTGCTTTGGCCTCACAATCACATGGATATGTGGCTGTGTTTTTCCCTTTTGATGTTGTCAACCACATCAAGCGTTGCTGCTAACTCTTTGCCGAGCCTATCGCGGCTTCATTTTTTCTTCACAGGTATGGACTGATGTTGAAAGCTTGAAATCCTCAATGAGGTCCCATACCCTATTCTTGTAGCTCCTCGTGCAAGTAGTTCTTTGTAGCATGTTGTCCTCTAACTTGGTTGATGATTAGCTCGCTATCCCCGAACACCTGCAAGTTATTTATCCCTTTTTTCCTAGCCTAATGAAGTCCATGAATCAAGGCCTCATATTCAGTTGTGTTGTTTGAACAAGAAAAGCTGAAGCGAAAAGTTGAATAATATTTGATGCCTTGAGGTGAAACAAGCATGGCTCCACCTCCTGCACCTTGCCTACTCCTTGATCGTCAAAAAAATTTGCCATACCTCATTGTCATCATTATGGCTTGGCTTGGTGATGTTAGGAACAGGTTGATTTTCTTCGTGTATACAATAGACTCCCGAGTTCAGATTCTTCTACTTCTTGATAGGGATCAAAAGCATGTATCTTGTTTGCCCATTCATCAAGAGTTAGGTCAGGATACTTCGACCTTGGTGTCGGCCTCATCGTACTAGGGTGATCTTCTTGATCAAATCTTTGAGCAATTGGCATTAATCGACTTGGAGTGTAAGGCTCAATATGGAAGTTTGCAATAGGTTCGGACCTAATTGTAGCCTTAGTTCCATACCTTGTTCTAAATGACATGTGAGACCAATCAATGACAAATACCCCCAATCTTGGTTTGTGAAGTCCCTTGACAAGCAAAGGGAAAAGAGTGGTGGAAGGTCTATGATTGATACATCTTGTAAAAACAACAACATTTGGACATGCATGCAAGAGTAAGACTCAAGTTTTTAATCACTCCAACTATTGCTATTGCTGTCCCATCTATTGCACTACCCCTTTAGATGTTATTTCATATTGGAGCCCGGTGATCAGCTATTTGCTTGGGCATCTTGAGCTACTTGCCCCGGAATCAATCATGCAATTGTGTACTAGTTTATCCCCGATGATTAATGAAACATAGAAAGGAGGGGCTTGACATTTTACCTTGTTGTCCTCCATGACTTCCTTTGAGTTTAGGCAGCATTTGTAAGCACTTTGTCTTGCATCGAACCTGCTTGATTGAAGTTGCCAATCCTTCATGGCACTTGCGGTGAGATCTCTTTGGCACAGGATGGATAGGGATTCCCACATTGATATATTGACGTTAGTCTTCTTCATCTTTTGATAATCTTGAGCGGGGATGAAGTATCCTTTTGTTGTCCCTTGGTTTGTACACTTACTCCTTGCACGTGGGCAGCAACAGCTGGCATTTGAGTTGGCCTAGGGGCTGTTCTTGGCTGCCCTTGTGTATTTGAAACTGGACTTTGCTTGCCAATCATTTGTGGAGCCGTGGAAGGTTGTGGATTGGCTGGGGCTAATGGCTGTTCTTCACCCAAATTTCTCCTCTTTGACCTTGTGTTGGCTGCGACACCTTGAGAAACTGCTTGATTCATGCCACAGAAATCTTCTGCTTGCCAGTTCACCAATGTGGTGTCATTTGGGGCTGATTGCTGTTGGAATGTTTCTTGTTGTTGGTTGTTTCCTTGATTGCCCTCACCCTCCACACCAGTAGTTGTCACCATCAGTGCTTGATTGAGAGCACCATTGAAACACATGGATTGGTTATGAGGCTCGTTGCATGGAAAGCACCAATCATATTCCTGAGCAATGTTGTTCTGTGTTGGCACTAATGCCTTAGAGGTAGATATGGCATTTGGATTATAGGGCTGGAATGGTCTATTAGCGGGAGGCCTTGTTTGATTCACATTTGCAGCTGGATTAGGTGGTCTTTGTGGTTGGTATGGCTGCCTATTAGGCTGAGCTTGGGGTTGATAGGAAGGTCTGAAACCTTGGGCTTGTTGCCTTTTAATAGTAACCAGCTCATTTCCCAAATTTTGCAACTGTTTCATGACCTCTTGGAGTTCATTTGAAGCACTTGGAGATGAAGTGGAAGCTTCATTTGAACTCTGATTTCTAGGAGTGGGAACAGGAGCCAAAGTGGGTGCTTGACTAGTGCTTGGATTTTCTAAGTTTGGATACTGAGGGCATGGGAGGCCTAGGAGCCGGTTTACCGGCTTGAATAAGCAGGTTTTCGGCTCTAATGGCAATTATAAGCCATAGGGATTGTTGTGCCTCCCATGGACTGAATTAACATAGAAATATCAGAATTCAAAGCTTTAAGGTAATATAGAAAAGCACCTTCTGTTGTTGGCCTGACTGCCACTGGAATCCTATCCCAAGACCTTTGAAATCTGAAGTTGAAGTCAGTCAGCTGCTCGTTGGGGGCTCTCTTGATAGTTGTCAGCTGCTCCAAAAGAGACAAGTTGTCTCCCTTCTCTCCAAATTGCTCGTGAAGTGCAATACACGGGCTGATTCGGTTTGTGATAGAACCGGCTCAAGGCTCCTAAACCATTGTAATGCTTTACCCTTGAAGGAAGATGCCAGTAACTTGACAGCCACTTGCATTTCATTGATTTCATGGATTGCACAAAGGTTAGCAATATCTTTAACATGATCACTGGGTAGTCGATTTTCTCGGTGAAGTAGGGAATGTTCTTGAGGCATGATAGGAAGGCTGGATGTTGTGCATTGAGAGCAAGTGGGCTCTTCTGTGAAGTTGGCGTAGGGATTGTTACGAGCCATTCTAATCGGTCTTAAAACCCTTGTATCTTGAATGAAAGGCTGTCGAGGTGGAGGAGTTGAGAGAGTTACATTTGGTGGAGATGGAGACCTTTGAATCCTTCTTCCTCTTTGCCTTCTTCTTGGAGATAAGCTGCAGGTATTCAAACAACACTTCTTCTTCTCCAACTCTTGACCTTGTGGTGATTCTTCTCATGAGTTTTCGAGGCTGCCTTTGCTGAAACAGTTGATTCTTCCCCTTGGAGTCACGGATATGCAAATAATAGCTCTTATAAGCAAGAAAAGCTGCAGCGAGATGCATATCAACTTTGCTGCTGATAAAAATGAGACCTCTAGTGTCCCCCAGGGTGTGCCCAAAGCTGTTGTTGCGAGACTCACGGCACCCCTGGATGCGAGATCGGGCTTCTAGGTTGATGTTCGGGCATCAGTGTGATTGCACAACATGGAATCCTTTCTCCAGTGTGGGACTTGTAAAGATGAGAAAAGATTCTCCGAGAGAAGGCTGGTTCTATTCCTCTGTTCGAGATGCACACAAAAAATGCGAGAGGGTTTGCTAAAACCTAATCTAACTTGCCCGAGGAGACGGGGTAAGAAAATGCATAGAATAAAACCTAAACTACAAAGGTGATGCATGCAGGAATGTTAGACACTCATTTTGCAAATTTAACACGAGACCACATAGATGCAATACAAACACCATGCACGAGGTAACCAAAGCTAATAAGAGATCAAAATGATAGCAATGAATACATGAGAGGGTTGAGAGTCAATCACAACATATATATTATTGCTCAAGAGTCGATCTGATACATTACGGTGGCAAGAGGCAAAAAAGCGGCATTCTGACCCATATGGGAGGTTTGAAAGCTCCACAAATTCTCTGCAAGCGAGGGAAGAAGGGAGGATGCAAAACAAAAATGTCGACCTTTTTTAAAGGAGCTCCTCTTCTGATATATATCAAGAAATGAGAGGGAAGAGAGAGGAAATCCAGAATCTGCCCTGACCACTTCTTGGTAGCATTTAAAATCATCTCATTATGACAGAAGCGGCGGATCTGGAAAAGCGGTGGGCATTTTGTCTAACGGGAGGCGGCGAGTGTCTGCTGCATTAAAGTTGGTTGTTGAAGCATTACTTCTGTCTATCACCACGCGTCTAGAGACATTTTCTTAATTTTCTCCCTCAATCTACACCAAAATGTGAGATTGATCCCAGAATCATGTAGAGAATTTCAACACTTTCCGTTGATATAAAGAACGTGTAAATCTGAGCTCTGGATCGAAAGATATGAAGGTCGAAGATTTAGGGCACAAAGCAGGAAAACAGGTTTTAAAATCTTTTCCCATGCTCTGCCATCTGGACGACACGTGGTAGGCCTGATTCGCTGAGTAATTCTCTCTCTCCACCTTTTCGGGCTTTCTTTGAAATTTCCTTGTGGGCCCTTAAACTTGGACACGTGGCACTTTTTTCATTGGTTGGATCTTTTCCTTTAAAAATCACCCCTTTGACCTTTTGGACCTTTTTCCTTGTGACACGTGTCATGATGTGATTTGTCACGGTGGGTCTTCTTGGCGGATTTTCGCGTCCATTTGCGTCTTTTGTCCCGGATGTCCCGGTGCTTGCGGGGGGAGAATCCTCGATCGCCCGAAATGGGCTTCCTCGTCCCTTTTTACCGCCGGTGACACGTGGCGTGATCGATTGGCTTTCGGCTCCTTTGGCTATCCGCGTCCTTTGTCGCGTCCCTTTGTCCCACTTGTCCTTGTCTTTGAAGTTTCCTGTTTCGGCCGAACCCGGCCTAGATTTCGCGTTCCTTTGCGTCCATTTGTCCCAAATGTCCAGTCTTCTCCAGGACAAATTCGGCTTCTTCGATTCGCTGATTCGATTGTCCCCGTTCGCGTTCCTTTGTCCCAAATTCTTTTAGGCGATTCTTTGTTCGCGTCCTCGCGCACTCTTGTCCGCTTGCTCCCGGTAAAGGACTTGGACAAATTTTCTTTCTTTCGGCCGATTCGGGCATTTCACGTCCATTTGTCCCTAGATGTCCCTTTTTTGTTTGGGCCGCTGGAGGCTTTTCGGCCGATCCGCGCCTTCCACGTATAATTGTTCCAAGCTGTCCCAAAGGTGGCCTTGAGCGAGGACTTAGCCAATTTTACGATTTTCTCTGAATAAAAATCTACTTGCTTGGAACTAAAAAAATAGGACCCACAAAGTCAATCACCTATTTCTCAAAAGGTTCAACACTTACAATAGGCCTCAAGGGAATCTCATTTTTATGCCCAGGCTTCCCAAGGTGTTGACAATGATCACACACCTTGGTATAATCTTTACAATCCTTATATAGTGTTTCCCACCAAAGGAAATCCAACAAATTCTTGTGCTCGAGTGGCATCTCCTGCATAATGACCTCCCTGTAATTCCACCATAATCCTCTTCCATTATTGTGTCGTACTCATGCTCTAATATACATCCGAAAAAAAATTCATCACGACCTAACTTATACAAATATCCACCAATCCCAGTGGTAAGGTGCCGCACGTATGCAAGTTGTTTCTTTTCTAATTTCTTCATTCCCTTAGGTGTCTATCTAGTGCATAGAAAGAATGCAATATCTTCCAACTAGGTGGGTGCATACTTCAATCTAAAAAGTTGTGCATCCAACATTGTGTCCTTAATGCTCTGCGCATCCTCACGCAATTGATCTATGACAAATGATCGGGCCCTAAGTTGTTTTTTCCCTGTTTCACAACCACTATAAACCGAAAATATTAGAATAGTAGTATCCATCTCGTAAATGTGCCCTTGCAAAAGAGGCATGTTGACCAAATATTTAAGTGTCATATGATCTTTAAAGAAGATAAACGGTGTATCCAATAAGTATTGTATGAACTTGTGTAACACGTAAATCATGGATAAAGCTTCACATTCATTAGTTGTATATTTTTTTCAGCTAGTGTCAAATTCCTACTTACAAAACAAATAGGTTGGTCTATTATTCCTTCACTGTTTGTGCTAACACGACGTGAATTACCATCCCAAAATCATACACATGAATATGAAATGGTTTGTCTCACGAAGGAAATTGCAAAATATATGCAATGGTCATCCTTTCCTTCATTGTTTCAAATGCATTATTGCGCCTCTCCCCAATAGAATTTTCCCTTAGCTTTCAAATTTTCCTCCAAGGGCACGAAAATTTTTGCATAGCCCTTAATGGATTTCCTATAATATCTTGTATGTCCAATAAATCTGCACACTTCACTTTGATTATTAGGTTTTTCCAAGACCAATATCACAACAACCTTAGTTGGATCTACCAACAATCCTTCCTTATAAATAATATTCCCAAGAAAAGTGCCAAAAGGTGTCGCAAAGATACATTTATTAATATTCAAGGAGATGCTTAACTACTTCGCATCTTTCAAACATAAGTCTCAAATTATCACAATGATCCTTAACCAAAGCATACACAGTATAATAATCAAGATACACTGTCAAAAACTTATGAATAAATTCTTGAAATGCTTGTACAATAATTCAAAAAAATACTACAGTGCATTCTTCATCTAATCAATGGCATAACTGCTGTGTATGCAAAACTTCCCAATTCGGTGGTGAAATTTATTTTTTCCGATTTTCCTTTGCTATATGCACTTGATGATATCCTAAAAACCCATCAGGGGGTAGGAAAGGGATTGATAACACATGAAGCATTTAATTATGTGTAGTCCACATAGATCCTTATCCTCCCATCCTTTTTTATGCTTATTACCATCGGGCTAACCCACTCTGACTCCTCAATGGGCTCAATGATTCCATATTTCAACATCTTATCAATTTCTTCCTTCACCTTAACACGTAGATTAAGATTCATCCTGTAAGGCCTCTTCCTAATTGGGTGTGTGCCTTCTTTAAGTTTGATTCACATCTCACCTAAAGAAGGGTGTACTCATTTTAACTCATGATATCCCCTTAGAAATAAGTCTTAAAAGTCACACAAAAGCTCAATAATATTAGCTACCTCCTATTCTAATCAGTAATCACCAATAATGTCCTCCTTAGGATTTGCATTTGTCCCAATGTCAACCTTCTTTTTTTTCATAGGCTCATGATACACCCAGAATTCTCATCGATGTGTCCATTACCTCATGCATAAGTTCAATATTGTTAACATCTAGGTTATAGTCCTCATCATCATCTATTGTGCATGATAATTTACCCCTTTCCTTCTCTTCCTAGGTCCAGACCATTTCTTCTTTTTTAGTCTCTTCAAGGTTAAGGGCGTCTCCAAATCCAACTATCAAAACATGTCTAAAATAATTTCCTCACCTTCACACTATCTTCCTAAGTAATGTGCTTCATAACTGTAGTGTTTCATTGATTTGGAGGTTTAGAAGAAAAGTAATCAAAAGTATGGATCATATCGGAGGTCATCTCATGTCAATTAAGCTGTCTTTCGTGTTGACTCTACATAAACATACCACGCATGTGTGCATCCACTTAGGGTGGTGTAGATCTTATGTACAAATAGTGGTGGTGGTAAGGCCTCCTACCCCTCTATCTAGAGTCTCTCACACTTCTAAACATGGTGCAAAGTAGAATCCTTCCCATGGAATTCACATATCTGTGAAGGTACATTGTTCCTTAGAAACCTAGTATAAAATGTGATTCTCATCTCTCGCCATTCCAATCCGTCATCTCTGCATGTAGTCCACCATCCTGCTAATGTCCCATGCAGGGTATAAACAAGTATATTTCTTATGTCACCCTCATCCTTCCATTGGGATTCCATAGCATGCAAGAATACATCAGGGTTCCCTTTTCTAGTGTCCTGAGGTACCTAGTTATTACTTAAGTGCTTAACCATGCGTGTCGTGATCATATGAATAACTATTTTCTTAACCTTGTGCCAAACTACTTCATACGTTCCATGCACCTAGTTATCACAATAAATACTTGTAGTATCACTAACTAAATGAGCATCATCCCATTATATTACTCCTTCCTTAGATGGATCAATCACCTCAAGGTATCGATTGTATGCTTGTATATTCTATTCAGTCTTCCTCACTTAAAGGTTCAACATACGGGGAAGCCTTTGCATCAAGATAAAATGTATAATGAAATGATCTTATTTGTTTTCAAAGCTAATATATTCCTTGTTAAAGTGCTTATCTATATTATTCACATAACACTAAGGGTGCCCAAGTAACATTGGGAAACTATCTTCCTCTACGAGCTCCAATACTTCAAAGTCCCTAGTAAAATTGGCTCCTGAATCATAATAGTAGCATCTTTTAACACCCAAATAGGATTATCCCTAGTTATGTTTGCCATATAAAACACATTCAAAGAAGGCTATAATGGCGGTCTTCCCATTTGATTCCAAGTGTTCAATGTGAGTACATTAACTTCTCGCACTTATATCTCTTAGAATGTTTCTCGAAGCCATCCATCAATAACTACATTTAATGTGATTTCCTTATCATATTCATGATGATGGGGAGGTAGATTTGTTGTTGCGAGACTCACAACACCCCGGATGCGAGATAAGGCTTCTAGGTTGATCACTCTAGCATCTAGTGTGATTGCACAACATGGAAACCTCTCTCCAAGTGTGGGAACTTGTGAAACTGAGAGAGGAATCTCCATATTAGAGGCTGGTTCCTCAAACTCCTCTGATTTAGATCTATATTTTGCAAAACTACAGAGATTTGAAACCTAATCCTACTCTAAAATCCAAGGCGAGCAGAGATAGAAAGTGCAAAAATGAAACTAAACTAACAGGTGATACACCAAAGGAGGAGTGGTGAACACTTCTTGTTTTGTAGATAGACACAGATCATAAAATGCAACATAAAACATCATGCACAAAGGCTGATAAGATGTAATCGAGAGGTCGAAATGAAACAAGCAACACAAACAGAGGGATGAAAGCTGATCACAGAGCTGTATTGTCATTTCCATCAAAATCCTTGTATACAACATCAAAAAGGTAGAAAATCTGTTACAATTTTAGAAGAGGTCGATACTTCAAAACTCACTTGTTCGGGTGAAAGAAGAAGCTTGCTATCCAAAGAAGTGTTTTCTTTTTTTTTAGAAATGAGCCAAATCTGGCTTTTTACATTGCATGGGTCGAGTCCAGGGGGACAGAAAATGTACAGAAACATGGAAACCCATCCCTCCTTGACTGCAGATGCATTAAAATGGCATGGGGGACCTTACAAACCCATACCCTATCATTTTGACCGGACTACAGGAGAATACGACCCATTCTGCATTAAATCTGGTTGCTAAAATGTCACTTCTGGCCATGAACATGCGTCAGAGCCGTTTCTCAATTTTCTCTCTCCAGACTACACCAAAACTCAAGATTAACCCCGCAATCATGTAGAGAATTTCACAAGCTTTCCGTTGATATAAATAACGTGCCAATCCGAGCTCTGGATCAAAAGATATGGAGATCTGAAGATCTAGGGCACAAAACAGGTGAAAACGGATTTTTAAATTTCTTCCGCACTCGCCACCTGGATGACACGTGGCATGCATTGATTGGTCGCGTGATTCTCTAACTCCTTCCGAGCTCCGTATTCCTTACTCCATAGGACACGTGTCGTGATCTGATTGGCTCAGGCTGATCCTTCAAAACTCACCCTTTGACTTTTGGACCTTTTCCCTTTTGACATGTGTCATGATTTGATTGGTTCTCGGGCTTGCCGGACTTTCGCGTCCATTTGTCCCGGATGTCCCTGTTGTATATATTTACCCTCCGGGTAAATATAGATAAACAATAAAAGGAAAGCGGGTTTTGGAGGCGGAGAAACATGGCGCAGAAGCATGTCGGAGGGGCAGATAAACCCGACAGCAAAGAACATGTCGCAAGGGTTGGAAAACCCGACGCAAAGGGAAAGCGGGTTTCGGAGGCGGAGAAACATGGCGCGAAGCACGGGGTGAAAACATGTCGAGCACCCCTTCGAACCCGATGCGCATGCAGTTTCATCTTCCACCCCGAAACAAAGGAAATCTTAGAAATACTGGCGGAAGCGGGTTTCGGGAAAACACAAGCATCAAACACATGTCGAGGCATCCTCCAAACCCGATGCAGATGCAAAGGAGAAACCTGAACCCGACTGGAAATAGACCCTGACGCGGGAAATATTCAGATCACCATAACTTTTCACAGGGAGCTCGGATTCACACAAGGTTGGACTTTTCGGAAAGCTCTCGGCGTCCTCTACGCAACTACGACTGGATATCTTTAATTGGGTGGGAACAAGTTCTTAAAAATGTAAAATACAATTCGCCACTGTTGGGTTGTTGAGATCCTCACCTACCGCCATAATATGATGGGTTAGGTGCAGTCTTGGAGGTGGTTGGGGGCAGAATTCGAATCATTCTCTTCTCCCTCATTTTTTCCTCATATAAATTGTAAAGGAGGGGCTTTTTTCTCATGGTTGGACATTCTTGTTTTGGCCCCTCCCTTCTTCTCTTTGGCAGGTGGAGTTGTGGAGCTGAAACCTCCCATTTGAAACTGTAATGCAACCTTTGCCTATTGGCATTTTTGCAGTGTATTGTATCAAACCTTCGGAGCAATAAATGCATGACTGTGGATGTTTCTTAACCCCCTATGTGTTTCATTTTGCATCCTCCTGATCTTTCACTGCGAATATGTTTATCCGTGCATGATATTGCATTGCATTTCTATGGTTTGTGTTTATTGGCAAAACATATGTTCTTCATTCCTCGGTGCATCACCTCCGTAGTTTAGGTTTTATTTTTATGCATTCTCTACCCTGTCTCCTTGGCAAGTTAGATTAGGTTTTTGGTAAACCCTCTGCATTTTATTGGTGCATCTGAACAGAGGAATAGGATCCGGCCTTCATCCGGAGAGCTTTTCTGATTTCGCAAGGTCCCACACTTGGGAAAAGCTCCATGTTGTGCAATCGCACTGAGAGTCTCGACCGATCGCGTTGCAGAGTCTCAGGGGTGCTGCGTTTTGACACCAACAGATTCCGGTCGATCGTCTTATGCGGGACAAAAACTTCGATCCGCTTTGAAATGGGCTTCCCTGTCCCTCATTCGGCCGATGACACGTGGCGTTGCTTGATTGGCTTTCGACTCCTTGACTATCTGCGTCCCACGCGTCCCTTTGTCCCAATCTGTCCCAATACAAAACTTCTCTGTTTCGGGTGTGGTCGGTTTGCATCCTTCACGCACTCGTGGCCCAGATTTCCCTATGTGAAAGTTTCCCATTCGGCCCGAACGGCGGTTCACTTCCTTTGCGTACCTTTGTCCCAATTGCTCCCAGATAGTCTGGGGCAAATTATTCCGATTCACCCGGTTTGGGCATTTCACGTCCGCCGCGTACTCTTGTCCCACTTGCTCGGGTTAAGGACTTGGACAAATTTTCTTTCTTTCACCTGATTCGGGCATTTCACATCTGCGTGTACTCTTGTCCCGCTCGTCCCAATTGCCGCGTGGACTACCTGGCAGCTTTTCGGTCGGTTCGCGCCCCAACGTCCCAAATGTCTCATTCTTTGTGAGGACTAGGACTTAGCCAATTTTCACAATTTTTTTGGTCCAAGCTTGTTTTTGCATCTTTTTGCATCTTCTCGAGCTTGCTCTTTTCAACCTAGACAGGAGAGTTAGAAAAAATCTGAGGGGACCCTGGAAACATGAATTTTGCCCTGAATCAGACCATTTGCCTAGGACTTGAGAATTCTGATGTATGTTATCAATTCAACCTTGGGGTGAATTTGGATAACAATTTGGTGACTCAATGGGATACTGCGCTGCTAGGTAGAAGATACCAATTGCCTGAAGTAGTCCATTGGGCATGGAGTCATCAAATGTTCTGTTTAGGACCCTAAGCCCGACTCGAGAATGTGCAAGGAGGAAGATGGAATGTTATCGATGAAAGCAAGGACTGCCAAACATCTCCATGGACAACAAGTGTGCCAAAGCACTTAGGGAAAACAAAACTAAACTACAGCAAAACAATGTGCACAAGCACTTGGAGGAAAGAAAATCTAATCTAATATTTACAGAGGTAGTGAACTTCCCTCTAGAAGCAACGCTTGAGATAGATTCCGTTGATGGTGGAATCGTAGTTCTTCACTATCTAATGAGGCCAATTGGAAAGCATTGCTTTGTTCTTGCACTTTGTGACCATGTATGGGCCACTCCAAATGGCATCAAATTTTGAATTCCTTCCCAGTTTTTCTCTATCCACATCTCATTTCAACACTAGATCTCCAACTTGAAAATATCTATCTTTGGCCTTCCTATCAAAGGTCTTCTTGATCAAAGCTTGATCCTTTTCCATTGCTTGGGATGCCTAATTTCTGATCTCTTGCAGCTCCATCAGCTCTACATACCTCACTTCCATGGGCTCAAATTCAAGCAACTCCAGCTACTTCATGAGTTCCAACGTTGGCAACTCAAGTGACATGGGCAAGGTTGCCTCTCTTCCATAGACAAGCCTAAATGGAGAGTTACCTGTGGATCTTTTGGGAGTGATCCTATCAGCCCATAAGGCTGATTTCAACTTGGTATGCCAAGACCTCTGATTCTCATCAAGAGTCCTCCTAATGATCCTCAACAAGTTCTTGTTTGTAGACTCGGCCTGGCCATTGCCCTGAGGGTAATAGTTCGATGAAGTGCTTAGGTAAATACCGTTCTTGACAGCCCACTCAGTCACCCTAGATCCAATGAATGCCAATGCATTATCAGAGATTATTGTGGCAGGTACACCAAATCTGGTTGTTATCCCCTCATAAAATTCTAAGATGCTAGACTCATTCGCCTCTTTGAGTGCTACTACTTCTGTCCATTTGGTGAAGTAGTCTGTGGCTATCAAAATCCATTTGTGCCCTTGGCTTGAATTGGGATTAATGACTCCAATGAATTCCAAACCCCATTGCATGAATGGTTGGTCAACTGAGATTGGATGCAATGGAAGGGCAGCAAGTCTCTCTTTTCCTGTGAAGAATGCACAATTCTTACACCTCTTGATCCATGCATAGCAATCACTAAAGATTTTAGGCCAATAATAACCAGCCTTCATGATTTTTAGAGTTGTCACTCTTGGTGAAAAATGGCCACCAGCTGGTCCACCATGAAACTCTTCCAACACCCTTTGAATCTGACCTGTGCTAATGCATCTCAGTAGCACTCCATTCACATCTTTCTTGAACAAAACTCCATCAGCAATGGCATACGGAACAGCCTGCAACCTGAAGTGTCTCCTTTGGGTCTTGTTCATCTCCGGAGGGCATAGGCCTGTGCTTAGGAAGTGCATAATACCTTGGGTCCAGCAAGGAGTCGGGGCAGCATTGTCTTCTTCTCGTTTGCCACTTGGCTCATGACTGTCCTGGACTGTCAAAACAGCCTCTTCTTCATTACATACTTCTTTTTGTTTCCCAAGGAACCTGCTGCTCACACAATCCTTTCCCTCTTACCAGCTTGGTGATCTTGATCTCAATGTCATACTCCATGACACGGGTGATCCAACCTGCCCTTTTCTCATTCAAATCCTTGTTGAGGAGGAAATCCTTAACCCCAGCATGTGAGACCAATAGTTGAATCTTATTGTTTGAGACCAAATGTCTGAACTTCTTCAAGCTCCTGATGACAGCAAGGACATGCTTTTCGATGAAAGAATACTTTATTTTGTAATCTTCCAAGGTTTGGCTGAAGAATGCTATGGGCTGTTCTGAACCTTCTCTATTCAGCTATGTTAAGATAGTTGAGATTGTGTCTGATCCTGCAAATGCATACAACATGAAGTCCTTTGAAAAGTCTGGGTTGATAAGAGTTGGAGCTTGTGATATTGCATGCTTGATGCTTTCAAAACTCTCTTTGCCTTCTGCTGTCCATTTGAATGCCAGACTCTTCTTCAACATCATTGTTAGAGGCTTCACAAGAGTGGAAAAATTAGGCACAAATATGCGGACAAAGTTTATCCTTCCTAAGAAGCTTTGAAGAGATTTCTTGTGGTGTGGCAATGGGAGCGTTCGGATAGCTTCAACCCTTTCAAGATCAATTGTTAGCCCTTCCCTAGAGACAATGTGGCCCAACAATTTTCCCTTGTGTGCCAAGAATATACACTTATTTGGATTCAACGACACTCTGAACCTTCTACACCTTTGAAACACTTGTCTGAGGTGAAAGAGATGGTCTGCTGCATTCTTTGAGAAGACAGTGATATCATCTAGGTATACCAGCACTATATTGTTGATTAAGCCTTTGAATGCCATATCCATAGCTCGCTGAAATGTTGCTCTGGCATTTGATAGGCCAAATGGCATCTTCTTGTAGGCATAGGTGCCCCATTTGGTGGTGAAAGCCGTCTTGAATTGATCTTCTTCCTTCACCATTATCTGATTATAGCTTGAGTATCCATCAAGTAGTGAGAACCTTTCTGAACCAGCTACAACTTGCAATATTTGCTCCATGGAAGGGAGTGGGTAATGGTCCTTAAGGGAGGCTCTGCTCAAGTCTCTGAAATCAACACACAGTCTGATTTCTCCATTTATTTTTCTCACTGGCACCAAGTTTGCAACCCAACTTGAGTGCTTGATGGGGAAGATGATACTGGCCTCAATAAGCTTGCTTAACTCTTTTCTCATGAGAGGTTCAATATGGGGATTCACTGGGCTTTGCTTTTGCCTAACGGGCTTGGATTCCAGATCCAGCTCAATAGTATGTCATGCCAGCTTTGGGTTGAAACCTCTTAGATCTTTGTAAGTCCAAGAAAAGATATTTGGGAACTCTTGACAAAGCTGAACAAAATCAGATTTCTCTTGTGAGGTACTTACTTTGCCAATCTGCAATGTTTTGCCTTCTTCCACTAAAATAGGCTCTGAATCTTCACCCTTCACTTGAATGTTTGCTTTCTCCTTCCGGAACTGATCATTCGGGTTGAATATTGACTCCAAGGTTATGAGGCCTTTTGGTAATTTGTTAGTTCTCAGCTGTACTACCTGATCACCATATTGCTGCTCCAGCTTGTCTTGATTTCTGGCGGAGAACTCAGCTTCTTCTTGTAGGAAATTAACAATTTGCTGATCATTCTCGAAGACTTGCCAACTTGTGTTGTTATCTGGAACAGCTGGTCTCACAACCAATTTGATATGAGGTGAGATTTCTTGTTTTTGATACTCTGCAACATCAAACGCAGCCCCAATTCTGCTGCAAGTCCATGCCATGACTTCATTCTTTTTCCTTGGGATGGAATTGATTCTAAAAGCTTCAAAATCTTGAATAAGATCCCATACCCGATTTTTGTAGCACTTAAGCAGATCATTTTTGGTAGCATTTTTTCCTTTGACTTGGTTTACGACCAGCTCACTATCACCAAATACTTGTAAATTCCTGATGCCTTTCTTCATTTCCCAGTGCAGTCCATGAATTAAGGCTTCATATTTAGCCGTGTTGTTTGAATAGGAAAAATGGAAACGGAAGGCTGAGTAATACCTTATACCTTGCGGTGAAATGAGCATAGCTCCTCCTCCTGCACCTTGTCTACTCCTTGATCCATCAAAGAACAGCTGCCATACTTCATTCTTGTCCTTATAATCTGGCTTGGTGATGCTAGGGAGAGGTTGATTCTCTTCATGTAAACAATAAACTCCTAGCTCAGATTCTTCTATTTCTTGATAGGGATCAAAAGCATGTACCTTGCTTGCCCATTCATCAAGAGTCAAATCTGGAATGCTTCCAACTTTGGTGTCGGCTTCATCAGTGCTTGGATAATCTTCTTGATCAAACGCTGAACAGTTGGTATTGATTTGGCTGGTAGTGTAAGGCTCAATGTGAAAGTTTGCAATAGGTTCAGACCTGATTGTGGCCTTGGTTCCATACCTTGTTCTGAACAACATGTGTGACCAATCCGCCGAAAGATAGCCTCCAATTTTAGCAGTGAAATATCTTGACAAGCACAATGCAAAGAGTGGTGGCAGGTCTATGATTGACACATCTTGTAACACTATTACATTGGGACATGTGTGCGGTGTGACACTCAAACCTTTGATTACTCCAACCGTTGTCACTGCTGTCCCGTCTAATTGCACTACACCCTTGGAGATGACTTCATATTGAAGCCCTAGCTGATCAGCTATTTGCTTGGGCATTACTGAACTACTTGCCCCAGAGTCAATCATGCAATTATGTACCAACTTGTCTCCTATGATCAATGAAACATAAAATGGAGGGGGCTTCGACATTTTACCTTGCTATCCTCCATGATTTCCTTCAGGCTGGGCAGCATTTGTGAGTACCTTCTCTTGCATTTGGACCTGCTGGTTCGAAGTTGACCAGTCCTTCATGGCAGCTTGTAGCAAATCTCTTTGGCCTGGGATGGATAGCGATTCCCACATTGATATGTTTACATTTGTCTTCTTCATCTGATCAATGATGTTGAATGGGGATGAAGCATCTCTTTGTTGTCCCCTAGCTTGCACATTCGTTCCTTGCACATGGGCAGTAACAACTGGCATCTGAGTTGGTTTAGGGGCTGGTTTGGGTGCTCCTTGCATGTTTGGAACTGTATTTTGTTTGCCAACACCTTGTGGAGTGGCAGAAGGTAGTGAACTACTTGGGGTCAATGGCTGTTCTTCACCCGAATTCCTCCTTTTTGACCTTGTGTTGGCTGCAACATCTTGAGAGGGTATTTGATTCATACCACATAAATATTTAGCCTGCCAATTGACAAGAGTAGTTTCATTCGGAGATGTTCCTTGCTGAGGTGCTTCTTACTGCTGATCTCCTTCATGGCTAGAATCTTGCGACCCACCAATGGTTTGCACCATCAGAGCTTGATTTAATGCACCGTTAAAGCACATTGATTCGTTATGTGGTGACTACACGGGAAACACCAATCATATTCTTGGGTCATGTTATTTTGGTGGCACTAATGCTTTAGAAGCAGATACAACATTGGGGTTATAGGACTAAAATGGTCTATTAGCGGGAGGCCTTACTTGGCTTTGATTTTGATTTGCAGCTTTGAGTTGGTGACCTATTTTGTTGGTATGGGGCCTAGCCTGCACAGTCGTGCTTGAGGCGATACGGTCTAGCACTTTGAGCTTGCTTTGTCTTTTGATAGTAACCAACTCATTTCCCAAATTTTCAAAATTGTTTCATGACCTCTTGGAGTTCATTTGAAGCACTAGAGGATGAAGTAGAAGTTTCACTTGAACTTTGATTTCTAGGAGTGGGAACATGAGCCAAAGTGGGTGCTTGACTAGTGCTTGGATTTTCTAAGTTTGGATACAAGGGCATGGGAGGCCTAGGAGCCAGTTTACCAGCTTGAATAAGACAGTTTTCGGCTCTAATGGCAATGCTATAAGCAGCAGGTAAGGTTGTGCCTCCCATAGATTGAATTAACATAGAAATATCAGAATTCAAAGCTTTAAGGTAATATAGAAAAGCACCTTCTGCTGTTGGCCTGACTGCCACTGGAATCCTATCCCAAGACCTTTGAAATCTGAAGTTGAAGTCAGTCAGCTGCTCGTTGGGGGCTCTCTTGATAGTTGTCAGCTGCTCCAAAAGAGACAAGTTGTCTCCCTTCTCTCCAAATTTCTCATGAAGTGCAATACACAGCTGATTCCAGTTTGTGATAGAACCAGCTCCAAGGCTCCTAAACCATTGCAATGCTTTACCCTTGAATGAAGATGCCAGTAACTTGACAGCCACTTGCATTTCATTGATTTCATGGATTGCACAAAGGTTAGCAATATCTTTAACATGATCACCTGGAGTAGTCTGATTTTCTCTAGTGAAGTAGGGAATGTTCTTCAAGGCTGCAATAGGAACTGGGTGTTGTGCATTGAGAGCAAGTGGGCTGCTACTGTGAAGTTGACATAGGGGTTGTTCTGAGCCATTCTAATTGGTCTTAAAACCCTTGTATACTGAATGAAAGGCCTGTCAGGTGGAGGAGTTGAGAGAGTTCTGTTTGGTGGAGATGGAGACCTTTGAATCCTTCTTCCTCTTTACCTTCTTCTTGGAGATAACTGCAGGTATTCAAACAACACTTCTTCTTCTCCAACTCTTGACCTTGTGGTGATTCTTCTCATGAGTTTTCAGGCCTGAGCTTGGAACCAGTTGATTCTTCCCCTTGGAGTCGCAGATATGCAAATAATAGCTCTTTTCAAGCAAGAAGATTGCAGCAGATGCACATCAACCCTGCTGCAATAAAAATGAGACCTCTAGTCCCACCCGGCGTGCCAAAACTGTTGTTGCAGACTCACAGCACCCCTGGATGCAGATTAGGCTTCTAGGTTGATCACTCTAGCATCCAGTGTGATTGCACAACATGGAAACCTCTCTCCAAGTGTGGGAACTTGTGAAACTGAGAGAGGAATCTCCAGATTAGAGGCTGGTTCCTCAAACTCCTCTGATTTAGATCTATATTTTGCAAAACTACAGAGGTTTGAAACCTAATCCTACTCTAAAATCCAAGGAGACAGAGATAGAAAGTGCAAAAATGAAACTAAACTAACAGGTGATACACCAAAGGAGGAGTGGTGAACACTTCTTGTTCTGCAGATAGACACAAATCATAAAATGCAACATAAAACATCATGCACAAGCTGATAAGATGTAATCAGAGGTCTGAAATGAAACAAGCAACACAAACAGAGGACTGAAAACTGATCACAGAGCCTGTATTGTCATTTCCATTGTCAAAATCCTTGTATTACAACATCAAAAAGGTAGAAAACCTGTTACAATTTTAGAAGAGGTCTGATACTTCAAAAATCACTTGTTCCAGGTGAAAGAAGAAGCTTGCTATCCAAAGAAGTGTTTTCTTTTTTTTTAGAAATGAGCCAAATCTGGCTTTTTACATTGCATGGGTCGAGCCCAGGGGGACAGAAAATGTACAGAAACATGGGAACCCATCCCTCCTTGACTACAGATGCATTAAAATGGCATGGGGGACCTTACAAACCCATACCCTGTCATTTTGACCGGATTACAGGAGAATGCGACCCATTCTGCATTAAATTTGGTCGCTGAAATGTCACTTTTGGCCATGAACATGCGTCAGATCCGTTTCTCAATTTTCTCTCTCTATTCTACACCAAAACTCAAGATTAACCCTGCAATCATGTAGATAATTTCACAAGCTTTCCGTTGATATAAAGAACGTGCCAATCCGAGCTCTGGATCAAAAGATATGGAGATCTGAAGATCTAGGGCACAAAACAGGTGAAAACGGATTTTTAAATTTCTTCCCGTGCTCTGCCACCTGGATGACACATGGCATGCATTGATTGGTTGCGTGATTCTCTAACTCCTTCTTGAGCTCCACATTCCTTACTCCATAGGACACATGTCATGATTTGATTGGCTCGAGCTGATCCTTCAAAACTCGCCCTTTGACTTTTGGACCTTTTCCCTTTTGACATGTGTCATGATTTGATTGGTTCTCGGGCCTGCCGGACTTTCGCGTCTACCACGTCCATTTGTCCCAGATGTCCCAGTGCTGTCTAGGACAAAAATTTCTGATCCACCCGAAATGGGCTTCCCCGTCCCTCATTCGGCTGACGACACGTGGCGTTGCTTGATTGGCTTTTGGCTATCCACGTCCCACGCGTCCCTTTGTCCCAACTGTCCCAATACGAAACTTCTCTGTTTGGGCGAACCACGGCCGATTTGCATCCTTCGCACACTCGCGGCCCAGATTTCCTAGTGTGAAAGTTTCCCGTTCCGGCCAAACCGATTGGTTTGCTTCCTTCGCGTACCTTTGTCCCAATTGCTCCCGGATAGTCTGGGGCAAATTCTTCCGATTCGCCCGGTTTGGCATTTCGCGTCTGCCGCGTACTCTTGTCCCGCTTGCTCCCGGTTAAGGACTTGGAAAAATTTTCTTTCTTTCGGCTGATTCGGGCATTTCACGTCCCACGCGTACTCTTGTCCCGCTCGTCCCATTGCGCGTGGACTACAGCGGCTTTTTGGCGGCCGGTTCGCGCCCCAACGTCCCAAATGTCCCAACTGCTGCGAGGACTAGGACTTAGCCAATTTTCACAATTTTTTCTGGCCCAAGCTTTTTTTTGCAGCTTTTTGCATCTTCTCAGAGCTTGCTCTTTTCAACCTGGACATGAGAGTTAGAAAAAATCTGAGGGGACCCTGGAAACATGAATTTTTGCCCTGAATCAATCCATTTTCCTGGGACTTGAGAATTCTGATGTATGTTATCAATTCAACCCTAGGGGTGAATTTGGATAACAAGATTTACATGGAGGATCTACCTATCATGCTCATTATCTGCGAGCAATACTTTTATCTCAGCCACTCTGCTAAAATAGGGATTATGTTCTCTTGACGTAACATCTTATAGACTTCCTTCAAATCATCTACATCCTTATGTGGGATTTCAACCTTCTTAGTGTGTTCCATCATGTGCACCTATTCCTTCAAACCCGAATTTTCCCCTGTAGATTCTTGATCATGTCCATAGTTTCTAGGTACACTTCTTTCTAAGGTTCAAAGCATTAGGGTACTTTTCATTGATCACTTATTTCTTTTTTATATTCATCTTATACTTCCAATGTTCACATGTGCATGTAGTCGTAATGTGTGTTATAGCTAACACCGGTTGCGCAATTAAGAATCAAGCCCAACCTTTGGCATCCATTTATCTCCATCCATGTGATGTATCTTAATCATAGTTGTTCCCTTATCTTGCTTGTGTTGTTTTCTCATATGCTCATACAAGTCAGGGCATTCTTCAAAATTATGTTGTTTTCCACACCAAGAGAAAACCACCTTCTCAGGGCATTTCAGACCGATAATGATAAGAACATCCAAAAGTAAAGCAAGTTCCTCTAGGAAATACTCCTCTTCCACCACCGCGACCTAAGCCTCTATATCCACCACAGAAGCATATATTCTTGTTATCCCCATTATTACGCCCTTCATTATGTTGTTCTCCCTATTCCTTAGAACCACCAGCTACACTAGTTTGGTGCACACCGGTCTCAATAACCTCATGAATTTGATCAATCAATCTACAATTCTCTGTATCATACTATAGTAACATGACCTTTTATTTTGGATCGTACCTTTGGAGCGGTGAGCATTTAATCGAATCGTGATCTAAGTGACATATCTTACAATCCAGCAACATGGCACACATTGATCTACGAGGAAACTATGCTTAGTGTGCCCTTCAACCTCACAATTCATACATCATATCCCACTACGTGTCTCATGAGCTAAAATGGCCGAAAGTTTCTCCAACTGATTCGCCATAGATGCAATTTTTACCTCTAATAATTGGATGACTCTAGTGTCTACGTTTCTAACTACCTCATCAAGTAGAGCTTCCTCCAAATCCTCGCATGGATCCATAAAGGTATTATGAGAGAGCACCTTCTAAATGGTGTTATCAATCTGCCAAAAACCACTGTGCATGTTGGTGGGGTGAATATCATAAGACAAATTTGATAACAAGGTTTTAAAATGTGCATCATACTCCCTTATGCTCTCAACCATGCCCTTCTTGATCTCCTTCAGTGCGATGATGCTTTTCTATTTAAACTCAGGTATATGGAACTCAACTAATAATGCATTATGTAGCGCATCAGTAACCCACAATAGTTTGATTCGGTTCATAATTCCTATACCAATTGTGTGCATGCCCTTGCAAAGTAGTAGAAAAATAACTTGCCTTACACTCAGGAGTTGTGATTCCTTTAGTGCACCATAGTATCTCACACATGTGCATATTCTCCGCTACATCCTCAAGGTAGGAAAAGAGACATAACACACTATAACACACCATAACTCGGTAGGAAAAGATATATCTTGTAATAATATTTTTTTGGTTGGTGCGGACCATGCCCACTACATCTAAAACCTATATTAACTCCATTATTCCCTCCACCTCCAGAACCACCAGATCCACTAGATCCCGAGCCTCCTGATCCTCCTAAACCACCTCTTGATCCTCCAAAGAAGCATGCGTCGGACCAGTGGATGTACTTACTTGTGTCCCAACCATAGTACTAAACTAAACTCCCACATTCTGTGAAGTTGTAGTACTTCTAGACCTTTTATAATGTTATGAACACCCACACTCTATCACGAGGACGTGCTAGAAAATACTCCTCCAATATGTCCTCCAAAAAGAAAATATGGTGTCTTTGTGATGCCATAGATGTTTTCTGATGCACTTTTGTATTCAAAGGAAAATGATATCTACCTGAAGCCACTGGATTACCTACACTTACATGTTTATCAATAATTACTTCTAGAACTTGAACACCAAGCACAAGGGCTATGTTGTCGGGTGGGATAAGATGTGTGTGCACTGTGGTCCTCAATATATCCTCATTAGAAACGCTCTCATTAGAAACCGAGAGGGTATTCTCTCTCTGCGCTTTCCTAAGTGGGGAGATCTTGATAAACTGCTCCACGTCTCTCGCATGAGCTTCAAATCCTTCATGAGACATCATCCTCCGCAACTCCACAAACTCCTCAATATCGTGCTTCTTCTACAATTCCCTCTCCCACACTTCATTATACTTAATCCACCTTTCTTCTCTCTACCTTTCTTCACAAGTTCTACCATGTTTTACCACACCGCTCCTACCCTGTGCATGGTGGGATGTTTAGTTATCTATAGGGAGGTTCTTTAAAGTAAACACCACCATCAAGATCTTAATGGACAAAGGAACAATGCGAAGGTAAGATCCTCTAGGCCCACACAAAAATCAAACTCAATAACTTTCAAACAAGAATACATAGACACAGTGTACTCCAAAGTGTAACTAATCACAACACCATCCTGCCAATGATCTATAACACGTGTCCAAGGTTCATCTGCATAAAAAAAAACTGATACTCTTCCTATGACCAAGTACTCGATCTGTAATACCATATTTTCTTTGATGCATACACTTATAACCACTTATACAACTCTATTGGAAAATAAGAGAAGAAAGTATCATTGAGTTCATGATAAAGATGTTCTTCAACCCACGCACATGCATTCAAACCGGGTCTAGTACTCTATATGTGTACAAACTAATCTAGTCCATTAATAACCCAATATTTAATGGTCATGAGAGTCAATCAATACGCCATCATCATGTAACATATTTTCAAACATCTTGAAAAGAGGTCCTGTCAATGGAACCAAAATTGTAGTCTTTATTTTCCTACGTATAACCCTAGGCACGTTGGCACTTCATTCATAGAACAGAACACTCACCCGAAGTGCGTAAAGGTACAGGTTCCTCTTTTATGGAAGCTTCATCAAAATGTTAGCATACAAGTTCATACCTTCCATATCCATGACATGTAATCAAGGAAAAACATAACAAGAACTAGATCACCACCATAGTACATAAAGAATAAAAAAGGATCAAGATAGGATTAACCATGCAATAACCATGAACTAGAGACATCGGTGACCAATATCCATCCATGAATATCCATTATATTAATTCATGATAAACACAAAATCTGAATACACCATAAGAATCATCACAAATTCATGCGCATAAAATCATAACAACAACATAACTTTTTTATTTCTCATCTCTCAAAATCATACAAATCAATACATACATACATACATATATATATATATATATATATATATATATATATATATATATATATATATATAGGGGTGGGACTTTCCCTTCACCAACCATGTACTCCCAAAATAGGCTACATGCTAAGAATATCCATGCACCACTACAAATATACACAAAGAAGCATGCAAGATTCACCTAATAATAGATTATCTTTATATTTAACACTAGATCTACATCCTATTATTAGTTCGAATCTTTGCATGACCGTTAATCTTCTTGCCACATGTGATCTTTCCCAAAATATAATTTTCTTCACCTCCAAGTCTTCATGCCTTGGTCCAATCCCAAAATTTTGCTTGAATGCCACTCCAATCATTCATCATCTATTTTTATCTTGTGGCTCAAAATGTGACTAAGTCCCAAAGGTATTCTACCGGGCGAGAGCCTCCGCATGTGCTCGATCTAATTCTACGTGTACCTTTGCGCCTACCTTTCCCACAACCAAAAATATTATGTTGCTCATACTTAGTGTATTTTAGGGGTGAAAAAAGCTGCCAACTATTGTATCACATCGACGTGAGACTCAAGGAAATAAAGCAATTGCGAAATTGCACTTTTGCAACATTGACATTGTCTTTTGCGGTGATTTCTACCAGGCACGACATGTCAATGATTTCTTTGTGTTTGAAAAACATCATATATAAAAACAACTGATTCCATATGATTTTTGGACAAACAAGGTGAAGGTCTATGAGTTAACCGAGATGATCAAACAAAAAGACTAGTTTTTTGTTTCGATTCTCAATATAGTTTAAACAATCTTGCAAACGTATTCATCCATTTCAGACCTCAACAATAAGTGTCATAGACCAATAAAAATGACCTTGATTTTCCATATATTTTTGCAAAAATATAGATGTCAATGACCACAACAGGAAAATGCTATTGCAGATGCCGTAATAGAGATTTTGATTAATGTGATCAACGTGGAAGATTTTTGATTGATGAAACAAATGCATACGCCAAGTAATTGTCTCTTCCAAAGAGATTTAAAAAAAAAAAAAAGGAATATTGGTTGAAATATTTTGCAGTAACTATGATATCCAAAATGGATTGGTCAATGGGTCGAGTCAGATAGAAATTTTGATGCTCATAAGTCCACAAACAATCGGGATATCATATAGATATGATTCAACAATTCAAGAATTAGACAACATCAAATTGTTAAACATGCACACTTGTGACCTTGTTGGCCATTTTGGGTTAGTTTTGTCATTTATGTCAACCCCATTGATTAAAAATGGTGTTATGTTGTCATGTGAGTCCCCATATAATATTATTCAAGTTTCGAGCATGTTGGTTGAGTGGTTTGATGAGTTTTCACAATGTCCTAGTGCATGGTTAACCTAGTACAATCACTATTTGATCTCTATAGAGTTGATTGGAGGTTTTCATGAGGTCAAACATGGTTTTTATGGTGTGTTACAGGTGTCTAAGTTTCTGCATTGAGTCAGCATGGTCAAGTCATGGGTTGTCATGGTTGAGACAAGTCATTCTAGGCTTGTTTCTATCCTGAAGAATGCAAAACGAAGTGGAGAAGTGATATTTGGGCCTAATCGGTCTAGTTACAGCATGTTTGTAGCATGTTAATAGTTTACTTGATATTTATGGTGAGTTTTAGATCTTCATTTAGTGGTTTTATGCTTCTATGAGGTCGTTGGGAAGCAATTAACATAGGTAAGTCACTTTGGTTAGAGAGATTCAGAGTCACCTAAGCTATTTGGTCATTATGAACATGTAAAGGATGTTTTCATGATGCTTCATGACAAATTTCAGGTCATTTTGAGATGGGAATTTGAATATATGAAAGTTTTTATGAAACTAGGTAAGTTTCAGTGTGATTTTCAAGAAACGTTGGACCTTCGATGCTCGTTGAATCGTATGTGCTTTGCATGGGGAGATGAGCTCTTTGGAATAGCTTCTAAGGTCAGATATTAAACCTTGACAAAAATAATGAGGTGGTTTGATCATCAAAATTTTAAGAATGATCGTTAAGAAGGTAAAGTGGTTTGAAACCCTAACTAGGAGCAGTTTTCATAAAAGTTCTTTAATCATCCCAGCTTTTATTTCTAGTGAAAAATTGATGATTCGATGTTTTATAGGACTTTTCAAGCTTTCCATAAATTTATGTTAGAGCATGTGGTCATATGTGGGACTCACTTAAAAATGTTTGTTTTGAATAATTTCAGTTTGGGAAAAGGTTTTCCATGAGAATGTTTGAACTAAATTGCCATTGTGTGATGAATGTGAGTTTTTATTGATGTCAAAAGAGGTTTTAGGATATTTTGATGCGGTATTGAGGCCATAAAAAGTAGTGTTTAGTAAAATGGGCATAATTGGAGCTACAAGTGGAGTTTGGAGATGATTCAAGTTGTGTTGGAAATAGGATTCAGAGATATTTCTAGTGATATAAGGTTTGTCTCATGATGAGGATTTTTTATATGGTTTATAGGTCAACTTTTGGATAAGAATATTTTTTCCAATGTAGGACATGACATTATACGGGAATTTTTCGAGTTGATTAGAGCATGAGATGGATTAGGTGATGCTTTCTATCACTTGGAATTTGAAGAGGGATTAATTTTTCATCCAATAAATCCATTTAGAGGTCTTTATTTTTCCTATAAATGTGGTAATCATATGATATTTGAAAACAAAATTTTGGACAGTGATTTGGTGAAGAAAAAAGTGGATGAGGTTTGAGAAGGTGATTGTTTCATGAATTCTAACTTTCTTAGAAGATTTATACAGATTTTGGAGTTTCCATAAATTTCTCACATGACATGGTTTGGTTTATTTGAAGTGATTTGGTGGCATAACGAAGTTTCCAGGTTGTTTAAGGGTATAGGAAACAACAGGTTTGAGATGAACAAAGAGTATTGGGCCCATTAAATGAAATAATTTTATTGGTTGAGATAAATTAAAACCATTTATGAATGTTAAATGTTATTTTAATAATGTGTAATTATTTATGGGTCATGAATAAGTATGGTTTTGATGTTAGGAATTTTTTATCTTTGTGCCCATGGGGATTTGAGTCATTTTTGGAGCATGTAATGAGGTTTTTAGCTAGGACGACCTATATGGGTCAATTTTAGCATTTGTTGTGATAAAGTTATGGGATTTTTTAAATTTTTATGTGTCAAATTTTCCATGATGTACCGACCTAATTTGGGTAAGAAAGAAGAAATGCAAATAAAAGCGATGTTTTAGCTCATTTTGAGAGCTAGTCTTGCATGGGTGAAAAGTGTAACCCATAGGTGAGTGAATTGCAGGAACGAGGGAAGGTTTTTGGAGTTTATCGGATGTAATAAATTTTGATGAATTATTGAGAGCATGTGTGCAAGAGATTAGAAGCAAGACAAGTTGATAAAGGAGAAAGAGTAAGATTGAAGACCTAGGGTATGAGCTAGGGTTTATGAGTGAATAAGTGATCTCCATCAGTTGTGGCAGTAGAAATATCACATATCAAACATATTCAAAGTGGATGAGTTGGTTATTAGTCATCCTAGGGGGTTGTATCTCCTTTTGGAGCTGGTGCTTCATTAAATTAGGGGTTGGTGTTCCTTGTAGGGTTGGTGCTCTACTAAACTAGGGGGTGATCTTTGTGAATTTGGTTCTTCACTAAATCTCTTTTTTTGTGTAATATAAGCATATTTTTAGTGGGTTTTCTTCCCCAATTAGGTTTTCCCACTTATATATTGTGTTCATGTGTATGCTCTCTTAGTTATGCTTATGTGGTCAATTATTTCATGTTGTTAATCACACATTGATGGATGGATAAATGTTAATGGTACATGTATGATAATATAGTTTTTTCAAAAGGTTAAAGAAACAATTCACCCCCTCTCATTTCATTTTGTTTCCAAAAATTGGTATCAGAGTGAGTCCTTGTGAATAAATTTTAGAAACTTGAAGGAGATCCTTTGAAGCACAAGCAATGGGTAAGTCTTTAGATCTTGTAGCAACATTGAGGATGAAGAATGAAGTAGCTCAGTCATGTATTGATTCCTATCAAATTCAGGTCAAAATAATGGAGGAAGAACATGATCAATCCATCAAGGGTTTGAAATCTCAAGTGGAAATTTTTTCTAATGCCCTAAAGGAGAAAGAGGATGTTTGTTCAGGTATGAAGAAAAATTGAAGGCCCTTGAATTAGATTTGGAGAATGCATCAAGTAGGTTTAGGATGTATGGGAATCTTGAGAAGACATCCAAAGCTCTTGATGAGTTCTTAGAAGGGAAAAAGATACAAATGACAAAAAAGCCTAGGGTTTCAAGGAAAATATGGTGACGACGTTGGTCCAAATTCCAATTTAGATGTGAAGGTGACTAAGAGGACTGATTTGAGAAGGTATAACTTAGTTAGACAACCTAATTCTATGAGGTATGGCTCTTCATTCAATTAATATTGCTTTTTTCATGATTTTGGTCATAGATCTAGATATTGCAAGAGAAAATCATTTGGAGATGAAGTAGGTGTTTTCAAGGTTGAGTGTCACTCATGTTATGAGATGGCCATAGAGAAAAGGATTTTGGATAGAACCTAATCATGTTTTAGCCTAGAAGGAAGAAGAGTATTGTTTGCTTCAATTGTCAAAGACTTGGTCATATAGCAAAATTTTTCCAAAGCAAAAGGAGGTTCATTGCAAGGTCTGATCCAAAGGACAAGAAGGAGGTTTCTCAAGTCAAGAAGGTCATGAAACTTGATTATCCAGTGACCATGAAACATATGAAGTTTTTCAAGGAGGATTCTAGTGCCATCAAGGTTGGAAACATGGTTAACAAGCCCAAATCAAGTCAAGGAAGCATGTTTACACTTGTTGAAGAAGATCATATGTGTTTTAATGGATTTCAAAATTCATGTACAAGATAAGTTGAATAAAATTGGTCTATGGGACACTTCAAAATTTATAAGGGATGTTAAGTAACCTTTTCATGAATTCTTTGAGTTCTTAGGTCTTTTAGGTGTCTTTATATGCATAAAATTGTCCACTATCCTCAAGGTTTTATGAATTCGATCATGTTGTCTCTCAAGGTCATTTATCAAGATAAGAAAGTGTCAAAGAAGTTATATTAAGATCTATCAAGTGTAATCTGTGCATATTATCATGTGTGTGTGTGTGGTTCTTGTATCCTTTTTAAATGAATAAGTCCTCATCAAGTAAAGGTTAGTACGTTGAAAAGTTCAAGTGTTTTATGAGTCATCTTAGTTCAAGTAGCTCTAGGAGCTGAAGTATTCTTTCCTACGATAAAAATGTTAGTGCACTATTATGAAGGTCCCTTAATGAGTATAGAAATTGTTTCAAGGTGCTTTATTATGAGCCCTAGTGATCTAAAAACATGTGGTGTATTTTTTTCACTTTTGAAGTTTCCAAAGATCATGATTTTCTTAATCAATTTTAAGTATTATAAGCTCCACAAATTGATTAAAATTATTATTATTATGCATCCATAGAAGTGCAGAAAACTTGGGTAACAAATAAATAATCGGAAGCTCAGCAAACACTCGGATAACAAACAAGATTGTTTATGGGGTTCGGAAATTCCTACGTCCCGGGTTTGGATTGAACCGATCCATTAATAATGTTGAAATGTAAGTACAATAAATATTAAAAACAACCAATAATGAATCAAAACCTGCAAATGAGCTGATCAATGTCCCAAGAAATCGAAAAATAGCAGAAACTGTCCCAAGAACGATCTGTGGCTCCTACAGTGTTTTCACAATGTGATCTCCCTGCAACTGTGTTATAAAAACACCTACAAATGGAGATTTAAAAAAATTATATGAAAAAAAATCATATATTTGAGATCATCTATGAATTCTGAACACTTTTCATGTTTACACCAAGTCACATTTCGGACCAGAAGTGCATTGAAAATCATGTTTTCCAACTAGCTGTCTTGTAAATCCCTGTTAAAAACTGCATTCAAAGCTTCCAAAAATAGGTTAAAACTCAACAAAAACATCAAATCTTATATTTTTAAATCATCTTAGAATTCCCTACATTTCACCTTTTTACTCGAGTTCCCATTCTGAGTGCAGGGCCTTCAAAAATGGCATTTTCTGAAAACTACCTCCTTATCCTGCTTTGCACAGACTTGCCACCCCTTGTATAAGTTGAAGCGACCCATTTTATAACCAAGCGAGCTTCTTTGGCGAGTTGGTTAGTGGATTGGTCTTGGAGCGATGAGGTCGGGGATCAAATCCCACCTCCTACAATTTTTCTGCGGTTTTGGATTGTTAATCCCACATTGTGGGCACACTCAATAAGGAAAGCATTTAATAATGCTAAAGTTGTTGGTCTTGGATTGGCTTTTGAGCCACCTTATGCTGCGCATTGTGGGTTTGGTTGGCCAATGTTGTTTGACCGTATATAATACCAAGGATAATGTTTGAATAAAATGCGTGGCACTTATCATATAAGGCGTGGAAAATACATGAAATGCGTGGGAGATCTTTGGTTTTATTTGGATATATATATATATATATATATATTAATACCCTGAGTTGATAGGACATGAGATATCCTTGGTTGTTGATAAGGTAATCCCTAAACTTAGTGTTATATCCTCGAGATCTCCAAGTTGGATAATAATAAGCCCAAACATAACAAATAATGCGGCTTAGTAATTAACATGGAAGTTAATATCAAAGAATTACAAAGGTAATAAAAATGGAATTCGAGCCAAGTAGTATAATGACATTCCAAATGAAATATGGCAATAAATACCACTTTTCGACCCTCGATAGGCAAATAAAACTTGTGGTGGCAAGCCACGTGGTGGTTTGAGGACCCACCACATCGGCGATAATATTATCGTCGACACGGCGGTCGGGCTCCCTTCCGTTATAAAAGTTGAGCCTCTTGTTCTAGCCCGCTTTTACGTGTGTCGAAGACTAGAGGTTGAAAACAATTGAACAACCTTAATTTTGTGCTTTTTCTCCTTTTGCCACATGTCACAGTGCTATTGGTCCATTATTGACCTGTTGACCAAAGTTGACTTCTTGTTGGATCGAACATAACTTGAGCTCAGAGTATCCGTTTTCACGTTCTTATAGTCGTCGGAAAGATCTCGGAAGGCTCTAATGCACTGACATGGTTTAGGGAAGTTTAGGGAAAATTTGACACTGAAATTGATCCCCTGATCACCTAGAGTATTATTTATATCTTAAAGTCTACGTAGTCAATCTCTAAGGGAGTTAAATCTCAAGAAATTCAAAGTGTAAAAGTGTGAGGTCTTAAAAGGGTTTGTTGTCAAATTTTTTACCATCATCATGTCAACACTTGATTGTATATGGTCTTGTGATAATCTATGTCATGATTGTTGTGCGAGTGTGTTCTATTCAAAGTTCCTCTTCAAAGTCTGTAAGACACTCAAGAAGTTTCTAATCATGAATTTTCAAGAAGAATCAAATTCATGACTTAGTTTTTTCTCAAAGGGAATGTTATATCTATGTTAAATGTGTCAATAAATGATTCATTGAGGTTTCTAATGTCTCAAATGGGTAGTCATTAATATGGGATTGCATGAATAGTATATTAAATATGTCTCTATTTCATTCCATTGTGTGAAGTGAAGTGTGTATGATTTGTACTATTGCGGTGCTCACAAATTAATGGATAGAAGGTTATGATTTACTTGAAATTAGTGCATGTGTTATCCTTCATGTCTTCTCAATCATTTTTGTGAACAAGATATAACATTTTTGTGTCATTTAGTCAAATCTTTTATGACCATAAATGTTTCAAGGAATGAAGTATGAATATATATGGTCAAGAGTGCTTTTATTTGTAATCTTTGAGTGTGCCTCATTCCACATAATGAGTCTTAAAGTCCGTTCTAAGTATTTGTGGGGTCTATTTGAGAAGGTTCAACTTGTAAAGAGATAAGTGTCTTTGAATATGTACTTATGATATATTCATTAAGAATGCTACAGTGAATCAAATGGTTTTAATGTCCTTGCTCTTCAAGCTTAAACATGATTCATACTAAAGATTGTAGTTAACTTTGGTATTAACAAGTGTTTTGGAAGTTTGTGTGAGAGGAGGCAAAGTATGATATGATAGTGAGGGTCCAAAATGACTTGTTACCGGTCTAGTATAAAGTTCAAAATGGTGTAAACAAGCTATCTATAAGGATATAACCATCTACATGATTAATTTTGATCTCTATGACAAGGAAGGAGTCCATGATGAAAGATCAAATGTTTTAGCAGACAAAAATTCAAGTTGACATGGTATAAGGTCCTCTTGAAGGAATTGAAAGGACTGTAGTTGAGCCACACTTAGCATGATAAATGGAAGGCCACAAATGGTACAAGATTTAAATGTATTCGCAGTCTAAATTGTTTCGGAAGTCACCTACAGGATAAAGAGACTTGGGACAAGGATGAAAGGCTTAATGAATAAGGTTTTGAGTGTAGTTCTTAAGTGTGGCTCAAACTAGAGGACTTAAATGTTGCTAAATTCATTAAAATAAAATCATGTGTTTGATTCAAGGGACAAGATACATGTGTATAATTGCATAAATCTCATTCTTCAAAGGCATTTATAGCACAAAGGATTCAATGATAGTCAAAGTTGGAAAGTTAGTGCGCAATCAAGTTCTCCAAGAGTTCTTCATGCCGGTATTGTTCAAAGTTACTTGAAAATGTTGTTACTTATGCTATGTTACACTACACTCTTAATGATAAGTTGATCTTGATGATAAATAAATTTTGGGGTTTAATTAAATGAAAAGAAAAATTTTGTCATGTGATTTGAAGAGGATGAGGTGTCATGTCTTATCGAGTTTGAGAAGTAAGAGATTCATGATCAAGTACAATTATGAATAATTATAGGGAATTGTGTTATTCCTTCAAATAGGTTGTTCGGGTTGTTCTTGATAGTAAGGGTCTTTAAGGCAAAGAAAGTGAGTTGCAATTATTATCCAAGTACACGGTAGTGAACTAAGGATTCCATACATGATGATCAAAATATGTATAGTATGATCAAAGATATGTTACTGTGTCAATAATAAAAAGGTAAGAAAAGTCTGGACATGAAGATGTTAAATTTACGAGTCTTGAAAATCTCATCTAGTATAAAGAATATTGTGATCTCGAGACCTGTGACTAAAAATGTCAAGTATACTTAGTGTGTTTATATAGAATCTAAAGAGGTATCTCCTGGGGGATATGATTACAATTTTTTCATGAGCTTCTAAAAAATGAAGACCTCAATTTGAGGTATCGAGTTCAAGAATGGTATACAATTTGGTTAAAACTATTGTTCAATTCATGATCTAGAAGGAAGTTGCGGTGAAGGATGGAAAGTAGAGGATAGGTACAAAGATCTATGATGAAAATTTTGTGGCAAAGTATTTTGAGGATTGTGAAAAGGTTTTACAAGTATGAAGATAATAGAACTGAAAAATGATATAATGGTGGTCATATTCAAGCTAATGCAGAAGGTATGGTGTTGGGGTTAGCACAAGGTTGTGCGAGATAATATATCCGATCTAAGCATACATTCAATAAAAGTGGATATTCCACGTAAGAAATATACAAAACAAGAGATATAAATCAACACCAAATTTAATGTGTTTCACCTAATGTGGGCTACATCCACCAAGAAATAAGACAATATATTATCTAGAGCTTTCAAAAGATATAAAACAAAGATTTACAAGCTTTCACACCTCTCACGATGTACAATACTTTATTTTTCTCAAGCTTCTCCTTCCTCTCCAAGAATTTTCTCTCTCACAATTATTTTTACAATAATCATTAAGTCTCTCTTCTAACCCTATCTTTCTAGCTTATAAATACCTTATCTGAAATTAGGGCACCTAGTCATACAATTACAATCAATAGATTTGCTTTAATACTAAATTTAGATCTAATTCCCGTGAGTTAAATAAAACACTCACACACATTGACGCTAATTATCCCTAATCGATGAAGTTTCCTCCTTATTTGACCGATGTCGATCATACCTTTATAACCAATGTCGATTCTTTGTGTATTTAGAAAGTTTAATATTACATGCTAAAATAAAGTAATTGAGCTCCAAAATCAACAATATCCCACTTGGAGATAAATTACTTGCACTATACATGCATACGACGTCATTCTTGGATCCTTTCCTTAGCTTTGTTTCTTCCTCTTCAAGTCTCAAACTTGAAGACCAACATAAGTGGAGTGTAGCTCCAACTTCTCTTTTTTAATGGCTTCATTAACATATCTCGCAGGGTTTTCACTCGTATGAATCTTCTCAAGTTTTAGTTTCCCATCCTCCAATACTTGTCGTATAAAGTGATATCTCAATTGAATGTGTTTCATTCTAGAATGAAACACCAAGTTCTTTGCCAAATGAATTGTACTCGAATGTCATTGAATAATTTGAAATCATCTTGCTCCTTTCCCAACTCTTCCATGAACATGATCATCCATATTATCTCTTTTCTAGCCTCTGTAGCTACAACATACTCTGCCTCTATAGTAGATAAAGCCACAACCTTCTGTAATCTTGATATCTAGCTAACTTTCATCCCACCTACTGTGAAAATATATCCAGTAGTGCTCCTCTTATTGTCCATATCTCCAGCCATATCTAAATCAAAATAGCCACATAAATAAATATCGAACCTCCATAGCATAACCGCATGTTAGATGTCCCTCTCAAATACCTAATTATCTCTTGAATTGCTTTCGAATGCTCTTTACCTGGATTAACCATAAATATACTCACAACTCCCACTTCCTATGTAATACCCGGTGCGGTGCAAACCATAGTATATATGAGAGTCCCAATTGTTGAAGCATATGGTACTCATGTCATGTATTTGACCTCCTCATGTGATGAAGGACACTGATCTTTGCTCAATTTGAAGTGTCTAACCATAGGTGTACTTATAGGTTTTGAATTTTACATTTTAAACCTTTCTAACACCTTGTAGATATAATCCTCCTGAGACAAATACAATTTCTTATTCTTCCTATCTTTGTGTATTTGCATGCCAAGGATTCTTTTTGTAGCTCTTAAATCCTTCATAGAAAATGTGTGAGCTAGCTTTCCTTAAGCTCACAAATTTCCTGCATACTAGATCCTACAATAAACATATCATCCACATATAATAACAAAATAATATAGCTCCCATTTTCAAGCTTCTTGAAATAAACACAATGGTCAGATTCACATCTCAAGTAACCATGCTCATGCATGAAACTATCAAACCTTATGTACCATTTCCTTGGAGCTTGCTTGAGCCCATATAGACTCTTTTTCAACCTGCACACTAATTTCTCCTTACCCTTGACTTCATACCCAAGCGGTTGATTGCATATAAATCTCTTCATCCAAATCACCATGAAGGAAATTCATCTTCACATCTAGTTTCTCTAAATGTAAATCATCTACTGCAACTATACTCAATATAGTACATATGGAAGTCATTTTAACAACAGGAGAAAATATTTCACCAAATTCAATACCTACTTTCTATGTAAATCCATTTACTTGTAAGAATTTCCTTGTACCTATTATTTCCACCCTCTTCTTCCTTAATCCTCTAAACCCATTTTTTCTGCAACGTCCTCTTACCTACTAGAAACTTAACCAAATCCCAAGTTTGGTTTTGTTCTAAGGAGTCCATCTCCTCATCCATGCCATGTTCCCACCGAGCTTGTGTCTCATCCTACGTTTCTTCTTCAAAATTTCTTTATCACCATTATTAGTCAATAATAAATAAGATAGAGAAGGTGTAAATATTTCTTGAGGTTTACTTACGCGGTTTGTGACCTCATGGAATTTTGGGATAATGGAGGCTCATTCTAGACCTCCTGTAATTTGTTTCCAATTCGACAATGACTAATGTTGTTCACCCGTAACTGATGTTAGTTCTACTAATTGATGTCGATTTGTCTTGTCTGTAACCGATACCCATTTAGTGGACCGATGTCGGTCATGGGTCAATCTACACCAGTTACTGTGTAACCCTGTAGGTATGAATTTTAAATCTGAGAGTTCATTTTCATTCAGAAACTTCTTGACTAGTTCATCCTTGGGTACCAAAATTTGATCCATGTACATTCTCTTTTCATTCCATCCAATGTCACAAGTCCTAATAGTTTTAGAATTCTCTAAATCCCAAAAATGGAATCTAAAATCACCAGATCCATAACCAATGAAAGTGCATCTCTTGAATTTTGCATCCAACTTTTTTCTATTTTCCTTATCAATATGCACAAAATATTTTGAACAAAAAAAAAAAAAAAAGAAAAATCTACCTCTTGTTTGGTCCAATCTTCCTCTAGTATTCCTCCATCTAGTGAACTTGAAGGCCCATGGTTAATCAAATAAACTAGTGTATCAAATTTTTTTTTCCCAAAAATGCAAGGGAAATCCAACATGTATCCTCATACTTCTAACACATTCCATGATTTTCCTATTTTGCTTTCTACAACACCATTCTCTTGTGGTTTTCTTGGAACTTTCCTTTTTCTACGTATTCCATTCACTTGAACAATAATCATTGAAAGCCTTACTATAGTATTCACCACCATTTTTAGATCTAAGGCACTTTAACTTTGAATTTGATTCATTCTCAACAAGGGCTTTCCATATTTTAAAAGTCTCAAAAACATCATATTTATGTTCAATACAATAAACCCATACTTTTCAGAAAGTAGCATCAATGAAAGTAACATAATACTAGGATCATCCATGAGAAGCTACAGGTTGGTCCCCACACATATGAGTGTATAATCTCTAATTTCTGCTCCTTCTTAGTTGCCCCAACGTTTAGAAATCTCGCTCTCTTTTTCTTTCCAAAGACACAATGCTCACATAAATCAAGATCTAAAGCTTTCAAAACTGATAACTTACCCTTAGCCTTTAAGATCTGCATTCCTTTTGACTCATATGGCCCAACCGATTATGCCACATGTAGACATATTAATCTGAAGTAGATAGCATAGAAAAGGAATCAATAACACATGTAGATAAATATAACGCTCCTACCATATTGTCTCTTGCCACAACAAAGGCACCTTTGGTGACTTTCCAAGAGTCTGTTGTGAATATAGCCATGTAACTGGCTTCACCTAGTTTCCCTACAGAAATAATATTCCTCTTGAGGCTTGGCACATGCCTCACATATTTCAATACTCATGTATTTCCATTCTGTAATTTTAGATGGACTTTTCCTTTACCAATAATACTACAAGGTTCATCATCACCCAAATAAACATGCCCAAAATTGCACTTTGGACATACTTTCTAAAATAACCCTTATTAGGGGTTGCATGGAGAGAAGCTCCTAAATCTAAAACTCATAATTCTATTCTATTATCCAAAGAAAGAATAAGAGCATCTTGCATTACCTCTACTGTAATATTTTCCTCTTTACCTTTATGCAGGTGTTGGCTCACTTTATCCTGGGACCAACAATCTTTCTTTTCTTTGTCATTTTTTTCCACAATTCCAACAGGTAATTCCCTTACCTTTGGATTTAGATATGTCATTCCTTGACTTTGATTTCTCATTATTCTTACTCTTGGATATCTCCTTCTTTCTGCCTCTACTTTCTACATTCAAAGCGTTCCCAAATGAGGATTCCTCTATAATTTTATTGTGAATTTCTTCATTCAAGATTATAATAACCACATCATCAAACTTCAAAATATTATTAGTAGATGTTGTATTAATAAAACCATTACCAAGTTATTCGAACTATCGAGCAAATAACATAAGAATAAGAGTGCTTTCACTTTTTCATCATATGAAATATCAACCAATTTAAACCGATTTACAATAAATAGGAAATCATTCAAATGAGTGGATGCATATCCACCTTCATGCATCTTAGAACTAAATAGTTTCTTCATCAAATAAACTTTATTTTAAGCTCTAGGTTTTTCATTTAAATTAGCAAGAGATTTCATTAACTCTCTTTGTAGATATCACTTACGTAATATTGGAAGCCACATATCTTCGTTAGGATCAATCTTATAGATTCAAAATCCTTTCGTCAAGAATCTTCTATTCTTTATCAGTCATCTTCATAGTCTAGAATTTTCATCCAATGATAAGTACAAATCTCTTTGATACAAATAATCCTCAATATGCATCTTCCATAATATATAATTTCAGTTGTCAAACTTCTCTACCTTTTATTTGTTTTCTTCTGCCATTGTTGTAGCTCCAACTCAATTATAAAAACCTCTGTGAGTAAAATATCAACACATAAAACCCTCAAACAAAGCTCGGATACCGGTTGTTGGGGTTAGCACAAGATTATACGAGATAATATAGTAAATCTAAGCATACATGCAATAAAAGCGAGATATTGTAACAAAAGAATTATACAAAATAAGATATATAAATCAACACTATTTTTAACGTGGTTCACTCAAAGTGTGGGATACATCCACCAAGAAACAAGCCAATATATTATCTATATATTTCATAAGATAGACAATGAATATTTACAATCTTCCACACCTCTCACAATGTACAGGTATTTTTTTTCTCTCAAGCTTCTCCTTTCTCTCCAAGAATTTTACCTCTCACAATTATTTTCACAATGATCATTAACTCTCTCTTCTAACCCTAGCTTTCTAGCTTATAAATACCTTAGAAAAACTTAGGGCACTTAGCCATGTAATTATAATCAATAGATCTTCTTTAATACTAAATTTATATCTAATTACCGTGAGTTAAATAAAACACTCACACACACACACAGGTAATCGACGTCAGTTAGCCCTAATTGATAACAGTTCCTCCTTGCTTGACTGATGTCAGTCATAGGTGACCAATGTCAATTACTGTGTTTTCCAACAAGTTTAATATAACATGTTAAACTAAAGTAATTGAGCTTCACAACTCAACATATGGCTGCAAAGTATTGATTATCTAAAGAGGCTTAACATAGTTTGATCCATGAGTTGAAGGTCAATATGATGCTCAGCTGGTCAAAATATGGTTGAAATGGGTGAATAACGAGATCCTACGCTGTGTCGGGGAGGAATAATTGTTCTCCTACAAGTGTAGAAGTCTACATGAAAGCATCTAAAGAATGGAAAGTTCAAGTTTTTATTAAGTATGGTGTCTTAGAAGTCTTAAACTGTCATGAATGAGGAGAAAAGTGACATCAAACCAAGAATGAAGAATATTATGAAGTGGACCTCTACGATGAATGAAATATGCCTCTACAGGGATGCAAAATCCATAATTTCCCTAGATCTTGTATGAAATATGTATCTTTGAATTATTGTCTCAAGAAGGTATGAGTCTATAAGACAAGTGACAAGGTTAAGCATTCAATTGGTCATGATTTCGAGTAAAAATTAGTGTACTATCTATGTCGGGTTTTATGTGATTAAGAATGGTGTGGAAAAGGAGACTTTCGAATCTGTAAGAGACTACTTAGTCAAAGGGATCTAACTATATGCTTGATCATTTGATATAGGCATCAAAGAGATCAAATAATACTTCATGATGAATTCTTAAGATGTATAATTTTGCAAGGAAATTATACTACTGAGCTAAAATGGTGTTGTTTCCATACTAAGAAAGTCAAAGAACACCGAGAAGTTTCTTGAGAATAAGGGTGAATTATTTGTTCCATTTTCGAGCCATACAAACGAGGTTAGTAGCCCAAAACTTACACTTTAGTTAGTGTTTGGTTATATTATCCTAGGGGAGTTTCTTTGGGATTTTTCATGATATTGAGATATTCTTAAGGACATGAGAAGTTTTTCAAATATGGACCAAAGAGGTTGTTTAGGGACGAGTGGTTCTACAAAGTGGTATAACAACTTTAGAGGCATATTTTGGATTTTTAAGCATGTAATTGACCTAGAAAGTGATGTAAAGAGTGGATGAAGGAAAAATAGGAGCATATCAGTTTAGGGGAATCTGGTTTGAATCTCATTACAAGATCATGGATCTTATTATGTTGCTAAAGGAGTCAAGGTGAAGATACTTAAGTCCTAGGGGAGCTTCATGAGTTAAATAAGTCATGTTTTTCCATTTTTGTCAATTTTCATGAAATAGACTCATTTTATCCTTTTCATATATGGAAAAGGGGGAGAGAAGCATCAAAAACATGGAGTTGATGTCATGTAGGTGTGTGTGTCATATGGTTGCCATCAATGTTTCCGAATGATGGTTGTCATCAATGATAAAGGGGAGATTTTTGGCAATTGTGGGTTAGTGTTGTCATTGATGTCAACCCCATTGATGGAAAAGGGTGTCATGCAGTCATGTGACTCCCATATGATGTTATTTAGGTGTCAAGCATGTTGGTTGAGTTCTTTGATGACTTGTCACAATGTTCTGGTGCATGGTTAAGATCATACAATCATTGTTTGAGCTCTCTAGAGTTGGTTAGAGGTTTTCATGATGTAAAACATGGTTTTTATGGTGTGTTACTGGTATCTAATTTTCTTCATTGAGTCATCACGCTTAAGTCATGGGTTGTCATGGTTGAATCAGGTCATTCCAAGCTTGTTTCTATCCCTGAAGCATGTAAAATGAAGTGGAGAAGTTATATTTAGACCTAATAATTCTTGTTAGAGTATGGCTGTAGCATTTTGATAGTGTACATGAGGTGTATGTTGAGTTTCAGGTATGCATTTAGTAGTTTGATGCTTCTATGAGGTCCTTAGGAAGTAAACAATGAGAAACAAACAACAATTTAGCACATGTAAGTCACGGTGGCTGAAGATATCTGAGATATGTGGTGATTATGGACAGGTATAAGATGTTTTCATGATGATTCATGACAAATTTTAGGTCGTTCGACATGAGAATTTGAAGATATGCAAGTTTTTGTTAAGTAGGGTACATTTCAGTGTGATTTTCAAGCAAAGTTGGACCTTATAATGCTCGATGTCAATTGTTTGATATGTATTGGGATCTAAAATATTTGGAATACCTTTTAAGGTTAGTTATGAATCTATCAAAAAATATTGATGTGGTTTGATTGTCACATTTTTATGAACAATCGTTAAGAAGGTAAAGTGGTTTCAAACCCTAGTTAAACCCTAGCTAGGAGCAATTTATAGAAAAGTCTTTTTATCATCCCGGTTTTGATTTCTAGTAAAAAATTGATGATTTAATATTGTAGAGGACTCTTAAAGCTTTCCATAAAGTTATTTTATAGCATGTATTCATATGTGGGCCCCACTTAAAATGTTTTTTTCTGAATAATTTAGTTTGAGACAAGGTTGTCCAAAGAAGGTATGAACTAAATTACCATTATGTGATGAATGTTATTTTATATTGATGTAAAAAGAGGTTTTAGAAATTTTTGATGTAGTTACATGGTAAAATGAGCTTCATTCAGGTTGATTAGTCAAAGGCGGATTTAAGGCCATAAAAAGCAAAGTGTTCAATAAAATGAGCATAACTAGAGCTATAGGTGGAGTTTGGAGATGATTAAATTTGTTTTGTAAATAAGATTTAGATACATTTCCATTTATTTAAGGCTTGTGTCATGATGAGGATTTTTTTCTATGGTTTACATGTCAGGTTTTGACAATAATATTTTTTCTAGTACATGACAGGACATGATTTGTTGGAAGTTTTGAGTTGATTAAAGAATGATATGGATTAGGTGATTATTTATATCATTTATAATGTGAACAAGGATGAATTTTTCATCCAATGAATCCATTTATAGGTATTTATTGTTCCTATAAATGTGGTAATCAAATGATCTTTGAAAATAACTTTTTGGGCAGTTAGATTTGGTGAAGACAAAATCGCTGAGGTTTGAGCAGGTGATGGTTTCATGAATTATAAATTTCTTATAAGTTTTATAAAGTTTATGTAATCTACATAAATTTTTACATGACATGGTTTGGTTTATTTTAAGTGATTTGGTGGCATAATGAAGTTTCTAGGGTCCTGAAGGGTGTAGGAAACAATAATTTTGAGATGAACAAAGAGCATTGGGCCCATTAAATGAAATAATTTGATTGGTTGAGATAAATTGTGACCATGTATGAATTTTAAATGTTATTTTAAGAATTTTTAATTATTTATGGGTCATGACTAAGTATGGTTTTGATGTTAGGGAATTTTTATCTTTGTGCCCATGGGGATTTGAGTCATTTTTGGAGCATGTAATGAGGTTTTTAGCCGAGACGACCTATATAAGTCACTTGTAGATGTTGTGTTAAATTTATGGGATTTTTAAAGTTGTATGGGTTGAATTTATCATGAGGTACTGACCGCTTTAGGTTAGAAAGAAGAAATGCATATAAAAGTGGTGTTTTAGCTCATGTTGAGAGCTAGTCTTGCATGGATGAAAAGTGCAAACGATATGTGAGTGAATTGCAGGAACAAGGGAAGGTTTTGGGAGTTGATAATATGTAAGTAAGGTTGAGGAATTATTCAGAGCATGTGTGAAAAATATTAGAGACAAGACAAGTTAAGAAAGAAGGAGAAAGAGTAAGTTTGAAGACCTAGGGAATGAGTTAGGGTTTGTGAGCTTAATAAGTGATATTTGTTAAACACTACACAATTATAAAACATTGAATATTATAATTTAGAAACTGAATTCATCTCGAGATATATTATCCATGTATGAGATTACAATATATAGATTTTTATCTTCTTGATTCTAGGAGTCAATAGTCATCCCTCATATCTCTCAACCCCTTCCTAGAATCTCTCAAATATATCCCTAGTATATCTCTCACATCCCTTTATTATCTCACACACAAAAATAACTACGTGAGTTGTTTATTCAACAAATTCACTCACACACAACTATTAACTATATTATTAATATGAGTTGTATTAACTCATTATTAATAATATTACAATTTATTAATAATGTCACAATATATTTGTAACATTCACTCCCCTATTGTTAACATTATTAATTCTCAATATACACTCCCCTAATGTTGACAAGGTAGAAAAAATAATCACACTTCCTTCTGCAACTTTCTGCCTATGCGTGCTCATGATCTGGATGGTTTTTTAGGTCAACCAAGAACCTCAACAAAGATGGTGTTACAGGACAACCAAAAACTTGACACAAAGGATGGTTTTACAGGACAACCAACAACCTAAAACAAATGATGGTTTTACAAGACAACCAACAACCCAAATATCATGTTGCTTCTTTTCCTTTGTGATTTCAACTGTCCACTATGTCTTTCCTTGAGGAATTATGTAAGAATCACTCGCTATTGAAAACAAACTGGATACGGGGAAAAATTGAACATTGAGACCATGTCCAGTTCACCTCCTCAATGTGAACATTTCACTTATTCAAACAAGAAATTTGAAATCATACTGCGAATCTAAAATAAAATAAAACACACATACACACACAAAGTGCCACCATAGCTTCATGCGGCCCGTCGTTAGTGACTGACGAGAGTTCATTGATTGACCTCTAGCCTCCATTACCTCTGTCCTCCATTCGTGTCATTACTTACTCAACAAATTGGACCATGGAGCTCAAATTTGTACCACCTTTTTCGATGCATTTTCCCAAAAATATTTACTTTGGTTATGAAATTCCAAAGCGAGGGGTGCTGGGGCGACCCCAGTCAGGTCAAGGGGCAATTCCCTTACAAGGTCTCGGGGCAGCGCCCTGGGCACGCTCCCTATTGTGGTACATGGTGGGGTCGAGGGCGAAGCCCCCGAAGCCAAGAACATTTTTCTTCTTTGAAGTCATCAAAAATACAATATTATTCACCTCATTCTCCAAAAACATTGGACGTCGGGTAACACCAAAAATGTGTCTGTAAGGAAATTTTTTTATTTTTACAATTTTGACAACTAGACTACTTTGACACGGACACTTCAAAAACTCAAATTTGATGATGACTATTTTATAAGATAAACACGACACAAAATGTATATTAGAACCGACTCAACATATGACATTGTGATTGTAGACACACTTTTATGAAACTTTAATTACATCGACATAATAATTTTGAGTTAACAAAGACTTATGAAACTAGACTAACAAACTATATAAAATATGGACAATTTAAATAACTCACTATCTCAAACATACAAATAAGGCTTGGATATACAACTTAAGCATAAATGCCTTAACATAATACATTTGTACTTGATACCATGTTGGGAGTAGGTGTGGCAGGTCTGCACAAGCGGGAGGAGCCGTTTAAAGACCCAAAACGCCCAAAAAAGCCCAAAAACGCCAAAAAATGCCCAAAAAAATTTCAAGCAAAGACTGAGCCGTTGAATATGATGTTGCAGGTTGTTGGAGATGTGTAAAATAGTCGCTAGAGGTGCTGGGAGCAGGTGTTGCAAGTCTGCACAAGCTGGAGGATCCGTTTGAAGACCTAAAATGCCAAAAAACGCCCAAAAACGGTTAAGTAAAGTCAAAAAAATGTTTTTCAAATGGAAGAGGATGCTAGAGGAGCTGTTTGAAGGGAACAAGGTAGGTTTGCAATAGTAACATCAAAAAATGGTGAGCTAAGAACAGAAATATGGCCAAGAACATATTTAAATGGTGAACACCACAGCTGATTCCTTTAGAGAACAACACCACAGATCCAAACGGTGACCAAACTTTCAACACAGGTCCCAAACAGGTCCAACATAGGTGGTTGAGTGGAAGAATGAAAAAACACAAGCACAAAGTCAAAGATCACCATCTGTGGAGCACAAAACATTGGTGAGCTTGGGAAAGACTAAACTCAGAAATCTGTAACCCGTGAACTTGAAATGCACCCCGGAACACACATAAAACGCATGTAGATCCAACCATGAAATGAAAACCATGAACCACAACCTCCCACATGTTTTCAGCACCCTCAAGAGCGAGCCTCCCCAGACCTCCGGTGACTATTTTACACATCTCCAAAGAACTGCAACCCGCAACGTCATATTCAATGGCTCAATCTTTGCTTGAAACATTTTTTGGGCATTTTGGGTCTTTAAACGGCTCCTCCCACTTGTGCATACCTGCCACACCTCCTCCAAAGCACCTGCAAAGACTTCGGGCATGTGGCAAGCACCTTCCACACCGTATTCAGTCAACACAATCAGTAAAAGCAGTTACACCAAGTAGAAGTGGGACGTGGCATCTCCTTGCTGTCTAGCTCCTTATGTGGCCTTGACACTTCAACGTGGGCCCCCTCCTCCACCTTATTTTTAATGTTTTAAGGTGTTAAAAAAAAAACATTTCATTTTCTTGGCATGTAATTGAGTTTTAGACTATTTTTTGGCTTGTATTCTTCCCTTCCTTCGAGCGACGAAGACAGAGGGCGAGGTCCGAGGTTGGCAGGAGGCTAATCCCCCCTCACAATCAAAAAAATATGCCTGAAATTTCATGCCATTTCCAACAAGTACCCACATGATACCCTTTGCACCCATCTCGTGTACTTTTTTAATGCGTTTGCAGCATCTAGTGTATTTTTCCATCAGTTGCGGGAATCGTTTTAATGCTATAACTTTTGACTCACTGCTCGTTTTTGAGCGCTTATTTAGTCAAAGTTACATGATTTTTCACACTTTACATGATGGAATTTCCAATTTTGTAAATACACTACTTTTATAAAGTGCCACATTCTAGGGGGTTGCTTGTACTCTTGGGTTTTCGCATGTAGACGCATTATCGACCGAGTCCGACGTCTTACTTTCATGCACCTTGCATCTTGCATTTTTTTCATCATGGAGAGTGCTCTTTCTAGACGTGAGCATTGTAGGATTGCCTTATAGCCTCCACCACTTCTCACCGAGAGAGAGACCTATTCAACTTGGCATGCTTCCATGGAATGTTACTTCGCCCACGAGGGTATTTTACCCTTCTTGGTTGGGCCAGTTCCTGCACCCGCTGATCATCATCATCTAGAGGACTTCCTTAACACTTGTGACCATGTATTTGGTCACATGATGATGCATGTCTCTTGTTCTCTCTGGTTTCATATGGTAGACTCAGATCCACCTCACCGTGTCTGGAGCATTCTTCAATCCTTGTATGGAGACCCTTCACATACTGCTACCATTGTTGTTGCTGCTAATTCAGTTGTCTCCTCCATTTCTTCGTGTGATGACAGTTTCACTGACATAGGATCACTTGGTTCTACTTCTGATGATGAGGATTGTGCATCCAGTTCTGATGTCGAGAGTACTACAGAGGACTCTTCTCCTCTTTCTCTCACTATTCCAGACATTGTTGTCACCCCCCACATCTCATCAGATATCGAGCAGTCTCCTACTCAGCCTCACACCGTCATTACACCCACCTCCTTTCCACTTCCAGTGTGTGAGGCCCACTTCACTCCTCTACCTTCATTGGATGACTCATACCTATCTGACATCGCTCTTCTGTTTATTGAGCCCCCTCATTGGGATGAGTATTTGCTTGACCTTAGTCATCTTTTCGCAGAGTCCACTTGTGATGCTCTACAGGTCCCTCATCCATCTACAGGTGTTTCAGAGGAGTTCATCATCTCTATTGTTGGGAGTGCCCCTTTCGAGAATCATGTCACTTCCACATTTCCAGAGACCTTCATTGATCCACCCTCAGTTGTGGATCCCTTTTTTGTTGTGGAGGATGTTTTGTTCCCTTCACATCACTTGGACATCCTTTCTATGGGTGTTCCTCTTTTCACTCTGACAATTCTACGCACATGGAATTACCTTCGGTTCCTTGGCACTCACTCGCTAGACCTATATCACACTTCCATGCACCAGACTTAGAGTTCTTCGTGTTGTTGCCTTCAGTTTCCTTTGTGGAGTGGGTGGACTTCCAACATGTCATTTTTGTCCTTCCTAAGGGTAGGAACACAGTTCGTTGTGGGTGGCTCTTCTTCAATCCAGAGGCAGAGAATCTTGTCATCAACATTCTCTTGGGAGACCTCCTAGAGCTGTAGAGTTCAGATCCATCCATGGCATCTTCTGCATTCCTCTTGTCTCCCTCTTCTTCTCTCTTCTTCTTCTTTTTGAGAAATTTCCTCTTTATACAAGGGTACCCTTTCAGGCTCGTCTATGGGTGGGACCCATATTTGGCATCTTTCTTAGATTAAAGAGTGTGTTTTTCTCTTGTGGTGGATGTTTTTCCCACTGGGTTTTCCTTCACTTCTTGGGACTTCTTTCTTGTACATGGGTACCTCATCGGAGCTTTGTGTCAGGACCCATTTCCTTTCTGACTTTCCGCCTCATCCTAAGTTACGATGAAGGGGGTTTTGGTGTGTGTATTTTCCATATGATTAGGTGAGTCATCTCACTTAGGTGAGATCGTAGGTCCATGTGTCATTTAGGGGTCATTATGAGATTCTCTTACGTGTTAGTGCATCAGTGCGTCAGTGTGTCAGTGCATCATATGTGTCATTGGGAGTTACACTTATATCGGGAATGTAACTCCCCTCTCCACTCGGGTTATCATGATTGCAGCACCGGGGTTACTCAGCACCTCCTATATGTACACCCCATTTTGATCTATGAGATAGAGGAGAGTTTTATGGCTTAACTAGGTTCTGCCCATGTTTCCAATCTTTGCATGCACATTCGGTTGATGTTCACTCCTCCTGAGATCTCTTCATGATGTCGTTCGCATGTCCATTGATGTGCATGGCGTCCCTCATGATCTCGCTTGGGTTTTAAACCCTCTTTCAACCTAAACAACATAAAAATAAATAAACTCTAAACGATTGACTAGAACAAGATATGATACTATAAAACCACAAGATTAATCACCTATTATTGTTAACAATATGTTCTTTACATGATATTTTTAGTCGACTAATTTGAGGCCAAAATGTAGAACTGGAACTTGGGAATATTACACATGGAAGATAACTCAACATGCTATACATAAATGGTATGTCGTAAGGATTGAAAAATCACATGTAGGAGGAGGACCAAATCAGTATTTCTCCTGATTGTGTATAATTTCCTGATTAATTTTCATCCACCTCATTATCTAGATGTCTATAGTGATGAACAACTTGAGGGCACACAAAATCTAAATAATATGCATAGAAATGTGAGAATGCATATGTTGGCTGATTCAAAACACCTTGTAACACAAATCACTCCCAAGCAAAGGCGCGCACACACACACACACACACACACACACACACACACACACACACACACACACACACACACACACACACACACACACACACACACACACACATATAAGTTGATAAAATGCTTTCCTGAGTGTTATCACTAGATCAATCTCTTTCTTGCTCAGATTTGTTAGATCAATTTATGGAAATTTTCTTGACACATGCCAATGCTACGTGTTATACTATGGAAATGCAATACTCTTAGGAAACACAATGTAATTTGGTAGAGAACTATGAATAATTACCATGCATTTATCAACAAAGGCATCCAAAGCTCCATGGTCAGTTGGATGGAAATCCATTCTGAATTTCCTCTCTAATGCACAGCCACATATCTGAGACATTTTTCCAGGTTTGTAAATTTGATAATATTTGGCATGAGTTTCAAGGAAATCGCTCTTTATTTATGATCCTAACGTTTCAGCATATAAATCTAGACAGGATAAAATCTTGGCCGCTTTAAGATATAAAAAATTCAATGTAGGATCCAATTAGATTTGTGCACAAAAAATACCAACAAAAACCACTTTGATCTTGCACAAATCGTCCAATTTAAATTTGACAGAGATATCTCTGTTTTCCACAGTTAAAGGTATGCAGGTTTGCAGATGCACAAAACTCAACTATGATAATACTTCCTACACAATGCTCTCTAAATAGATTTATGCCTCAAAAATAAAATATCATATATCAGGGGAAAAAATATCAGACGCCCTTTCACCATTTTCAAAAATTCATAGCCTTAATGTGACCAGCTTTGATACCACTGTTAAACACTACACAATTATAAAACACCAAATATTATAATTTAGAAATTGAATTCATTTAGGATATATTATCCATGTATGAGATTACAATATATAGAGTTTGATCTCCTTGATTCTAGGAGTCAATAGTCATCCCTCATATCTCTCAACCCCTTCCTAGAATCTCTCAAATCTATCCCAAGGATATCTCTCTAATCCCTTTATTATCTCACACACCAAAATAGCTATGTGAGTTGTTTATTCAACAACTTCACTCACACACAACTATTAACTATATTATTAATATGAGTTGTATTAACTCATTATTAATAATATTACAATTTATTAATAATGTCACAATATATTTGTAACAATATTCATCGGTTGTGGCAAAGTAGAAATATCGAGAGATCAAACATCTTCGGTGGCTGAGTTGGTTCTTATTCATCCTAGGGGGTTATAGCCTCCTTGTGGAGTGGGTACTTCATTAAATTAGGGGTTGGTGCTCCTTGTAGGGTTGGTGCTCTACTAAACTAGGGGTTTGTGCTCCGTGTGGGGTTGGCGCGTCAATAAACAGGAGGTTTTTTCTCCTTGTGAAGTTAGTGCTTCACTAAATCTATTTACTTTGTGTAATATAAGTAGAGTTTCACTAGGTTTTCCCATTGATATCTTGTGTTCATGTGTATGCTCTCCTTGGTGTGCTTATGTGGTTGATTGTTTCATGTTGTTAATCACACATTGATGGATGGATAAATTTTAATGGTGCATGTATGATAATAAAAATTATTTTAAAAGGTTAAAGAAATGATTCACCCCCCAAGTTCATTGTGCTTCCAAAAGACTTCACAACACCGATCCACAATCCATGCCTATTTTGAGGATTGCAGGGCCTTTACAACACTCACCAAATAAAAATGGTGATAATTTGAAGCCGTTCTGGTCCATCTCTCATGTGCATGCACAATACATAGAGCTCAAGGAATTACAATAAACGGTCTTAAATTTATCCCTATTGGAGTCATAAGACATGGAAATACATACACAACCTTGTCATGTGTTAAGAATATAGAAAACCTATATTTCCTACAACCTTTGAGGATCAAAAAGTTCAAAATAACAATTGAAGTCATTATTGAAATGAATCTCCTTTAATCACAAACAAAGTGGAAGCTTGAAAATTATTTATTCTTGGCTGATATCCATCCATTAATTTTCTTGTGTTGTTTGAATACTCAAAGCCTTCAAGCACATTTCCAAGACGTCATGCATGATCTAAGCTTAATGTAATCTGACATATTATGCTTACAAGAAACTCACATAGTAGATAACTAAGCATACAATCTACTTCCATCACACACACACACACACACACATGTATCATGTACATGGTATAATTATCTCTACTAAAATTTATATACCATTTCTACACACAATGCAGTTTCAAGATGGCAAAGTAGAAGCATTGTTTGTTGTTTTTCAGGTTCACAACAAACAATTGACAATTATAAATCTCTATGCAGCCCCAAATGTAGCACCACAAAATATCTTTGCAGTTATCGATGAAGCATTGTCAAACCCATCTCAGAAACATTCCACATACATATTTGGAGACTTCAATATTGATATGCAAAAACTTAATAATACCACAAACCTTTTAAATCAACACATGTCTAGACAAAACTTTCATTTTTGCATTACAAAATAAAATCCATTCACTAAAAACACATTGACCACATATGGTCAAATTGCAATACCTACAACTAAATATTTCAAAGACATGTATATTGGACTAACCATTCTGCCATATTCCTCACACTTGACATAGACAGCTAAAACTTATTTTCTTGGACCGTAACCAACCCAACGCCACACTTCCATACATTTTACCTACACCTACTTAATTTTTTACCCACTCTTACTTTTACAAGATGTGTTTTCCTATTTTAAGAATAACAACTATCATCACTTTCCTAGGATCAAAATAGAATAAACAATGAATCCTTGAGCATACTTAAGGTATTAAAAAAACTTATTATTAGTCATATTTTGTATCAATACAAAAATATGCACTTTATTTTACAATCCTATAATATCTTTGGCTATTTGTATCACATTATACAAATTCTATATGAACCTCTAACATTTTGACCATGACTTACATTTGTATTTTTTCCTGGTTACAAAAAAATTTCAATTTAATAGAAATTTTTCAAGAACGAAATGAAGAGGAACTTGGAAACCATTCCTACAAATGAAGAAGTGCAAAAGCAAGCGAAGAGGTAAGAGCTTACAAATATCATGTTTAGCAATCTATGTACAACCTACTATATCATTAATCCATTTCCATCTTGTTTTGTAGGAAAGACACAATTCCACATTCCTACACATCAATCGATGACCTTATGATCACAAGGTTGGAAAAAAATTTAAGCGCATGTCCTTGTTGCATACAAAACAGATGCCGACAATCATTTCTAGAAACTACAATTCATACTTTCGATTTCTACAAACAGTTTGGACTTAAATCTTTCATTTACACTCACTAAATTTCATATTTTATGATATTCTTGCAAGGAGAATGCAATAAAAATGAACTTGGAAACCATTCCTACAAATGAACAACTACAAAAGAAAGAAAAGAGGTTAGAAATTACAAATATCATGTCTAGCAATCTATCTATAACTTTTTGCATCATCAATCCATTACCATTCTGTTTTTACAGCCAAGTGATGCTTCCATGTGCCTCCACATCAATCAATGACCTCAATAGTCGCAAGGTTGGAAATTTGTTTCAAGGGGACGTCATTGTTGCATACAAAACAATACTCAACAAAGAGATGAACAAAGAACTGTTTTGCATAGATTTAACAGATAGAGAAGGTGAAATGATAATGTCACTAAACATCGGTGGAAATCAAATTGACACATATAAAAAAACTCCTACCATCCAAAGGAGTTTTCATTAAACACTTTGACATAGTGTCAAAGATAAATTATGATCATGGATACTATGACTACATTATTCTATTGAATAATAATAGCACCATAGACAAAATATCTCGAAGATGCAAAGCAAGTTCAAATTTACACGCAAATCTACAACTCAGTTTGTCTTCACAATTAAATATGGGCTGTCCATAGAGGAAAAAATATAGGTACCTTCACCTCTTTCTATTCTCTCCATCATTTTTCAGTACCTTATTTGTAATATTACTTAAACAATATTTAAAAATTCTAACATTTTATCTAATGCAAGATATACTTGTTCGAGACATTTGTAGCCTTGTTCGTCTGCGAACAACTCATGCAAATAAAAAGTGCCACTATATCTGTTCAAGAACATAGTCAAGAAAAATATCCCTAACAAGGAACTCATAACTTTCCAATCAAAATTTATCACCCCGCTTAAGAGCAGACATGCACTCTAAGATATGCACACAATATTGAATGAAACAATAGAGGTAAGAAAAATGAGCGTTGCACTGAACTACCCTTCAATACATTATTTCTTATTCACAATCATTATTGTTATGTATTTATTTCTCCTCTACAATGCTCAAGTGCAAGGTACATTGAATTCCTCTAGCGTGTAATCCATGTTGTTTCAAATCGTATGCAAAAATACAACTTCAATTTTGACAACCTTCTTTCATTGCAACAAACAACAATAACATGTGCAAATCACAACCAAGAGAGCACACCATAACATACCCATAGATTACACTGTGATATAGAAACATCTACTTCAACTTTCAAATGCACTCTTGTTGGTCCTCTGTTGGCCATATTGTTGCCTTCGCTAACTGAAACAACTCATGAAAAGTACTCGCAGAACAAAATCTCCATTGTGTGTCTCCTTCAAACTTTTACACTGCAAGGAACTTTTACGTTTGATCAAAATAACACCATTGTCGATGTCAACACCGATATCCGCCCATAAGGTTTATACCTATCCACATTTATACTGCCACATTTTATTCATTTACAAAATATCCTTTGTCGCTAACATCTCTATTTTTTTGGCTTCGTAGGTACATTAACAAGCACATTATCAAAACTTTTTCTAGCTTCAATTCTAGGAATAACAATTCCCATATCAAGAATATTATTCCACTGCTTATATTTTTCTCTCCATATGATAAAAAAATACTTTGTCGAATATCGATATAGTGTTTCAGTGACCACATTTTGTAATTTTTGAAAATGCTACTCTTTATGCTCTCCCAAATATAAACAACAATGCCAACATTGTATATAGTTTTGACTTTTTGACATTTTTGAACTTAAATTTCTACTCTTATTTCCTATGTGTGTTTCATTCTCAGCTTGCATCTATTAACCCTCTCTTTTCTTCTAGTTTACACATGCTCTATTGCATATTTTTTTAACTATCACACATATTCCATTGCTTCACGAGACCGTGGATTTGCATTTATAACATAGTTGCATTTCATCTCGCATAGATACTAGTTTGTTGTTAACTATCACAGATATTGGTTTGCATATTAGTTTGAATATTAGTTTTCTATTGATAGAAAAATAATATTTGCATATTAATTTTACTTTGACTACAACACTGAATATTCTTTTTTAAAAAATACCTCTCTAAAAATCGTACTTTGTTATCGAAAAAAGAAAATACACATCATGCATTGTCATGACATTCATTTTTTTCCTTCACCAATTCTCACATTATCATAGCCCTGTAATGACCAAAATTTGGGTCTCTCTACAGTTTTTGTGACTTGTCCACACAAGGGCACTAACACAGTGAGATTAACCTTACAACAATGCATGATCTGTTAGGATTTATTTCTATGATTGGTTGTTTAATCATGCATCATTTTCCTAACAAGACTAAATTCACAAATTCCTTAAGAGTATCTTGAAATTATTGCTCTCTCAAAATCACAATCATAATTCATTTTGTTCTTTATTCACTTTTACAATACTTCATGGGTGGTTACAAACCATCACAATGGTTTCCACACCTTTTCATTTTAATTAATCATCTTTACTCAAATGCTTCGGATATTCATTCCACATTAATACAATAGTTTATTATAACATCTTTCTTACAAATAATCTTATCTTAAGCTTTTAATGCTTTGGGGATTTAGTTATAGAATATTTTTAACAATATCTTTGAATTACACCCCATTAGCTAAATGTTTATCCACATGTCACCCAAAGAACACAACACAAAACAAAATCAGACCGAAACAATATAAACGATGCCTTATCTGTGTAGTGCCCACATTTTACACACACAATGTCAACATGATAATATACGGGATAATTTTTTATTTTGACTTACAATGCACACTACACACAACACAGCAAGGGCTCCAAGCACGAAACTCGACTCGCATATGACAATCACATACGTCATTGACTCACATAGACTCAAGATAACAACATAGGCATGTCAATGCCACACTTCTCGCAATGAATGAATACCAAAGAATGACCCAACCACAAGAAACGTGACCTCGGGAATGGTGAACCCACAACACATCATTTCTTTAATTGCATCTTAGTTACAATTAACATTCTAAGAACATTATTTTACAAGGATCGTTTTCTCCTTTTTCCATCTACAAGATCTTAAGTTTATTCCACTTTTAATTTATAGTTCGACCAATTTAGGTTGGCTTCCTTTATGCATCATGGAAATTTCCATAACTTACTTGCTTATTTGGTACAATTCAAATCACATATACAATACTTAATTATCTTGTTCTTATGTTAAGAATATGCTTCTCAAACGTTTATTTAATGTTTAAAATTTACCCTTGCTACACAAGTGAATCTAACGTGATGTCAAGGTGAAATCTTGGGATTAAGGAAGACATAGATTCGAGATATCTTTTTCCCCAAGAACATCCATCGATCACGGAACAGTTATTTCACTACCATAGTTGTTAAAGTTCAATAACTTATGGACTTCCATTTATATTTATATATATTTTGTTTTCTCAAAGTTTGGTTACACCAAGGCAATTTATATTCTTTACAACGCATGAAAATGTTTAATTACGTTATAAGGACTCCAAGGGTGACCTTAATCCTAATCTCCAATCTCTTTTTCATCTTATATGATATGCTCTTACATCGCACTATGGTCTCGTTCTTAGCATCGTCTTAAAACAAAAGAGTTACGAAAGCACTTGTCTGACATCTTAAGGAAGTACATAGCTAGGAGCATTATAAACTACACATGAACACAAGTGATCTTTGTTCATAAAGATCCCATATCTTTGCATTGCATGATTCCGCATAAGAAATATTCTTTATTCCTTAATGACATAGAATGACTAACAAGGGATTATGAGACAAGAATTTCAGTTTCTAAGGTTCTCTAAAAGCAACCTCTTTCAAATTAATTTCGTATGCAAGGAGTTAGGTTATAGTTTTCTAACCACAAGTTAACATCCTAGTCAACTATAGTTTAATTCCAATTTCCATGTAGGGATTTATGCTCTATTATAGATTTGAATAAGATTCAAAACGTATTCACCCTATTTACCCTCCATAAAGATCAATGCACTATATTATCACTAGCCAAAGATAGCACATATAGCTAAGAGGATCTATTCATTAACAAAATTTTAAGTGGTAGAACCACTATTTCACTAGCTCCATGATGTCATCTGGATCCCACAAGAAATTCCTTCGATGCAGAAGATTTATTTGACTGTGTTGCTCTTATATGTCTAGTTTATGTCGATGTCACTAAACGTACCTACTAAGACGATAAACCCCTTTTTTGAAGGTCACAGTTTTCTACGCTAAGGGATTAACATAGGCAGGTTAGTTTTTTTTTTTTTAACAAATTTTGAACTATGGTTGACTGTTGTGATTAGGTTCCTTTATTACATTTTCAAGGAAGAAGCGCAACACCAATTATTAAACCAATAATTGCACAATGAAAGTCCACTACAAAGTATTAATTTCAATTCCTTTTGACATTTGTATTTCACTTTTACCATAACAAATTTTGGGATCAAAATAACATCCATGAAAGAAATACCAATTTCTCAAGCACTTATTAATCTAACGACTTTTACATACTACCAATTTCAACAATAAGTCTTTCAAGATAATACCAAAAATAAACAATGAATTACTCAACGCCTTTACATCATCAATCTTTCATCCTGCAAAAACCACGTGAGCAAGATATCAATGATAAATCACTAGCATGGCATCCACCCTAATCAATCATAATTATCATTTTTCAGTTTCCCATTTACATATGATAATAATTACAATTTGCAATCGAAATAAAAAGGTCTAGAGACATGTATTCATTACATTTCATTTTTCTTCATTTTGTAACCCAGGAGAGAGAAAGAGAAGGGAAGAGAGAGAAAACACTGTTTTGTCAAAAGTTCTAATGCACACAACAAGTTACATTATAGTGTTTTAAACCGTTATTTACATGTGTTAAAAGTTTCCAGGGTGATTTGGCAACCCTACGAGGGTCCTGCAGCTTCCTATTTTTACATTTTATTACTAGCTACAAACGATCAAAACGGGCTTGAAGGCTAAGAAACCGCTTCTAAAAGTTATCTTCCGATGAGAACACACACCACAATTAATTATCTACGTGTCCCCAGATATACCAAGAATTCAAAGCAACTGACGGAATTGGGAAAAAGTGAACAATTTGCGTTTGGCGGCTAGTTTTCCAAGGCCACTAGTCATAGTTCACCCAGTTGTAAAATGACAAAAGTTAGCTCAAGGGCCCAGAAAACCACGTCCATAACTAACATTCGATTGAGGATCATGCAATGATACATATCCTACTAGTTCCCCTATATAAGGAGAATTCATCAAAGTCGGCAGTAATCGAGAACTAGAAAACCATTTCCAAACAAATGACAAGTTTTCTCGGAGCAACAAGTCGAATTGGTCCAGTTTGACCTTGTCAAACTATGACCGAGGGCCTACAAAATGGCTTCGCCAAACTATCCCAAAAAGTTCTCTTTCCTATACTGAATGTTCCATGCATTTGTCTAGTATAAACACTATAGGTTTGCGAAGACAGGAAGTAATTTCTCCATCCAAGTTTCAAATGGTAGTTCAAAATGAAAGCCAACTTTCTAGATTTAACAACTTTCTACTATTGTAAACAAAGTGTAATAGGGCTCATGTAAGAGCGTCAAAAGGATATCATACGTGCGTTTGGGTCAAACCAAAGGTCAAGGTGACTCCTCGTATACCAAGGTACATGAATGAAAATTCACATCTCATTTCTAGAGTTACGAAGGGTACTTAGTGAGTCTCTGAAAAATGCAAAATTTAACTATTTTAAATAGGAAGAAGGTCAACTTTATCAATGGGGAGTCAAATTCGTCTAGTCGATAAAACAATATTGGAGCAATCAAGATGGGTAAGATTTTTCTAAATCATCTCGAAGTGAGGGTGATAGTTCATGGTTTAAAGTAGACGAGTTATAATGACGTCGTGAGTTACGACATGACAATTTATTGTTTTGCAACGAGTTGAAGGGACATTTAACTGTATTAAAAATCCTAATAATTTAAAATTCTATTTAGTTGCAAAAGAGAACTAAAACACGAGAATTATGAGAGGTAAGGGAAGAAGAACCATGCCTAGAAGGGACGGAGTCGGTCAAACCCACGGCTTCGGTTCAACATCTCGCTTGACACTTCGTCAACCAGTTCACGAGCCTGGATCAAATCTCCACCACGTCACACCAACTTCCCGATCACTTGAATTTTTCCAACAGAATAAGTAGTTGCTTGAAAGTTTCGAGATTTTTAACATACCCACTTCATACAAATCCTGTTAATCGATGATGCAGTGTATGAGGTGCCCCAAGCTAGTTAGAACACATACAAGCAACAAGTCCACCACACGACAATCTTGCTCCAAGATTCACATTTCAGCACAAGGAGTTAGGATGCTTGCAAAGGTTATGAAATTTGGCTTTCACCCACCATAGTAGGTTATGAGCACGCATATCTCCATGAATGAATCCAAGCTCAACCGATCTTTATGAGCACCAACTTGTTTGTAAATCCACAACTTGCATACAGATCTAACAAACCATGGTTGTGCATACTCTGCAAATCATGTTGTCCATGATAAAACATCTCTCTGGGGTATTTTGCAAACAATCAATGTGCTCTGTCAAAGCTTTCACATTTTGCATTTGTATCTAACATACCCATTTTGTGTAGATCCTGCAAATCATGGCACTCCATGAGACTGCATTTCTTTGAGGCATTCTATCAAATAGTTCACATGCCCTGAAAACACTTCCACATTTTCACGAATAACAACTAAGACCCTTACAAAAACCAGATTCTTTTGTTCATACCCTGCTCCAAGCTGCCACGCAATTTTAAACCTTATCTCTCCAACGCATTGTTTGAAAACCACCATGTATAAATCTCCAAACATTTCAACCCTTATCCCTCCACACGGCTATATAGCCAATACAAAGCTTAACGCCTATCCACAAGGCCCACAAATTAACAAGCAAATCCCCTCTATCCTTTTCATGCGCTGTCCAAGGATTCGCTCAGGTTCTAAAACACGTTTTTGTTCTCACACACAGCAGAAGATCTATTCCCTAAGAAGATGTCCCGTTCTTTACTCGGTCAAAACCTGCAACCACGTCCCCCAAGGTATTTACAACTACAACATCTGACAAAATCTCTAAATCATTTACACTTTGCAAGATGATGTGCAGGTCAGGGGGCTCATTTTTCTTAGACGCAGTCGGGATTCACCGGCAAATGTAAATCGATCAGGTTGGAGCTTTCCCCCTCTCCCTCTAAGGCAAGTGGTGCTCACTCTCCTTCATAAAAAAACAAACAAAAACTACAAAGGCACTCTTTGCCCTAAAACCGCCCAAGAAAGAAATCACGGTTTTTATTTATTTATTTTTAATTCCTTTTAATTTATTTATCTATTTTTTTAATTATAATAAGAGGAGGCGTTACATCCCGGGGTTTCGTATGTCTGTCATAATCCATTGCTATGGAAAGTGGCAGAATCATGCCATGTGCTCTGCATGGACCATTAAAATCTCCCCTTAATCACTCCGAACTAGGGGCGGGACCCAAAACATTATACAATGTAGCTCATTCCATGGGGTTGAGATCTATTGAGGTTCATCGTGTAATTGTTAACCAAAATTCCACCCCGTGATCTAGCTTGGATGGTTGATGTATAATCATTGACTTGTTGACTTAAATCGGGCCTCGACAAAATTATAAGTTGTATATTATTCTCGTGGACTTCACATCTGCTGAAATATCTACACAAGAAGTTACTGAAATCGACATGTATTAGCTCTTAGATTGTCGGATGCTCATAGTGTTGTGCATATTTTTATTCACCTTTATTTCATGGATTTTGCAGGTAATTCAAAAATCAACAACCAAAAATAAAATGACCAAAATTATAAATGTGTATCAATGAGTTATATGGGAAGAGAGGAAACAATGATCTAGCTCCCACCCTTGCATTTTATTATCAACACACCTTCAACCACTCACCCATCTATTAAGGACTCTTATACATGTTTCATAGATCAATTCACTCCCAATATTGCTAGAATACATTATTTATTTGTAGTGATAGTCCACTCGGGGTTTCATCATGCAATTATGTTTAACAATAAGAAGGATATCTTTGAGCCTTGAACAACATGACAAATTACTTACTTGAGGATGTACCCAATAATATTTTCATAGTCATGAAGCATGCACTTTGAATCTCTTCAACATTCACAAAGTCGGTGACACAATAACCATTTAAATCAAATTATTTGCTCTTAAAAGGTTCATCACTAACTTATATAATCTAGCATTAAATTTGAGGATAGAAATGTCACTATGAGATCAAGAAGAATACACATGCACATGAGTAGTGTTGTCAATCTCCCAAAAACACTTATATCAAACCTCTAGATGTTCTCACACAAAACCGAGACAAGCATTCTTCAAGTTTCCAAGCTCGACTAACAAAACAATGAATCGCTCCAATGCATGTAATCACCTAGTCTAAATATCTTACTAATCATATTCCCTTTCATAATACAAGATATAAGATTTAATGGATACAATATCAAAATAACACAAGTATATAGTCATCTAAATTCACATGTAACAGTGACAAAATGAAATTTTCACTTTTAATACCTCTTGAATCTCTTACATTTTATTCTTATACATGTTTCATAGATCAATTCCCTCCCAAGATTGCTACAAATCACTGTTTATTTTTATTTACAATCCACTGGGGGTTCATCATGAAATTATATTTAACAACAAGAAGGATATCTTCAAGCCTTGAAAAACATGACAACTTACTTATTCGAGGATGAATCCAACAAGATTATCATAGTCATACCAATAATAATACTCATGCATATGAGTAATACTATCAATCTCTCATGAACACTTGTATCGAACCTCTAGATGTTCTCCCACAAAACTGAGACAAGTATTCTTCAAGTTTCCAAGCCTCACTAACAAAATAATGAATCATTCCAATGCATGTAATAACCCAAGATAAAGATATTAATAATCATAATCCATTTCACAATACAAGATACCAGATTTAATGGTTATAGTCTCACAAGACCACAAGTATACAAATATCCAAATTCACATGTAACAGTCACAAACTGAATTTTTCACTTTCAATGGCTCTTCAAACTCTTACATTTGTTTCATATCTAGATAAGAATGAATATTTTCAATCACATTGAGTTTATTATCCTCTCTCCATCACCCTCATGCGAGATTATTCTTCATGAGAATAGTTACAAAAAAATGAATGATGATAATATTCCATCCTAGAAAGTTATTGTTGTCACTTTGAAATGCACCCTTTGGAGAATGGTGTGATAAATATATTTTCAATTGAAAAAATGGAAACACTCCTAGGTTGTGGGTGACCTGTATGTTGGAGTGAATCTCCAGAGAGGGTTGGTTCCCCTAGTGCAACACCTAAACTAGTTCTATCTCCTAAGGCTAACTCTACTCTACCAACTAATTGGGAAAAGGGAGAAGAAAGGGAAGGAGAAAAAAATAAAAGGGGTGGTGATACACCAAAATGTTTTGAGAAATTCATAATTATTTGGATCACACAGATGAAGAAAGGAAGCCACACACACCATACAACAAACTACAAGTAATTGAGTCAACTTGATATTGATTCACAAAAGGGTTTGGAATGAATTGTCACAAGATAAGAAGGGGCAAGAGACAAATCCACAAAAAATATTGTAAAAATCTTGTTAAACACAATCTATGACCCAAAAATTGACACAAGACTGTATACTGTATAAAGGCATGAGAGATTTAATTGATAAAATAAGGATAACCAAGTTTCACAAAATAAAATAAGCTAAAATAGAGTATGCACGAAATACATATTGTAGAAGGTAAAACACAACTCCTTTATTACTCCAAGAGGTGGAATAAGCATAGATAGTCACTCATGACCCTCGCTTTCTCACTCAAAAATAATGAATTACTCCAGAAATATGAATGAAGAATCCATAATGAATTTACAATATGTTCGAATATTTTTATAGAAATATGAGAGAGAAAAGAATGATAAGAAAATCCTAGACATGCAAGTCTAACTTAAAAATAGAATAAAACAATGCAATTGTTTGCTTGTTTTGAAAGTAACTCCTTATGTGTGAAAAGCATGTGTTATGCTTTATTTTATCTTTTAACCTAAAATAATCTTTTCATGGCTCAAAATAGATTTTCCTTCTCTTTTACATGCTTTGATTCTTCTTTAAAGTCTTCTAGATGAAAAACAAGCTACTATGCATGTTTTGATCTATTTTTAATCTCTTTCACGATCTTTTCTTTTTCTATTTCATGGATTTTACTATTAATTCCTTCAATCCATGAAACAAATGATGTAAAATTGTAAATCTTTGCAAGATCTTTCCAACGAGACCAATTTTGTAAAATTTGGAGCTGCAGATCAAAATTTATGGCGTTCTAAAGTTCTTTTTATCGTAATGCATAGGAACTCGGGAATGGAGTTTTAATTGGCTCAGAATGGAGTTTTCTCATGTGTCTACCTTCCGACTGCGTGTCATGTGTCGTTCTCTATTTAGCTCACAAGTTTTTGGCTTTGCTTATTTATTGGAATATGAGTCAATAAAAGTATGCCACATTACTTTAAATTTCACATTGTCGGGATTAAATAAAACTTTAATTATGAAGTACGAACCAATCAGAGTACTCCACATGCTTTCACAATGTCAGTCCTTTGATTTGGAAGCTTGCTAATTTTCTAAGAATGGAAAAATAGGATAATACCACGTACCTTCCACTTTTTCTCGACTAACCATTGTGAACTTTTTCCTAATAGAAAAGCACCATGTATCTAATGGTGTCAACCCATCTAAAATTTGTGAAAGACGAGATAATAAAAACCTCCACGTACTTTCCTTGGTGTCAATTTTTCCTTATCCCTACTAATAAATACAAAATCCAAACCAATAGAAAGGCTTCACGCTTTATGTAATTAATTCAAATGACAACTGCAAAGCTTAGCCCAATAAAATAGCTCCACAAACTTTCCTTCTAGGTTTTGTGAAATGCGAGCCAATAAAAACCTTCCACAAGTCCCTGCAAAGGTTGTCGGTCTTATTTAAAATACCCTATTAGATGCAAAATGGGAATGAATAAGGAAGCTTCATGTGTATTTGGTGTCAGTCTTATTTAAAATACCATACTAGATGTGAAACACAAATGAATAAGGAAGCTCCATGTATCTTTGGTGTCAGTATTTTGCTTGAGGAACCTTGTTAGTTTGTGAAGTGTAAACCGATAAAAATGTCCACAATTTCATGATGGTGTCTATCTTATGATCATTGGATCCATAAGGAAGCTCCATGTAACTTCAATGATAGTCTTTTGCTTGAGGAACCTTATCGGTTTGTGAAACACGAACTAATAGAAAAGATCCACGCATTTGCGATGGCATCGATCTTATGATTGTTGGCTCCATAGGATCCGTCATGTGTCCTTGACCTCACTAACCTATTCCGGACCCAAAACATTATAAATTGTAACTCATTTCGTGGCTTTAACATTTTCTAGAGTTGAAAAACAATGAGGAACTCGAGAATGATGCCATATGTCCCCGTCTAATTCATAGATCTACCACCACATAGCCCTGTCTCGAACCAAGAAATTTAATGGCTACTTGAACATCATATAGATTTTATAAAACCCGCCAATGATTTAAACTTGTCATCTATAGATTTTTAAAATGCTATCGGCCAAAGTGCTTTTTAGAGATGGAAATTGATGGACGTTTGAATGTATTTTTCTCTTCAAAATGGCTAAGTCCATTTTAAAAGGCTGATCTACACTTTGTCCAAAAGATGCTTATGTTATTCATGTTTTTAACAGGACCTTTACAATTCAACTCGTGAAATCCATCCATAATTCATTCCTAGGAACTCATTCTTCCATCAATGGCCTATAACTCTTCCAAAAGATTCACAATCTATGAAACAAAGTTTCTAGTTGGCTTCTTGCACATGTGCAAGAAATGTCAATAGTTACATTTAGGTAACATGTCTCAAATTTAGCATGACTAACACATTTCATGACATGTGACCCCCTAGAGGACCTAAATACACCATATCTCGCTTCATTCTACCTCCTTATAAAGTTTTCAAGCTTTAAGAATGTTTAAAATGACCTCAACAATAAAAAATGACTTGTATATTCAAATAGTGCAAAAATGGAGGGATATGATCCATCTAAAATTTCTAAGGTATAACCACTAGCATAGACAACTAAACAACTCCTAATGACTTATAACACATTGTTATCCCACTTGACAAGCTAACTAATGTCCTTACGGATTATATATAGAATGCTCCCGCATCAAAAATTCTATGGGATACTCTTTTACATATGTATGACATGTGCAGATTTTTAGTGTATGCACGCGAAGTGTTTCTCAATCATTCTTTGATAAACTGAAACTCAAATTTTAACTTGAAAAATCTCAAATTGGGGTGCATTCTAACATTCTTATACTATTAAACTAAAAATTACGTTGTTTTACATTCAGTCTATAAGTTTTAATCGATAATTTATTTAAATCAATAAACTAAATAAATTGCAGACATATTTTATTTAATAAAACAGTAAATAACTTTTAAATTCTAAGGCTACATTTAAAACAAGATCAATTAATCTTTAAACATGATTAAAATTAACTTACAGGACTTGAGCTTACCAAATAAACCAAAAACCAATTAGTTTTGGGTCTAAACTATTTTGTGAAGTCAAAAGACAAAGATAAGTGGCAATAATCCATTAGCATCAGATTACAAAAATTTGACAAAGGTGAAAGAAGACATGTGTAGAAACCAATAAATTCTTATCAAGGGTCTCACACCTTGTGAAGTCCGTATGTACGTGGCTCTTTGTTATTCATTTTCACTTTACAGTGCATAACAACTAACAAAAGAACATTTAATAACATGACAAACTATTAAAACTCCGTATACACTTAGAGTCATCTAAAAAACTCACTTTTTGCATACGGACAAGGTACTTACAACGAAAACAAAATGCAAAGGAAAACATGGGAATATTCTATTGGCTCACATTCTGCCAAACCTAACAAAGAACTCACACCTTTGTGAAATTGGTGGCTAAATCTTATTGATTGACATTTGTCACAACCGACAAAAGACTAAGTTTACAAAAAGTGATGAGACTTAGAGTTATTTCATTGGTTCATCTTTTGCATTGGTCGAAAAATAAACTAACCTAAGTCTAAATCCGCAAAGAACGTGGAGGGATCTCATTAGATCGTACTTCACAAATCTCAAAAGATACCGATAAGGGCCTAACATTGTGAAGCTATATGGTGTTATCTCATTGGTTAAACCTTCGGAATATTCGGTGAGTTGAAAATTCAATAACACATGGGTCTCTCTCGATTAGATCATGCATCGCAAAAGGTAAAAGGACCTAACAAAAATATGACACCGCAAAGTACACATGGAACATTTTTATTGGTTCTAACTTCACATTGCTATATTATTTTGGTGTCAGGTGAACTTAGAAGCATATAATTAACTTTCTAAGGCAAGCTTTCGTGGTTTGTGTCCACGATTAAGGATACTTATTCGTGGTTAAGTGTTTAAGTAAAATAACAACGGTCTAGGTTTATATTTTAAGTTTTTGACTGATATATTAGTCCTTTTGACCATGAATTTCAAAATTATAAAAATTTAAGAATGCGATTAAATTTAAAATCTTACAATTTAAGTTCTTCATAGAAAATTGACATAATACGTTCATTTACTCATTTAACATACTAAAACAAAAGAATAAATTTTGTTCCATTAACTTTTTCAATAGAATGAACATAATTAGTTTACAAATACCATGACATCTATGATAAAGATTCGGACACTCAACACCATGCTCAATATGAAAATAAGCTTAATAAAGCATATTCTAACCTCAAGAGGCTTCCCTTGGATGATTCTTTTCTTTTTCGATAACATTCACTCAACTACATGACATTCTTCACACATTTTGTCTTGGAATAAGTAACTAGCTCTCTTTGTCAACAAGCTCCCCCTAACCGTGCTTTCTCTTTTATTGGCTCCTATCGGTAGCATATGATGAATAAAATAATTTTAGGATATTCACTCCTTTTCCCATGCTCTTCTTTGATCTTCACCTTTAATTTGAAACACTCTTTATATTTGAGTCATCAAGAGCTCATACCAAGGATACTTTATATGCCTCCTTTCTTTACTATCCCAACAATCATAGCTATCTCTTTGAGAAGATACATTCTTGACTAAATGAAGCTCCCTTAGACTTGGACATTTTCTCATGAGATAAATTTGACAAAATAATCTTTAGCTAGACCTTTAACCTTTCATTTTCTTCAATAATCAAATGCAATTCTCCCCCTAAGTCTATGCTCTTCATGTTTAAGCTCTCACTTCACCATGCTCCAAACTAGCTAATATTTCTCCCCCTAGAATCATATCATCTTCTTTTTAAAAAGTGTACTTTCATTACCTTGAATCCATACAAATGAATCAAAATTCTTTATTTCAGATCCAATGCATCTTTTTAGAACACTTTTCCATTGTCTATGCTTCTCCATTCTTCATTGAAGACATACATCCTCCATAATTTGTTTTATGACACTGATCATTTTCCTTCATAGGTTCATTTTCAACTTTACACCTTGTTTTGTTGACTTACTTAATGCCTTGAACATATGCTTGAAAATTTCAATCATCTTCTTCTGTTCTAAATGCATCTTTCGACCTATAGATCATCAATTTTGATTTTATGCAATCTTGCACTTAAAGAATTACTCGAGTTTTTTCATTTTGAGTTGATGCATCTTTTCAACGTATTCTCGCCCTTTCTTCTTTCCCGTAATTTAACTACACTATCTCTTGGATCCACTTCAAGGAAAATTTTAAGACCCCCTCAAAAACAATCGTAGAAATTTGTTGGCGAATCTGGGAAAATTGACTTTCACGCTAATGACGAATCTTGGAAAATTGACTTTCATGTTAATGGCGAATATGGGAAAATTAAATTTTGCACTAATATTCTATCGATTGGTAGAAATTTTTATGCTACTAGATGACAACATATATTATGTTGTTGGCTGATAGTATATGATGTCGGCCAAAAATATATGTAATTTTTTGAAAAATCATTTTTTGAAAATAGTAGTTAAAATGACCGCTCGACGGGAAATATGTCCTCATAAATATGGTGCAAACAAAAAAATAAAAAGATAAAGTGATTTTTGTGAAAAAAATACAAATTTCGCTAATTTTGTATGGGAAAAAAATTGAATTTTTTTCTTTGGTAGTTAAAATGATCATCTCAATCAGAAATTTTTCCTCCAAAAATATGGCACAAGCAAAAAAATTCCATACTTTTAAAAAAATTTGTCTATTAGTACTGGATGGTAGTTTTTTTATATGCTACCAGCCAACAACATGAATATATGCTTTCGGCCGGTAGCATATTTTTATGTTATCAGCCGACAACATATATTTATGTTGTCAAACCAGAAGCATAAAATATGCTACCAATTGACAATATTAAGGTGAATATTGTGAATTTATCTTTACAGGATGACGAATAACCCCTAAAATTGCCTTGTACCTTAAATGTTTGGTGACCCGTGCCTACTCCCTTTCTAAAAAAATCACCAATTTCAAATTTTAAAAACTGGAATATTCGTGAATTAATGAATATTCACCACTAAAATTTTCCTAACCAGCTCTTTGGCCTTTAGCTTCATGAAACCTCTCCACTACCTATCACCTTGTTTTGCACTCAATTTCATTGTTAGAAGCATCAATACAATGCATCGAAGAGGCTCCAAAATCTAGCTCTTACCATCTTCCTTTACCTACCCTTTCATGCTCTTGAGAACATACATGTTGCCCTCACCATCAATATTTCTACATTTCTTGAGACTATAATGATTTTAATCATGCATTAACTTCCTTTTGGGATTTTTATACTTGCACTTTCTTGATGTTTAGACCACCTTATCTAATTTGTATCTTGCATTTTTTCAGACTCACACCAATTTGTTACACTTCAACTGTTAACACAACACCGTACTAACATCATCATCACTATATTGTACCATGCATAGATGCTCTTGACTCCATATGACACTCACTCATGGAAAAATTCCAGCTGAGAATGTAAATTTTGAATCACTTACTATGTTCACTTTATTTTTAAAGGTGAAAAAACTTCATCTTTGTCCAACACCGATATTTTAGTGCATATTTCCTTCTTTACATGCTTTTACACTTGTCGAGTTTTCAATACACTTTCCTTACTTTATAAAGATGTCATGGAAATACAACTATATTTTTCATGGTCTTAAGACACCGATCCTTTCACATCACTTTTGTACTGGGAGAAATTAGCCGAGACTTCAAAATTTGAGACCTATAAACACTTGGTGGAGACTTAGAGTTTGAGGGATATTTCACTATTTACGTTCTTATGACACTAACTCTTAGATAAATTAGAATTTCAGAACTCAGTTTGAGTTGAAGCAAATTGTGATCTCTTTCATGACACAATTTTTGGGGAAAATAAGATCAACATGTATAAGACCTAGACTCTTTGTAACAACACATAAGAGTATTCTATTAAGTTTTATACTTTCTTAGAGACTTTTCTTGCTTAAAAAAACTCTTGATAGTATTAATAGGACAAACTTGAGTTATGAAACCTTTTTGAAAAACCTCTTTCTTCATGACTACTCAAGAAGACACTCAAAGACTTCAACATGTGCAAATATTTCAACATGGAGCAGAACAAACATTTCTTGAAAATAATCATACCTTTACAACTTGATAGAGGCAAAAATAAACAAAAATGATCCCAACCTTCATTTAGCAAGATACTTGACCTACTCACTTAACTTCATCATGAAAAACACATGATTGGTAGACAAATTAAGAGTAAACTATGCTTGCTTCAACTATTGTATACCTTCTAGAAGCCTAGATAAAGTCATCAAAACAACATGATGAATCAATTCTTTCCGTTCTTGTCCTTGCTCTCTTGTTAGTCTTCTTGGATACATTTCTTGGTGTGACCTCCACATTACATGATTTCTTACTTTTTTATTGGGTGCCTTATAGGCGTATATGTTGCAAATCATGCATCTATTCCAATACGACTTGAGGAACAATTTTTTTATCCTTTACCCTAGAATTGTCTTCCTTTTTCTTTCCTTTAGCATTACATGTTGATGTATTGTATCGCACTAGATTTTCCGTGATTTTCATAGATTTGTGTGTCTCTTCAACATCTTCCCATGTTATCTTCTTATTCTTCTTTTCTCTTTTAACTTCTAAGTTTGTTTCCTTGACCTTGTATATCCATTTTATTTTCTTCATTCTAGTGCCTCTCTCAACCATGGTTGACTTTATCCTGTTCTTACGTTTTCCTTTCCTTTGAATATTATTTTGTTTTTTATTTTGAATGCATTATTCTTGTAGCTATGGGGAAACCCCCATATTTGAGAAGAGTTGAAGGCTCAATTAATCAATAAATTCAACATTCTAATCAATAAAATAGGTTACATATAAATAGAGCACATTATACTAACTCCTAGCACTAATCTAGGATGGTTGTTCTAACCACCTAGATTCTCTCCTAACCACTAACCATCCCTAAACTATCTCACCCTATTTTCTCTCACATAAGCTCTATGTGAGTTGTATTAACAACTCACTTACATTATTTGAATAATATGCTCCACATATTAAATATACACACACACTTAATAATATTTAATAATGTGGGAAACTATCTAATACACCCATGTTAGGACTAATTCCTAACACTTCCCCCTTAGTTCTAACATGGGGTGAGGAACTCTCCGATAGTGATAGTAGGCCTTGGTTGGTCATTGCCCCTATCTTCTAGGTTCTGCAGTTAATTGATGTCCACATGTTTTCTATTTTACCCGCCTCAATGTGAAAAACCATTGGATGTTAGTTTCAACTAATAATGCATCTCGATTATAGTGACCCAACACCATTTTTTCAAAAATATAGTTTCCACCCCCTCTTCAAAAAATATTTTATTATATAATTTAAAATATATCCCTTATCTACGAGTCTCGAGTTACCCTTTCATACGAAAAATACCCCCAATAGTATATCTCACCTACTAACTTTTAGGGTTTTCATTTATCTCTTATAGATCATTTAGGAGATATTATCATTATATTGTATGAGATGAGAAGTCAAAGTTCGTGACTCATCTATCCTTAGGAGATAGAGATTTGATGTTGAATAGAGTGTCAAGTTGATTGAGTGAGATGAAGTTACAACAACACCGTGTTCTCTCTATCATTGAAGGAAGGAAACTACAGCGTAGTTGTATGTAATTGTGGTGAGTATTGTGTTTGCGCTCATGGAGTCTGTCTCAATGTCATAATATCTTAAATTCCTAGAATCCAATCCATCTTTCTTGTCATCATACAAAGAATCCAAATGTTGAGGTTGGTGAATCTATCAAGTTGTTGTTCGAGACCCAAAGATAGCCTTGACTACCATCTTCCAGATGAAACCTTTTCAATGGCAATGGCTTGCGCAAACCTTGATGCCATTGACTCCCCATACCATGACATCGAAGAAATGTTCTCATTTACACTCTAATACCAAAATGGGAAACCCCATATTTGAGAAGATTTGAAGGATCAATTAATCAAATAATTAAACATTCTAATCAATAAAATGTGTTACATATAAATAAAGCACATTATACTAACTCCTAGCACTAATATAGGATGGTTGTTATAACCACTAACCGTCCCTAAACTATCTCACACTATTTTCTCTCACATAAGATCTTTGTGAGTTGTATTTACAACTCACATAATTTGAATAATATGCTCCACATATTAAATACACACACACACACACTAATTAATATTTAATAATGTGGGAAACTATCCAATGCACCCATGTTATGACTAATTCCTAACAATAGCAATATCTAGGGGATTCATGACAATTTTCGGAAAATTTCCCTTGCCCATGATAGTTGTAGCATACAACTTGGTACCTACATTTTGAGTTTTTTCATTCCCAAAACTAACTTACTGGTGCTTCATGGAAATACTTGGCTAAGTGACATTTTTCTTTGTAGTTGAAACATTCTACGTTTTTCTCATATTCAGTCCTACCATCTCTCTAATGATGTTTTTCATCTACTTTACTCCTACAATCTCTAGGTCTATGCCCAAACACATTGCATGAAAAGAAAATTCCATGAAACTTACCAGAAATTCTCCTTGCATTTGGCTACCTAATGATCTTATTATGTTATTTATTGTTCTTCTTGGTCTAAGAACATTGTTCACAATATACATGGCTTGACTTATCCCTCAATTCACTTTCTCTTCCTTGTTCTAGCTCTTCTCTTAGGTAATATGTAGGCTTTTCTTGATTCAAACTATCAATGAACTATAATACTCTAAATGGCACATGGAATATTTCTAAACTCTATTTATGACTCCCATGTGCAAACCAAACCTTTATATGTCTTTAAAAATTCATCCATTAGTAAATGTCTTGATATGTCCAGTAATGAGTTTAGTTACTAAGGTGGAAAACATTTTGACATGCGTTACAAAGGAATCTTGAGCTCATTTACTTTGAATAAAGAATTTTTCATGTGTTTCTTCACTGGACAAGACCTTACTGACTTCACATGAATATTTAACACTGATTTCAACAAAAATTGGTGAGTGACAATTTTATGTACTTCATCAAGTTTATTTCTTGACAATAAGCTTCATCATACAACTACACCTCCATTCCATGCAAATTGAGTTAAACTTGCCTATGAACTATTCTTCACGATTCACCCATCCGAGATAAAATTTTGTCACGAATTTTTCTTTAGTTTCCAAGTGAATCAACCGATTACTTTTCCAACACATTCGCGACCCTTAGAATAAGTTCAATTCAAAATTTTAGTCAATTTCATTGGTACAATCTTGAGATTCGATGAATTTTCCATTTGTGATAGGCTTCAATAGTATCTCTTCCCTTTTACACGTGTCAAAGAAAACTTGCACAATCACCACTATGTCCACATGTCACCATTTTGGTAAATAAATAAATTATGGAATTATACATGATTCCAACCTCGTGGAATAAACTATATTTAATATAATTTTGGCTCCACTAGTTCTCCTTATTGTCAAATGGGCCCATCTTCATAACCAATCAAAATTTGACACTTGTTTTAATATTCTTGTCAGATGTGTACCATTTGTGAAGTTCTAGCCAATAAGAACGCGTTTCACATACTACGTAATTTTCATCTCGTTCTAAACCTCCACTCTCTTTCGTGAACCATCGGCCAATGAGGAGGCTTTGTGCTTACCTCACAATCCACTTTAAATTATAATAACCTTTTTTAAAATGTGAATTGTAAGCCAATTATACTTCTCCATGTACCCTTGTGGTGTCGACTTGTCGGTTTGTGATGCTTGAACCAATCAAACAAATCCATATGACTTTACGATCTCAGTCTTGTCGAATGTGAAGTTTAACTAAATAGAATTACTCCACATACCTTTTGTGGTGTCTTACTTATCAGATTGTGAAGTTTAAACCGATAGAATAGATCCATATACCTTTGTGAAATTGTAATGTCGGTCTTCTCATTTGTCGATCTATGTCAAAACGTGAAAAGGGAGCCAATAAAAAGGATCCATGTCTCTTCTTCTTGAGTTGACCCAAAATATAATTAAATTTTAGTTTCTTCTATGTGTCTATAGGTTTTGGGATCATGTTTACTTTTAATTACGTGCCTTCAATCTCGCCATGTGACATAGACCCAAATGATAATTAAATTTTTGCTCATTCACTTTGTAAAATTTTGAAAGACCATAAATTCATCTAGAGAGCTTTAATTTGCACAAAATTAGACTCGTTATAAATATATTCTTGAGTTTATAAAGATACATACCTCCATGACTTCCAAAAACTCTTACACATGCTAGAAAAATCATTTCAAACCTTCAAAGTTCATGAATTTCATAGCTCGAGTCATACCACTCGACACTATCCTATAAAAGTCGATGGCTCAAGGAAATAACCTAAGATCATTTGCACATAATTGACTAACACCTTTCTCTATGATGTTTCACACCTCTACCATCTCCCATTGCTGGTTTTTTGTGAATTCCTCTAAATCTCCTTATCCCATCTCATACCTTCAAAAACATCATATGTCATGACCAAACTAGAAATAGACCTTTGAACACATGGATATGACTTGGAGAGCACTAGGAAACACTCCTCACACCTATGAAACAATTAATATATCATAGATACTTGTTATAAACTTGTTAACATATGATTTACCATGCTTGACCTTGGGAAGTCTTCATACTACCTTGGGAAGACTCACCACACACCTTGCTTTCTTAACCATACACGTTGTTTATGTTTTCTCACCATGGATTGACACTTCATGGAGCCACCGGGACCTCTTTATGAGCTGTAACCATTATTGAGAAGACACTACCATTCAACCTTCATGTCCCTTATATATCCTCACTTAACCATTCACACCTTTTCCATTAATTCCACTTGACTTCAATGACAACGGTGACCGGTGTTCAATAACAAAACCACGAATGATTGAAGACTTGAAATGCAAATCTGGTGTAATGAAAAACCAAAATTCCATATGTTATGGACCGAAATATTTCCCTTATATGGGGTTAATCTTGTGCTTTTAAGTCCGCTCGACACCAAAGCAATATATAATATTTTGAAGCTCTATAGTGCGAAGTTTGAGCCAATAAAAATGCTCCATGTAGCTTCGTTGTGTCAAAGTTTTGCTAGATCTTTATGATTGTTGCACAAATTTAATCTAATCTAAATGTTCCATGTGAGTTTCATCTTGTCCAAACTTTGTTAGACTTTTTGACCATTATCGAGTTCTAACCAATAAGATAGCCCAATGTAGCTTCACAATGTCAGACTTTATTAGATCCTTTTGAGCTTTGTCAAATGCGAGCCAATGTGATCATTCCACACTCTTTGCAAATTTCCATGGCCGAGGTGAGCCACTTTTCTAGGCATGGCAAAAAATGCAGGGGCAGAAAAACCATGAATGGTCAAATACCTTCAATTCAAACCTAGTGCAATGCAAAACCCAAAGGCCTAGATACTCTTGAGTTGCTACATGTAGCTAGTAACATTGTTTTCTGCTATCATTCCTTTGGAATTAGTTTTATTTACATCTTTTCATTTAAATTAATTTTACCTTTATATTCTAGTATTCTATGTTTAATGTGGTCATTATAATATTAGAAGTCAATCAACAAAATAAAATAAAAATTAATGTTGTGTGAGGTCATTTTGTTGACATTTTTGAGTTATTAACATAGTTTGGAGTCATAGGTCAAAGGTGAGTCATATTGAAAATTAATATTTTCATTGTCTTTTTTATTGAAAATTTCAAAATAATTGTGTTATCAATTAGAGTCATTTAGTCATGTGGGTTTTTGGCCCTTTTAAAACCAATCTTTTTACTTAATAATAAAAAAATTAGAGTCATTTAGTCGTGTGTCATTGAGTCCAAATTAAAAATTTATAAAGTGTTGTCAGTTTTGTAAATGGTTTAGTGTATTAGATTCATTGTCAAGTCATCTTGTGTTAATTAATTTTCTCAAAATGTCTATGTGTAAAGTTTGAAAAAAATTACCTTACTGAGACACATTTTCGGTGTTACCCAATGTTTGAGTCCAAATCAAGGGGGGGAATTATACAAGTGAGTTTTATGATCAAATATAGTTGAGTTAACAACATGATACTAGAAGAAAAAGGCATGGGAGGTTAGAGGTCAATCAACAACCTCTCGTCACCACCAATGACAGGGCCGCACTTATGGTATGGTCATTTGTTTTACCAAATTGAGTGTAGTGTTTTTTTGTATTTTGCCTATTATTTCATGTGGTTTGAATAAATGGAAATTTCATATTATGGGGGTACATCACATCAATGTTTGATTTCCATTCTACATTAGATCAACTACAATCAATAAGATGTAATGTGAAACTATTCCCTGTGAGAACATTCTATGTAGTCCCCTCGAAGCAAAAATATAGTGGAAAAGATGACGCCGTGGTGAAATATGACATCATGATATTTGGGTTCTTATTTTTCTTGTAAAAGCATCTATATGTTTGGGTTGTCAATTTTCCTATAAAACCATCTATATGTACAAGTTGTTGGTTGTCCTTGAAAAACCATCCTTGTTGAGGTTGTTGGTTGTCTTAAAAAACCATCCTTGTTGGTTAGTGGTTGTCCAATAAAACCATCCTTGAAGGTTGTTGGTTTTCCTAAAAAACCATCCATATCATGAGCACGTAGAGGCGGTAAGCTGCGAAGGAAGTGTAATTGTTTTCTACCATATTTGCACTAAGGGAGAATCTTAAGAATTCACATTATTATTTCTTCACATATCAGTTAGTAATGTAATATTATTATATTGAGTTATCATAAAACAACTCAATATAATATATTTCTTAATTTATTGAGTTTTTATAAAATGTTATTGTTTAGGATACTATTGTTTTGTTTTATTATGTGAGTAATAATCACATTAGAATATTGTGGATGAATAGTTGATTAAACTCCTTGTTTATAGGAACAGTTTGAACTATAAATGTGTATCATGTTTTTTATGAATTTAACAAAAAAATATTCTTGAGTAATTCTCCCACAACTCTGTCATAGGTCATATAAGAAAGAACTACTATTAGAGGAAAAGAACTTATTTTTAACCGCATAAAAGTGATGTTCAAGAAATGATTGCTGAAATTCTCACCACACATCCAACACTCATTCTCAATTGGTATGCTACAAGGAGAAATTTGAAGGATCTTACATGCATGTTTATTTTTGTTGGCTAGATTTTATACATAGCATAAAACCTAGGCGAGTCATGAGATAAATCTTCCGATTTACGGTGAGGCTCCCATGTCATATTTGTCAATTAAAATATGCTAGTATCTATATGGGGTTTTACTTTTGAACCATAGTTGTACGGTTCTACAAAGCAAGTAAGCGGTTGTTTAAGAAATGAAATATTTATAGAAGAAGGGAATTATATAAACACAGAGAAGAAATGGAGAAGATGTGCATCCCAATCAATAGATATGAGAGTTTATCGCATGCACATAGAAGAAACCAATAGATATCACACGAATTATAAGCAAAGGTAGCTCTAGATATAGATCTAAAATAACACAAAGTTTATTTAAAAGATCTAAGATGTAAAAGCTAGGAACACAATACATCGTGACACAAATTTCTTCAGAAATCTCCTCTGTATATTCCTTTGCTTCAAGTGGCTCTCGGGGTTTTAAGCACAAAGTCCTGGAACATAAGAATGTTGTTTACAAATTTCGATCATTAACCTGAGAGGTTATTCCTCTAATTATAGAATGTAGAGGGAAAGTACAAATGGGAAACTCAACTCGAATGAAACATAAACAAGTAAAGATGACATTTGGCAATCATCCTCCACTAACTTCTCCTTAAGTGACACATGTATCACTTAACTAATAGAATTGTTCCACAAAATTTAAGTAATGGTTTCAAAACCAATAACTTCAAAGTTTTACAATTTCATCCGGGAACGTGGAAAATACAAGAAGAAAGAATAAAAGAAGAAGTCAAGCTAGCTGTAACATTTATGTCTTCTTTTTGTTCTAATACTGGATATACTTGTTAAACATGTAATTCAGAATCTTCCCATCTGTTTTAGCCACCGCTTTCTTTTTTTTCCTGAACTTTAGAAATCCTTCGTTCAACACCTTGATACATGCTTCCACATCCTCCAAGCTTAGCTTGAACCTTGCAATATTTAACTGTAGTGCCACAAGTCTGCTAATGGAATTCATCGTGAAAGGTGCGGTAGCTCCATCAATTCTCCCTTGTACCATCAGAAGAGATCCTTCTAGGAAATTAGGCACTTTTCTAGGAATGATCCGTACGTATGAAGTAACATTTCCGACCACTTCCTCCTCAGTGAAAGCAATGATACTGTTTGGTAAAGATGATGTCTTACTCTCAAGTTCCTGCATCCTCTTCAGCAAAACTCTGTAGATCTCCAAATGGAAAGATACTGTAAACTCTAGCTACTTCCCCTTCTCAACTGATCCATCCGGTACAATCTACTCTATAACCAATACTTCTCCCGACAACTTGTTGATTTCGGCCAAAGTACTCAAGTTACTCTCAACAACTATGTTCATATCTACTATGCTCATCACCAGTTGCTTCAACTGATCTGTTGCATCATTCATAACCTTGTGTGGTGGAACCTCTCCGAGTTATATAGAAGCTTAGCGAATAATCAAATTCTTTCATTTGTTAATAGATTTCACTGATTACTTGCATATTCCATCTCCTACATAAGATGATCACTCACCTGAGTTGAAATGGGCTGAGTGGAAGATTTAGCAACCTTGGCTATGATCTCACACAACTAAGATACCTGCTTCTGAAGTTCATCTTTCTCCACCTTTTCTCTATCAAGCCTAAGGAATAGAGCATCTATCAATGTCTGTGTGTTCTGCTTCAATCCTTCTGTGGTGGCTTGACCGATGGGTACTCTGGTTACCATTACGTCCTCTACCGTGAGCTCATCCTCCTCCTTCCTTCCACTGAATCGACATCTCAAAGCAAACTTCTGTCCCAACTCCTCAATGATCAACCTTAAAGTTACCTTAGCAACTTTAGGTCTTGTCTTTCTCGCCTAGACTTTGGAGTAGCTGCAAGTCGTGTTCCTCCATGTTCATTTCCACTCTACCTTTTGGAACCAATTGTGAAGCCAACCATTCAAAGAAATTACTTCTCAGAGAATGAGAAGTTTCTAAGTGTACTACTATCTCCCACTCTATTTGAACGGAGTGGCTGATGAGAGAAGATGAATGTTTCCGGATTCAGTGGAGACATAGAAGTGTCCTGCTAAGGTGCAACAGTTGGTGAAGTACTAGATGCTGGAGAAGCCTAAACTAAAGTCATAGCCGTGGAAGTGATCTTCTCCTTTGATTGAGATCTTTTGTGCACTTTCATCTTCTCGGGCCTTCTACTACTTTCTCCTCTCGTGCTTCTGCTTGAGAGAATATCCTATGCCGAAGTTGCCCATGATTTGATTCATCAATGCTTCATCAAGGAAGTATCCCTTCGTCAGAAACCAGTTTGAATTATTCACCAGAATAGCTCTAGATGTTTCCTCAATCGTATGGCAGCCCCCTACGTTATCCTGAAGTACGGCCCTATCTCCTCCCATTTGATAGTAAGTGTCAAGTAACACATTCCCATCATCTTTAAGATTCGTAGGTATTCGTGCTAGTCTAAAGTCAAACACTTTCCGTGCTAATAGCCTGTTGAAATCCTTCTTTCTAACCTCATACTCACTTTTACACTTCATCCAGAAATCCTCTAATGAAGGCACATGTGTGTACTCCTGGGAGATCGTCTTCTTGGCTACTCCAAATGGATCAAAGTTCAGTCGTGCCAGGAAGAACTCTTTCTCATACTTGGATAACATTTCTCCTTCCAATCCTCAAGCCTTATGAATGCTCTGTCGGGTAAAATGTCCCACGGTGATCGAGAAGAATCTCGTAGACTTGTGTTGTTTCAACCGAGGGTCATGTATCTCCATAAGTTATCTGCTCAACTCCATGGTGACCAATCTATCATTCATATATCTCGAGTAGCTTAACTTGGTTCTCCAGAAAATTCGGTAACCCTGAGGTATGTGAAATTTGCAAATTGAATGAATAGACTGCCAATTCTGGATACGGCTTCCCACGCTTCCTTGCTCATCCTGTTGGCCTTTAAGTCCTTGTCTAGCCTATAAATGAATTCGTAGAAGAATTCATCGTTGACCACTTTGAAATATTTCTTGCACACAGGTATAGTAAGCTATGGGTAGCACTCAAAAATGGGGTCCTTAGAAAGAACGCCACATCTATCCAGCTTGGAGAAGATGCCTTGTGAAGTTGCTGCATATACCAAATAGGAAGTCATTTTGAAGCTAAAAGTACACTTCACATTTTGGAGTTGCTCACCAATATTGTCGCTAATGATTTCCGACCAATTGATTATGGAATCAACCTTGTTGACTTCAATGGTCCTAATGAAAGCATACATCCATGTACGAAAAGTGTGAGCATTCACTTCGCCATTTATCCTGCATAACAATTTGGCAATATCATCTACCTCTGTACCATATTGGACCGCATGAAGAGTTCTTGGGAACTTAGAAAGGGATCCGGGATTCTTCATGTATCTCGTTGCTCATTATGTCTTCACGCGATCAACTCTATGCTTCTCCCACCTATTGCCAGCATCCCGAATGCTAATGGAAGTCACCACATTTTGAGCCAAAATCTTCAAAAAATAATTGATGAACTCTTTATCGAACCGAATTATTGTTTTCCCGTAGCATCTTGCACTGATCTAGATGAAGGATGGTAAGACCTAGCACACTCCATAATGAACTTTGGCAACTGGGGTGTGTATGGAAAGGTTGCAGCTCGAATAATTCCATTGCTTTTAACTGCACACATGAGTGAAGTCTTTCCTACTCTGGATCTATCAATCAATTTGGAAAGAGGTTCCGGACCTAGATCTGTGTCTCCTATGTCTACAAATTTGGAAGTGATGCATGACTTCGTTGTGCTTTCTTTTTCATCCCTCTTTGCCATGGCTTTGTCTATCTTTGTTTGAACAATTCTTTTTCTTCTTATTCGGCCGAAATTCTTCAAAACTGGTGCAGATCTGGATAATTCTTCAGATTCGGAGGATATATTCAATGTATTGGACATTGATTAAAGCTCCTTTTCTTTTGTAAAGCACCTGTAATGAATTCCTACAATTAATTCAAACAAAGATGGCAACTGGAACATGAACAGTGGATTTTAATCATAAAAATCTGCATAATTCAAGCCTGTTGCCCCAAAATTTGATGTTTTATTTACATGCAAAGCAAGCATGAATTTTACCAACTTCACTTGAGCACCTGTATCACTTATACAAACAGATTATCCAAACACAAATCAACTTCCTTCAACCTATGCGCCAAAATTGGAAGCTTTTAGCATTAATTTCACCTTCTTTTGAGTAAAAATCCTCTTCAAATGGGGCATACTTTTCCTCTGGGCTGCACTTCTACACCGTGAATTAATTAATTCATCCTTATGACAACCCCTACTTATAAAATCCTCATGATTCTATAATTAATTAATGTCTTTCATATTACTGGCAATTAATTAATTAATTAATAAGCTTCACTCTTCAAATGGGGCTCCTATTTTGTGCATGCTTATGGTTGCCATTAAATAAATTAGATTTATTTAATTTTAGACTTCGCTTCTAGTTAACTCAAGCCTCACAATATGCTTTGACCTCGCCATTTGAAAACAATAATTAATTTAATCATTTAATACTTTAAAAGTATTATTTCTCCCAAAAGGGGCACACTTTTTGACATAAAGGGGTGTATTAAATAAATATTATTTATTTAATTTTAGAACGGTCTATTTTTCAACCACCTTTTGTTCTTTACCCTCTGTTGACTTTTCCACAATCTCTGGGTGCCAAAATTGGGTGAATAATTCATTAAATTAATTAATTTAAAGGTTGCCTTTCCTTCCCCAAAGGGGTCACACTTTTTGGCATAAAGAATTCTATTTTTAAGAAACACATGACAATGAGATTATTTACCCTACAAGGCAGCCCTGAAAATCCCATGATTCACTTAAGTCATTTGACTTTCATAATGGGATTATTTACCCTACAAGGCAGGCAATAAAATCCCATGATTCACTTAAGTGATTTTTCTTTTATTCCACAATGGGAATTTTTACCCTGCAAGGTAGGTAAGAAATTCTGTCTCACTCTTTGCCTCTAATTTTCCCATTGTCACTTAAGTGGCGTTGCTTCCATGGGAAAAAGTACCCTACTAGGCAGGTACAAAATTCCCACCTACCTGTTGCTTCTAATTTTCCCATGATCCACTTCAATTCTTCTTTTTCCAAAAATGTGGCCAGCCCAGAAGAGGCTTTTTGGTGCACGACTTCATCTTTTCCCAGAGAACCAGACCTTTGATGGCGACTTCCTTCTGGCATAACATGCATATATGATCTCTAGCTACTCCAGGCCAAGAATCAGGCCAAACCGGCAAAGGAATTGATCCAGAGAAATTTCACAGAAAACGAAACGAGAAAAACACAAAAACACAAAACGTTGCCAGAAGTCACAAATAAAGTCCAGAATGCATTCCTGGTTAAAACCCTACTGGTATATGGGAATAACGATATGTATGATCACTGAGTTAAATGGAGCACAAATTGCCTCAAACGGGCTCAAAATAATTAACTACAAATTTTCTCACAGCAAATCCCGACATGCACAGAATATAACAATTTTGGGCATTTGGGTATTTGGCAAAAATGGCTAATATGGCTCTGTGGGAATATCTTGACACAATACAAGAACTATCGGCAATAAAAACACAAAACGATCCACTATTTAAAAAATATGATTTTTTTTTTGGGATAACGTAGTCTCAAATTTTAGGATGAAATATGGGGACACCAATTTTGAAGGTTTGTATAGATGGTTATGGTTACACTTTCATTAGTGCCTAGAGTTAGCCAAAAATAATGTCTTTCCTATATTGAGAAAGATCTTGTTAATGCCAAAATGGGTACATCGTCTCTCCAGAGAGACATACTTAGAGGATAAGAATGTGGTCTTAAGAATTATGTATCCCCAAATATCTGGTAGTGGTACTATTTTCCATCCTCAATGTCCTTGATTTTAATCTCTCTAAATGTACCTTGGTATTGATAACATTTCTTGTTAATGCTTATGCATATTAGATTGGTGGGAAACACATGTATTTGGTTGGATCTTAATCTCATGGTCCAAATTATGTGTGTCAAATTTATTATCCCAACATTGCTCTATTGGTGGAATTGCAAGGGAGGTCCCATAAGTGGGAACATATTTTGGAGTAAAAACACTTGTCTTTTAAATAAAAAAATGAAATTCAATGATTGATCATTGAAATTCCCATCATGCATCCGTCACTCAATATTAGTCAAAATTATCAAGGATTAAATTAGAGGCAATTTATGTTCGTCTGTTATTTATGGAAACTTATATATGAGACTTACTATGACAATTTCACGTGTACTTGAATTTTTCCTAAAAAGTAACATTTTTCCTATATTGGGAAGAAGGTTCTTGATGCCATAACAGTACACTAAGGATGCTTCAAGGACAAAAATTTCTCCTAGGAATTATTAATCCCCTCATAAGTGTTGGTTGTACCATTCTCTATCCATTAGGTCCTTGTGTTTGAGTTAACCTACAAGGATTTTTTTCTATTATATTGAAACCTCCAATCATATCCCGACTCAGATTATATGTAATACAAAATCATCTCACCTCACTATCTTGTGAGATGATCGTCATGTGTATATTTCACTAACGACTTGATGTTTTTGTGTAAAGGTTCATTACATATGGTATCAAAGCCTCCACTCGTGTTCAAATCCCACTTGTTTGGCTACGCCATGAAGTCGAGTCCATGGGGCACCTAAATGTCGAAAAGTCGGGCTCGTTCATATGGAAGTGTGAGTGCAAACCCAACCCGAGGTCGGGATCTGTGGAAGCATGGTGGGATGATTTGAGTGTGGATTTCACCAATGCCTTGAGGTTTTGGTGTAATGGTTGATTAAATCTTGGTAACTCATACCTTAGGTCCTCAACTAACTCTTTTTCTTTCCCTCAAGTACCTTTTAACACTATCTCCTTTGATATCCATGTTTTTAATTCTTTTCATCTTGGCTTGATATCTAAAATGGTTTTTGGATTGGTGACTATAAATTTCACATGAGCTCAACCTTCAATCATAATTTATCTTGGCTTCACATTTATTTCTTATGCTTCAAACACCTTGATTGTCTACTTGGCATTTTCCACATTCTTGATCTGTTCAATTTGGCATGTTCATAACTCTACATGTATGTAGGATTTGGATTTGGGGTCTAAATATTTTTGTGAGATCTATCTAATTTATGTCTTTCATGAATCTACTTTTAACTTATCTTTGGTCTAACATATTGGAGAGATCATATTATTCACTTATATATAATTACATCTTGCATAGGATTTCTCTACATGCTCTAGATCATCTTTTAACATGTCTCAATGGTTTGTCTTCCAACTAAAAACATTCTATCTCATATCGTCAAGTCTTCATATTATATAGTCTTCATGCACAATCTTGAATGAAACTTGGATATTATAGCTTCATAAACATATCCACTACTTTTCCTTTCATATTGTATTTTATATGGGTCTTGGTCTCTATTTCTTTAGCTTCATTCACTTCACTCGCACTACTAAGAGATTGTCTCATACCTTAAACATGAATACTTCCTATTTGGCTATCAAGATATAAATAGAATCAAACTAATGAATATTCATATTTAATTCCTTAAAAATAATGCTTGAATAGAGTGGGTCATAATGGGGATGATTTCCAATTGGACTATACTCAATAACACAATGTTTTATCTTAATAGTTATCATTCAAGTACATTTCAATACAAAGCCATGAGATAACTTTGTAGTTGCACTATGAGATAACCTTCAAACAATATTAACACTCTAATAAGTCATGATGTTATAATATAACAACAATAGATTATGTATTTTAATCCATAACGTCATTATGGCATACATAATATTAATCTATAATGTCATACATGTAATGCCATTTTGGTGATCATGCTAGTACTCAACACATTTTGGGAAGATTATAGAGAGATCCCTCATGCATATATTGCCTCTGCATTAGATCCTTAACCCTTTACTTAAGCTAGTGAAAATTTAGAATGGAAACAACTATTGAATGAGAATATGCCTCTCTTATAAAGAATGACACTTGGGATTTAGTCCTTACAGAATGAAGAAAGATGGTTTCTAATTCATGGATTTATCGAATGTGCCAAAGTATTGAAAAATACAAATCATGGAAAGGATTTTTCCAAGTAGAAGACATTGATTACTCTAAGACCTTTTCTCCAGTTTGAGAGATGAAATCCATCTACCTTTTACTTTTTATCGTCAAATTATAGAGATGGAAAATGGATTAGATATACATGAAGAGTGTCCTTCTTCATGGTGAGCTCCATGAGGATACCTATATGTATCCTTGATTTTTCTAATACTCCACACTTTTATGTCATTTGAAGATATTTTTTTATAGATTTTAGCAACCACCATGGGCATATGGTGTTATAATATGGACTCGTTCCTTCTCTCATTGGGTTTCTCTCATTGCTATTTAGACCCCATTGTCTGCATTTTACAACATTATAAATATATTATCTTTATTATTTTATATGTGGATGATCTCATCTTCACCAGTAGTTCACCTTCACTTCTTTAGAATGTGAAGCATTCCTTTGTATACACCATACCTTTTACACTTTGTAACCATTTATTTTGTGTAAGGGTTTGATGCATTCTCCTCCCGATTGGGTACCTAAAGGGGCTTGTTGGGATTGGAGTGTGATTGGACTTGGTCATGTGGGATAGACCATAACATTTGAGAGATTTCTTTATTACCCGTAGTCACCACATAATGGTCTCATTTCTTCTCCTTGGTCACACAAGACACTCATTATGCCTATTTGTACCATTATTTCCGTTGTTTCCTCTTGTTGCACATTATTATCCCCACTTTAGGTCATGCTTGGCCTTCTTCATTTATCCCCACTCATCTTTCAAATTCCACTCCTCATGGTTTTAGTATTTGATGAAAACTATTTTAGTTTTTTTTCATGGCCGATGCCATCACCCATATGTGATGGCATCGGGTATATATACCCCCTTTTATTATTAGTACCACTACATCAACTAATTTACAATCACTTAATTATATGCATTTTCACATGATCTAATCGTACTCGCACTATTTCACACTTTTTATTTGATTTCGGGTTCTTGGAGTTTGACTCTTTTGCATTTGGGTCACCGAGTGATTTAGAACTAGAGGTCCTCTTGTGTAGCTTTCCTTTATCCACCCATAGTGATTCTCTTTTGGTGTTGTTGTATCTAGGAGTATCATGCATAGTGGTCACATACATATTACAAACCTAAGTATTTCTAGCTCTATTTAGTTTCTTATTTTGTATGCACATGCTCATTGGTGTTGGTCATTCATTTATATATATATATAGAGTATATGTATGTTTTATTTGGTTTATATTATTCTTCTATAGTTATTACACCCATTGGATTTATCCACGCCTTGGTTTTTTCCCTTCCTATTCTAGAATCTTGGTAGGATACCTTTCTTTATCTTAGTTGTAGGCCTTGGAAACTGTAGCTATCGTAGGGATAGGGCTGTTATCCTCTATATTTACGAATTTAGAACTCCTTGAAAACCTTTGTATCTACACAGTGGACGGTCTTAGTTATATCCCTAAATATAATAACCTAGTTTGGAACCTCTATTTTATGTGTCATATACTCTAATGAACCCAATGTGAATCTTACTCACTTTCCCAATTGAAACATATTCACATTTCATCTCTTATATTCACATTAAGTACTCTTGAATCGGATCTATCACTTTCATCAACTCCTACTTATCCTATAGTTTCATATCCATCATTATTTTAGGTTTGTATTTATTTTTGGCTCTCAATATGATTTTCATAATTTCCCTAGGGTCTTAAGGTCATCCTTCCCCTTTAGGTCTCTTTCTTTTGGTTCCTTTTTGGCCAAATCACATTTCATTTCATATTTTTTGATTAACAAATCTATTTTATAATCCTTTGAATGTTTTTATTTATGTATATATATTTAATAAAACCCTCATTTTTTTGACATATATACTATCACATTTGTTGGAAATTGAAATTTTTATTTTTAATAACAAAGGCATAATTAGAAATATTAACTTTTTGGAAATTCCTTAGAGGGTTCTATTCCAAACATTAGTATGATACAATACCTCTTTTTGTTTCATTAAATTCACTTTATATTTCCATAAATGGTTGTTTTAGTAATTTGATGATGATCATCTTTTATTAAAACATCACTTTTTGGCCTACCTTCATTACTAATTTTGGGATTAATATTATCCATTTCCAATAATCAATATTGGTTCTATACTCAATAATCTTTCGATCTATTGATTATTTTCCTTTCCTTATTCATAATTTACATCAATCATCTTATTTTTGTATTCATTTCCAATACAATCGGCCCCTATGCATCTCTCTCGTATGGATGATGTTGTTATAATTTGGGGAAAAATACAACAAGGCACACTTTCAACAACCTTAACCATGTTGAAAACATAATCAAATATCTCGGTAATAACATCACTTACATCATTTCTATATTTGTAGACCTAGGAATAATTTCTTACTATTTCATCATAACTGAAAAACCCCAAAATGATATTCTTGTTTCTCATCAATTTACATCTACACAAACAATTCCATCTGTATCTTCTGATGCCATCTACCCCTATACTTCAACATGATTGATCTCGTCTATATGTACAACAAAAATGAAATTTTATATAGTATAAATTCAAACAATTTATCCTCATCAAAAATCTGAAAAATAATGAATACTTCACACCCAACAAGGAATGGAATTTAATCAACATTTCTTAAAGCATAGATCCAATTGGAAGAGACAATGCTAAACCTCACTCAAAACGTATTAATCATGACAAATCTCCTTTTAATCAAGCAACCCTTGATCATGCATCTCAAACTCTTTACCAAACATTAATAACAAGGTTCCCTCCTCTCGTGGCCCTAATCCACCACCTAATCCTAATCTCATGATTATCAAGTTGTTGGATCAAATGGCCACCATGAAATATTTAACCACTTCTAACATGCTTCAAATTTAAAATAAACATCTACAAATGATCTCTCAACCGGTTCATATCCTAATAGGTCCTAATCAATCTTCAATACCTCCTTTACCTTTGGATGCTAATGGGAATCCCATCCCTCCTCCAATCCACAATAAGGTTATTCAAACATTGAAAAATGAACCCTTAGCCCCTTACATAGCTTATATAGATATAAGGGGATATCTCCTACCCTTTATTATGATGGTTTGATTGATCCAACCATTTATATTAAGAATTTTTGACATATCTACAAGGAGTGGATTCAAACCAATACATATGCTACAACTAGGTTCCTTTCAAAGACATTTGCAGGAGATGATTAAAAATGGTACAATAAACTCCCTTCACACTCTATTATTGATCTCAAAACTTTATTCAAAACCTTAGTAAAGGAGTTCCAATAACATGACCTTTTTAAAAATACCTTTTAAAACTTCATTAATTTCAAGCAATCTCCTAATGAATCAAATCATGATTTCATCAAGCAAATCATTATCTTGATAATCAAAATATTTCTCAACTATTCCAAGGCCTTTATTTCTAATCTCTAATATAAGGTATGATAATTCTCTCTCACCACATTGGAAGAATATCTTGAATAAGCAAAGAGGTAGGATTACTTTATACTAGAATTTGAATAACCATCTAAGCCCTCGAATACCCTCAAATCCATGTCCAACTCCATTAACTCTCAAGCCATTTCTAAATAAAAATATATCATACATCCCTCTCCAAACAATGATACTCAAGATTTTATTTCTCATAACACACCACCCACCATTATTATATGGTGAAATATTACAATTTCTTCCCATGCCTCACATTTTTCCTCCCTGTTAAGAAATCATCTTCCTTCAATCCCAACCTCTTATATTGGTGACATGCCACTATCGACCATTTCCATAAGGATTGTAGGGATATTAAAAAGGTTTCCTTTGATTTATTTCTTATAACTCATTTTGATACTAACACCATTATCTAAGAACATTATGAAAAATATCAATCTCTTCTACAAGCCCACGAGAACCACTAATCTAGGACCAACCATAACAAAGAACCTACAAACAACTTTGTGGGTACTATTGAAGGGTCATATGATCATAACTAGATCAAATCACAATATTTCAATAGGGTTATAGTTTATTATCGACATAAACCCACACCTAATGACACCATATTTAAAGTAAAACATTATTCATCTACAAACTATAAACTTGCTAGTATATCTCATTCAAATCCAAGGATGAGCCAACTCCTTTAGTTGAGCCTCATCCAAAAGCACTTTTACTTCAAGTTCACAAGATTCTAATTTTATATCCATATTATTTCCAAAGGATGATATGATTAATGATGAAATATTATTCTATATTGTTGATCCTCCACTCAATAGTTTCATCATTCACAATGCCCAAGTAAGAAGAGTCTTGGTGGATGAAGGATTGTGGATTAATGTTTCTTCCTCACTTTTATTCAAAATATTTGATTTACCATTGATGATCTTTAAAATACCATACTAACTTATCATGAATTTGAAAAAACATATCAAACATGATTCATTGTATTTAAATCCCTATTATCTTATGAATCAAGACCATCCACTCAAATCTCATGCTTTTTGACCAACCTCTTTTTGCAATATTTTATTAGGAAGACCTTGGATGCACCACATGCATGAACTATTGGAAAAACAATGGATTGAGTGGGGGTTAATCAGTCCTTCAAAACCGTTAAAAATTCAAATTAACTTCCATACACTATTTAACATTCAACCATGCATTAATGTGATCTTAACAATATGCAACAACCATCCACAAGAGAATAACCATGAAAGAGTACAAAAGAACACAAGATATAAGTGGGAAACCCTCAAGGGGAAGAAAAACCATTGAAACTTTTGATTATATTACTCAAACAAAAATACTTACATGAATATGACTCATCACACAAGATTTTTTTAGTGAGGCACCAACCCCACAAGGAGCACCAACCCCTAGAAACCCTTGTTGATATTACTCACAACAAAGGACTCATGTGAATATTACTCATCACACAAGTTTTGATCAAAATATCACTAAATATATGTTTCAAACACACACAACTAATATTGATCACAAGATTTAGCTCATACACCTTCAAACCATATTCAAACACACCTTCTCCGACTTCGCTAAAACTAGCTCAAACATGGATTGATTTTGACGATAAATCTTGAACACTAGCTCTTCATCACTCCTTAGAAATTTTAACACTCTCTCAAATCTATTTTTTCTACCTTTGAATCACTTTCATTATCTCACCTAGCTCACACTTTTTCCCTCTCTATTAACTAGTTCAAAAATAAACTCAAACATGCACTTTTATACATGACTCAACTAAAAAACATAACATAGGTCAGTCATGACCAAAGATGTTGGTAATACCAACATCAAATGAGATCTACAAAATCATATTAAAACATGATAAGGACACATGTAGGTCGTCAATGCACCAAGACACAAGACAAGCCCAAAAAGGCCTAAAACCCCATCACCGAGAAAATTAAAGACTTCAGACACTTCATCAATATTTTAAAGCCTCCAAAGGATTAACACCTGTAAAAAATACCATAGTAACATCAACCTAATAAGTAACCGCTGCATTATTCATTTTCTTCATTTCAATCTCAAGTATGAATGTTTCCTACTCAAAACAAGCACTTCCAGGAGAAAGTCTTCAAAAATGGAGCTCAAGATCACTCTAAATAAACTAAAATATGCCATGTAACCACTAATTATAAATAAAATGACCTTTAGAAAAATACAAGCATACTAGAACTCATGAAACATCCAAAAATGCAAATGAATCCAATTCCCCTCTTCACCAAAATGAACTACCAAGGAAGAAGTTTTGGAAACTCAACTAGATTTCACCCTTGATGTCATTTTTGAGACCTATAAACCCATTTAATATGAACAAAATTTATCCCTCTTAACTCTCAAATTTATAGATAAAATCAGATAATCCAAATCATTTTCCTTCTACATCCATCTTCTCACCAAAGCCATGTTGTCACAAACCAGTCAAACTAAGTCAAATTGTGACCTCAACCATGTCACCTCAGTGAACTTCCAGAGCTCAAAAAAACATAAAAATTATCACATAAGATGTAAAAAACACCTCCAAGGCTATTGCACTTCATCATAAAGCTCACAAGTGCTTAAGCACTTCCATTTTCCAAGACTGCTAAAACTCCCTTTTGGCCCAAAAACAAGTCTTCAAAGATAGGGAACACTTTTCAATCTAGGACCTCAACCATGACTTGAAAATATCATGGAAATGTATTACAAATCCAGGATTTCATAAATGGTAATTTAGTCAATAGGTTTAATGGAAATATTTTGCACAAACTGAAAATATTCGAAACAAGCCTTTTGAGTGGGGCCCACATACTATCACAAGATCTAAAATACCTCATGGAAATATGGAGGAGTCATATACAACCTAAAAAAATAATATTTACAAAAACAATCCATTTTGGGCTCCCACCAAGAATATCTTATCTATCTCTAGCAAATTAGGGTTTCAAAGCCATAAATAGTAACCTTCTTAACAATTGTTCATAAATGTTGGGACCTAATTTGACCTAATTCCAACTATGATATATTATTAAATCCATGCATCAAAATCCCTGAAAGGATCAGATCCCCATTCAAAACTTACACATGCCAACCATGAGCATTTCTCTCACTTCGAGCTGGAAAACATACTCTTAAGAACCCTGTTTTGGTCTAAACCTCATATCTTTCAAAATTATCATTATGGAAACATGAAATTTTATTCACACCTCTAGGACACCCTATGCATCATATATAATCATCACTTTTCAACAAATAGTTTTGCATCTTCTCAACCACCATGACTTACATGACTAGGCCTTAGGGTTTTGCATGTTCTAGGCCATAACAAAGTGAACTAACACTACAACCAAGCATGAAACCTATAAAAATACCTCTACATGATGAAAACAACATGAAATACCTTCCGAGTGTTTACAAGAGCTCACACCCACTTGAAAGTGACTATCATGCCTTATTAGGCCTCCAAACCCTAGGATTAGGTCTATTTTGGACTTAGACCAAGTAGGAAAACATAATAACTATGCTTCCAAATGATCTAAAAGGACCTAACATGATTGATAAAACATGTCTCACACTCTTGCATGCTTCCATGAGATCACATAGCTCTACACCTCACTCTCATGATCTATTTGGCCTTCAAACACATAGGACCGGGTCTGCAGATGAACACTGCAACTGAGTCTTCAACCTATACCTGCACTCTAAATCTCATGTGAGTGTCTCAACACACTCCAATCATGCTCTCCATTCCTTTACCATTCCCTTAATCCATCATGTAACTCTATTCACCATGCTCTATCACCTAGGCTAACTAGGTCACCTGATTAGGCCTACTTAGGTCAAACCATTCTCACCGTGTCCACTCTTTCAGCCATGTCACATCTTGATTTCCCATGTAATCATTAAACCATGCATTATATAACACTCCTAGATCATTCTCGTTGTCACTAATGATATTCTACATCAATGACAACATCCTAACTCACTCATGCCGACAATCTCCCCCTTTGTCCTTAATGGAAAACCACCTGATTATTCTCCCCCTTTTTACATTTATGAAAAATTACATACTCAAGCATACAGTCTTTATATTCCTTCAACTATTTTTGAAGTCCTTCTTGAATGGAAACATCTCCAAACTCATCATACAAGCATATATACATGTCTTTCCTCACTAGTATATGTTTTTGACCTCTTTCTCATCATGGGAGCACTACAGCTCTCCCACGGGAAGATGCATATCACTCATGAAAACCATATTTTGATCATGGAATATCACTTAACATAATTCTTGGATCCTTATTTACCCATCCGAACTGAAAATACTTCTTTCACAGTCTTGAATTTTGCATTATCATGTTACTGAGAGAACCATTAGGACCTAGTACCCTAAAGCTCGCCTTCAAAACTAAATAACCAAGATTTTTCTAGCTATGGAATCTCATAGTCAACATGAAACAATTCTTTATGGATCCACTTGTGAAGATACTACCAACTTCTAACTAAAAACAAAAGATTTCAAACATATACCTTTATCCATGCCATGGAAATGGATTGGAGCATCCATCAAAACCTTGAAGTGACATTTTAGTGTTTTTATCTCTTTCCATGCTATTGTAACTTACTTGGCCATGTCACTTGATCTTCTTACCAATACACTGTAATCATGAATAAATTTTCCATACAAACCTTCTTGACACCTTATATATGTTTGATATAAAAACTATCTCCCCTACCTTGGAAAACCTTCACATACCGTAGCTTATTATTTCAGAGTTTCAACAATATTCAATACTTTGGTGAAGTCCATTATCCTTTCATGATGCAAGATATCCATCATATAATCCCCCTACAAGCATTCATAACCTCACATCTCAAGGATAGAGGACACTAAGGTTCCATTTCAACCTTATGTACCATCATAGATGACCATTAATCCTTCATACATAGTCAATGGAATGACATGCTTCATTTGCTACCCTATTATCTCTTCAAGTAATAAGACTCAAACAACATACCTTATATTGAATCGGTGACCTCCATCAAGGTTCAAATATTCATTCTAGGCCAAAGAAACCTTTCAAACCACACATATTTCCATAATATTGTTCAGACACCATTACAAACCTTAATCAACCATGTACAAGTCTCAAACCATGCTCAACATCTAAAGGAATTACCTCTTTGAATCTCACTTTCACAGTTCTGTTAGTTCTCAACCTTCTCCATACAAGTTTCATGAAGTGTTAATACTCAAGATACTTTACAAATATGAATCAAGAGCAAGTACCCCAACATATAGACTTAGATGTTCATCCTTAGACCTGTAACCATGCATCTACTTTAATGAATAAGCTTTGGAATCATAAAGCATACCTCTGTACATGCTTGAATTCTATCATCAAGGTGCAACTCTCCATATCATGAATGAATAACCTAGCAAGACCTTTTTATGCCTTTCACTCTTACTTGAGACACTATCACAGAGCTAAAACATTTATGCATAGGCTTGGCATGATGCATCTCATCTCGAAACCCATGATTGATATTTTAAAAACCGACACCGCTTTGCTTAACACTTCTCCATACACTCTTTCTATTTATTAGACTTGCTTGATACTCCTCAAATAATGACTCGGTGGTTGGATCACAACATGAGGAATAAGGCTGTTTTTACTTTAGAAGGCGATAAGGCTCCAGGCCCGGATGGTTTCTCCATTAATTTTTTCCAGAAATTTTGGGAAATTTGTTCGGATGATCTTCTCAGAGTGGTGAATGAATTCTACAGAACTGGAAATCTTTTGAAAGAGCTGAACAACACTCACATTGTGCTGGCCCCCAAAAAAATGGATGCTAAAGACTTCAAAGACTTCAGACCCATCAGCCTTGTGAACGCTATCTATAGAATTTTTACCAAAATTATTGCTACAAGGCTTCAACTCATTATGAATGATTTAATCTCAAGGCAGCAGAGTGGATTCATCAAAGGCAGGATTATACAAGATGGAGTGATTATGGTTCATGAGACCGTACATTCTATGGAGAATAATAAAAAAGCAAATATGGTTCTTAAGCTTGATATGAATAAAGCCTTTGACAAGGTTTCTTGGGTTTTTCTTGACAAAGTCTTAACTAAATTTGGTTTTCCGGACAAATTTAGAAAAATTATTAAGGCTTGTATCTCTACAAATGGATTCTCGGTGGTGCTTAATGGTGAGCCTGTGGGTTTTTTCACTAGCAGCAGAGGGCTAAGGCAAGGGGACCCCATCTCCCCCTGTCTTCTTCATTCTTATGGTTGTGACCTTAGTAGAATAATTGGTAAAGAAGTCAATGACGGTCTTTTGAAAGGCTCAAATCCCACTTCCATCAGCCAAGGTGTCTCCCATCAGCAATTCACAGATGATACTATCCTCCTTCTTTTGGCTTCCGTCATTGAAGCTAAGGCTACCAAGGCTATTCTGCAGCTCTACGAATCTACTTCTGGGCAAGAGATCAATTATGTTAAAAGCTCCATTTTCTTCTTCAACACTATTGAAGAAAGACGACTTAAAATTGCTAAAATTATGGGTTGTAAAATAAGTGCACTTCCAGCCAATTACTTGGGCCTTCCTCTCGGCACTAAAAAAGTCTCTAGCAAGGTGTCGGATGATTTATTAGAGAGATTTCAAAAAAAAATGGCTGGTTGGAAAGGAGCCATTTTGTCTAGTGTTGGTAAGTGCCTGCTCATAAAAAGTACTCTTCAAAATCTGCCCATTTATATCATGTCGCTCTATAAGATCCCCTCTTCCTTCAGAGAAAATATTGAGAGGATTCAAAAAAATTCTTATGGCAGGGCATGGAAGAGAAGTTTAAATTTCACTTAGTTGCTTGGGATAAGGTTTGTACCCTGAAGTCTATGGGTGGATTGGGCATAAAAGACATCGAGAAAATGAATGAGGCTCTCATTGCAAAAATGGGCTGGAGAATGCTTTCAGAGAAACAACCCTGGATAGAGTTAATCAAAGCTAAATACCTAAATCAACAAACTGTCTATTCTTTCCTGCAAGATGAGCACCTCCCCTATGGTTCCATTTTTTGGAACAATCTGGTTAAGAGCAGAAATTTCATTAAGCAGGGCAGTAAATGGAAAGTGGGTGATGGTTGGGATATAAATTTTTGGGATGATAACTGGTTTAATGGAAATCTTATGGACAGATTTGGGATAGTTAAGGACAATCTTGTAAACAAGTATGGCATTAAAATCAAGGATTATATTGAGGGAAATGGCAATAGAAAGAAATGGAAAAAACTTTCAGTGGAGAGAGATGATCTGACACAAATTATATCCTCCCTTCAAGATCAGTTAGATCTTATTCCCTTAAGTCAACTGGACACTAAGGATGAGCTGGTCTAGAATAATTCCATTGATGGGGACTATTCTGTCAAAATTGGATATAATACTTTCTTCGACAGTATTCAAACAGAGTTCAATTGGAATAGGATTTGGATGGCTGAATTAACTCCTAAAATAAATTTCTTCCTTTGGCTGGCTATCAGAGGCAGGATTCTTACCACTGACAACCTGATGAGAAGAGGTTTTATAATGCCTAATAGATGTCATCTTTGTAAAAAAGACTATGAGGAAATCAGTCATTTGTTTATCCATTGTGATTATGCTACCAGAATATGGAGTTTTCCCTCTCTAAATTTGAAGCTCTCTGGGTGGTGCCGAAGGATTTCAATCAGCTTTGGACTCAATGGAACCCACCCTATAGGCATTGTGTTGTCAGAAGGATCTGGAAGCTGGTTATCCCTCATATTATTTGGAGGATATGGAAAGATAGAAATGATATTATTTTTAGAAATAAGAATCAAAACTATAAGCTCAGTATTGGTAAAATTTCTAATGATATCAAAGAGAATATTGCTAGATTTAAACCCCCCAAGAACAAGAGTTATCCAGAAAATGAAGAATATGTCTTATCCAACTGGCAGATTGGAGCTGTCAATAGCCGTAGTAATTCTAGTAATAGTATTGATAGATCTTTGATTCAATGGCATCCTCCTGATTTTAACTGGTATAAATTAAACTTTGATGGGGCCTCTAAGGGTAACCCTGGGATTGCGGCAGGGGGAGGAGTGATCCGGGATCATAAAGGTAGTCTGATTGCTGCGTATGCTGGAAAAATGGGAATTCAAACCAATCATTTTGCCGAAGCATTATCTACTTTATGGGGCCTGAGAATTGCTCAGACTCATAATATCCAAAACCTCATTCTTGAAGGGGACTCCCTGAATATCATTAATCACCTTAATCAGTGCTCACCTCCAAGTTGGAACATCAAGGATTTTATCTTAGAGTCAATAAGTATCTGCCAAACCTTCAATAACATTCGGATCATGCATACTTACCGGGAGGGTAACAAGTTGGCAGATGCATTGGCTAATTATGGCATTAATGTTAACCACATTGTTTGGGATAATAATAGCATTCCTAAATAGCTTCAAAGCAACATTCAAGCGGATATCTATACACATGCAAATTCATGATTTGGGTTATGATCATTGGGAGTGGATTAGTATTAATAAAGCTCCCACACGTGCTGACTTTAAAACTAAGCTTATACAAATCTTGTCGAACAATCAAGATTGTATGAAGTATAATGGAAAGTTCAAGTGGATTTATATAGAAATGAAAGTCGCACATGCGGGCAACATTGTGCTCTCTACAATCTGGTTACAAGACTCTACGGATCCCCAAGACAAGTAATAAGGTTAATGATGATAGGGAGCGGGCTAGCAAAAGGGCCGTAGTTCCCACATGCGAACTTCCACAGGTTCAAATCAGCAGTCACGCGGGTATTCGTGGGAAAAGCAATGGCTATTCTAAACAGCAATTTCACTGCGCATGGATAACAATAGTGAAAGGCGACTGGTATTAGCACTCTTAAGGTTTCTAAAAAATTTTGCAAGCAGTTAAGCATGGTGACAATGGGGGCCCCCTTGCCAGATTGAGCCCAGCATGGATCCGGATTGGAAGGATAATGTGGAGCTTTGGAATATTCTCAGCCAGGAGGCATCACCAACTTTATGGAGAAGATTCAGGGCCACGACCAAAGTATTTCAGTGTGTTTTGCGAAGGAGTGGAAGGATCGCACTGTGGATTATGGGGGGCAGAAGATTTCGATCAACGAGGAGTTAATTGTTGAAGTCGACTGGCCTTGGCATGGAGGGGTACCACTTTTTTAATAAAAGGGTTGACAGAGAAGCTGAGGAGAGGAGATTTGTTGAGGGAACAGAGAAGTTGATCTTTGTCACGGTGGGCCTGCTTGTTAGTTCGATCCCTTCGCCTTATGATGAGGTTACCCGTATGATGGTGCGTTTCATTTCTTTGGAAGGGAGGTTCATCACTGTGCCAGCTAAGCATCTTGTCTTCCTCAACCACTTCCACAGGAATCACATGGTATGTTTCCCCCATTATCTGCTTAACTCTCTTGAGCGCTCCATTTTGGAGTTTCAAAAGCATGCTCGTGTGGTTCCTTTGCACCAGGGGCTAATTTTCTTGCTGCATAAATTGTGTCTTCTTCGATCTCCTGGTTTCCCTTCCTCCCCCGGCTCTGTTCCCCCTCTGCCCGGTTCAGCGGCCGCTAGCCCCATCTCTCCACATTCTGTCCCGCCACTGCTACTGTCACCCCTCTGCTAACCTTCCGGCTCCATCTCCCATTCCCCCCACCTCTGCTCCCACCCCCTTCGCTTCCACTTCGGCCAGACCGGTTACCAGGTCCTCTAGAAGACTGAACCTTGATACCCCTGCTGTGGGGAAGGGTCCTCAAGAGATTGAAATTTCCCATAACCTCCTTCATATTAGCAGTGCTAGTTCTCAGGAAGCACATATGGAGAGCTCCACAAAAAGGTTGGAAGCCTTAGAAGCTGACATGAAGTTGTTGAAGGAAGAGGTCAAAAACTTGGCAAAACAAAAAGGTAAGAGGAAGGAGGAGGAGGTGGCTATGAATAATAGCCAGATTGAAGATATTTACAAGAAGTTGAACTCCTTAGACTCCCGTTTAGGGAAGGCCAAGACTCGCCATGATTATAATATGGCCATTTTTAATGCAATTGAAGAGTTCATTGAGCAGCATGTCCGTAGTGTCTCCAATCTCAGTGGGGTTCCGGCAACCCTTTGGGGCACTGAAAAGGAAAGCAAAAGGACCATTGATCAGCTGGATGTTACTGACTCTGCCCACATGACGACTTTGGCTATGTTCAAATCTTGGCAGAATATCAAATCCAGCATCGACAAAGCCGCCAAGAAGTAATTGTGGGTGCTTTTGCTGCACTTCTTTGTAATTATTGTTGTTTTTTTGTTGTCTTTTTGCTGCTTTTCTGCAGTGTTCGTGTTGTTTTTGTTTTGATGGGGGTAGCTGCTCTTTGGCTACTTTGGGCTTCATTGTCCCATCTGGATTTTGATCCTTTCTGTTCTGGTTCTCTTTCCTATTCTGGCTTCTAGGCCCTCTTTTGTTCTTAAGGGTATAGTCCCTTTCAAAAAACTATTTGCCAAAAATAAAATTAAAAAAACATGAGAAATAAGTCATATCAATACATATATGGGGAACATCATTTCTCTTTGCATTTGATAGTCTAATCAAGCCATCATACAGAAATATGACTTGCCCTTCATAAATATGATCTCCTTGCTCACCTGGAAACACCTAAACCATATTAAAAACATGTTAAATACCTTAAAGAACATGAAGGACATCTATTGAATTTTCCTTGTAGTATTATTTTGTATTTTTTCGGGATTGAATTTTACTTAAGTATGGAATTGGATGCAAAGGGTATCCATGTGTCCCTTTGGTGCATTTTGGAGAAATCACAAAGAATCGAGAGCCTTCGAGTAATGAGAATCAATCACATGGCTAAAACATGGAAAGGTAACCCAAGTGGGCTGAAAATTCAAAGACAGAGGAGAAGAACGCATAGACCTCCACGTGTCGCCTAGGCACATATTCAAAAGAAAGAGAAAAGGAGAAGCCCCTTCTCCCAAGGTTGAAAGATCACATAGGTAAAAACTAAATGTGGATGGTGGATTCCTTGATGGAGGTGCGTTGGAGAAAGAGATGTAGGGTCTATAAGAGAATGTTCTTTACGTGATAAAAAATGAGACAAAATAAGTTCCAGAAGCTCCGAGAGAAGAATTTTAGGTTCATTCTATTGTGTTCATTGGCCTTAGCAAGGCTCTATTGTAAGGAAATGTTGTAATCTGTGCCATTCTGGCCTTATGTACTATTTTCTCTATAAATAAGAGTTCTTGTTTTTGTGCATTGAAAATTTCACAATATTCTATGTCCTTTGTTTCTTCTTGTTTACTTTTATTCAGTTCTTGATGAATGTTTAAATATCTATGTGTGCATGCCCTTAGATATTTTACATAAATTTATTCATTGTGCACGTGATTATGTTTTAGTTTCATCTAGCCTTTGATGGTTTGAAATATCTTTGAAATAGTTGATCATGCTCGATGCTCTTCAACTAATCTAGTAGTTATTTCAATAGCAATCTCTGTGTTATTTTAGTAAAGATTTTGCATCACCTTAGATAGTATTTACATATTGTTTTGTTTTCTCTCTAACCCTTATCTCAATCCAAATCAGAGAAGATCCAACTTCTATAAAACCTAGAGGTTATCTTAGGGTCAAGTCCCACATCCCTAAGATTTCCCACAACTTTGGTGGTTCATCTGCAAAGATAATCATCAACAGTTTTTTCTGGCATCCTGGTGGGACTTGAAATTAATATTTCTAGTTTTATCAAGTTTTGATGTGTGTCTTGATGAAACTCTAGCCTTTGGAGGCTCTACAATAACACATCTGGTGACTCCATTTGACATATCAACTAGTTCAGTATATTGGTGATCCATATGTGCCCCGATTCATGAGAAGAATCCAAACAAGGTCTAGAACAAGACAAGAAGGCATATTTGAATACTTGTAGTTATCCCCAGAAGAAGAAGAAGAGGAAGATAGATTCAAAGATCTCCATCTCCTCCAAATGAACTCTTTCAACACCTCCACCTAGTAGGCCCTTCTTACAATCCACTAGAGTTCTCAGACCTATCATAATGGCTCATCAACCTCCCGAGATAGTTCATCTCATGGAATCAAGGAAGTCTCTCATCTTGCCAGTACCTCCACAACATGGAATCCCATCCCAACAAATGCACTAAAGGAACTACCTAAATTCAATGGTGAAGACTTCAAGACCCTAGAGGAACATCTTCAAGATGTTGTAGAGATATGCATGGTACATTACATCACGGAGAAAGATGTTGCCTTAAGGTTACTAGCTTACCTCCTTTAAGGGAAAATCTCTCGACTAGTATAGTATTTGACTCCTAACTCTATCGGTACCTGGGATCAATTGGGAAATGTATTTTTAGAAGATTAAGTGAAAATGGAGATAGATCTTCACTCTACAACAACTTATCAATATCAAGAAAGCTTTAAGAGCCCATGATTGATTTCAATACCAGATTCCACAAGACATGGCAAAGGATTCATTCTATTCTAGCTAGACCACCTATGTAGGTATGGCTATTGTCTTTTATCTAAAATCTCTAAACTTGGATATTTCATTATGATGATTCATCATTAGGAGGATATTATTTTCCACAAGCATATGATATTGCAGTCCAGGATGAGAATAACTTAATAGATGCTGGGAAACTTCCCCAAAGCTCACTTTTCCAGTGTTCCCGAGATAGCTCCCCTTCCTCAAGTGCAAACCTCAAGTTCTGCCCAAACTCCATGTCCATATATAGCTACCCATCCTCTCAAGGAGCCACCACCCCTGCCGCAACATCATCATCATTCTTCTTCTTTAGAGATGGAGGAAGTAAAAACATCCTTAGGAACTTCTCTAATGAGATAGTTAATCTTAAGAAGAATCAAAACACATATACCCAAGACAATATTATCAAGGCTATCAAGGGGGTAGACCCACTTATCCTCCGTAATATAAAAATTCCCTGAGACCACCACCACACAACCATCTAACCAAATTGTCCCAATACCGACACCACTCTAGACCCTCCCACCCAATAGTGGGAGAGAGATGATTCAGGACAAAATAATTTGGCGGAAGATCCCAATGCTTGGTGTTTCCTTGCAATACCCCTCATATGCCAAGATATTTCCCCAAGGGAATCTACAGTAAAAGGTAACAGAGAAAAGAGTGAGAGAAGGCTATGAGGTCAATGCTTTTAGACCTTACCAATCCTCGGGAATTCAAAATGTGGCCTTAGTTACACAAATGCAAGGGATGTCCCTAGAACAAGAGGTAGAGATTGTGCACCTAAACATGTGCTTTTCTCTTGGGTTAAAGGAGAAGAATTTTATTCACAAACAAAGCATCCACTTCTAAGAATTTGGTATAGTCAAATTACAACACTCACTCCAAAGAGGTGGATGATGGAAGTTGTGATCCCTATTCCTACAACAATGAATGGAGAAAGGAAAGAATCTCTGACATTCACCATCCCCTCCACCCATAACTAGACAAGAAGAGACTCTGAAAAGCCACTCAAAATCAAGGGACCTTCCATCCAAGTGGCTGAGAGGGTGAAATACCAACAATACTCCAAAGTGCAACCACTCTGAGCCGATGAATGTAGTCGAGAAACTTAAAAGGGCACTAGACCAATGTATCCTTGTGGGATATCTTGGGCATTCGAACAAAAGGAGTTTTTCAAGAAGCACTGAAATATAGTGGCAGCCTAACTATGACCAAGAAGGGGAAAGAGAAACTCAAAATGACCCAAGCTCAAATAGAGTTAGTGTTGATGAACCAAAAGAAGAGGTAAGTAAACCAAGACCCCAACCCTTCTTCATGACTCTTATAATTGGTAAAAAATTACTACATAACTCCATGATAGACTCTGGCAAAGCACTACGGTTATGCCCAAATCAATCATGATGCCTTGGGAGTTAAATATGAGCCCCTAAAGAGAGGATTCATGCAACTAGATGGGAAATCAGTTCAAACCATTGGTGTTATTAGAGGTCTCCCATTACAGCTCTATTCCTCCCAAACATAACTATTCCACAGGATATAGTGGTAATCGATGTTCCATCTAGTCTTCAGACTATCTATCCCATGATTTCATGACTAAAATTAGAGGCTACATGTCCCTTGATTGGTCTCATCTGATTTGTGGACTAAGTATGGATCCAAAATGAAGGTGTTATCAGAACCCCTCACCAAGGAACATATTACGGATCAAGTGGCCTTAGGTTTTGAGGCCTCACATGCCATGATCACTGAGAGGAAGAGTCATATATGGATGATGGTGACCATCAAAGTGGAAACTATTTGGTTGACTGTCACCTAGAGATCCCTTTGGAAATTTTGATTCCACTGGGTTAGGTACTTATGTGATCTTTGATGAGAATCCCAACATCCCAAAGATTATGAGGGAAGATAGTAAAAATGAAAAGAATCTCATAAAGGATTCCCTAATGTGGACTCTACATTTTGATGGAGCCAGAAGTAGGAATGGCTCGGGAGATGGAATATGCCTATCTTCACCAAATGGAAGGAAGATACTCCAGGAATTTCACTTCCACTTCACTTGCACCAAAAATGAGGTAGAGTATGAGGATTTAGTGCATGGTTTGACATTGGCATGAAAAGAGGGCATATAAAACTGAGAGTCTTTGGGGACTCTGAATTAGTAGTGACACAAGTTAGAAGCACTGCCAAAAAAAAAATCCAAGGATGAGGTCCTATCATCATAGGGTATGGGATCTTATTGAAGACTTTGAGGCCTTTAACATTAAGGTTATCCCTTAGGACCAAAACATAGAAGAAAATAGAATGGCCCAGATCGGATCACAATTGACCCACCCAGGATCTTGATGACAAACAAAGACGTGGTGAAATTGATCATCTTCCCATCCATACCTGATAATATGGATCATTGGAAAGTCTTCAAAAGTGACCAACAGATATTTCTCTTCTTACAACAATCTGAAGAGTTTTTGGATCAACTCCAACCCAAAATTGAAGAAGCATATGGAAGATCAAGTCATCCAACTCAAAACAAACAAGCTTCCAAAAGGACTGATAATGTTGGAAAATATTTTCAACTCGATGATGCTAATATAGATAGGGGAAGTTTGTGGTAGTCAAGGAAGACTATGCCAAGCTAGAAGTAGCCAATGGGAAGAAGTTAAAGGTTGGGAAAATAGTCACTCAAAAGGAAAGGGAGAAACTTGTGGCTCTATGCCATAAGTATGATAAGGTAATAGCCTGGACTTATGAAGACCTACATGGTTATAATAAGGACATCATCTAACATACTATTGATCTAGAAAAAGGGACAAAAATGTGTGCATTGAAGCAGAGACTGTGAATCCAAAGATAGAGTCTCTCATGGCCGAAGAGCTCAGGAAGCTCCTAGAGGCTAAAATAATCTTCCCAATCAAGCACTCCACATGGGTGTCCAATTGGTACGGTAAGGAAGAAAAATGGTGAAATCAAACTCTGTGTGGATTTTAGAGATCTGAATAAAGTGTCCCTTAAGGATCACTACCCCTTACCTTCCATGGAACAAGATACTACAAACAAGTAGTGGGTTCAGAAATATTTTATTTTCTTTCTTGATGGTTTTTCGGGCTACAACCAAATATGGCTCATGGAGGAAGACCAACATAAAACCACCTTTACAATGAAGTGGGGAACCTTTGCATATATGTGAAGATGTCATTCGACTCACCAATGTTGGGTCAAATTTTCAAAGAGCCATGGATGCCACATTTGGAGAGTTGATTAACAAGATAATCCTAATATACTTGGATGACCTCACAATGTTTACCAAAATAGTGGAGGATCATTTTGATGCCCTAGAAGTTGTATTTAAGAAATGTCAAGAATTCAAAATCTCTCTTGAAATGAAGAAGTGTGTTTTTGGAGTACACAAGGAAAACTCTGGGACACATTGTCTCAAAGGGATGGGATCTCAATTGATCCAGAAAGAGTTGGGGCCATTTTGGAATTGTCTCTACCTATTAACAAAAAGGAAGTACAATCTTTCCTAGGAAAGATTAACTTTCATCAGAAAGATTCATTTCAGATTTTGTTGGAATGATCCACCCGATCACACTAATGCTAAAAAAGAATCTAAGCTTCAAATGGACCACTAAAGGTCATCAAGCCTTCGAGGGATCAAAAAAAAATTCATCTCTGGTGCTGCTACACAACCTAGACTTCTCCAAGGATTTCATTATGTATGTATATGGGAGTGAGCACAAGTGTAGCATCCGTGTTGACATAAAAAGGAGAGTCACAAGGAGAGGAGCATCCAAGTTGCTTTCTTTTCAAAAACTCTCCATGATTATGAGACAAGGTACAACTTTGTGGAGAGACAAGCTTACGCCATTGTCAAAGGTCTAAATAAATTCAGACACCTCGTTACCAATAGCAAGATCATGGTCTTGGTGGCACACTCCAAGTGTCAAATAATACATCACAGAAGGTGAGATAACCAAAAAAAGGGCTAACTGGATCACTAAGATCTTAGAATATGACATTGAAATAAAGCCCACGAAGTCTGGTAAGAGGAAGAGGTTATGCCAATATCTCACACAAGATCCAATGACCCCAAAAATGAAGAATCTGAGGTGGTGCTCCATATTCAAGAGAATGAATCCAAAACTTGGGTATCGGATAGGATGCATTTCATCATGCGAGATGGGTGAGTATCCAAGTCACCTTCATCTTAAAAAGAGAAGATATTATAGACAACAGGGATCTGAATTTTTCATAATTGATAATTTCCTTTTTAAAAGGAACTTTGATGGGATCCTGCTTAGATGCCTAGAAAAGGAGGAGGCAAAAATTCTTACATGAGTTACATCATGGAAGCTCGGGAGGCCACTTCTGGCCAAAACCACAACCATAAAAGTCCTATAGGAAGGATACTTTTGGCCTAGTTTGTTTGTGAGATTGCTATGCGATGGTGAGAAAATGCAAAATTTTCTAGTTCTACATGGGCTTACGAAGAAATGTGCACTACCCCTTAACCCTATCCTAGTTGAGGAACCATTCACACAATGGGGTCTAGATTTCATGGAATGGTTAATCCAGTTTCAAGTAGGTCACAAGTGGATTCTCACCACCACTGATTACTTCACTGATTGATGGATGGAGGTAGTTCATTGAAGGAAGCCACAGAGAATATGATCTATGGAACTTTCTCGAGATATCACTACCCACTTTGGATCCCCCACATGATCATATCAAGATAATGCCAAGGATTTTCTAGGGGCCAAAGTGTCCAACTTTTGCAATGAGGCATGGAATCTATCTTAAGACATCTTCCAACTACTACCCATAGGGTAACAATTTGGCAGAATCAACCAACAAGAATCTAATCAGACTCATAAAAAGGATGGGGGAGGAACATAAGAGATCGTGGCATGAGCATGTCAAGATGGCCTTATGGGTTGATCAAATCATGCCCAAAAAATCTAAAGGCCTCACCATATGAATTGGTCTATGGTAAAAGTGTCATAATGCCTATCACATGTGGAGGTCCCAACCTTACAGTTGTTGAAGAAAATTGAGATCGAGGAACATGGATCGATGGTAAGACTCACAGAGCTGATAGAGCTTCAAGAAAAATGGGAGGCAGCCCATGAATCCATGATCATCCATTAGTAAGTTTTCAAGACTTGGTTTGATCAAAAGACTTCAAAACCAAATCCAAGTCAACACTTTAGTCTTAAAGTGGGATGTGAGGGCCGCCAAGCCAAAAATCATGGAAAATTTGACCCTCTCTAGACAGGACCATTCAAGATCACTACATGTAAACAACACAATGCTTTGAGCTCGAGACTATGGAAGGTGAGCCCTGATGATTCCAGTGAATGGGATCCACCTTAAACCTTTCCATTGAATCTTTTAATATTGTAAATTTTGTACCATATGTATAGTCCCCTTTTTGTCTTTTTCCTTGTTTTTGTAGTGTCGCCCCTTGAATAAGTGTCTTTGGACATGTGTCTCTTGTGGAGACCCTTTTCCCCTTTTTGAAAGTTTTGAAAGGTATTGTACCTTCCTAATTTTCCCAAAGTAAATGATCCTAATGGTCTTTTGGAATAATTAATGAAAAGGATCAGATTGTTAATGAAAAATCTCTTGGGAAATGAAAAATTTGGTGCTAAGGGTCATTCGACCAAAGTGTGTTATATGATGTGACCCAATGTATGTGTGAGCCTTTATTTCGTGTGAGTTGAGGAGGCTATTTGAGGAAAGTTTTGAAGTCACCAAAGCTTCATTCTGAGCACTAAGAGTCTTTTTGCCCCAAGTTCTTGAGTCCCTAGTTTCAAAACCAAGAGATTTTAGTTTTTAGAGCAGCCATGGTAGCTTCCGGCTCCCTACCTCAGCCAAAATCTTACGTAAGACACCCAGTTGCACATCACTCTCTCAACCCAAGGCTAAGATTCCCGACAAAGGAACACAATTCAAGTAATGACACTTCATGGTCACAGATTTTGTGGATGGGGTCTTTGATCCCATCCTCAACAAGAAACCAAAGGCTCTGAGAGAGGTTTCCCATGCCAAGATTCCTAAATTTGGGGGATTTTGAGTCTTTTGGCTCTAGAATTTGGACCTCCACACTCACCCAATACATGGTGCCTCTTGTGCACCCATATCAGAGCTCGTGCAAATGTGTGCACATTTTTTGACCCTGATTCCAACACCATCAAGGGAAAAAACATGTAGGTGGTGATTACACCATGAGCCATCAGGGATATGTTGGCCCTACCCCTATGAAAAATGGCTATTTTTTATGACATGGCCAAACTCCAAGGCATCTAGGCTCAATGCTAGAATAAAGCCACATTCATCAACAAGGAGTTTGATGCAATCAAGATTCAAGTAGTTGAGAACACAAGATTCCCAATCCCACTAAAAATGTTCATGTTGGATTCTCAGGATGCCTGCTCCATGTTGGCATTTATTTTGGCCAAGACTCAGATAGAAATGTCCATGACTGGAAATTGTGGCCCTTTTAGGATGAGATCAATGAAGAAGGACCATGCATATTGGTTTGACTTCTCCGAGGCCATAATAAGCTCTATTTGTGAGTAGTTGGCCTATTTCTCTATTAACTCCACTTTTAGGTACTCTTCCTTTTGTTCCACCTCATTTTGTATCAGAATGCCTAGTTCTTTAGCCAATATATGACCCTGGAACTATGGGACAGAGGTGAACCCTCAAAAGGTCATCCCTAGTGTCCACATGGACTCATGTGTTGTCCCACTCCTCGATGCATATGAGTTTGCTAACCATTTTTTGCACCTCTCTACATGAATTTGACCTAGAAGGGGTCAATAATAGAATGAATGATTTAGTCTGGGCCATCCTTCGGACCCCCTACATCCCTGTGACTATTTCTTTAGGGCCACACATTCAATGATCTAGTTGCATGGATTTGAGATGAATCCTTCATGCTCCCAAGGATCCTCACATTCACGAGTGGTGGGTTTGGAGATAACTAGGTAGTTGGTGCTCCTCGACACAGAATATGACTTCGGCCATAAAAAGAAGGCATTGTTTGACCTCCCTTGAGTAGGGGAGGGAGTTATTATAATTAAACACAAGGTGGAGCATATACTCACACAAAATTTGGCATTTCTATGGCTTCACCTTGATTCAAGATACATGGAGGTATGACCCAGATGGGGTGGATGGCCACACACCTTGTCTCCCGAAACAAAGTCTCAAACTCCTGCCAACATGAGCATAAAGTTTTTTGAAGACAAGAGGTCTCCCCAAGCAGAGGCTCCTTGTATTTTTGTCAAACTGAGTGACATCCACTCCACTATGGGAGTCATTTCATCCAGTCTCATACAAGTATGACCCCATCATAACAATGACCAGGGGCTTGAGGGTGGCCCTCTGTAACAAGGATGGAGAGCATGGAGAAAATAGAAGCCTATTGGAAATATAGGTAGGAAATAGGAAGACTACCCTCAATTTTGAGGTCATGCCCACCGATGAGTAGTGGGAGGAATTTTGGGATGTTGAGCATGGGTCTGATTTAGACAATGAGGAGGAGGATGGAGATCTCAAAGAGTCAGCTCACATGGCCATATGATGGAGTCCTCGGCCCCTCTACACAACAAGTGCCACCACCACCACACCCCCTCCCTCCATTCCTCAACAAGATCCCTGGGCTACATGCCCATGGTTTAGATGACACTAAGCCCTCGGGGTTTGGAGATAGTAGCACAAGTACCATCGACCCAAGCCCATGAGGCTCACCACCACAACATCATTTTTCCCCACGATGACCACGAGTGAAGGTGCCAACCCAGAGCCCTCCAAAGAAGAAGTTGAGGATGGTTGAGGTCTCTTCTTCCTCCACCCCTTCACCTCCTCCCATTCCTCCATCTCTTTCCCCTCCACCTTTCATTTCCTCTATCCGGGGGTGCTCCCATTTTGTCACCCCAACCCAGAATCTTCCTCCCCCCAGCTCCCCTTTCCTACCTCCACCACCCACCACCATTCCCACATTCTCTCCCAGTTTTTTTGACGGGCCCTTCTATGGCTCTCATGACTTCTCAGCCCCCACAACTAGTTATAATCCCCTATGGCCTACTGTCACCAAGGATTCCCATTTGTAGGTGGGATAGTCCCTTCCTCCTCAAATTTTTTGAATCAAGCGAGATGGCCAAAGTGGCCCGAGATAAAAGGAGGGAGAAGAAGAAGAAAAAAGGAGATGGTAATGGGAGATGAGAGGTAGATGTGGTCATTATATGACCATCAACAGAGTTCTCTAACCATCACCAAGATGGTCCCCAATGTCCAAGCCCGCAGAGAAAATGCAACTTGATGATTATTCCATCAGTGTTGTTGTGGTTGACCTTACTCAGTTCGGCCTCACCAGGATAAGGTAAGGTTAATGATGAAGTGAAACAACTTATCATGGTCACCATGGACTATCTCAAGCTCAACAACAAGATGAAGAAAATGGAGGCTAGCCTCCCTACAAACAAAAATATATGGCCCACCTGAATGTCAAAATCAAAGGCAAAGGAAAAGAAATAGAACAACTCCACAAGGAGTTAAAAGAGGTGCATCACAAGAAGCTCTTGCAGCTTCTCAAGCAAAGACTAAAGACATTAGAAGCCAAGTTAGCAACATCCAAAACTATGGCCATTCACTTGATCAGGAGAAAAGGCTCCTTCAAGAGAGAGATGATTCCAAGAAAGTAGAGGTTACCACTTCAAGTGAAGTTGTGTGCCTCAAAAGTGAGAGAAAGGTAGCTTGCAAATGAAGTGTAAGACAACAGAAGATGCGGTCAAGGATTTGACCCAAAAACTAGCTCAACAACCCCAAAAAGGGGGATTGTCATGTTGGTGTAGGGGTTATACACTTCTCTTTGTAAAATAATTACCACCATGGCAAATAGACCTAGGGCCCACACTCAGATTCATATATGATGCACAAATCCTATGTGCCAAATGTGGAATCCTCGGCCTCCACCATCAACAATGTCATATCCACCAAGGTCCTTGAATCATAGATGTTGGTTCAAAAACTATATGACTCTTCAGACTCCACCTTGCAAGGGGCTAGCATTACAGATAGGTGGATGGTCACAACAAAGATTAGTGAGATTCTAAGTTATAACAAGGAAGCTATCAAGTGTGCCAAAATCTCCTGACCCAACTCCAACTAGGGATCAAAGAGAGGAAAACATGCATAGAGGAACTAGTTCAATTGGGATTCCCCTCTCCCTTTCCAATGACTCCACCATCCTATCAGAGGACCAGATCCAACAACTACTGATGGCCAAACAACAAGATAAGACTTGTCTTTCAGTCTTTAAAGGATGACTCTAGCATCACCGAGGTGGAGGCCATTTTGACCCCAATTGTAAAACTGGAGTTCCATCTACACACAATGGTGCAAGATCTCCAGACATTCTCTCATAAGGAGATAATTGAGCTAGATAGAGCTTTTAGGCTCTGCAATGAAGGACTTACCCGATAGAGGCCAAATGGGTTGGGTACCAAGCTACTACTTTAAAGAAATCTTGAGTGGCATCTCTTTGAGCCACATTTTGAAATTTTTTGGTAGGGAAGGATTTCGATTCTTCCATGACTAGCATGGAGTCCCTTGGTGAGTCACCATAACTATAGAATGATTTCTACATTATTTTGGGGCTCTTCCATTTTTGTTATCTTTTGTCACCCCGACCCTTTTTCCTTTTAGTGTTTTTTTTTTTTTTTTGGGACTCAATTTTTCCTAAGTATGGAACTAGATGGAGGGTATCCACGTGTCCCTTTGGCACATTTTGGAGAAAGCACAAAGAATCGGGAGCCTTCAAGTAGTGAGAATTGACCACGTGGCTAAAGCATGGCAAGGCAGCCCAAGTGGGCTGAAAAGTCAAAGATAAAGGAGAAGAACACAGTAGCCTCCACATGTCACCCAGGCACAGATTCAAAAAGAGAGAAAAAAGAGAAGCCCCAAAACCATGCGAGGTCTCCATGTGTCATACAACAAGGCAACTACCACCATCAAAAGGACCAACTAAAGAAGTAAGAGGACTCGAGGTTTGGTGATTGAATGTGATCTCGGGGTCCCAAAGCATGTAGTTGAGATTTTCTCCCAAGGTCAAAGATCACGTAGGTAGAAACTAAATGCGGATGGTGGGATTCTTGATTGAGAGGTGTTGGAGCAAGAGCCATGGGGTCTATAAGAGAATGTTCTTGTGTAGTAAGTAAAAAAAAGAAAATAAGTTCCAGAGCTCTAGAGAAGAGAATTTTAGGTTCATTCTATTGTGTTCATTGGCCTTAGTAACAAGGCTCTATTGTAAGGAAATGTTGTAATTTGTGCCATTTTGGCCTTATGTATTGTTTTTTCTCTATAAATAAGAGTTCTTTTCTATGCACTAAAAATTTTGCAATATTTTGTGTCCTTTGTTTCTTCTGTTTGCTTTTAATTAGTTCTTGATGAATGTTTAAATATCTATCGTGTTACATGCCCTTAGATATTTTACATAAATCTGTTCATTGTGCACGTGATTATGTTTTAGTTTCATCTCAGCCTTTGATGGTCTGAAATATCTTGAAATAGTTGATCATGCTCGATGCTCTTCAACTAATCTAGTAGTTATTAACATGTAGAGAATTTTCCTCCAAAACATGTAGAATCCGTTGATAATCCCGAGACTCTTACAAAATCTTGCAACTTCATTCATCAACTTAGAAATTTATCCTTTAAAATTATTCGATATTACTGTGCTTAAATAACTTCCATGCAATATCCATGGTGCATGAATACTCTTGAAGACATCTTAAACATATCTCAAGAACAAATAACTCAACAGAACCATGTCAACTAACTCACATACCTAAAAAGCATCAAATCTCCTTGTCTTTGATGGTCTAACCATGTCATCATACAAATGATTGACTTGTTCTTCATGAATCTAAACTCCTTGAATCATGATAATACCTGCAACATCTTTAAGAGTGGTTGAAATCCTTCAAGAGCATAAAAGACATACCTTAACACCATGAAAGCACTCATACTTAAAAAAAATCAGCTTCCCCTTCTAATGATGCTTCATATGGATGATTATGTCTCTAAGAAGCCTAGTAGAGACATATTTCTTCATAATGATTGTAGAAGAGTGACTTGAAGAGGTCCCAAGCCATCTTGGACACCTAAAAATAACCTCTTTATCCTTGCTTCTAATCTACACTCTGAGAAATTCCTTGATTTGCATCCATATAACCTCTTGGTGGAACCCTATTGTTCATTCTTGGCTCCCATATATTGCGTTGTCTTCTATCATACATTCTAAGACCTTGAAAACTCATGTTTTTATTTAAAGAACCATAACAATCTCTTGCAATATGACCAACTGTATTGCAATTATGGCATACAATTGAACTCCAACCTTTAGTGCCTTCATTCTTCCAATTCTAATTTAAGGGTTCATATAAACAATACCTTGCAGTATGACCTTTCTCATGATAATTGTAGCACATCAAATTCTTTGATTTCTCACTCCTACTATCCCTCCATAGGTGGTCATCTTTAATTAACCTTCTACACTCCTTTTCCCTATGTCCAAATCCATTACAAGTGAAACAATAACCATTAAATGATCTTTCATACCTTGAAGCATTAGGCTACCTAATTGACTTTGTCTTCACAATGTGTATGACATATTTATCCTTTTTTCTTCCTTGATTATTGGTCCTTCAACTTCCTTTCTTGTAACACTATCCTCTTGCATTACCTCTTTTCCTTTGAGGTCATATTTAAACCCCAAACCTATCTTGTCACCTGCAGATTTATGATTTCTCAATATGTCATCAAGAGTCTTGGTGCTTTTCTCAAATTTTGAAATGATTTAGCCATATTGACAACATCAAACAAAACTCCCTTAAGAATAATCACCTCTTCTTTATTAGATTACAAGCTTAGATTCATGGATCTCATCTACATCTCTAACCTTTTGATTGTCTCATCTAGATTTTTGTCTCAACCCAATGTTTTCCCTCTTGGTATTGAATTTTTGCCTCATACCCCTTAACTTGAGTTATTTTCAGCATGTTTCAATATAGATTGGACACATACCAATTCAGTCTCAAGATCATCATCTTCTTCTTCAAATTCCTTGCAAGAATATGATATGAAATCACCAAAAATGTGGATCCATCACTTATAGACCTCATGGAATCCTTGGTCATGAACAAGACCTCATCACCTACATATTCATGATCTGATTCAAATTTAGAATCTGAAACACCATCACTACTACTTAGTTCATATGGAAAATCCTATTCCTTTGAGTAGAAGCTCTTCTTATACTTCTTGTTATCAAACCTTTTGAAATTCTTATTGTCTTTTTCAAACCTGTGAGTCTTCTTGTCTTCATCATACTCATGCTCATCATCATATTCACTCTTGTGCTTGTGAGGGCATTTGATAGAAAAATGACCTATTTTACCATAGTTAAAGCATTTGAAAGGAAGATTTTCATTATACTTACCTAATCTAACCTTCAAGTATTCTAGAAATCATAGTAAAGAGTTCTTCATCATCAATCTCAAGAGTAGAACCATCATCCTTAGCTTTCTTTCCCTTTGTCTTCTTATCAATCTTGAAAGACATCTCCTTCTTAACTAGGTTTGAATCATCAACCCTCATCTTATAGGAAGTCAAAGTTCCATGCAACTCATTCATCATCAAAAGAGTCAAATCCTTCGCTTCCTCAATGGAAAAGACTTTAGATTCAAATTTAGGATTTAAATATATTAGTGCCTTTTGTACCACCACTTGTTCCTTTACTTTTTCACCTAGACCTTTCATGGTGTTGACAATCTTGTCAAATATAAGAAAATATGCAACAATGGATGCTTCTTCCCTCATCTTTAAGACTTAAAATTGCTTTCTGAAAATTTTTAGCTTAGTTATTCTTACCTTGGAATATCCTTCATAAAGGCCCTGAAGTTTCTTCCACATTGATTTTGCTGATGTACAATGCATAACCTTCACAAGTTTAGGTTCAGCTATACCACACATGATTGCATTCATTTCCTTGGAGTTGTCACTACTCGTCTTGTTGTCAGTAACAATTATTGGGGAGTTGATAGAGTTGTATACCGATCCAACATAGATTTCCAAATATCAAACCTTAAGGACATGATGTGATTCCTCATCCTTAGACTCCAAAAAGCATATTTTATCCCATCAAACAAAGGTGCCTTACTGCAAGAAGATCCATTCTTTCAACTCCTCATTTTAGTGCTTCAAAGGGTCTCCTTTTAAGTGATTAAACTTCTCCAAATGGACCTTCTTTAATAACAATTTTTAGAAGCACAATGGACTGAGAGGGGGTGAATCATCCCTTCAAAACCTTAAATAATTTAAATTAACTTGCATACAATATTTAACATTCAACCATGCATTAATGTAATCTTAACAACATGAAACAACTATCCACAAGATCATAACCATTAAAGAGTACACAAGAACACAAGTTATAGGTGGAAAAAAATCAAGGGGAAGAAAAACCACTTAAAATTTTGATTATATTACTCAAACCAAAAGACTTACATGAATATGACTCATCACACAAGATTTGTTTAGTGAGGCACCAACCCCACAAGGAGCACCAACCCCTAAAAACCCTTGTTGATATTACTAACAAAAACAACTCATGTGAATATTACTCATCACAAAAGTTTTTATCAAAAGACCATCAAGATATGCTGCCAACACACAACTAATAATGATCACAAGATTCAACTCTTCAAACACACCTTATCCTACTTCGCTCAAACATGGAATGATTTGGAAAATAAATCTTACACACTATCTCTTCATCACTCCTTATAGATTTTCACACTCTCTCAGCTCTATTTTTATTCCTTTGAATCACTTTCACTCTCTCACCTAGCTCGCACTTTTTCCCTCTCTATCAACTAGTTTAATAATGAACTCACACATGCACTTTTATACATGAGTCAACACAAAAGCATAACATAAATAAGTCATTACCAAAGAGGTCAGTCATACCAACATCAAATGACATCTACAACATCATATAAAATCATGATAAGGACCCATGTATGTCGGAAATGCACCAAGAGACAAGACAAGCCCAAAATGGCCTAAAACCCCAATACCAAGCTCACCAAAGACTTCAAACACTTCATCAAGATTTTTGAAGCCTCCAAAGGCTTCACACATTTCAAACATAACATATCATCATCATCAACTTGATCAAGAATCTCTGCATTATTCATTTTCTTCATTTCACTCTCAAGTAGGATTGTTTCTTACTCAAAACAAGCACTTCCAAGAACCAATTTTCAACAATAGAGCTCAAGATAACTCCAAATACAATCAACTTTGACATGTAACCACTCATTGGAAATCCAATGACCTCTAGAACACATCCTATCATGATAGAACTCATGAAACATAATGAAAATGAATCAAATTCTCTTCTTCAACAAACTGAATTGTCCAAGAAACAATTTTGGAAACTCAACTGATTTGCACCCATTTAATAGGAACAAAATTCATCCCTCTCCACTATCAAATTGATATATAACATCATATAAGACAAATCATTTGCCTTTACATCCATCCTCTCACAAAAGAAGTGTTGTCTTGAACCAATCGGCAAACTAGGTCAACTCATGACCTCAACCATGCCACCTCAGTACACTTTATGAGCTCAACAAAAACATGAAACTTGTCACATGAGATGTTAAAAACACCTCCAAGGACATTGGAATTCATCAAAATCTCACAAACGCTCAAGCACTTTCATTTTCCAAGACAACTAAAACTGCCTTTTTGGCCTAAAAACTAATCTTCAAAGATAGGTAACACTTTTCACTCTAGGACATAACCCATGACTTGATACTATCATAGACATGTGGTAAAAATCCTAGGATTTCATAAATGGTAATTTAGTCAATAGGTTCAATGGACATCTTTTGCACAAACTGAAAATATTCAGAAATAAGCATTTTTGAGTGGGGCCCACATATTGTCATAAGCTATAAAATAACTCATTGTAAATATATAGGAGTCCTCTACAACCTCCAATCATCATATGTGCAAAAAAAATATATTTTAGGCACCTAGCAAGAAGATATTCTCCATCGCTAGCAAACTAGGGTTTCAAAGCCATAAAAGTGACTTACCTTCTTAACGATTGTTCATAAATGTTTGGGCCTCATTTTACCTCATCACATATATGGGATATTATTAACTATATGCCCCAACATGCCTAAAAGTATAATCTCCCCATGAAAACCTTACACATTCCAACCATGATCATTTCTCTCACTTCAAGTTGGAAAACATGCTCTTAAGAACCCTGTTTTGGTCTAAACCTCATATCTTGCAAAATTCTCATCATGGAAACCTGAAATTTTTCTCACACCTCTAGTATAGCCCTTTGTATCATATACAATCATCACATTTCCACAAATAGGTCTGCATCTTCTCAACCACCATGACTTGCATGACTAGGCCTTATGGTTTTGCATGTTCTAGGCCATAATAAAGTGAACCAACACTACAAACAAGCATGAAACCTCTGAAAATTGTCTCTACATGATGAAAAAACATGACATACCTTTTTATGTGTTTCTAAGAGCTCACACGCACCTGTAAGTGGCTATCATGCCTTATTAGGCCTCAAAACCCTAGGATTAGGTATAGTTTGAACCTAGACCAAGTACGCAAACATCATAAATCTACTTCCAAAATCTCAAAAGGAACTAACATGCTTGATACAACATTTCACACACCCCTTCATGATTCCATGAGATCACATATCTCTACACCTCACTCTCATGCTCCATTTGGCCTCTAAACACCTAGACTAGGTCTAGATGAGCACCTGCAATTGAGTCTTCAACCTATACCTACACTCTGAAACTCATGTGAGTTCCTCAACACACTCCTATCATGCTATCCATGCCTCTACCATGCTCCTCAATCCATCATGCAACTCTATTCACCATGCTCTATCACCTAGGCTAGCTAGGTCACCTGATTAGCCTACTATGCCAATCTATTCTTGTCAGTGTCCACTCTTTCCACCACGTCACATCTTGATTTCCCATGTCACATTAAAACCATGCATCATCTAACACTCTTAGATCATCCTCTTTGTCATTAGTGATATTTTACATTAATGAGAACATCCTAACTCACTCATGTCAACACACACACTCGCATCATTCGAGTACCAATGCCTTAAATTCATTCAAAACATCCAATTATATAGGCATCATGATGATCCTAATCCATACGAAATTTTTGTACCTTTCCCCAATAAGCCCTTGTGCATTCCCACTTCTCATACAATGCATAGTGTTCCATACCCTGAGTTCTTTGGCTAAAGTTTTGAGTTTAATGTCACTCTTTCCACCTCTGATAATGTTGAGCCTAATGAACTAAAAAACATATTTAACAAAACCATCTACCACAATCCATCATTGATCGCCTTCCTCTTATTCTTTCAGCTCATGACTAGTTTCCTCTCATATTAGAATATGAGGAGCCTCGTTGTCTTGCAATCAAAACCTTTGTAATCTTAAGGAGGACCTCTTTAAATGTAATGAATTCAAGATTTCCAAACTATTTCATAATTGTCCATCTCTTTCCCCTAGCTCTTTCAAGTAAATGGGGAATCTCTCGACAAATAGTCTTCTTTCAAAACTATTACCCCTAATGACACTACATGAAACATTCTTCCCTCCTATGGTGATGATTATATAAAGTTATAAGCATGGTCTAGATACCTCAATGCAATCCATTATGAAATGATCTTCGATAAAATCTATGCATGTAACCACACTACAAAAATGACACTTCTTTTGGGGCATCTCACAATGCCACTTCTTTCACCACACCATATCTTGAGGAATCTCATAATTAACACCCTATATTTAAATCAGAAATTCAACTCCAAGAAACCTTCGAAGAATAACCTCTCTTTTATAACATTCTTGAAATTAACTACTCCATCAACCTATTATTTTACTCTAGTTCCATCTTACTTTGGTTTATACGGCCGTTGCTTCCTAACTTGGATATGTTGGTAATTTATCTCTCTTTAGGCCTACTAACTCCATGGCATCATGTCCTAGTTAGCACCTTTATCACACATTATCATCCTTATAGATTCTACCAACTATTTTTTGTGATATTCAATATTGTTATCTGTCTCTCGACTATACCTTACATAACCTCTTAGCTTGGTGATTTATGTCTTATTTTACTAAATATCTTCTAGTGTTTCCTTTTTGTCTTTCTTATCCAAGATTCCAAGTAGCTATTATGCCAGCCAAAAGAAATCTGAGTAACACCGGTTAGTAAGTATGAGGTAGGTATATTTCATTTAGCACTTCATTACTTCATTTCAGCTTTACTTTCAACATTTTATCTATATGGGGTTTTACTTTGACCATATAGCTCATGAACCATAGCTATATAGTTATGTAGCAAGTAAGCAACTATTTTAAGAAAGGAAATATTTATAGAAGAAAGAAGTAATAAAACACAAGGAAGAAATGGGGAAGATGTGCAACCCAATCAATAAATAACAAAGTTGATTGCATGCACATAGAAGAAACCAATAGATATCAACACACAAAATTATAAGCAAAGGTAGCTCCAGATCTAGATCTAAAATAACACAAAGTTTATTTAAAGATCTAAGATAGAAAGCTAAAAACAAATTGCACCGTGACACAAAGTTCTCCTAAACCTCGCTCCTTTATATTCATTTTTTTCAAGTGGCTATTAGGGTTTCGACACAAAGTCTAGAATACAAGAATGCTGCTTACAAATTCTGATTCTTAACCCGAAGGTTCTTCCTCTACTTATAGAATGTAAAGGGGCAATTACAAGTTAGAAGCTTTTAGTTGAACTAGCACACGTGGAAGTGGGAAAAGAAACAACTAGCAATCTCCCTCCGGAATTCCTCTTTCGCATGACATGCATGATTTTCAGAATCGAAAATAGAACCTTCTATTTTGCACGCCCGCCACCTATCTCCAAGTAGTTGACTTTTTAAAGTAATGGATTTTAAACCAATCACTTAAGTTGCATAATTTAATTGATCGCTCAATTATTTTGTCGAGGAAATAAGAGAAAGAAGAAGAAAGAGGAAAGCTACAGTCTTGTCCTTTTTCATATTCTACATGCAGTTGATTCAAACTGGATCTGGAAGCAAACTGGATCTGGAAGTGACCTAGAAGCACTGGATCTGGAAGCAAGTGACTATGATTTGCTTGTGGGTATTGCCTTTGACATGTCTTCTTTCTTATCCTTGAAATTTTTGCAGTTCTTCTCCAGTACATGCATCAGTGCAATGTTCGCCGTAAATAACTCATCATTTTTATTTTTAATTACATATGAGCAATTAAAAATTCTGGAAAGCACTCCGGGTGAATGCAACTTCAATGAAGGCTTCAACTGGAAGATTGGAAGCACATGCACAAGATCCTGGAAGGAATTTTCCACGCACTGACTTCTTCACGGGCTACGTTCGAAACAAGAGGATGAAGCCTTTGTGCTGGAAGCTTTTGCAATTATGAGATTTGGATCTGGATTTGGGCCTATGATGTCAGCAAATCTAGAAGTAATGTATGATGCTGCTGAGCTTTCTTTTTCATCCCGCTTTGCCATCGCTAGAGCAATCTTTTTCAAAACAATTCTTTTTCTTCTTACTCGGCCGGAATTCTTCAAAACTAGTGTAGATCTAGATAATTCTTTAGATTCAGAGGATATATTCAATGTATTGGACATTGATTCAAGCTCCCTTTCTTTTGTAAAGCACCTGTAACGAATTACTATAATTAATTCAGACAAATATGGCAACCGGACCATGAACAGTAGATTTTAATCATAAAAATCTGCATAATTCAACCCGCTTAGCCCAAAATTTGATGTTTTATTTGCATGTAAATCAAGCATGAATTTTACCAACTTCACCTGAGCACCTGTATCACTCATGCAAACAATTATCCAGACACAAATCAACCTCCTTCAACCTATGCGCCAAAATTGGAAGCTTTCAACATTAATCTCACCTTCTTCTGAGTAAAAATCCTCTCCAAATGGGGCGCACTTTTCCTCTGGGCTGCACTTCTCTGCCTGTGAATTAATTAATTCATCCATATGGCAGCCCCTACTTATATAATTTTCACCATTCTATAATTAATTAATACCTTTCATATTCGGCAATTAATTAATTAATTAATAAGCTTCACTCTTCAAATGGGGCGCCTATTATTTTGTGCATGTTCATGGCTGCCATTAAATAAATTAAATTTATTTAATTTTAGACTTCTGCTTCCAGTTAACTCAAGCGTCACAGTATGCTTTGACCTTAGCCACTGAAAATAAGAATTAATTAATTCATTTAATACTTAAAAAAGTATTATTTTTCTCCCAAATGGGGCGCACTTTTTGACATGAAGGGGCTGCATTAAATAAATAATAGTTATTTAATTTTAGAACTGTCTATTTCAACTTCCTTCGTCCACTTCCCTTTGTTGACTTTTCCACGAGCCCGGGCGCTAAAATTGGGTGTATAAATATTAACAAATATTTATTTAATGCATTATTATTCGCCCAAGGTGGGTTGCACTTTTTGGAATAAGGAATTTCTATTTTTAAAAGTGAGATGACAATGGGATTATTTACCCTGCAAGGCAGCCCTTAAAATCCCATGATTCACTTAAGTGATTTTGAATTTCATAATGAGATTATTTACCCTGCAAGGCAGGCAATAAAATCCCATGATTCACTTAAGTGATTTTTCTTTTATTCCACAATGGGAATTTTTACCCTGCAAGGCAGGTAAGAAATTCCCGCCTGCCTGTTGCCTCTAATTTTTCCATTGTGACTTAAGTGGCGTTGCTCCCATGGGAAAAAGTACCCCGCTAGGCAGGTACAAAATTTCCACCTGCATGCTGCTTCCAAAAATCCTATGATCCACTTCAAACCCCATTTTTCCAAAAATGCGACCAGCCTAGAAGAAGCTTTTTGTTGCACGACTTTGTCTTTTCCAAGAGAACCAGATCTTCGATGGCGAATTCATTTCGACACAATGTGTATATGTGATCTCCGGATACTCCTGTGGTAAGAATCGTGCCAAACCGGTAAAGGAATTGATCCAGAGAAATTTCAGAAAATGAAACGGAAAAACACAAAAACGTAAAACGCTAGAAGTTACATATAAAGCTCAGATTCATTCTGGTTAAAACCCTATTGGTATCTGGAATAACGATATATACGATCACAATAGGGTTAAACCGAGCACAAATTACCTCAAACGGGCTCAAAATAATTAAATGCAAATTTCCCACAGAAAATCCTGACGACGAAATATAACAATTTTGGGCATCCGGGTATTTGGTGAAAATGGCTAATATGGCTCTTTGGGAATATCTTGACACTATACAAGAACCTTCCTCGCAATAAAACACAAAATGACCCATTATTTTAAAAGTACGAATTTTTTTCAAATAGGGAGTCTCGATTTCGGGATGAAACTGGAGACACCATATTACTTCCATTAGATTTATGTACGCATTGGTTGTTTCCCTCTCTAGTTAAAAATCTAGTTAGATACCTATCTTTATCTTAGTTGATGGCCTTGGTAACCTATAATTATCCTATGGCCTAGGGCCACCATCCTCTAGATTCATGATTTGAGCACTCCTTAAGCTTCTTTGTATCTTAGATTGGATCCTTATATTTGAGAACCCAACTAGAACCTCTTTTTTACCCGGGATACACTTTTTTTTTAGCGAGTTTGAGATGTAGAATATGGGCATTCTACATTACTTCCTTAGTTTAGAGATTATGCACTTTGAATATAGTATCTTTCATAACCCACAAATTCCTTAGATCCCGTGAAATGATTTCATATATCCAATTGTAAACCCGAACCTACACCTTTTCAATTTTGGAGTCAAACTCACAACAAAGTGTTTTACACCCTTGGTTGATGTTACTTTGTATACACAACTAGCCGGTAGCCTCATCTCTTGACTAATAACCACCTTAACACCTCTATTTCTATTGATAGGGTTTCTCACTTCATGCAAGAACTTAATGAGCTTCATTGGAAAGTTGCTAAGAAAATTCTTTGTTATATAGTTTGGGCACTCATACACATGGTGTTTATTATGAGCATATTCTCCTACATAACCGGTAGGCTATATACTAACCTTAATAGGGCAAGTGATGTTGATGATAAAAATTTACATTTGGCTATGTTATTAACATTAATGACAAAAATCCACATTTGGCTTTGTGTTCTATCTTAGCTCAAGTCCTATTATTTGGTTAGTAAGAAGAAATGTGTCATCGCTTTCTTTCTTCTATAGAGATAGAGTGTTGAGGAGAAATCAATTCCAATACAAAGATTATTTGGATCAATTAGATCTTATTGGAGTTTTACATTGAGCAATCTCATCCTACTATCATTTGGTGTGACAACTATGGAGCTCAAAATTTACACTCTTTCTTGAATCAACATGAGAAACTCAGGATTTTGAGGAAACATGGGATTGTCTCCAAGTTCAGGACTTGCTTTTGAGAAAACCTTCGGAGAAGGTTGGATCCTCTACAAATTCCTAATGTTAAAACTACTCTTAGTGCTGGAAATGAAACTATCTAATCCAACTCTAACAATCCAAGGGACCAGAGGAAGAGAGAGATGCATTAAAGGGGAATCCTAAGATAAAAAGGTGGGGATATTACTAAAGAAAGGGGATGAAACACTCTCTATGGGGGAAAATGAGAAGGAAATGAAGGAGGATGGGGCGATAAACGTGCCACAGATCTAGAACTACAATAAACATCTTTCACGTAAAAAACAACAATAATGGAGTTTGCATGTGAGAGAGAGAGATGCACAACACACCACAACCGCAAAAGAAAGGTTAGGATGCAAGTAAAATGAGATAAGACATATAATAACCAAAAAATAGATTTTATTGCTTGAGATATGCATAGTCCATTACAATGAAGTGGAAGAAGGCAAGAAAACACGTAGAAGATGGAAAAAATTAATATCTATAGCTCATATCTGCTCCTACAACCATTTTGACATGGTTCCTTTACAAATTGAGAGGATCCATCCTCTAGAAATGAGCCTCATTCTACAATATATGAAAACGGGAAGAAAAAGGAGGGAGAAGAGAGAAACTCAATTTTTGCATTCAACCACCAACAACATGCATTAAATGTATAAAAACCATGATGGGCACCCCTGCAAGACCATTCCTCACGTTACTTTTCTTGTAGGGGAAGGAACGAGCACCATACTTCATCAATGTAGGTGGTTGATCCATTTGCAATTGTGCATCAAATCCCATACTTTTTCCCCATTTTCTCCCACCAAATTCCATTAATTACTAAAATAAATGATACCAAATTGAAGGGCTCAAGGAGACCTTTCCAAAAAGACTAATTTTGCATGAATGGAGCTTTGAATCGAAAGATATGGCCATTAGAGATTTGGTATATGAGGGAACACATGACATGTGGCATCATTTGATTAGCGCGCAAGGACCGCCAGATGCTTACAATATGCCTACATTGATGAAACATGTCCTTTTCAAATTGGCCGCCGACTACCGCTGACTCGACTTTGATAATGTGCCACATGGCATACTTTGATTCAAAAGGGGTTTCAGATCCTTAACCATAGACACCACCTATTTTTCCTCCACGTGTCACGTTTTAGTTGGAGCGAGGACCGGGTATCGATTGCAAGAGTAGGGAGTCGAACCGAGGGTTCATACTCATATGACCATATAATGATACGAGGGAAGCCCGTGAGCCTCGCAAAGGAAGGCAACACGCCTCGAGATGTGGAAGCATATTACAAGTGGGCAAGTCAAGTTGTTAGGATGTCGTCGAGCCGTGAAGACCGATACTAAGTAAGGTGGGTTTCAGGAGAGGTGATGCACATTGCATCACACATGGGACCTACATTGGTGTGAAAAAAACCCGCTAACCCAAAAAGGAAGGTCACGGGGCTTTGGGGTCTACTTTGTAATTTTACATCCGCACAATCTTTTTTTTCGGTGGTTTTTTTCAAAGTTCTATGTGTCTAAGAAAACCCATGGGACACTATACTTTGAAAACATGTGGTATTCAAATTCTCTTCTTTTTGCCAGGATTTATCTTCCTAATGATGTGAACTAGAAGGAATGTCATGCAACACTAAACTCCGATGAATTACGCCTAAGTGCATGTGTTTATTTCTTTGCCCCATGGATTAGGAGAACCTATGGAACACTAAGTTCCTGCATTTTGCGGGAGGCTAAGTTAGTCTTTCTCGGCTTTCTTGAGAAAAGATGGATAAGTCCATTTCGACGAGTTATTCAAAATTATAGGGGGTGTAATTTTGGATAACAGTTAGGAAAATTTCATGGAATATTTGCCTTCTAACTATGAGGACCAGTAGCCTTGAGCATACATTGGACATGGAGTCAAGCCCGAGACACTTTTAAACTAATCTGAACTTAAAATTCTTATCCTTCGAACCCAAATGAAGTAACATTTAAACTTAGCATGGTCCAATCTACTCGAATTGATAGGTGGAGCTTTGGATAACACTTAGAAACTTCTTTAACCATCTGATTTTGCCATGAATTGAATTCTTCAACATCAACAAAGGCCCATAAAACTATGTACCAAGATGGAAAATCATACATGCCCAAAATGCAACATGTAGAGCGTGCATAAGCACTTGTTTTGCAATAAACAAACCCGCCTACCCTATTCTAACCAAAGCGAAATGAAGCTAAACAAAACTTGAGACAGTTGTGAGAAGTAACTTCCATTTCTCACAAAATTAAACCATGTAATTGATTTTGCAGTGGACATGGTCTTTAATGAGAGTGGAAAACTATTTAAAAAAATTGTATTAGCTAAAAATGAACAAATACCTATTTTAGTTGCTCTGTATTTAGATTTGAGAGGAATTGTAACTAACATTTGCTGCTTTGATGATCATCCTCATGCTATGAAGTGAACATGACAAATGGAAACTTTGATATTGGCTCTACACTAGCCAGGATACTTGTTAGGGCAAGGCCCGATCCCTATGTTTTACCCATTTCCTTTGCTTTCCTCTTGATAGTGGATGTTTGCAACCTGATTTAGGATTGATATTGTTTTCTCTTGCATAAACATCCCTGTTTCCACCCCTGTATTCTCATGCTCTTCTTCCTCAAACAAGAAGCTAGAGAGCTCAAACTCATCCTCCTTAAAAACTTGAGACCCCTCTTGGTTCATTGCAGTAACTAGTGATGCTCTTGGTGTATCATTGCAATCCTCTAAAAGTGCAGCAAGTTCTAAACATGCAAAGCAATGAGGATCATTGCATTCAATTGTAACATCTTGCTCACTTGGAATCCCTTCTTCCTCTCTTTCTTGGATGGCACTAGTGTTCAAAAACACTTTCTCTTCCCCTCCAATTCCAATCTGATTGTCCTCCAAATATGTCTGATTCTTCTTGAAATTCAACTCCTTTTGCACATTTTGAACCTTCTCATCTTCCCAATCAAAATCAGACCAATCTTCAACAAATATGGAGTTATCTTCTTTTGTGAAACTGGTTGGAGATGAGACATAAGGGGCTGTTGATTTGTTGCATGCTTGGGCAGAGATGTTTGGTGCTCAAGAAATTTGATTTGATCAATTGGAGAAGCCAAATGATCCTCCAAAACATGCTCCCTACTATGTTGATCTTCCTCTCCAAAACAACTATATGATTTTGCGTAGAAACTTCATGGGAGTGTTATATGGGCTGCTCCTTCTCTCCATAAGCATAACAAACATCCTATTATACCAACATTGTAGGATAACTTGGTTTAGTGAGTGTTGGGTAGAAGGTAGGGACAACATGTGGAATACCACAACTTTTAAAAACATTAGTGCAAGGTTTAAGAAAGTTGGGTAATGCCTGGATGGAGATGGGAGGGAGTTTTGCAAAGCATAAGGAGTGCTTTGGGCATGATAAACTTGTGGAGCATCAAATAAAGGACAAGGAAGCAAAGGATCTTCCTGTTTTTGGAAAGGAATAATGGATTTTTCATTTTTAGCACAAGGGGAAGGAAAATTTTGAGATGGTGAGGGAAGAATGACAACAATGGGGATGTGTCTCCTTTGTCCAAGCCTAAATGAGCATATTCTTAGCTTGTGGTGTAATGGAAAAGCTTGATGAATACTGTTGCCTCCTAGGGATTGAACTAATACAGGTAAATCACCATCAAAGGACCTCAAATAATACAAGAATGCCATACCTTGTGAGGGTTTGAATTCTTGAGGAATTCTATGTCAAGTCCTTGTAAATATGATGTTGAAATTAGAGATAAAATCATTGGAGCTTTCTATATTTTGTTGAGGTGTTCCATGAGGGAAATAAAATCTACATTCTCCTTGAACCGATTGTCCAATTCTTCTCTCAACTGATCCCATATGGAAATGGATTGTACAGCCAAACTAATGTATCAATATATTTCTCTACCTCTGAAAGATGAAACAAGAAGTTTGAGGCAAATATTCTCTTCTTTGATGTTATGAATGACACAATGGTTTGTTATATCTTGAATGTGATCAATAGGAGATTGCTCTCCATTTCCATAGAAAAGAAACAAGTGTTTCGTGGCTATTTTGGGGATATCATCCCATTGCCACAAATGAAGGGGGCTAAAACTGAAATGGGAGAAATGAAGATCTCTTTGGAGAGCCATGATAAAATAGGAGCATGAAAATGAATGAGAGGATGTGGGAAGAGGTCTAAAACTTGAGATAATGAGTTGTTTGGATTAGCGGAGTTGCCAAATGTGTTAATAAATGCCTCCAAAGCCTAGATACCACCAAGAACACATCAGCGTTCCTGGTATGAAGTTCTAAAGTGCTTCAATCTTGACCCATCGGGCATGCTAGAATTGTTGAGCTCAAAATCGCACCCGAGCTGAATCAACATGAGAGACTCAATATTTTGAGTCAAAGCATCGAATGTCTCCAAGTTGCGGGACTTGCTCTTGAGACAAACCTCCAGAGAAAGTCGGATCCTCTACTAATTTCTAAAGCTAAAAATACTCCTACCACTAGAAATACAACAATATAATACTACTCTATATCAATCTAAGGGACCAGGGGAAGAGAGATATGCATGAAAGGGGAATCCTAAGCTAAAAGGGTGGTGATAACACCAAAGAAAAGGGGATGAAACACTCTCTATGAGGTAAAATTATAAGGAAATGAAGGAGGGGTTAGACAAACGTGCCACAGATCCAAAAGCGCATTAAACCTTCTTTTCATATAAAACACAACAATAATGGAATCTGCAAGTGAGAGAAAGATGCACAACACACCACACTTGCAAAAGAAAGACAATGATGCAAGTAAAACGAGCTAGGGAAGAGAATAGCCACAAAAATATTTTATTGCTTGAGATATGCACATTTTATTACAATGAAGTGGAAGAAGGCAAGAAAACACATAATGATGGCCAAAATGAAGATCTATAGTTCATATCTTCTCTTCGCAACCATTTTGACATGAAGCCTTCACAAATTAAGAGGATCCATCCTCTACAAATAAGTCACACTCTACAATATATAGAAAATGGGGAAGAAAGATGAGGGAAAAGAGAGGAAAACTCAAATTCCTTCCTTCAACCACCAACAACATGCATTAAAAGTCTTAAAACCATGATGGGCGCCCCTGCAAGACCATTCCCCACGTTACTTTGCTTGTAGGAGGAGCACCATACTTCATCAATGCACATGGTTGAGTTGTTTGCAGAATCGCACATCAAATTCTTGACTGCTTTTTCCTATTTTCCTTCGACCAAACATCGTCATTTACTCGAAATGAATGAGACCAATTGAAGGGCTCAAGGAGACCTTTCCAACAAGACCAATTTTGCATGATTTGGATCTCTAAATTGAAAGATATGGCCATTAAAATATTTACATTATAGGAGAGCAAGCATGGCATGTGGCATCCTTTGATTGGCCATGGGGACCACTTGTGTGCTTGCAATCTACCTACGTTGATGAAACATGTCCTTTTCGTGAGTGGTTGTTGACTACCTTCCGACCGCCTTTGACAATGTGTTATGTGGCATGCTTTGATCGGTGCGGGGTTTTAAATCTTTGATCATGGGGCCACTTGGTTTGCCTCCACGTGTCGCATTTTGGTTGGAGCTGAAATCGGGTATCAAATTGCAAGAGTGTGGAGTTGGAGTGAGGGTGCATGCTTGTATGACCATGTAATGATGCAAGGGAAGCCCACAAGCCCATGAAGGAAGGCAACAGGCTTGGAGATGTGGAAGCATGTTGCAAGTGGGCATGCCAAGTTAGGATGTCATCTAGCTGCGAAGCCCGATACTAAGGAACGCTGGTTTCAGGTGCGGGGATACACATTGCATCATGCATGGGACATGCACCGATACGAGAAAAACCTTCCAACCCGAAAAGGAAGGCCACAGGGCTTTGAGGTCCACTTTCCAATTTTGCATCTATGCGACCTTTTCTTCATGGTGGTTATTTTCAATGTTCTCATGGGTGTGAGAAAGTCGGGACACTATACTTTGAAAACATGTGGCATTCACATTCTCTACCTTCTCGCCAGGATGTATGTTCCTACTGATGCGAACTAGAAAGAATGTCGCATAACACTGAACCTGATGAATTCCTCCTAAGTGCCTGTGCTACTTATTTCTTTGTCCCGCAGGTTAGGAGAACCAGATAACATTAAGTTTCGCATTCTGTAGGAGGCTAAGTTAGTCTTCCATTAATTTCTTGAGCAAAGATGGCTAAGTCCATTTCTGATGAGTTATTCAAAATTACAGGGGGTGTAATTTTGGATAACAACCAAAATGCCATCCACATCTAGGAATCCTACGTAACATTAGGGCACAAAACACAATTAGGTCCACAAGCAATATATTCGCATCTAATTCAAAAGCACTTTTTTATCTCTATTTTTTTCACACATGGTTTGCAAGTGGCAAACATATTCACTAAACCTCTCACTATGCCTAAGTATGTTCCTCTACTAGTAGTACTAGAGGTGAAGGAATTTTTCCTTCGAGTTAGGGAAAGGGGGAATTTGAAGCCTCCTTCCTTGTTGACCATATTGTACATGGGTACTAGATAAGACCTTGTTTCGAGACCTATATCAAAAGTTGAGCCTACAAGATTGTAGGAGCTCGATCTTGGAGTTTTACAAGAATTCTTGACAACTATTATGTCATCGAGTCTAGATCCATCTCATTAAAATAAGAATTCTATGTATATCATATGCATTTCAAAAAAATATTAATTTGTAGTTAATTTTAATGATTATTAAAAATAATATGTATGTACATTAATAAATACTTATATTTTTATTCAACAATAATAAATGTGTATGTTATATATTAAATGGTTTATAAAGCATAACTTTTGTTTCACATGTTTTATAAATAGGGTAGTAAGTTGGATTCCAAATTTTACCTTATGGTTGAAATTTTATGATTTTTGAGTTCTTCAAGCTAAAAGAAAAAGCTTCCACATGATAGATCACATGGACATAAAATTCAAGGTTGAAACTTTCAAATGATGGTTACATCCACATAAATTCAAAATTCAAAATTTATATTTAATTATTAGTTGTTAAAAACTTTAAAGACATTACAGCCCTTCGCCACAACCACCAATTATAATACGCACCTCTCCTCATTTTAAAAAAAAAGATTGTTCTTAGTGTAAAGATGTTAAAAGTTGCATTGCTATAACTTAAATATGACTTTTAATATTAAATATGTTTATAAAATTGATTAATCATAGAAATAAAATTATATGCAGAATACAAGAAGTTTATGGTTCAATTTGTAAGGATAACTGTATAGGTCGTCACCCTATAACTTTGATAGAATAGATCAACTCATAAATGAGACTCCTACGAACTATGCTGTAACCAGGATCTATATCATGTAGCTCACTTACATAAATTTAAAAAAAAAAAAAAATTACAATGATTAATTAAAGATAAATGAGTATTTAAATATTACATTATTTGGAATGTTTTTGAGTAATGAGAATGATTCAAAATGAATAGTTCAACATCTGGATCAGCTTGTCTGCAAAACACACAATATTAATGGCTAAATCTTTGAAGTGGGTGGTGGAACAGCTTGAATTGATAAAGAGTATTTGATAATGGATATGTAATGCCCCGTCTTCGAAGCCTAAACTTCGAATGCTCTGAATTCCTTTGGAAATTAGTTATCAAATAGACAACCTGAAACAACAAAGAATTTCTCAAAATTATCTTATCAATACCCAACACATTGAGCAAGTTTTGTATGCATGAAGAAAATCCTTACCCCAATTGCAATTGCAAGGAAGTGTCTGAAGCCTCATTGTCTTGAATGTTTTCGCTGAGATTGCAAGCAATATGTGCAGGAGTTTCAGGTGAACGAGGATGATCACGAATTACCAGAGGCTCACTGGACAAGGATCTCACTGCATTGCTATTTTCAACATGGCAGCACCGTTTTCCATTCAGCTGTTCAACATATAACACGCCTCTGGTGTTAATCTTATGAGTGCAGTTCAATTTATGGAAAAAAACGAAAAAGCCAATTCAAAAACAATATAGGTACCTGCATGCGGAGATTAGCATTTTCCTCCACATATTGTTTTCCCTGCTTACAGTACCCAACGAAATGTTCAATGCATTATATTATTGCACCTAGTAAAATTGGAAACGTTCAATACATTCTATTATTATATCCATAAACTTTTGGGAAATCGATTAAATTATTAGCGAGGAGATATTTTTTTAAGGCAGCCGTGATATTTTCCAGCCTCCTTTAATTTACTGTTAAGGATTGAGGGGTATTTATTCATGATCAAGGTATCATCTGAATCTCTTTTTCCATATTTAAGTTTTTGAGTTTATTGTACTCCATAATAAATGATCTTTTATGAATTTTTGTGAGCCTAACAATTTTACCACTAAACTAAAGATGAATTAACATTGATAACATTTTTCAAATTCACACATTGTGAAAAATCTATTACAGTTACTGATTATTAACCTCCTATCTTGTAAGATTATTTGATCAACAAATATTGGAAAATAACACAACTGTAACTTCACAAATACAAACACATAAGAAATACCCAACAAGGTGAACACAATATTTTCGGACAATTGTCCTGGAAAAACTCCGTAGGGAAACCAAGATTACATACATAGAAATATATTAAACTTCAGCAAATCAAGATATACAAATACCGCTTGCCTCTTACACTGGCGCAGAGTTCCGACAATCTCCTAATCCTCCGCCGATATTCCTCCATCGCTATCTCCAACGCTATCATCGCGCTCCTTGCTATCTCCCGCACCGCAAGTTTCTCTCAAAACTTCCTTGTTACAAATGACCCCAATGACCCCCTTATATACTACTCTCGTTGAAAATCAACGGCCGAGATTAATACAAATGAATGGCTGAGATTAAGACAACTCAATAACCATAACAACCTTGGTTATGAGGTGTCACCTAAAAGGAGTCAATATTAGATAACAATTGTTCTTATCCTAACAATATTTGTTTGACAAAAACAACTATTTCTCTAAATTCTAAAGCTGTCAAACTACCCATAACAAATGGATGAGGACAAACAACCAAAGCTACTAACTACTAAGATTAACACTCCCTCTTAGTGAGGAAGCTGTTCTGCATGACACCCAACATCTCTCTGAAGAAGATGAATTTTGCCTTCCCCAATGCCTTTGTCGTAATGTTCGCTACCGCTGATCCAGTAGGTACAAACTGTAGCTTAACAACCCCGCGCTGTACACAATCTCTGATGAAGTGATACTTGATGTCTATATGTTTTGACCTATCATGAAACACCGGATTCTTAGTCAACTTGATGCAACTCTGATTGTCGCAGTGTATCACCGTAGTCTCAACCTTCTGACCAAACAAAGCTACTAGCAACTTCCGAAGCCATATAGCTTCACATGTTGCCATGCTAGCTGCTATGTACTCTGACTCTGCTGAACTTAGAGCCACAGACTTTTGCTTCCTGCTGAACCAAGATACAACTCCTGATCCCAGACTGAAACAACACCCTGAAGTGCTCCTCTTGTCCATTGTACTACCTGCCCAATCTCACACAAGATAGCCCATCAACCTGATTCCTTCACCTTGAGCATATCTAATTCCATACTCGATTGTACCTCGCAAATAACGCAACACATGCTTTGCCGCAGTCCAATGCACTCTCTTTGGCTCAACCATGAACTGACTAAGAGAGTTAACTGCAAAAGCTATATTTGGCCTGGTATTGACCAAATACATGAGAGAACCAATCAACTGCCTGTATAAGGTGGGGTCTACATCCTTCTCCCTGGATGTGTCTACCTTCCTCCAATTCATGATCATGGGTGTAGACATGGCTTTGCAATCTTCCATCCTGAACCTTTTCAAGATTTCCATGCAATATTTCCCTTGCCCAAGGAAAATCTCTCCATCTTTCTACCATACCTCCATGCCTAGAAAGTAGTGCATAAGTCCCAAATCCTTCATCTCGAACTTCGCTGCAAGATCCCTCTTGCATTCTTCTATGAGCCCTAGTGAACCTGTAAGAAACAAGTCATCTACATATAGAACAAGAATGAGAATCTCACCTCCAACTACCAAGTAGTAGAGATTAGCATCTGCCTCACTCTTCACAAAGCCAATTTCCTGCAAGTAACTATCAATGCGCTCATACCACGCTCTGGGAGCCTGCTTGAGTCCGTACAACGCTCTCTTCAATCTACACGTGGGTCTCTTTGTTGTGTGCTACAAAGCCTTCTAGTTGTTCTATGTATACCTCCTCTTTCAACTCACCATTAAGAAACGCTGTCTTGACATCCATTTGATGGATCTGCCATCCCATCTGTGCTGAAATTGAGATTACAGCTCGTATAGAAGTATACCTGGCAACTGGAGCAAATGTCTCCTCGTAGTCTATTCCCTCTTTCTGAGAGAACCCCTTTGCCACGAACCTTGCCTTATATTTCTCGATGCTACCATCTGCACCGTGCTTGATCTTATAGATCCAACGTGATCCAACCACTACCCTATCTGTTGGTCTAGGCACTACCTCCCACACATCATTCTGCATAATTGAAGTATACTCCTCAACCATTGCTTCTTGCCACACTTGATGTTGTGCAGCCTCCTGATAGCTAGAAGGTTCACTATCTACCAACACACTAACTAATGCAACATAGTCATCATACCTGGCTGGTGGTTTCCGTTGTCTATCACTCCTCCTAGGAGTACCCACTAACTCCTGAGTATTCTTCTGTGTTTGTTGAACCTCACGGTTCTTATGCCAACTGTAGAGGATGAAATATCAACCTCCATGTCTTCTTGATGCATCTCTTCTTGCACCTGTTGCTCCATACTTTGAAAACTCTCTCCTCCTGAGTCTATGCTTGTACTAGTAACTGTACTCGAGCTTTGCTGCCCTTGACTCGATTGAGTGATCCTTGGAGCTTCTGTTGGCTGCTTACTCTGATCATCTACTGGAAAATCTCTAGACCTTCTAAATGCCTTGTCCTCCATGAACTTGACATCACGTCGAACAATAATCCTTCTGGTCCCCGGAATGAATATCCGATATGCCTTAGAGGTTTCACTGTACCCCACAAAGTACCCTCTCTCTGCAGTCTGATCTAACTTGGTACGTGTATCCTTAGGAATGTGACAATATGCCAAACTCCCAAAGATCCTAAAGTGACTGACATCTAGCTTCTTCCCAGTGAATGCTTCCTCTGGTGTCATCTTCCCTAGTACCTTATGTGGAACTCTATTCTGTATGTATACTACTATATTGCATGCCTCTGCCCACAGATAACGGGGTAAATCCTGGTCATGCAACATAGCCCTTGATGCCTCGTTATAGACCGATTCTTCCTCTCAGCAACTCCATTTTGTTGCGGATTGTAAGGAACAGTCCACTCTCTCTTGATTCCTTCTCTGGTACAGAACTCCTGGAACTCATTGCTTTTGTACTCGCCTCCATTGTCTGACCGAAGAACTTTTATCTTCCTTCCTGTCGAATTCTCCACAAGAGCTTTGAACTCTTGGAAGCGACTGAAAACCTCATCCTTGGTCTTCAAGAAGTATATCCATGTCTTCCTGGAGAAATCATCAATAAAAGTAACAAAGTACTCATACCCTCTGAGAGACTTCACGACATTGGTCCACATACATCTGAATGTACTAGATCAAGAACACCCTTGGATCTGGTGTCACTCCTTGGAAAATATGCTTTAGCAAACTTCCCCAACACGCATCCCTTACATACATCATCGTGCTCTGTGCTCACCTCAGGAACACTTGTCACTGTCTCATGAAGTAATTTAAGGGCTCCATGATGGATATGGCCCATCCTTCTATGCCATAGCTCTCCCTGATCTCTGAGATTACTGTTGCTCATGAGTGCCTTAGGAATATCAAATTGTAGCCTATAAAGCCGACCGCTCCTAACTCCAATAGCTATGGGTGATTTCCAATCCTTGTGCTTGATCAACACATGTGCCCCTCTAAAGAGTACATTGTACCCTTTGTCCTGAAGGACAGATACAGAAATCAAATTCATCCCTAAGCCTGGAACATGCAACACATCATGACTGGGGAATCATCTTACCACTCTCCTCTCGAAATCGAAGCAGTTCCTTTCCCAACTGAGTTGAGTTTGGACATGTTCCCCACAGAGATCTAGATTCTGGTGCTCTCTTCCTTATAACTGGAGAAGTATTCTCTAACTCCTGTCATATGATATGACGCCCCACTATCTATGTACCAAACACTCTGTGAGGTTGAGCTAACCATACATGCTATGAGTGCAAACTCATCTTCCATTCTACTAGAGAGCTCATCTGCACTTGCTGAAGCCGCAACTTGCTTCTTGCCTTTCTTTTCATTCTTCTTCCTTTCTGGGCAATCGCTGACATAGTGGCCAAACTCGTGACAGCCATAGCACTTGATCTTCGAAGAATCTTTCTTCTTCTTTTCACCTTGTGAATTTGATCCTTTACTAGACCCCTTCTTTGCCTTCCCTTTACCCGCTAGGGCAACATTTTCCTGTTCCACCTCACTTTTCTGACTCTTATTGTTGGCTCCATTGACAAGACTTAGTCTAAGCTCCTCCTGAGTGAAATCACTCCATAGTCGATCCCAACTCGGTAAGGTGTCTCGTCCATTGATGACTTGAACAAAGACATCCCATTGCTTAAGTAAACCCATTTAGGGCTATTCTCGCTAGCTCGTCATCACTTGGTTTGTCTCCAACAATCGCCAATTCATCCTCGACAAGTCTAAGTCCGGTGAGGTAACTTGTGACGTCTTCTCCCTTATTCATCAAGGGTATTCTTAACTTTTCTCTCGAGAATCGCCTTCCGATTAGTGGTAGTATTGCAGTGCAGATTCATAATGGCATCCCACATCGTCTTCGTTTGATCTAATTCTCGCAATATGCAGAACAATATGATCTTGACATCGTCAAGAATCAGCCTCCTCGCCTTGGCATCTTCCTTCTTATATGCTAAGAGTTGTGTTGCATCCAGTAGTACAGTGTACAATAGTGGTCACATATTCCTTGATACCATTCTCTTCCAAAGAATAGAGAAATTCGGCTTTCCGAAACCAAAATTCGAGGCTCCATCCAATCTGTCCTGATCTCTTAAACCTGCTGAGGCCATCTTAAAGGAAAATAATAATAATTTTGAAGAGGTTAAACTGGGTTTTATAAACCCTCACTTTCTTTCACCTAGGGTAAATCTCTTCTACCCGAACTTAGCTCTGATACCATGTGAAAAATCTATTACAGTTACTGATTATTAACCTCCTATCTTGTAAGATTATTTGATCAACAAATATTGGAAAATAACACAACTGTAACTTCACAAATACAAACACATAAGAAATACCCAACAAGGTGAACACAATATTTTCGGACAATTGTCCCTGGAAAAACCCCGTAGGGAAAACCAGTACTACAGATGAGAAATATATTAAACTTCAGCAAATCAAGAGATACAAATACTGCTTGCCTCTTACTGGCAGAGCTCCGACAATCTCCTAATCCTCCTGCTGATATTCCTCCACTGCTATCTCCAACGCTATCACTGCGCCCTTGCTAACACTGCAAGACTACTTGCTAACACTGCAAGTTTCTCTCAAAACTTCCTTGTTACAAATGACCCCAATGACCCCCTTATATACTACTCTCGTTGAAAATCAACGGCCGAGATTAATACAAATGAACGGCTGAGATTAAGACAACTCAATAACCATAACAACCTTGGTTATGAGGTGTCACCTAAAAGGAGTCAATATTAGATAACAATTGTTCTTATCCTAACAATATTTGTTTGACAAAAACAACTATTTCTCTAAATTCTAGGTCTGTCCAAACTACCCATAACAAATGGATGAGGACAAACAGCTGTCCAAGCTACTAACTACTAAGATTAACACATTGTTCAATTTCAATGTTAATATCATATTTATTATTAAAATGAACGATGTGAAAACAAAACAATATTTTTCAGCTTTTACAAAATCCAACTTTTTCGATGTCAATTGCAATGGTGAAACTATATGGCTAAATGGTCATTGTCTCCGCCTTTTAGGTATTCGATTATCTTGCTTTTATCTCGTGTTTATTGTGAGATAATATTGTGAACTTCTCTTGAAAATGTTACGGCTTAGTTTTATCATTTTTTTGCAAAAAATCAATTAAATTGTTTTTAAATAAATGTCCAAGTTAAGATATTTGATTATATTATTTTTATTCTTATTTAATGTAAATAAAATTTAAATTTTTTATTAAAAACATCATTTATAATTTAATTATATAATTTTAAGAAAAAACTCATTCAATTGTCTTTAAATATATATTTTACTATTTTGAATCACTTATATTTAATTAATCTATCCAAAAATTAATTTTAAAATTCTAAAACTCTCTATATTTAATCATGTTAAAACTATGTGATCATGTGATCATGTTATAACTAAATTAAGTAAAAATAATTTTCATATATTTGTTAAAAATGTATGATATAATATATATTACTTAAAATATATATATATATATATATATATATATATATATTTAATGAAGTATAATTAAAAAAGTTAAAACATATGACATCCAAAGCCTTGGAATAATTAAAAATAAGAAATCCCTAAAATGATATACAAAGCCTTAATGATCTGTCCTGATCATCCTGTCCACATGTATCCCCAACATCCTCTGCCAAAGACGCCCACATTTAAGGCTTATAAAATATTAAGTAAATATAATGTGTAAAAGCTTTTGTTCGAGTTGTGGGTAAACCTTAATTTTTTAAATTATAAAAAATATAATTTATAGAGTAGAGTATTAATATAAAATTATTATTTGAAATAATTAATTAAAATTGAAAGTCTCAAGAGATTAATTATTAGGTTAATATTGTTTTCGGTAAATTTAAAAACTTATAATTCTTAAATATGATATTTAAATTTGAGCTTTTAAAATTAAAACTGTTATTTAAAATAGAATTTTAAGACCATCAAATCTTTACTATGTTCTTTTATTTTAAAAATTTCTCTTATTTTAAAACTGTTCTGTTATCATTTGTAACTTTCCATTGAACTCGAGTAGTGTTTTTTATTAAAATTAGTGTGAGATTTTAACCTGTGTAATTTAAGTCATCTCAAGATTTTTATGATGCTCTTTCTGATTTTGCAACTACATGCTATCTTAGAGCTCAAGATTCAGGTCAATTGATGACTTAAAAGATAAGATTCATATATAAATGTAAAAATTGCTCAACTTAGTACAACTGATGGGATTCAACTCCTTCATGAGAAGATTTCTAAAATTATGAACAATTGACACTCCAAGTTCTGAATTGGGGGCAGCTTGTCTCATACGTGACAGAATTTGGTGTCTTAAGTTGTGTGATCTCCTAATAATATAGGGAAGGCATTTTTCCTAGTTGTAGGAGCTGCATGATCTTCATATTCTAATTGAGATGAACCATGTTTCCTGGCATCGAACAAATTCTCGATTGTCTACCAGTAAGACGTTGATCCCCACATTTGGGATTGTCTTCATATATTGTATGTACTATGTTCTTATTCCCCATTCTTGTATTGAATAGAGATTTCATTTCATGCAGATCAACCTGTGTATTTATTGCACTGCATGTAACTACCTGTGCACTCTTTATACTCTTTGCAGCTTACCTCTAAGTGTAGAGTTGTCCCCCTGCACATAGTCTTAGGTCTTGTGGTGTGGATCATTGGTATCCAAGCATATATCTTTTTATATTCATGTAAAAACACGAGCAATATAAGAAAGAAGGACAAAAACTTGGTTTTGTTTCTACCTCCCTGAAACAATGTCGTAGCAAGAGCAAAATGGCTGACACCCAGAAGAAACCTGAGGGCACCCCTGACATCTAAAAGCTTATCCAGGATGCACTAAAACCCGATGCACCTAACTCTTTGGCCGGTTCCTCTAGTTGATGTTTTAGCTTAACATAACAAACACACCCTCCTCACAGCCATCTTACACATGGTTTCAACATCATATCCTTTTCAAGGTCCAAGTGAATCTCAACATTCTAGTATTCGAAGGCAATTTTGATGTACCGACATTGGATAATGGGTTCACCGGCTTGAGACCTGTTTCTCTATCAAACAACTTCACCAATGATGAGAAGACGATTTTTGCAGTGTTGAAGATGTCCAAATTTAACTATCCTACTGGTGGGAATCTTTCAGTGTGTACCGTGATAATTTTTTCGAGCCCATCAGGACTAAGGATGACTTTGTCAGCACTTTGAAAAAGGAATTTCACCCCCTCAAGCACGAGGACGAATAAATGAAGTTCTACAGTTGTAACAACATAAAGAGCAGCCAGTGGAAGATTACACCAATGATTCCATGACTATGTTACACGGTCCCTACATGAGGACCTCACGAGGAAACATAAGGTGTTCAAGTACATCAATGGCCTCGTGCTTTATCTACGTGTTAAGAGCAAGCATGCCGCACCAAAGAAAAGATTGAAGCTAAGGCCAATTTGAAGCAAAAGTTTTCCTCATTATCCAAGGCATGCACAAGAGTTTTCCCAGACAACACTCTCTCTCATCCCTTTGCACAACACAAACTGAACATATTGCGTAGGGGAGAGAAACCTAAGAAGGTTGTGCAACACTAGAAGGCTCGTGTGCCTCCAAACTTGGACAAAGGTAAGAAGAAATCATGTGACATGTGGTTCCATAGATATCACCTGCACACCTACAACGATTGTATGCAACAATCTTTGATTGTATAGTCTGCATCAGGTCTAGCGTAAATATGTGGCACTGATCCAGACCTTGTCTGAGAACAAGCAACATTGTCTTAAACACCTCTGAGGAGCATGAATGCCTCTTCCACATGAGGTTTTGGGTTATGGGCCAGTCTCTCTATGTTATCATTGGCAAAAGGGGCTAGAAGAACATCACTGTACAAGAAAAAGCCAAGCACTTTAGGCATTCCTACTATATCTTAAACCATACTCTTTATAGTGCCTTTAGTAGGGGAAGGATATACAATTCTGGTAGCTATGCACTTTTTAGTACAAAGTTAAGCATATGGATTACATTGTCACTTGTGACATTGTACCTAGAATTCTGTGACACTTTGTTGGGGAGATCATACTTGTATGACCAAGATGCTACATATCAAGCCAAACCACAAGGTCTATGTGCAAAAGATCACTCCTTCAACCTCTTGGAGTCAGCTCCAACAACCAAAGTTACTTTGGTCTCCACAAAATAATGTCGCAAGCTCATCTTGCACATGAAGAAGTTTGTGATGCTCATGCTTTACTTAAGACACTTGGGGGAAAGAAAGAAAGCATTAACAGTACACACAACAGAATCATCTTCATAGTAGCAACAATTCGAGAAGTAACTAAAGAAGCACAATGAAGTTTTCATGAAGCTCGAAGGTCTTGAAAGACACTTTGTGGTAAAGCACCGCATCGATTTGGTTCTTGGATTCCTTCTTCCAAAACACCCTCTACAACGCAGATCAATTTGGGAGAATGATGAAGTCCAATGCCACATACATGAGCTCCTCAATTAGAGAAAGATAAGGCCTATCTCTTCTTCTTGCAGAAGTCCAATAGTCCTCATTCCCAAGAAATATGGCACTCGGAGCCTATGCATATGCTATCACGTATTCAAAAAAATCATGGTGAAGAATAGGTAGCCACTATTGTGCATTGACAACCTCTTAGACCAACTTAAAGGGCACACAATACTTCACAATCGACCTGAAGCCATGTTGTCAAAAATTAAAGACCATCCTGAATATGTTTGGATGACACCTTTCAAGACATGGGAAGTATTGTATGAATGATTGGTTACGCATTTCAACTTGCCGACACACCAACAACAATCATGCACTTGATAGATGATCTACTAATTCCCTTTCTCAATTCCTTCATAATCGTGTATTTGGATGATATCCTCATCTTTAGCAACACTTGGGAGGAAAAAATGGAGCACATCTCAAGTGTCTTAGAAGGCAGCTTAGCAAACTGTACATTTGGTGCCATGCAAATCCAGTATATGTGCTACATCGTTGACTGTATAAGGATTCATGTAGATCCAAAGAAGATCAAAGTAGTTCAAGACTGGCCAACTTTGTGCAATCTCACACAATTGAAGAGTTTTCTTGGAATCATAAGCTTCTATTGCAAGTTTGTCCTCGGTCTCTCACAAATATTATGGCCCCTCAACCAAGTGATGTGTGTCAAAGCCAAGTTGATTGTTCTCATGTGCAACAGTGCACCTTCTAGGTTCTCAAGCAATGTGTCTACACAACACATGTTCTTGCAATGTCGGACGTGTGAACTCCTTCAATATTTACACCGATGCATTTGACCAGCACTCAATGCTATACTCATGCAATATGGACATCTGGTCACATATCGCTCAGAGGCATTCAACAACATGGTTCAAGGATAATCCACCTATGAAAAACGGTGTAGAAGTTATTGTGCACGCATTTAAGCAATGGCACCACTACATATTTGATAAGGAGATAGCTATTCATTATGAGTATACACCACTTCAATATCTGCAAATGAAAAAAATGGTGTAAAATGTGCACCATATGAAGTGGATGATTTACCTTGCAATAGTTCCATCTCATGATAAAGTACAAGAAGGGAAAAGATAATAAATTTGTATATTTCCTTGCTGACCTCTAATTCATCCCCTTATCATAGAGTCAGAAACAATTCAAATATACACCTATTAAAATGAGTTGTACATTATTACACCATGTTGGGAAAGGAGATAATTATTCATTTTGATCATAAACCACTTCAATTTCCAAAACATAAAGAAAGTTGGAGAATGCACGTCACATGAAGTAGATGACTAACCAGCAACAATTCCATCTCGTGATAAAACACAAGAAGGAAAAGATATCAGGACAACATATTGCCTTAGCCAACCGTCATTTCATGCGTTCATCACAATACTAGACATTTGTGGCCACAACTTTTCAGATTGGGTATCTCTCTATTTAACTGATAAGGATTCGTAGACGCCTATCCCGCTCTATCATGGGCTGAACAAGTTTGGGAGCTCTACTTGGGTGAAATTTTTCTCTACGATCTTGGCCATCTCTGCGTCCCTTATTTGGGAGGATCATTATGACAAGACATCAATCCACTCGGATATTACTAATAATCTAGTAACATTGCAGTCACATGCTACTGGTCGCACATGCACACAGACATGGATCGCCATATCAAGTATTGCATTTCTTGTTATATTGTAAAATTCATAAATAGGAAGCTAGTACTTTACACATCCCTAAAAGTTCCATCTAGACAATGGGAATCCATCACAATGGATTAAACATGACTGAATTTCATATGAAAAATGCCAACACAATGCAGTGTTTGTCATAACAGTGGATGGGTTTTCGAAGGTGGATCTGAGGCTAGTCATCTGTCGTGATCCTTCTGCTAAAGAAGCCCACCTCTTAGGGTTTTAAAGACTGTGATTTTAAAATATAAGTTGTAAGTTAGAGTCTTTATATAGGACTGTTATCTGAAACAATTATTTAAAACTATATTGTTGAGTAATTGATGGTTTTTACGTCATTATTTTAATAACGTTTTTATTGTAAATTATAAAAATGGCAATTCTTTAATATAATATTTACATTCGAGTTGTTTTAAATTAAAATTATTATTTAAAATAGAAATTTAAGACCATCAGATCTTTACTATGGTCTTTTATATTAAACATTTCTCTTATTTCAAAATTTACATCTTTAAATTCTGTTAACATTTGTAATGTTTCATTGAACTCCATATAGTTTATTATTAGTTAATTATTCAAATTAGTGTGAGATTACACCTGTGTAATTTAAGCCATCTCAAAGAGAAGCTTTCAGCTTTATGATGCTCTTTCTGATTTTCTAGAAGTTATCCGTGAAGATATTCACTTCCAGAAGTTCCTCAGCCACCTCGAGGAGTTCGAGAACTTGGGCACTGGATCAATTTGCTACAATTTCAAATTCAGAGTCAACAGCTCCAAGTTCAACTACATGAAATGGGAAATATGTTATTTTAGTGCTTATGATTCAGGTGCATCCTCAAGGTGAGGGAATTGATAACTTATAAGATAAGATTTGTAAATAAATGTAAAAATTGCTTATCTTGAGCAATGTGAAGTCCCTAGTACAAGTGATGGGATTCAACACCTTCCTGAGAAGATTTCTAAAATTGTGATCAATTGCAGGTTGTCTCATACGACACAGATTTTGGTATCTTAAGTTTTTAATGAACCTTAGCCAAGGAGAGGCCTTATTCCTAGTTGTAGGAGCTGCATGATCTTCATATTCTAAACATGAGATGAACCATGTTTCCTGGTATCGAGAAAATTCAGGATTGTTTACGAGTAGGACGTTGATCCCCACATTTGGGATTGTCTGAAACATTGTATACCTATGTTCTTATTCCCTATTGAATTGTATATTGAATAGAAATTTCATTTCCTGCAGCTTCCGCTTAGAAATGTGTGTATTTACTTCTGCAAGTAACAAGCGTGCTCTCTTTATAATCTTTGCAGCTTATCTCTAAGCGTAGTGTTGTCCCCTGCAAATGGTTCTAGGCCTTGTGGAGTGGATCATTGGTATCCAAGTATATATATCTTTTATGTTCATGTAAATACACGGGCACAATGTGAGAAAGAAGGACAAGAAGTTGGTTTTGTTTCTACCTAACTAGAAGAATGTCAAAGAAAGATCAAAATGGTTGACACCCAAAAGAAACCTGAGGTCACCCTAAACATCCAAAAGCTTATCAAGGATGCACTAAAAACATGATGCACCGAACTCTTTCGCTCAACATTACAAGCACACCCTCCTTGCAGCCGTATCACACATGGTTTCAATATCATATCCCTTTCAAGGTCCAAGTGAATCTCAACATTCTAGTATTCTAAGGCAATCTTGACGTCACAAGATTGGCTAAGTGGGTTCACCAACTTGAGGCCTATTTCTTTGTCAAAAAACTTCAACAACGATGAGAAAATCACTTTCATAGCATTGAAGATGTCCATTTCACTATGCTAGTAGTAGGAATCTTTTAGTGTATAACATGTTAAAGCTTTTGAACCCATCAGGACTTGAGATGACTTCATTAGCACTTTGACTTGAAGAAATTTTACCCGCCAAGCAATATGAGCAGGAATACAGAAGTTCTAGCAGTTGCGGCAACTTAAAGAGAATTTGGTGGAAGATTACACCAATGATTCCATTATAATTATGAGATGCCCCTACATGAGCACCTCATGAAGCAACATAAGGTGTTGATGTACATCAACAAGCTCGTGCCTTATCTACATGCCAAGATGGAGTTCTTGACTTTGACTCTCTAGAGCATGCATACCGCAACGAAGCCAAGATTGAAGCAAAAGTATTTCTCATCATCCAATGGTGCGCGTAATCATTTTCCCACACACAACTATCTCTTTCATCCCCTTACACAACACAAGAAAAACATATCACGTAGACGAGAGAAACCTAAGAAGGTTGTGCAACACCAAAAGGCTCCTGCGCCTCCAAACTCATTAAATGTGACAAGTTGTGTTATGTATAATACTTGCACACCCACAATGATTCTGAATATTGCACACAGCAGTCTTTGCTTGTGCAATCTGCATCAGATCTTGCATAAACAAGTGGCACTGATCCAAACGTTTCTAATCTAAAAACTAGCGCCACTTTCTTAGAAACCTCTAAGGAACATTAAGGCCTCTTCCACTTGAGGTTTTCAGTTATGGGCCATCCTCTCCATGCTATCATTAACAATAAGAGCTAGAAGAACATCATTGTACAAGCATCAACCAAGCATTTAGGCCTTGTACATCCTAAACCATACTCTTTGTGGTGCCTTTGGTAGGGGAAAGATATACGTGTCTAGCAGAAATACACTTTTAGCAAAAATTCAAGCATATGGATTACATTGTCACTTGTGACATCACACCTATAGAATTTTGTGGCATCTTGTTAGGAGATCATAATTGTGTGACTGAGATGCTAGTATCAAGCCAAACCAAATTATAAGTTTATACATGCAAAAGATCACTTCTTCGACCTCTTAGAGTCAACTCCAATGACCAAAGTCAAATTTGTCTCCGCCAAACAATGTCGCAACCTCATCTTACACATGCTAAACTCTGTGTTGCTCATGGTTTGCTTAAGACACCTACAGGGGAGAGATAGTAGGCATTGGCAGTGCGCACAATGTAATCATCATCACAGTTACTACTAGCAAAACTTGAAAAGTTACCAAGGAAGCACAAGGAGATTTTGTGAAGCTTGAATGTCTTCCAAAACACTTTGCTGTAAAACACTGCATTGATTTGGTTCCTAGATCCCTCTTTCAAACAACCCTCTATCTTGCAGATCAATTTGGGAGAATGATGAAGTCCAAAGTCAAATACAAGAGCTCCTCAATTAAAGAAAGATAAGGCATATCTCTTCTCCTTGCAGGAGTCAAATAGTCTTCATTCCCAGTAAATATGGGACTTGGAGCCTCTGCATATACTATTACATACTCAACATAATCATTGTGAATAATTTATAACCACTGTAGTGAATTGATGGCCTTTAGGACCAGCTTATATGTACACAATACTCCACAAAAATCGACCTTAAATCAGGTTATCAACAAATTCAAGTCCATCCTAAATATGTTTGGAAAACACCTTTCAAGACATAGGAGGTATTATCAAGTATGAATGGGCGGTTATGCCTTTCATCTTGACCAATGCACCAACAACATTCATGTGCTTGATGAGGGATCTACTTATTGTTGGAAGCACAATCACTGGGGGTTGAATCAGCGACCTTATAAACTATTAGTTTTACTTCAATCATTCATTGAGCCATTATCATATATGAGCAATGTCAATTAGTTTAGCAAACCATCAAAGCAACATAACAACCATTCACATGAGCATGAAACAAAAGAGAGAACACAAATGTATGTGGGAAACCCTTAAAGGGAAGAAAACCCACTGATCTCTATATTAAACAAAAATCAAGATTTAGTGAAGCACCAACTCCACATGGAGCACCAACCCCAAATTGCCAAGCACCCACTTGACTAGGTTTTAGCAAGCACCAACTTGCAAGGAAGCACCAACTCCCTAGGTTTTAGCAAGCACCAACTCAGCCACCTCTAAATGTTTGTCACCTTCCCTTTGTTGCTGATCAACTAATGATGACTCTCTTAGCTCTTCTTCTCTTGATCACTCCTCAAATTGTCATGGTATGCTTATTTGCTCATCATTCTTCTTCACCTTGACATAGGCATGGATAAAATTACATTTAAAAGTTGACTATCTTCAGATATTCCATATACACACATTCCTCATGGTCTACAAGACCTCTCTCAAGCACTTATAGCTCACTCATCCTCTCATCAATTCACTAGGCCTAAAACTGTCTTGCCTTTATATACATGACTTAAGAACATTACAACTACGTCGGTCATACATACATGAAAATCATTTATGTTGACCATGTCAAGACCCTAGAACATCTGAAAAACATAAAATAACCTCAACATAAACTTCATATGGTCTACAATGACTTCAATTAACCTTGCACTCTTTGATCCTTCATGAAGACCTACTTTCATTAGGTCTACTTGCATAACGTTACACCATGACATTTCTTGAGCTCACACACGATCTTCTTCAAAGCTCAAAACTCTTCCACAACATTGTCCATGACCTCTTATTACCTCCTCCATGCTTGAATAAGCTCTGCAAATTCATTTCACACCATGAAACCACCTTTAGGACACACTGCCTTATTATTCTTGTAGCCTCACAAACTCTTCCTTGCAAGATGAAGCTTGAACACCCTCAATCTGATCAACCATGACCAAAGCAACATGTGTACAGATACACCATGACCTCAGGGTCATCACCACATGCTTGTAACACCTCCACTCAGGGAATAAAGACACAAGAACAACTCTGCTCCATCATTACTCAAAACTGTCAATACACCTAAAAACCAGTCATGAAGAACTTGATCTTCAACACCTGTATGACCACTTTCAAAGTCTCTACCAAGCATGAACATAACTTATAGGTCATGAACAATAACTCCATGCACTTGTTTCATCATCCTATCATGCAAAGACCTCATAACCTTCTTCTTCAAGTCATCCTGGTTTTCTCCATTAGGACTGTTAGCGACTACCTGACTTGGATCACCAATTTGGAGCACTTAAGCACTAGAACCAGTCCAGAAACCTTCATGGACATGAAACATGAGTCCTAAACTTCATCCACCATAAATTTTCTTAGTATGTCCAATGCAACTTTTGACTTCTACAACAAAAATTTCATAAACAAGCCTTTTTCTATAGGGTCCACTCACTCATCTGACAACTCAATGCCACCTCGAGGTACTTGGGAGAGTATACTAAATGATCCAATCATCAAACTAGGAAAACCAATCCATTCTGAGCCTGTTTGAGCAAGATCTTCCATATCAATTCCTTATTAGGGTTTTAGGAGGGTTTAGGAGCAGTTTTGGTGTTAATGATTGTTCATAAAGATCTGGACCTCAATTCCAAAACTAATGTCAGGAAATATTTTCTAGGACCCTTCCTCATCCTTCCCTAACAGCTCAACTTCCCATGTAGACAATTAATGTGCCAATGAGCATCAAAAGTGCACCTTGAGCTGGGATTCCCCATTCTTGTGAGCTCGATAAGACCAAAATTCAATTTCTTGCTAAATCTTCCAAATCATGACCTGAAACTTCACCAACATACCTAAAACAACATACCATACCTCTGTCGATGCTCACATTTGCATACTTGCTCTGAAAAATAATCAACATACCTCATTAGGACAGGAAGAGCTCAAGAAGTGGTCTAGGTACAGACCTCAAAATCACTTTTCATGCTTTTTCCTTCAAGCCCTGACCTCAAACTTCATGAACACACCTGGAACAACTTTTTACACCTTTGAAAATGCTCACATGCCCATACTTACCTTGGAAACTGAACCTCATATCTCATTAGGTCATGCTTTCTTCACCTTGCTCTCTACTCCTTGGTCTTCATGCTTCACTAGGCCTTGAAAACCTGCCCATGCATTCTAAACCCTGTTCACAAGCTCAAATAATGATGTACAACCTCTCATACCTGTGTGCACTCACTCACCAAGCTACCATGCTCATACCTTCTCACAGGGTCTCTTCATGCCATGAATAGGCTTCTTAAGCACTTGAAACTTGACATAATGATCTGAACTCAAATATGATCAACCTTGATCACAACACAACACAACACTTGCAGACCTACTTGTCATCATACCTTCACAAGAACATCTTCACATTGACCTTTGTCTTTTGTCTTCACATTGTCTTCAAATTCTCTCTTTCTCACTCATTGCCAATCAACCTTCACACATGATGCACTTCTCTTTTGACATCAATGACTCACTCAACAATCTCCACATCATCCTTTGGCATCAACAAGGACATTCATCAATTTGACATCAATAACAAAAACATGCCAACACTTATTGTCTTTCTCGACTCTTTCTTCATTGTGTATTGGGACAATATCCTCAATATCAACAACACTTGGGAGAAGGTGGATCACATCTTGAGTTTCTTAGACACCTTGTGCAAAGACCAATTGTAATGCAACTAAGTAAAGTGTATATTTGGCATTAGGAAGATCTGATATACATGCTACATCATTCACCGCAAAGGGATGCTTGTAGATCCAAAGAAGATTAAAGAGATTCAAGATTGGCCAACTTCATGCAATCATATAATTCAGGAGATTTCTTGGAATCATAAACTATACTAAAGGGACATCCTCGGTGTCTCACACAAATTATGGCCTCTTAGCCAGGTAATATGCGCCAAAGAAAAGTTTGATTGGAATCATGTGCAACATTTCACTTTCAAGATTCTCAAACAATGCCTATGCACAACACATGTTCTTGTAATTCCCATCATTATAAACTCCTTCAAACTTTACACTCATGCATCTGACTGTGCACTCAACATAGTATTCATGCACTATAGACATATAGTCACATACCACTCATAGGCATTCAATGACATGGTTCAAAGGTACTCCACCTATGAAAAATAGTTGTATGCTATTTGTACAACTATTTAAACAATGACACCACTACATCTTGGGTGAGGAGAAAACTATTCTTTTTGAGCATAAGCCACTTCAGTTTCTGCAAATGAGTTTTTGTAGAATGCATGTCATATGAATTGGATAACTTGCCTACAATAGTTCCATCTCATGATAAAGGATAAAAAGGAAAAAATAACAAGACAGTAGATTTCCATCCCAACTTCCCATCCGTGACCTTATCATAGTGTTGCAAATAGTTCAAATGCTCTCCGCCTATTAAAATTAGTTGTACACTATTGTATAAGTAGTTAAGGTATGACATCACAATATGTTTGGGAATGAGATAGTTATTCATTTTTATCATGATCCACATCAATTTTTGTAAACACAAAGAACGTTTGAGAATGCATGTCACATGAAGTGGATGACTTACCTGCAACAATTCCATCTCATGATAAAGCACAACAAGGGATAGGATATCGAGGAAGCTTATTTCCTTATCCAACCATTATTTCACGTGATCATCATAATACTATATGTGCATGGCCACAACTTTTACTTATTGGGTATCTCTCTCGCTTAATCGATAAGGATTAAGTAGAACGATTATACCACTATTTCACAGGGTGAACAAGTTTGGGAGATCTACTTGGGTGAAAAAATTCTATACAATCTTTTCCATCTATGTGTTCTTGATGGCGCACTTTGCCAAACTCATTTGAGAGGATTATTATGACAAGACATCAAACCACTTTGACGTTACAAATAATCTAGAAACATTTAGTCACATGCTATCTCGGTCACACATGCACATAGACATGGATTGCCACATCAAGTATTGCATTTCTTGATAATGTTCTCTACTTGATGTGGAGAACCATGTCTATGTGCATGTGCGACCGATAACATGTGATTGAAATGTTTCTAGATTAACGTCTGCACGTTTTTATAATATTTTCATCTTATCTCTAAGTGTCCGTTGTCCCCTACACATGGTTCTAGGCCTTCATGTGGATCATTGGTATCTAAGTATATATATATTTATTTTCATGTAAATACACAGGAACAATATGAGAAATAGGGACAAAAAGTCGGTTTTGTTCTATCCACCTAGAAGAATGTCAAAGAAAAAGAAAAATAGTTGACACCCATAAGAAACCTAAGGTCACCTCAAGCATCCAAAAGATTATCAAGGATGCACTAAAAATACGACGCACAGAACTCTTTGGCTAGTTCTGCAACTTGATGTTTTAACTCAACATGACAAGCACACCCTCCTTGTAGCCATCTCACACACGGCTTTAACATCATATCCCTTTCAAGGTCCAAGTGAATCTAAACATTCTAGTATTCTAAGGAAATCTTGACATCACAAGATTAGATAAGTGGGTTCACCAACTTGAGGCCTATTTCACTATCAAACAACTCCAACAATGATAAGAATTCACTTTCATAGTATTGAATATGTGCATTTCACTATCCTACTAGTGGGAATCTGTCAGCACATAACATGTTAAAGATTTTGAGACCATCTGAACTTGAGATGACTTCAGATCACTTTGACTTGAAGGAATTTTACCCCCTCATGTACTATTTGCATGAATACATGACATCAGTAGCACTTGCGACAACATAAAGAGAATTCGGTGGAAGATTATACCAATGATTGCATTATAATTATGTTATGCCCCTACATGAGGAGCTCATGAAGCAACATAAGGTTTTGATGTACATCAACAAGCTCGTGCCTTATCTACATGCCAAGATGGAGTTCTTGACTTCGACTCTCTAGAGCATGCATACAAAAATGAAGCTAAGATTGAAGCAAAAGTATTCCTCATCATCCAATGGCGTGTGTTTATGGGCACTAAATCACACACTTACTATGTACATCTAGCCTCTAAATATTTCATTTATATGCATGATTTCTAAGCAAGAGAATTACTCGTTAACACCCCTTTACTTTGTTTTGACATTGTTTTTATCCTTTTCATCTTTATTGCTTGATGTTTCTAAGTGGCAACTTACAGTTTTTCATACCAGCTGACATCCTAGCTTGCTCTGATTTCATTGTTTGACCTTTTGATCACCCTGTATAGGACTGTTCATCAGACAAGATCTCTCGGGCGTTATTGTCGCCTCGTCCTTTTACCTCTTTTTGGTCTTTTGAATGTTACTTCTTCCTTGTCTTCTTTTATCACTCTTGGTCGGCCTTATACTTGTAAATGACAAAAATTAAGCAAGGGAATCATATATACATGTCTTATTTAATCTCATTAGGGGGAAAGCATTCAAGAGGCATATACATCTACAAGGAGCTAATAATTTTGATCTACTCCACCAAGGACTACATTTTGGCACTCGTATAGGAGGGTTTATTCTAAATTCCATACCACACATTTGTATTTGGGAAAGTAGTCAGAGCCCGCTATCTCTTTGTGTGACTCGGAACTAGGACATCCTAGGTAAAGAGAGACGATTTCAATCACACACCACAACTACATGGAGTCCGAAATGTAGTGTAGCACTCGGCAATAAGATCACCTCGAGGTAATCGTCAAGGTCAATCGGACTCTCTCTTATGTATTTTTATTCAATCTAATGTGCACTTGAGTCTTGTGTAGGTAGCTAGGGTTTGTGATGTAAGTGCAAGTGTGACCGAGTAGAAGTGTAGTGAACTTGATGCGATCTACGGTGAGCTAAAAGTGACAATAAAAAAAAAAGAATTAGATCCTAAGTTGTCCGTAGACACTAGCACCTAGAATAGATGCTAGCGCTATTGACGATGATAAGAGGCCTTTACCGGGTACTCCCCGAGCTCGTTGTTTCTTGATTCAACACAACAGATGGAAAATTATTTACCTTCCTTATATTGATTTCAATGGCCTTTGTGGCATCATGCGATTTCTCTCTAGGATCTTACAGTCATTTACATGGAGCTTACGAGCTTCTACGGTGTTCCCCAAGACCTAACCTAAGACTTGACTATGTGCTTATAAGCACTTTCAATAACCTTGGTTCTAAACATCCCCGCTTCTCTTCCTCGATCATGCTTTCCGGTCTCCAAAGAACCTCAAAATGGTGAACACTCTTTCTATTTATAGGTACATGCCTTGTCATGTTTCCTCTTCTCTCTCCTTGTTTGAATTTACTTTTAGGAGGGCTAGCTCCTTCAGAACTTCAGATTCTCCTGTTCAAATTCAAATTTGAACCGTGAGCTCATTTAATGCTCTAACCTAACGCGCCTCTCGCTCATGCCATATCGATCCAGCTTGTTGGCTCTTGACCGTCCATCCTTGTCGATATTGCGGTTAGACAACTTTTGACATGTTTTGTCATTTCGCTAACTCCAATTTGCCGCACACTCATTTTCTCGTGCTCTTTGCCACACCTCTCGTATTCTTTTATCATGTTTCCTTTTTCCTAAGTTCCACTTTCATCATTTTTCTGCAGATCGCTTATGGGCTTCGGGCCTTCTCCAAATAATTGTGCGCCCTCTTTCCTACTCCTTCGCAAACACTGTGCATCTCTAGTCCTCAATACTTATTCAAACTCCACCTCCTACCAAAATCCTACACACACCATCATGCCTTATTCTTCGCGCTTACTCCTTTCTCTTAATTATTTACGTGCCCCATTCTAGCGCACACCCATACTTAGCTAAAATGTGCAGGATTGCATTGGACCTTAGATTCTCCCGCATCACCAAGCGTCCGTGTCCTCTCCTAAGTGTTGTTGTCCTTGAGATCATCACATGTCATTTTTAGAATTAGAGCTTACACAACCCGGAATACGCTTGTTTAGATCATTCACCGGCCCCTGAATAAGTCCAGGACTCTCATGTGGAAAGATGAGTTATTCTAATAACCCAATCTATCACTCTTGCTTGTATTTACTTTGCTTGATCTTGTTTATTTACTATTTTATCTATTTGATCGGTAGTGTCCTTAGATATAATTTTATTAGATCATTTGATGAACCCATCCCTTACATGTTTTTTTTTAGATCTATTCTTCTCAACACCAAAATCCTAGTTGCATTAAGGTTCATATCCACCTCTTTTTCAGATACACACCTAATTTTCATCTATCATCTGCCATAAATCTGATCTGCAAACTTGTTTCCTAGGGTTTCATGGTTGGTACTACCCTTTGGGTCACTTTCTAGGGCTCCAAATTTTCAAATCACCTTTTGTTTCATATCTCAAGCATAATGACTCTATTTTCAAATTCCTTTGAGGTTATTTTTCCTTTTTCCATATCTAACAAAAACCTCTTTTTGTTTGCCCTAATTTTAGCACAATTTTTGAAAATTCAAAATTACCTCTTTTGGTTTTGTAAAATTCAAATTCTATTTCGAGATATGGTTGTTTTATTCATTTACTTGACAATTGCTTTTTGTTTAACACCCCTCTTTGGCTCTTATCCCCATGGTCTCTTAATTATCAGCCCTCTATACATTGTTTTTTATATTTAAGTTAGGGTTACCTTTTTCCTTATTTCTATCATCATGACCCATACCACAGTATTCTTGTTTCATCTACTTCAACGACACCCCTCATGTAGAGATACTCTTACAAAACTATTGAGCAAGTCCATCTCCCTGATCATATGAAACCTTCCCAAGTGAATGTAATTTTGAGTTGTATTTCAGCTCCTATTAGCAATGATGACACTTCCCATAAGGCTATCCTAGACTTTATTCAATTTTTTCACCACACCTTTTAGATAAACTCCAAGCCATGAATGCTACAATCACATCTCTCAAGGCTGAAATCAAACACCTCAAAGATACTTCCAATGCACATATTAATTCTCTTTCTATGCCTCATGATGTTCCCAATACCAAGCCTATGCAATCTGATCTAGGTGTTACATGTGCTCATATAAGTGAGGGTAAAGTCCTCCAACATAAAACACCTCTTTCATTTGATGAGCATGCTAAACAACATGATATCCTATTTGAGCTCCTCAATCATCGGCTAATTACTTTGTTGCCCAATCATTACTATCCTCATTATCGGCTTACAAAATCCAAAGGCCAACCTTTCGTAATTATCATGGCATTAATGGACATCATGACAATGATTTCTATGCTTTACAATGAAAAATCCTACAACTTGAGCATAAGGGATTTATTTCATTCTCTAAGCAACATTCTCATTACACATTTATCTCAGGTTTCCACATCTCAATGGGTTCCTAAATCTAATTCATCTATGACTCATGAGCATAATTCCATATTGAATGCTTCCAATTCTGCGATACTAAATGAATCATCACTTACCCTTGAGCCATTGTATACCGCAACACCAACAATATTAGTTGAGCCACCACAAGCCCCATCTAAGGCCAACACAACAAAGGAATTTACACACCTCTACTCCTTCACCGCACATTGAGATAGATTATGCAAAAATAAGTATCAATGACTTAACGACTGATCTATGGATCCTCACAAGCATGAATACCTATAAGCTAAATCCTAAGTATACTTTTAAACAATCTTTTGAGAGCAACATGGATAGCACTAATTCAGCCCCACGACTCAAATATGATGATAATGATGATTCTGATCCTTCTTACTATTGTGATGACTATAAGCACCTTGTTGAGCATTTGCCACATCTTGATCCTATTGATGAAGAAGATGAAACTATTTCACCAAAGCATTACAAATTTCTCACTGTCTAGCTACAAAGTATAAAGCAACACAAAAGGCAAAATATAGCATCCTAGTGCAATCACATGTGTCTTCTTTAGCATCACTTTAGCCACTTATGCGTAGTTATTTTACATCAGTTGATCGTGGGCCCTTGCCTAGTACTCTTATTGCATAGATCCTTTTGGCATTCACATTTGGGGGCATCCTAATTCCCCACACTACCCGATGATGCACTCTTATTCTTGGTTCATACTTGACTATTGAGGGTTTCTTCATATGGACCTCACTTTGTACACACTACATCGGGGGAATCCTTATTCCTCCCTTCTCGTTGATTTTCTTTCACATATATACATTCAAAAATCCAAAAACATTATCTTAGATCTTGATTGGATGCATTCTTCCTTTCTTATACTACTCTATGTTGCACCTTTTCTTAACATGTTACTACGGTTCATAGTATGCTTTATCATTTTTCATACACACATGCATATTCACATGGTATCTTGAGGTGAATGCAGGTCACTTACTGTGTTGTTACACGATGTATGATTCTTGGCCCTATCCATAACCTTTCCTCACTATCAAATTCTACCATTGTTGTATTTCATATTTTCATTCCTATATTTAGATATAATATTGTCGCATGCTATTTATCTTCCCTAACATGCTAACATATGCTTCATGTGTAGCATTCTCCTTACAGAACTCCTTCCCATCATGGTTATATGATCTTTTTGTGCCTTCTTTGTCATTGTTTGCAGGCTATGCCCTATGTTTGTTTGATTTCCTTGATTACACAAGCCTTGAATGGCTTTGATTGTCTTGTGACATCTTGAGTGGTGTCTCATGTATGCAACCAGCTACTCACTGAGTTCTTGTTCATTGTTTTCCTATATGCCTTTACTAGGTACTATTTGTGTGCATTGCTTGTTTATCATTAACACTTGTATGCTTGCGCCATGGTAACTACCATGTGTAATCCCTATTCCCTTTGCAAGATTCCTATATCAGATGTGCACATCAGTTTCAGTCTTCCTCGTTTGGGCTTCATTCACATTTTTTCATCTCATGCACCCCAAATGAGTGGGGGCAAACATTGGGTGAACCTTTTCACTCCCGTAAGTCGAGAACATAGTTACAAAAACACAAACACCGGAACAAAACAAAAATTAGTTATAGAAAGGTCCGTAAATAGACTTGGCCACAAAACTCAACATGGACACAAGTGCACAGAATGCATGGGAATGCCTCGGGCACTAATGTCCTACATGGGCACTCTTGTCTTGGGGAAAAATAGTTACAGAGCAGTTTTCAATAGCTACACATCATCAAGTTTTCTCCAAAGTGTCAAATTACACAACTAGTTTTTAGATGCAATCAGTCACTAACATGAACTAACTACTAATCCATGAACTAAAACATGAACTAAATAAGGGAATGAAACCTAGGGCATATGCAGGACAACGATATGCCTAGTGCCTTTGTGTCACCCGAGGAAAGTTACAAATTGGGTTTGTGATTATTTGCAGTGCACTTATCTCGTTGAGAAGATTTAAAGGTTAGAGGGAAAAATAGACCGCTATCGCAATACACTTTTCCTTAGCGGAGACAGGATGCCTAAATCTGAAGTTTAGCATCGAGACGCTCAAATCCCTAGTTTGGAAACAGGACGCCCAAATCCTTCGTGTTATTCTAACCAACTCCTAAGCATCAAGTCTACAAGCAAGAACAAATTTCTATCCCTTTCTCTTTCAACACTCCAGGTGTACTCTAACCCCTTGGTTTAGCTTTTCCAATATGCATTTCCATTTTTACATATTTTCCAAGTTAAAGTTCAATTTGCATTTACCTTGCGAATTGACTACACTTGTTTTCTTGCAGGTCCTATCCTATCCCAATGAAGGTAAAATACACAAACAATTATGAAGCAAATCTCAAGAACGCTCTGGAAAAGACGACATTCCAAGGAACTACACACACGCATCATTATCACTCCACGCATGTAAAGGTCACCCCTAGGATCCTTATCCTTCCCTCTCCTTATAATTTCATAGTACACATCTTGCACTATTCCATTCGACACGCTACAACACTCATTCAACACACTATTGGGTACAATCTTCATTTGACTCTCTAAGGTACGCTTTTCTGTTCTACTTTATGCTATTGAATCCTTATTCACCAACATAAAGTGGGGGAAAATGTAGTCACTAAATCACACACTTACTATGTACATCTAGCCTCTAAATATTTCATTTATATGCATGATTCCTAAGCAAGAGAATTAGTCATTAACACCCCTTTTACTTTTCTTTGACATTACTTTTATCCTTTTCATCTTTATTGCTTGTTATTTGAGTGACACCTTACACAGTTTGACATACCAACCGACATCCTAACTTTCTCTAATTTCATTGTTTGACCTTTTGAGCACCCTATATAGGATTGTCCATTAGGGACAAGAGCACCCATGTACTACAGTCCCCTTTGGACGCTTGTGTCCTCTTTACCTCTTTTTTCTTGGTCTTTCAAATGTTATTTCATACTTGTCTTCTTTTATCACTTCTAGTCATCCTTTTACTTATTCATGTGAAACTTAAGCAAGGGAATCATATATATACATGTCTTATTTAACCTCATTAAGAGGGAAAGCATTCAAGAGGCATATACATCTACAAGGAGATGATATTTTCTATCTACTACACTAGGCACTACATACTTCAATGCATACGAGGGTTTATTCTGAATTCCATACCACACATTTGCATTTGGGACAAAGTAGTTGTAGCCCACTATTTCTTTGTTCCTTTGGCACTAGGGCATCCTAGCTCAAGGGACACGATTTCAATCACACACCACAAAACTATATGGAGTTTGAAATGTAGTTCGGCGCTCTCTCGCAACAAGATCACATTGGGGTGACCATCGGGGTCATTCGACTCTCTTATATGTATCTTTTATTCAATCTAATGTGTGTTTGAGTCTTGTGCATGTATCTACGATTTGTTTTGTAGGTATAGGTGTGACAGAGAAGAAGTGCAGCTAACCAAATGTTACCTATGGCGAGCTAAAGGTGACAAGAAGCAACACAGAAAGAATCAGATCTTGAGTTTTCCTGCATGCAGTGGCGCCCGTGACATCAATGTTCTCTCCCAAGCGCTCTTGTCCCTGAGATCAACACATGCTAGTTTCAGAATCAAACCTTACACATCCTGGAATACGCCTATTCCGATCATTCAATAGCCTAGAATCATTCCAGGACCTACATTGGTAATTTGCATTATTCTAGAGACCCTATCAATCACTCTTGCTTGTATTTTCTTTGCTTGATCTTGCTTATTTACTATTTTATCTATATGATCCGTAGTGTCCTTATCTTAGATTTAATTTTATTAAATAGGTATAATATTTTTCCTACACACAACTCTCTCTTTCATCTCCTCGCACAACACAAGTAAAACAAATCACGTAGAGGAGATAAACCTAAGAAGGTTATGCAACACTAAAAGACTTATGCACCTCCAAACTCAAAAGGAAAGAATAAATCATGTGACAAGTTGTGATATGCATATCACTTTCACACCCACCATGATTTTGAATATTGCATGTAATATTCTTTTCTTGTGTAGTCTCATTAGATCTTACGTAAACAAGTGGCACTCGATACAAACAATTCTAATCTAAGAACTAGCACCACTTTATTAGACATTTCTAAGGAGCATTAACGCCTCTTCCACATGAGATTTTGGGTTATGGTCCAACCTCTCCATGTTATCATTAACAATACGAGCCAAAAGAACATCAACCAAGCGTTTAGGCCTTGTACATCCTAAACCATACTCTTTGTGGTGCCTTTAGTAGGGAAGGATATACGAGATCTAGCAAAAATGTAGTTTTTAGTAGAAATTCAAGCATATGGATTACATTGTCACTTTTGGCATCACACCTATAGAATTCTACGAAATCTTGTTGGGGAGATCATAATTGTATGACCAAGATGCTAGTATCAAGCCAAACCAAATTATTGGATTATATGTGCAAAAGATCACTTCTTCAACCTCTTGGAGTCAACTCCAATGACCAAAGTCAATTTTGTCTCCGCTAAACAATGTTTTGACCTCATCTTGCACATGCTAAAGTTTGTGATGCTTGTGGTTTGTTTAAGACACCTATGAGGGAGAGGTAGTAGGTATTGGAAGTGCACACAATGTAATCATCATCATAGTTATTACTATTAACAACTCGACAAGTTACTAAGGAAACACAATGGAGTTTTTGCGAAGTGTGAATGTCTTCCAAAACATTATTTTTAAAAACCGCATTGATTTGATTCCTACATCCCCTATTTCAAACAACCTTCTATACTGCAGATCAATTTGGGAGAATGATGACATCCATAGCAAAATACAAAAGTTCCTCAATTAAAGAAAGATAGGCATATTTCTTCTCCTTGCAGGAGTCAAATTGTCCTCATTACCAATAAATATGCAACTTGGAGCCTCTACAAATAATATCATATCCTCAACACAATCATTGTGAATAATTTTTAGCCACTATAGTGCATTGCTGGTCTTTAGGACAAGCTTATAGGTGGACAACACTACATGAAAATTGACCTTAAGTCAAGTTATCAAAAATTCAAGTCCATAAATATGTTTGGACAACACCTTTCTAGACATAGGAGGTATTATCAAGTATGAATGGTTGGTTATGCCTTTCATCTTGACCAATGCACCAACAACATTCAGGTGCTTGATGGGGGACCTTTCTTAACTCTTTCTTCATCATGTATTTGGATGATATCCTCATCTTCAACAACACTTGGGAGAAGGTGGATCACATCTTGAGTGTCTTAGAAACCTTGTGCAAACACAACTTACAAGCCAACTTAGTAAAGTGTACATTTGGCACTAGGAAGATCTAATATGTATGCTACATCATTCACCGCATAGGGATCTTGTCATAATGATCCTTTCAAACAAATTTGGCGAAGTGCACCATCAAGAACATAGAGATGAAAAAGCTTATAGAGAAAATTTTCACCCAAGTAGATCTCGTGAACTTGTTCACCCTATGAAAGAGTGGTATAGTTGTCTCACTTAATCCTTATCGAGTTAAGTAGAGAGATACCCAATCTAAAAAGTTGTGGCCATGCACATCTAGTATTGGACTTTAAACACCTCTACATGTTCTATCCAGGACTTCGGGAATTCATTAGCATAGATTACCTAATTGGATTCCTTGTGATAAAATGCCAAAATAATACAATGTTTGTTATTATATTGGATAGATTTTCAAACATGCTCATCATGTTTCTTTATGAGAAAGGTATCATGTGATGGACGAGTCGACTAAAACAATCCTGCATCATTTACAAATTCACACACAACAGAAATAGACTCAATTCAACACAAATTATTCTATTGATGTGAAATCCTTAATGACATCTACAATAATCTCCATCTAATGGGCATGTAACAAAGTTTATAACAGAACTCTAGATTATTTCAAGGTGGTGTATACAAGTTAAGGACTCTATAGGCTCCAAAACCACCTCTAACCTTAAACAACCGTCAAATGAGACATCGGATCTTCTTTTATAAGCATTTACTCCCAATCTTTCTTCATTTTGAATTTCCATCTTGAATTATCGTCAAACTACAAAGATTTGGTAGTTGGAAATCCCTTTGGGAGAATCTAGGTCATCTACTAAGTCAGCCGGTTTGTGCCCTTGTCTTCCACATATACTACCTTTCGGCCTCTACCTACTCCTTGTCGTTTTCTAGACATGTCCTCTAGCGCCTCGGTCATTTGTCTAGCTCCACATACCGACCTTTAGAAAAGGTCTACGCACTCCTTTCTCTATTACATAATCCTCTTGCACCACCTTTGTGTCTTATCAAAACTCCTACACGTTCTAGTCTTGAACAAAACATTGTGCACTATTGCGCGTGCCTTTCCTTGTAATCTTGTCACACACCATTTATGTTGTACACTTCGCAATATAAAACATTGCGCAAAACGTCCGCGTACTCTCATGTAATCAACTACACATTTTGTCACACTTTCTTTTCCTTATAAACTGTACCTACCTTGCACACTTCAACACTTAGCCAAAATCCCTTAGTTATGCAGACTTCAAGCTTTCCCGTGATTTCTTGATCATATCAACATAGTTGACATGTGTTTTTCAACTATGTTTGGGTTCAATTTGAGCTCCTAATATCCATCTTATTCCATCATGATCCTGATTTTGTTGTTCATTTATAGAAAACATTGGGAATTGATAGGGGTGTGCAACTAGATTGATTTACGGAATTTCATTCTCTAACAAATTGGACAAACAAAAGGTATAAATTACAATCTAGTTCATTTTCTATTGATATACTAAAGTACACATGTACACACTTGAGATGATAGCTTGTTTTACATTCAACATTCCTATGACAAAGCTAATCATAGTTCTATGGGTATAGTACATTTAAAGTGTATTATAGGTTCCAATGAGTAACACCTCTAGGCATCCACCATGCAACAATAAGTAATGAATCGCACACGGGAAAACAAAGTGGAAACAATGCATAAGACTCTATAACACATATAATTTGATCATCAAAATGCTCAAAAGATTCTCTTGTTCATACAACAAAATTATAAAGAGAACCATGATTCACATCACACACATCATGTATATTGAGATGGTGATATATCCTAGTTACATTTTTAGAGTAAACGTTTCAAGGGTCCACACCGAAAGGTAAAGCATCCGTGTTATATCCCTTACACCATTCTTCACACACCGTTAAAAACACCTTTATTCTTGATTCTCACAATAATTGGGCATGCACCTAATATTGAATTCGGAATCCTCAAGCCATGCTTCCTCTACTTCTTGAGCCAAAATTGATACAACATCCTTCTAATTTTGATCCAACACTTGTGATACACGGATAAAGATCAAGCTATCAAAGTGGTGTACACGCACCTATCAAGGCACACATCAACTTTTCAAAGTGGTCAAGGAAAGGAAGTATGTTGATCAAGCTTAGTGGTACAACCCCACAACTACACAAGGATGCGGTGAAGACCATTTCTCTTCAAGAAAGGTTGAATGATTTGTAAATAGGCATGCAACTATGTGTACTCTTATTTTTGGTACATGTGCAGCCTATGTACTACTCAAGTTGGAGTTCTCTTCTCATGTAGTGTACCTCATAAAGCACAAATACACCCATAAGTTTCGCAACACATATGTGTAGCATTTTAGTACCATGCATCACTTCACCTATATACATTTCCCCCGAGCCTCACATAACCCTTTTGGCATCTTACAACCCCACAAATATTACCTTAATTAGCACTTGTGCATCACCAATGCTACACACTCTTCAATTCTACTACGCTTTACAAATTCTCTCAGGGTAACCTCCACATAATTGGAAGAAGTTCAATTGGCATGCAATTGGAAAATGAAACCACTTTTAAAACCATTCTTCTTTGTAACCTTCTTAAGTAGTCACTTCCTTCTTGTAGTCAGAGTAAATTATATATGTAGAATATTCAATCGCCGATTAAGTACCATGCCACCTAGGGAAATCAAAGAAATTGTTTCCCCTTCCAATCACATAAGCCTTCTCTCATAGCCTTGTTGTAACATTATAGACCTATGTACTTACTCCATGTTCTTTCAAATTGATTAGAAGTTGCATTTCATATAAATAAAATTTCCGTTTATGAACATGTGCTTGTTTACTTCTACATGTTACTAGGGCATATTCTTCATAGCCTTCAACTTATCTCTAAGCATATGGTTGTCCCTTGCACATGGTCACAAGCCCCGTGGTGTGAATCACTCATGGTACTCATAATTATCATCTACATTGACACTAGACCAAATACCCAAACCTTTTCATAATTGAACTTTTCGGGCATTGTATTGAAAGCTCCATACAATCTTACAAATTCCAATATCTTTTACTTGAATTTCTTGTAGGTTACCATAAGAAATTTTTCCTTCCTAAAGTGCACCATGATCTGATCTCCAACATTTAATGCTTTCACTATGTGATTCTCATTAGCCTTCACCTTATTTATCACATTATTTTGCTGCAATTTGCATGACATTTCAGTAACTCTTGAGATTTCAAAAAATTATGGCAACAAAAGTACCCATAATTTTAATAATCCAAGCAACTGGTTCAACAACAAAAAGCAAAAGACAGATATCCAAGCAACACATGGTGAGGGAGGTGCACATGCCAGAATTTTTTTGAAAAAGAATCATGATGTTGATATTGATATCCACAAGATCCCAGTTTCAAAAGTTGTGGGAGCTACATTGTGTATCGATTGACACCGTGTGAGTAATAAAGACTAGAGATTCAGGCCTTTCTAAGCTCCCTTTCCCATAGGGATAGCAAGATTGATACTATTGTTGAAAAGAAGTTTCTAGGATTCTTCACCTTTAAGGGCCCGAATAATCCATGGAGCACATAATACACATGACCTTGGATTTGAATGTTAAGAATCCCAAGGCCACCAAGCTCTATAGGTTTGTAGCATATATCTCAAGAAACTTTGTGAGATCCTCTACTAACTTCAAAATTGGCCTAGAGAAAATCCCTAAGATTTTTTTCAAGTTTGGCATTTGCATGTTTAGAGGGTTCCCATCAAGAAGTGTAATATACATGTGTAGGATCTAACACCTTAGAACAAATATTGAACTTGCCTTCAAGAGACAGAGACTTGGAAATCCAAAACCAATATTTGTCAACCCGTTTGAATACTAAGCTCACAGATCAAAGGGTGTGGATTGAAAATTAAAATAGACACTAAGGAATTTGAATTTCTTTCGGGATGAATCCAATACCACTTAATCTATACAATTAAATGGGAAAGGGAGTGTGATACTTCTTGTAACATTGAGTTTATTTCCATTGGCTAGAAGACACAAAAGCTAAATAAAACACATTAAAACAATCCATGGAATTGGAGATAGATGATTCCTCTTCAAATGAATATAGTAATGAAAAACAAAATCTACCATGTAAAGTACAAATAAGTATGTAAGATAGGAAAATGAAAATGACTTAGCTTGCATTGGGAGATCTGGGATACAAAATGACTGGAACAAGATGGATTTGGCCTATGTGATCTCTTTACGGAAAAATGATACCTAAGATTTATTCGGACAAGAGCACCCACAGGATGACATGATCGTCTCGAGCGCTATTATTCCACGACCAGGCACTAGTGTCCTTGCAACAACTCGCTTCGGTTTTTTTGGTTACGAACTTGGTTTCCTTCCTTTCACTGTTTGTCGCTATGGATATGTCGTAAGGTTCCTATATCACACTTATTCCTACAAGACAAACCCTAACTATATGCACAAAGCTCAAGCAAACATCGATGGAACACCCCAATGTGATTGCACCGAGTGGTGCACAACATTTCAAACTCTATGTAGTTCCTTTGTGTGTGATTGGAATCATGTCCTTTAAAGCCGAGTGCTCTTGTGTCGATCGCACCAAGATAATGGGATAAACCTAATTTTCCCCCAAGATGAATGTGTGAGATGGAATTCAGAAATATCCCTTCCTATGTAATGAATGATGTAGCTGAAATGTTGATCTTTGCCCAAGTAGTAGATAGTAAGTATTAGGCCCAAATTGTCTTGCCCCTTATTAATGGTAAGTGAGTCATGTATATATATGATTACCTTGTTTGAATCTCATCATTAATCAAAAATTCGACTCAAAGTGATAAAATAGACTCTAGAAAAGATACCAAATGATGTGGCTATTCAAAATCAAAAAAAGAAGGGAAAGGGACAGAAGCACCTAAAGGGGGCAAGTAACACTTGGGTCGCTCTTGTCCTAATGGGTGGTAGTGTCGGGATGCTCGGAAGATGTAATGGTCAATACAGAGTTGGGTCACATGTCGTTTAGTATCCAAAAGTAAAGTGGTCATTTCAGAAAAATAAATAACAAGAGTGTGGGAAAGATAAAAGAAATGAAAGAGTAAAACAAGTGTTGTTAATGTCTAGTCTTCTTGCTTAGGAATCATGTATATAATGAAATACTTAGAGGCGTGATGTAAGTAGAAAGTGTGTGATTTTGTGACTACATTTTCCCCCACTTTATGTTGGTGAATGAATATTCGGTAACATAAAGTAGATAAGATGAGCGTACCTTGTGGAGAGATGAAGGAAGTTTTAACAAATAGCGTTACGAATGAGGGTTGTATTTGATATCGTGCCAAATGGAGATAGTAGAATGTGCATTATGGAATCTAGAGAAGGATAAGGATCTTAGGGGTGACCTTTGTGTGCGTAGTAGAAGTGATGTATGCATGTGTTCCTTGGATATTATCTTTGTCAGAGCGTTGTTGTGCTTGAGATTGTTCCTTATCCATTTTGTGTGTTGTTGTTTTTGATGGAGTAAGGTTAGACTTGCAAAAGAAAATAAGTGTAGTCAATGCTCATGATAAATAAAATTGAACTTTAACTTAGTACATGTTAAAATAGAAGTGTAGTTAAAAAACAAGTGAATCAAGGGTAGAATACACCTATGTGTCGTGAGAGAAGAGATATAATTATTCCTATATGTTTTCTGCCTTGGAGATGGTTAGAATAGTACTAAGGATTTGGGTGTCTTGTCGCCAAACTTTGGATTTGAGTGTCTTGTTGCTAAACATCAGATTTGAGTGTCTTGTTGCTAAACTTGAGATTTGGACCTCCTTCCACCAAGGAAAGAGCATTGGGAGAGAAGAAATTTTTTCTTTCCAACCCTTAATACTTCCCCATGGATAAGTGCCATTACATATGGTCACAAACCCAATAGAAACTGGTCACCAAGCCATATGAAGTAATTAGTTTTATTGCACAAAGTGTGTAACATGCCACTAATAGTAACTTAAAACCGGGCATGTGTTGCTAGAAATTGGAAAATGTTGATTCTCAGATCAGAATGTTTCGCCCCTGGGTAAGGAGCGTGCAGTGGGACACTAGAGCCCATCGGTCCTATCTGTGTTGGGCACTTATGTCTTGGACCGAATTTAGGCCCAATTTTGATTCTGAACCTGTTTCTTTGCTTCTGTGTATCCTAATTTTTCTATGCATCATTTTGTAACTGGTATGTGAACTGTTGAGAGGGTGAAATAGTCACCAATTATTGCCCCCAATCACTTGGGGTACGTGAGATGGACAAAGGCATGCATTGCCCAAGTGATGAAAGTTGAAATTGTTGTGCACATCGAAATGGAACTCATGTAGGGGGAATAGGGAATATACATGGTAACAACCATGGCGTATGTGAAAAATTGGAAAAAGGTTAGTCAATAGTGTTAGTCACAAAGAAGTATATATTATGTAATAGAAACAAGTCACACCGCGTAGTAGCATTGCAAAGGACATAGCGAGTAGCTGGTTGAATTCATGGGACACCACTTAGGATGTCACAAGAAAATTGAATCCTTCAAGGCAATACAAGAAAATAAACAATTAACATAGGGCATAACTCATAAAAATGGAAATCAAAACACAAGGAAGACAATATATAAGCAATTCAAAGAACCATAATCAAAAATAGGCTGGGATTAAAATGTTGCACATGAAGCACCCGTTAGCAAGTTAGAAAAATCAATAGTATGCCACAATGTATACAACTAAAAATAGGAATTAAAGTAGTACATTTTGCAATGATGGACCTTGAATGTATAAAAATAGGAAAGGTCGATGCCCCCAAGAGCCTTAGTGGGACTGGTATGATACAACGCAAAGCATCAAACATCGTGTAAGTAAGTGATCCGCATTCACCTCAAAATTACCATGTGAACACACATGTATGTATGGAAAAATGATAAAGCATACTATGAACCCAAGTAACATGATAAGTAGTGTGCAACATAAAATAGAATGAGCAAGCAAGGATACATCCAATAAAGATCTAAGCTAGTTATTTTGAATTTTTGCAAATATGTGAACAAGAAATAAAACTATGAGAGGGGAGTAAGGTTACCCCCCAGTGTATGTTTGTAAAGTGAGGTCCATGTAAGTAAATGTTCCCTTAACAATCATGTTTGAACCTAGAACAAGAGTGCATCATCGGGTAGCGAGGGGGAGAATATGCCCCAAGTTTGTATGCCACATTGATCTATCCAATGAGGATAAGAGGCGAGGACCCTCTATCTGCTTGTGTGAATGAGGTATTTATGTGATCATGATCAAAGACTGTATGGCCATGGGGAATACATGGGGAGAAATAGACTGCGAAATGTGCCTATATGTACCATGGGTAACTTGTGTCCTATGATTAGACCTTTCCATGTGAGGTGGACTATGAGATTGTTTGAAGCACAATGGACTAAAAGTGGGGGTGAATCAGTCCTTCAAAACTTTCATCCAATTGTATTTAACTTGTATAAACCATTAACCATTCAACCATGCATTAATGTGAGCTTAACAACATGAAACAACCATTCATAAGAGCATGAACCAAGAGAGTACACAAGAACACAATATGTAAAGTGGGAAACCCTCAAGGGGAAGAAAACCCACTATTTTTTAATATATTACTTAATCCAAAATACTTTCATGAATATGACACATCACACAAGATTTGTTTAGTGAGGCACCAACCCCTATTTAACAAGGCACCAACCCTACAAGGAGGCTACAACCCCTAAGGTGATCAAAAACCAACTCAACCACCTGAAGATGAAGACCACTGATTTATTTTTGCTCCTACAACAGATTGTGATCACAATTTTCAGCTCCTCTCTCTTAAAACCATTCACAAACACACTCTCTTACCTCGCTCAAAACAACACCTTCTCTTGCTGATTAGTTCTAATGAACTTACACACTTACTCCTCTCTTCTCTATTTTTCATACCTTCTCTAAGCTCTACCCTGATGCCCTCATACCTCTTTCAAACTCTCTCTTAGCTCACACATTCCTCTCACACAACTAGTCACAATGAGCAAATACATTGCACTTAAATACATGACTCTTGCTTTCAAACACATTAGCTCGGCCATGACCATTAAGGTCAGTCATACCAATAACAAAATACATATAAAAACATATGAAGGGACCATATAGGTTGGAAATGGACTAGGAACTCATCATGCACAATTAGGCCTAAAGGGCTAGTTCCATCTCCACCAAGCACTCCATGGACTCCAAGGGCACAAACCAGCTCCACCATGGCTCCAAAACCTTCACACATGTCAAGGAATTCCTATAAAAATCTTCCAAAACATCAAGAACATTTGCATCATCCATTTTCTCCAAGTCACCATCAAGTAGGATTGTTTCGTACTCATTTTGAGCACCTTCAACTGACTAGTCTTCAAAGATGAAGACCAAAATCTTAAAAATCACATCAAATATGGCATGAAATCACTCATTGGAAATCCACTGACCCAAGTTACACTTACAAATACTTTAGACATCATAACTTAGTCCATAGAGCCAACTAAATAACTTTTTCCTTCAAGCTACATCTGCATACGCAGAGACAAGTCTTGGAAACTTGATCTTCTCACACCTTTTCTAACACTTTCAAACCTTCTCAATGCATGGAAAAGATAAAATTTAACCCCTCATCATTATCCAATGGGTAGGCTTCATGAACCAAGCCAAGATATTGGTCTTTCAGCTAAATTTCATCAAGGAACCTATACTATCCTGAAACCCTGTCAAGAAGGTAAACTTGTGACATAGACCTTGCCAACAAATTTCACTTGTATACCTCAACCAAACCATGCATCATTTTTCATTGGATGTGTACAACACCTTCATATTCATTAGACTCATAAACTTAGGCCACACATGCCTAAGAACCTTCTTCCTCCATGATGCCAAAAGCGCCTATTAGGCCTAAAAACCAATCTTGAAATTTGGACCTGTGTAGACCTCCAAATGGCTTCAAAAAGCTTTGAAACTACCTCAAACATCTATGATAGCTCCTGTCTAGTCGAACATCAATTTAGATCATACATCAAATGGAAAACCGAGAGCAAAATAGAATTTCCTAGAAACATGAAAATTTGAATGGGCTCCACCTATAGTCATGACCTCAAATTACCTCCATCTAAAATTAGGAAGAGCCTTTTCCATCCTCCAATCATCACATTTGATGATCCAATGCATTAGAGCTTACACCATAAACTTTTCTTCCATTACAAGTGAACTAGGGTTTAGGTAGGGTTTTGACCTCCTTAGTTTCTTGGCAATCGGTCATAAAGCGTAGGCCCTTATCTAACTTCATTCCAAATTTGAGATCTTCTTAGCTCCATACCTCAACATCCCTGAAAGGATCAGGTCCCCATGCAAACTTTTCATGTGCCAACCAACATGATTTCTCATATCGAGCTAGAAAACATGCCTTCTTGAGCTTGGTAGGGCTAAAAATTAATAACATGCAAGAAACTTATCATACAAACTTGAGACTTAGCCCACAACACTAGGGAAACCTCTCTAAACATCTCTAATTATCATCAGGTCATACTTGGCTCTGCATCTTCTCAACCACCATGACTTGCCTAACTAGGTCATGCCATTAGGTCTAGTTTAGACCTAGGTAGAGTAGATAAACACCATACCTTATCTGCAAAACTCTTCAAAATGACCTAACATCCTTGAGACAACATGTCTCACACCTCTGCATGCCCTCATGGGCCCACAAACCTCTGCACCTAACCTTCATGCTTCATTAGGTCACCAAGCACCTAGACTAGGTCTATATGAACACCTGCAAACCATGCTCAAACCTTGCATTCACCTCCGAGACCTGTATGAGTGTCTCAACACACTCTCCTCATGCTCTCCATGTCTCTACCATGTTTCGTAAGCCTCCATGCATCTCTATCCTTCATGAGTCATCACCTATGCTGACTAGACGTCCTGAATATGCCTACTTGGCCAAGTAATTATCACCTTCTTCACTCTTACAGTCATGTCACTCCTTATCTGCTCATGACATCATCACTACAAACTTCCTCTTGTAATCCTTGCATCATCCTTTGTCATTAATGTACTTGCATCTTTTACTTCAATGAAAACACAAGCACACATATGCCAACAGAGATCAATGTATTAGTCGTGAATGAGGAGTAGAAGCTATATGTAGAGGAGATCTAGGTGTATGTATAACAATAGTGATAGGAATTGTAAGAGCTCTATATTCCATAGGAGTATGTGCCAAATTCATGTGGCCATCATGAGAATATGTAGAAGTAGGTGCACTAGTGATAGAAGTAGTTGAAAATGTGGTATTAGAAGGCAAGGACAAAAAAGTTCATCGTAGTATGCCTCGAATAGTAATAACATGACTCGATGTACAAAATTAAGGCATAAGTGAACTATGGATGGCACGAATTTGGAAGCCCTAAGCCAAGGGATTCCTAAGATCATGTCACAATGCGCAACAGTAGAGCCAACAGTAAAAGGCATAGAGAGAGTGAGAGGCCCAACAGTGATGGGAAGAATGACATGCCCATGAGAAGTAGGGGTTCTATGGGTCATCTGAGATAATGGAAAACCAATAGCTTACAAGAAAGATAGTGAACATGCATTGTACTTGTAAGTAGGATGCACCATAACATTGTTGATAGCATGAGAACCAATAGAAGCGTCAATGTGTAATCTGTGTGATGAAAAAGAAGCGTGAAAATCAACATCAGTGAAATAAATGATAGGTGAAGGAAGATCAACAATACCAACAATACATCTAAGAGGATGGTCTGAAGATGAAGGAAGAGGAATGTAACTTGATAAGCATGATTTGAGGAGGAATCGGGGTTAATTTTGCATGTGTCTTCTTCACCTCCGGTGAAGAGGAGTCGAGAAACATTCCATGTTAGAGTGTAATGCTTATAATGACAATATGGCCCAGTTTTCTAGTGCAATGGTTGTTGCATCCTCACAAGATATTTTTGGTAGAGTATGGTTGAATAATAGGGAGTTGATTATCAAACTCACTAACAGGAGATCGGAATGCTAGAAAGTTATTTAACAAGATCTATTGTCCCATTGGCTATTTTCATAGTCTCTTGGATGTTAACAGTTCTTCTTCTTAGTAGGTTTTGGAATAGAGATAGTAGGTTCAGGAAACTCAATGTCATTATTTTCAATCAGATCTTGAATGATATGTCTAATCTTGAAACACTTATCAGTAGAATGGCCATTGCATCTATGATAATCACAATGTGCATGTTCATTGAATTTGTTTCCACGAGGCCTATTAGGATCTAGCTCAAGAGGAGGTGGAAGAGAAATCAGATTGCTTTCAAGGATTTGAGGTAACAACATATGTGGTGGGTATGGAAATGGAGTAAAAGTGTGGCATGTAGGTCGTGAATTGTAGCTTCGTAGGTTGAGATATAACATTGACATTAGGATTAGGTAGCTAGGCTTGCCCTTGAAGGCATATTTTCTTGGGAACTTGTTAGTAGAAGCATAATAAACATTAGAACTATATTTAAGTTTTCCCAAAGAAAGTAACTTGATCTCTCTACTTTTTAAAGTATGACATAGCTAATCAAAAGAGTGAAAATAATCAAAGAGTACACACTCTTGTAAAGGAGATAATAGGATTTAGATGAAAATATTTTATAATTTAAATTCAGCCAAGACATTGTTCATTTTAGAAAGATTAGTCTTATAATGCAAGACATAGTCACTAAGATGCTTGTTAGTTTCTTGTGTCATTTTGGCCATTTGTGCATATGATATCTTTGTGCCAATATTCATGGAAAAGTGAGCTAGAAATAGATTTTCAAGAGGAGTAAAAGATCGAATGGAATGCAAAGGAAAATTATAAAACCATTGTAAGGCATAATCCTATAAGCTCCTAGGAAACAACTTGGTCAAGAGTGTGTCATCACAAGCATAATCCAAGCATGCAACATGAAATGAGCGAAGGTGCTCTTGGGGATCTCCATGGCCATCAAAGAGAGAAAACTTAGGTGAGGCAAAATTAGGAGGAAGTAGATAAGAAGAAACCTCAGGTGCAAGAGGACTATGAAGAAGAAGAAAAGAATCAAGGGATGGAGACGAAGAAGAGGAGGCCTTCGCAATTGACAAATTTTAATTTGCAAATCATGATACAAAGACTCTAAGGAATGGGTTCTGAAGAAGTGTTGGGTTGGATGTGAGAAATGAGAGGAGAAGAAAGATGAGTGTGAGGTGCTAGAGATAGGAATATGGCTAGTGGAAGCCCCCATAGTGATAAGAGGGGAGGAGAGTAGAATATAAGATGTGGCAATCGAAGTGGGGATAGAAGTGGTATCAGAGGAGTAGAGGCAGAGATTGATTGAGATTATTCGCGAGCAATGAAGAACAAGAGATCAATATTGTCAAGAATATCAACAAGGTATGTATTGAGGTCATTAGTATGTTCAGTGGTAAACTCATGAGACGTGCTAGCCATGATGGATGTTTAAGGATCAGGTTCACCAAATGATTTAAAGAAATTTAAATCTTTATCACGAGGATGAGATCAAATGAATATAGCAATTATAAATAATATCTAGCATGAAAAGTACAATCAAGTATGCAAGATAGGAAAATGAGAATGACCTAGCTTGTATCGAGAGATCCGGTTTGATTCGGGTTGGAAGATGCCCGTAACATGTTAGATGTGGATTGTATGAGCTTTGTTTGGAAAAATGAGACATAAGACTTATTCGGACAGGAGTGCCCACAAGAGGACATACCTCCAGGGCACTAGTGTCCTTACAACAACTCTGTTTTTGGTATTTTCGAGGTCAGAACTTGGTTCGTTCCTTTCGTTGTTTATCGCTTTGGATCTGTCATAGGGTTCATGTATCAAACTTGTTAGTGCAAGATAAAGCGTAACTACTAAGCACAAAGCTCGGGTAAATATTAGATGGAATAAATAATGCATATGTTTGAGTCGGACTGACCTCGGTCACCCCGACGTGATTGTCATTGAGTGTTGCACTACATTTCAGATTCTATGTAGTTCTTGTGTGTGTGACTGGAATCATGTCCCTTGAAGCTAGGTTTCCCTTGTGCTAGTCGCACTAAGATAATGGGCTACAACTAATTTTCCCCAAGATGAATGTGTGAGATGGAATTCAGAAATGTCCCTTCCTATGCAGTGAATGATGTAGCTCAAATGTATTCTTTAAATGTTACTCTTTTCCCAAGAAGTAGATAGTAAGTATTAGCCCTAAATTGTATTGCCCCTTAATAATGGTAAGTCATGTATATATATGAGTCCCTTTCTTGAATTTTGTTATTAACAACTGAAAATATAACCCAAAGTGATAAAAGAGACTCTAGAAAAGATACCAAATGATGTGGCAATTCAAAATCAAGAAAAAGAGGGAAAGGAACAGAAGAACTCGAGGGGACAAAGTAGCGCATAGGGTGCTCTTGTTCCTATGGGCGGTTGTGTACGAGATACTCGGAAGATATAACAGTCAATATAGAGATGGGTCACATTTTGTTTAGTATCAAAAATTAAAGTGGTCATTTCAGAAAATAAAATAACAAGAGTGTGGGAAAGATAAAAGCAATGAAAGAGTAAAATAAGTGTTGTTAATGTCTAGTCTTCTTTCTTAGGAATCATGTATATAATGAAATACTTAGAGGCGTGATGTAAGTAGACAATGAGTGATTCCATGAAAACAAAAACATCCTCTCAATGTAGTGGTGTACCAATAAAAGAGAGGCGTTGTTTTATTTATGCAATAAATTAGGGTTGTTAGATCCTAGCCACAACCTGTCACCTCCTTATTTCAGTTGGTCTAACATCGCCAAGGTGTTGATCAAGTGGTGAAATGGCTTGACAAGATATATTTATAGACTAGAGAATTTTAACTTTTCCATATATTTTTATAGTTCAATTGCTATCATTCTAAGAGCATTACTCTCGGACCACAAACCAATCAAATTTGAGATTGAATGGCTCAATATCCTACCGCAAAATGTTAAAACTCAATTTTATCTCAACAGAACTCATTTAAACCATGCCTAGACTAAAAATCATATTGTGTAATAATGAAACATTTTCCCTTCCCAAATGGCCCCTTTAGATTGATTGAATAGTAGAAAATTGCCATCAATCGTGATGCATGTACTTACACATATATGGTTGTTAAGCAGCGATCTTTAGGTGTGACGCCCACGAGGATTCACTCCATGAGTTCCATCAATCTCAAAGGAATTGGATTTTTCCCCTTTAATGCAACATTGCAAAAGGGCACCATTTTGTGGAAACAAAAATCAAAGTTGATGAATGTTAAACAAGGCCTGTGGTGCTCAAATCCAAGCTTGTATGGATTGGATAAAGATCAAGAATAAAGCTTCCAAAGAGTTTTTTCCTTTTTTGATCAAAGAAGTCATTGGATTGAATCAAAGCTATCAAAGATGCCAATTCTTGGCTCATTAGGCTACCAAACATTCATAAAGCTATTGTGTCACACTACCATGGTGTTTTAGCTACTTAACCCTTCATTCCCAAGAGAGTGAAGGATTTTACCCAATGTCTACACGTGGTTCCTTATATAATATCTAAAATCCAATGGGTGTCTTGTGACCTCCTATTATCTATAGAAGAGTTTCACAAATCCACCATGTAAAAGGTTGTTGATAAAGTTCGATGATCAATTTCTTCCCCTACAAATGTTACTAAGTGTTGTGGGACACTATAGGGATGGATATACATAAGGTCTACCCTAAATTGTTCACAAAAACTCACTCGGGAAAATGATCGGTCAATACAACATTAAATTTATCCCCATATCTGGGGACCCAAAGCTTATATACAACTGTAGGCCATCACGTTTCTTAATGTCTCCTATAAAATATCTCACTTAGAGGGTTGGGTATATTCTTCCCCTCATCATCCGCTATAACAAAATAGGTTCATTCACAACAAATTCATTCCGAATAACATCATTTTCATTTGTAGGGCATGTAGTTGACTTGAATTTCAAACCACTAGGCAATGTTCATAAAAATGATAATGAAAAATCCAACGATAGGATTGAATGGCCATTTATTTTGGTGATGCTTAAATCTCTTGGATTCAAACCATAATTCATCAACACAATGAAGACAATTCTACTAGATGTAAGCGCATGTATCACCATTAATGGTGCTCAATCTAAGCATTTTTTCCTTCATCGGTCAATTCGACAAGGTTGCCCTCTCACCCCTCGGTGTATGTCCTTTCTATTAAGGGCCTTAATTATCTCCTTACTATTTTTTCTTCTAGGTACGTGCACTGCTCCAATGCTCGAGCCAAAAAGTTAATGGGTATTTCGTTGATGACTCATTTCTCATGTTGATTGAAGAGGAATATTCAATTAGTAATGCCATGTATTTTTTTACAACTTTTGTCTCACCTCAAGCTCCACTCAATGAAAAAAACCCATTGTTATTGGAAGGCATGTACCCCCTTTCCTAGCTAGATTAAAAAAATTAAATAGAAGTGGATCGATCTTGGTGAACAATTCAAATTTTGGGGCATCCTTTTCTTTTCAAACCACGCCTTTATATATTTGAAAGTATGTGCTCTAGTGTGGAAAAAAAGTGGGTTTCCAAAACATTCTCCATTGCTAGAAAAATTCAAGTATGCTAAAAAATTTAGCAGACAACGCATGTATATTATTCCTCTTGTTGGGCCCCTTTAAAGCCTCCTAGTCTAAGATGGAAAATTTTATTAGAGATATTATTTGGGCCAATGTAAGAAGTGGCGGATGCTTTCATAGAGTTGTTTGAGATATATGTTGTAAACCCAAAGAGTTTGGTGGTTTTCGGCTTTTAGACATCCAAAATCAAGAGCATGCTCTATGTGCCAAATGGGTCATTCGAGTACTAGAAGATGATTATGAATCCTACAAAAATGTCCTTAATAATTGAATCTCACATGGATTCCTTGTGAACAAAGGAAACTAGAAATACCTAACCCTACATTCCCTTTTTCCCACTTAAATTTAGGTTCCTATAAAAACTATTAGCACTTTCATGGTCAAAAACATCTGGAAATCTTGGGTCATATTGCAAATAAACTTAATATGAGATGGGGATGGTTTCTAAAATGGGACTTCCATTAATTCTCATTCCCTTTAATGGTCTCCACTTCTCTCATACTACAATGTACCATTTGCCTTGGTCCCCTAGATCAAATGCCCTAATTTGTTTAGAAAAGGAATTAAAGTCATTCGTGACCTTTTTGCAATACTTCTACGGAATGGTTATCATGTCCAGTGCTTAAAGAAATGTATTAATTTTAGAAATTTAGAATGCCATACCTAACTACCACCTCCACAAAATTGGTGTGAAAACACCCAACAGGTGATGAAATGACTAGAAATGGCTTGTTGAAACCCTTATCAACCTAAAGTATAAACCCTTGTTAGGGTATCAACTCCTCTCCCATTAACATTTACAAGTTTAACTTCTCAATACCCACTAGAAGGTGTGCTCTTCTATACAAGTTTGGAAGGGGATATTTGAAAAAATTTGGGCTGCCATTATTAAACCCAAGCAAGCTCATTTCCTCTAGGGTATCCTATATCGGGGCTCTCAATTAGCATTTACCCGGTTCACCTTGGCATGACAAACCCAAAGATGTGCTTGTCGTAATCACCCAAAGTCTACAAACCACATCTTTTGGTGCTGCAAGAATGTTCAATCTACTTAATAACGTATTTACACTCTTTTTGCAACCTTTCCACCACAATATGATTAAGTGGAAAATGGTGCTTTTGGGGGACTCCTCGATGCTCCTTGCAAAATACATGTAAATATGGCACATTTTTCATCCATTTTTTATTAGGTATGGAAATATAGAAATGAAGCTACTTTTAATCAAAATACAATTAATGTTTCCTTTTTCGCACCTAATGGACTTAATTTGATGTCCAATGTCACTCTCCAAATTCAGTGCAAGCAGAGAAAATCCGTACAAAGGTGGCACATCTCCAACAACTTCTTTACCATTGCAGAAATGTGCCTTGTGTTATCATCTAAGATCGTTTAGGATCACCTTTCCATGGTTCCCATGTTTCATGATGTGGTTTTTGCAAATGTGGAAGATTACATTCTTACAAAAACATCAAAGTGTCTCCCTACAATGGTGATATCCTTCTCAAACTCACAACTCTCGGGGTGGAAAAAGTGGTGGTGGTGGACCCGCCAAGAAGAACTCTTTGTCTGGGTGGCACCTCCATAAGGGCATAAGGGAAATGCCCTCGGTTGGTTGTATTCATTTCTCCTTTTTGCTAGTAGGTTAATGAAGATGCAAATACAAATAAAGATGACAGTGAAACCCACCAAATGTTATTGACCAACTTGGTAGCGAGATGAGGCATATGGGGAGATAAGCCTAATGATCCACCTCCACTTGCACTGTTCTAATGATGGCCTTTTATGTCTTAATATTTTATGTCTTTAGTTTTATCTCTCCTTTTGGATTGAAAATCTTTATTAAGTTTCTAAGTTATCTCTCTCAAGATGGTTGATGTGACTTGTGAAGTGTGATTCATCCTCTCACCTTTTTCAATGATCACCTTGTACATTCTGTTTATATCTATATATGGTAAAAGCTTCTTTTCTAAAAAATAAAATATGGGTATGGCCTTCCTACATAGAGCCGAATACTTTCCCATTGGGTTTCATATTCCATCACGGTAGAATGAGATTAATATAGTTAGAACCATTAAAAATAATTTTTCATTTGAAGTAACAACATTAACTCAAGATTGAATGTTTTGGATCTAGAGATATAGCTCAAAGAGTCTTAGGAAGTTGGATTTAAAATAGTTATAACCATAGTTTATATATAGTTGTACTTTACAAAGATAGCTAAAAGTGCATGAACATTATTATTGGAAATAATTGATATATCATATCATTTCAAATAAACAATCAATTTACAAAACATTACAACAAAAGGTGGCCAGTTGGTATAAACCTCTTAGATAGCAAAGGAACACTTTGAAAAATATATAGCTACATAGAAGGTGGAAAACATGAATCTAAAAAGACGACACAGAGTGTGAAAGATCAAGCACATACATCTATAGCACCAAGAGGAGATGGAGGAAGATCATCCTTGGTATGATCCCAAAAGGAAATCCATGTCCAAGGAGGATCATGTGTCACCCACTCGGTTGCTTCAAGAATGTCACCAACTGGATCCAATAAAATAGAAATTGTTTATCCATGTGGTATGGGTGTAACCATTTGAAAACTACCTTTTATAGAAGGAAACCACCGAGATGGGCCTTCTCAAGACTTACAACACAGTGATAGACTTCAATCCTTCCACTAAGGAGTGGAGAATCTCTTGTGGGAATTATTATGGCAACATATGGGTGGTGGTGTCAAAGAACCCTATGTAGATTGGTCTAGAGGCATGTGACTCACGGTTTAAATAACACTCCCCAAGTGGTGGAGAAGCTTCTATAGGTACTAAAACTCAATTGTAACTTTCTTAGATTGGGATTGAATTTTCATACACATCGAAGATATTACAAGAAAATTTTCATCAATAATACAGATTATAATCAATTATATCTTTACCGAATATAGATGCGTTTCTAGATTTTGTAACTGAAATAGAGTAAGTGCTCTACAAAATTCCAAATAAAAGTAATGTGTGAAGGACAATTAGCATGATATATAAAAAAACATACACAAGGTAAAAGGATGAATATAGAAAGAGTCGAAATGTCTATGAATCCAGTTCCAAGGTATTTGTGCTCAAGGAAAAACCAAAGTAGGCACTTAAAAGTGTTTGGACAGGCACACATTAGACATTTAGCATTATTAATGTCGATGTGACTGATCCTTTTGATAAGGGGTAAGGCTTGATGTTCGGGAACCAAAAAAATTGAGATAATTTAGGTTCAATCTTAGCATTCCAAATCCTATTAAGTTTGATAAGTCAAGTGTGGAAAGGAGTGAAAATATTATAACCTATTGAGCTATTCTAGAGTCAAAGAGTACAGACTCATAATCTGCTATAGCATCCTAAGGGAGTAATTTTTAAAATTAGGATCATAATTCCATCATCAGTATTTCTACCAAGACAAAGGCATCAAGCCCAAGATTATGAAGAATGACATATGGGAAAGGCTCCTTAATATGAATGAGAGAAGGCAGGTCTGAAGATAAGAGCTAGAACTTCCTCTACAAATCAGACCACATGATCTAGTCTATAGAAGTGACAAGGTCCCGTATAGAAGTGATTCCTTTTCTGAATAATACGAGCACTTTTATACCAAGTATTTCAGCAAGATGGATGTTAGAAGATGTCACAATAGGCAACCATCATAAATCATGATCGTTGAAAGAGAGCCAGTTCTGCGACCATCCCCAACCCACTTAAGATGGGATCTAACAAATTCAAAGGCTTTCCTAATACTTTTGGAAACAAAATAACCCTTGATTATGGTTGGCATAATGGTGATTAGATGTATATGGAATCCTATGTTTTCCCATTAAGTTTTACCATAGGAGAACATGTTGATATATAATAACTTAAGAGGATTTTACAAGCTTCATTTCCTTCCACATCCCGTACAACCCACTATGCACAAAATGTAATGATTTGGTTGTGGATGTCAATGATACCCTTCCCTTTTTTATTATTGATGGAAGAAAATATCTCGGGTATCTCTATAACCCCTCGATCTTATTTGGCATTGGCTTACAAAAATTTCTCGATAATTTAGATAGTTTATCATAATAGACCTTAGAGAGACCCCAACAAGATGAGTGAAAGATGTGGGTGCTAGCAAGAATTTTAGTGAGCCTCGAACTTGTCAGCAAGGGAACAAGGCTTGGTTATATCTTCTATTCCACATGATAAACCAATATTGCAACAAATCTTAGGGGTATTAATCAAAAGCAAAAGGAATAACAATGATCTATAAACCTCTACTTTGGAAATTTACAGACCACAAAATGATGTTCCTACTTCCAATTATTTGAAAATGACAGAAAACTAAAAGCTAGTGAATGAATCTTAGTGCTTATAACTACTTGCAGCAAATAGAATGAACAATTCAATGCAAACACAAGATTTTTATCTTGCAAACTTCCAATTTGAGGGAAAACCAGTCGGGAAGGGCAAATTGCTCTTTCTTCCCACTTATATATTGGCCAATTCAATTAAGAGTAGATACAAATTACAATAAGTTGAAGAAAAGTAAACAATGTCACCACCCTCCTTTTGTACTTGCTTACTCGGTTTTCACACACCTTCCTCCTACAATTTAATTCCAGCACCAAAGTCTTCTTGCTCACTTCTCCCATTTATCGATGATCCGAATCCACTTACTCTTCTTATATTTATAGCTTCTTTCCCTGTCCTCCCATGTATTGGAGAATGGGAAGGTTCATATAGGGAATAGACACAGTCTGGACGCTTCAAATCCATGACTGTTCGTGGATATATATTTTTTGTTTTCATTAGTGACAGGACCACCGGTGAACATAGACTTGTGCTTATGAAACCGCCCATGTGGTTACGCGACTATCGGTTTGTGTGCAAAGGGGTAGTTACACAACCACTGGGGTGGTTACGCAACTGCTACTCTACACAGAGTGGTGGTTACAGTAACTTAATAGTTTGCTCTACTTTTTGATAGATTTTTCCTCCGGTTTTGGTTTCTCTGATGAAGTGGTGATTCTTTAGATCCCTATGGATCAACCAAGGAATTTAAATTGCACCCATCTTTTGATCCACTTTAATGAAATCCTTTAAGTCATTCATAAAAACATTATAATTTTCCAATAATACTATGTCTTATGTCAATGAAGATTGGACCTAATGCTTTATAAAAGATATACAAGAAATGCAAATATTCTTTACAAAGAATCCTTTTGTTTGAAAAAAGTGAGAAAATATTCTTCAAAAAACAACCATCATTCAATTATGAGATTCAATCAAGGAGGTCAATACCCTACACAAGATCCCTATCTGCGCGATGAGAAAGAAAGCATCCAAGGGTTTTTGCGATAAGAACTTATAAGGAAAGAGAAAGAGGGCATCCTTGTCAAATGGAATGAAAGATCTCAAATTTCTCAAATATATTGTTGTTAATAGTCAAATGGGCCAAAGCCTTGGAGAAAATGGTTTGAACCTTAGAGATGATAAACTCTCCAAATCCAAGTGCTTTGAGCATAACAAGAATAATAGGCCATTAAATTTCATCATCTTAGTGCTTAGAACTACTTGCAGCAAATAGAATGAACAATTCAATGCAAACACAAGATTTTCATCCTAGAAACCCTCAGTTTAAGGGAAAACCAGTCGGGAAGGGAAAATTTCTCTTTCTTCCCACTTATATATATTGGCCAATTAAATTAAAAGAAGATACATATTACAATAAGTTGAAGAAAGGTAAACAATGTCACCACCCTCCTTTTGTACTTGCTTTCTCTGTTCTCACACACCTTGCTCCTATAATTCAATTCCAGCACCAAAGTCTTCTTGCTCACTTCTCCCATGAATCGATGATCTGAATCCACTTGCTCTTCTTGTATTTTATAGCTTCTTCCCATGTCCTCCCATGCGCTGGAGAATGGGAAGTGTAGTACGAGGAAGAGACACAATCCGGATGCTTCAAATACTCGATTGTTCGTGGATATCTTTTTTGTGTTTTCATTAGTGACAAGACCGTTGGTGAACGCAGAATGGCAATTACGCAACCGCCACCACGCCAGTTACTGAAACCATCAATCTATGCGAGAGGGGGTTACACAACCGCTACTCTACACAAAGTGGCGGTTCTGTAACTTAATAGTCTACTCTCCTTTTTGATTGATTTTTCTTCTAGTTCTAGTTGCTATGATGAAATGGTGTTTCTTTAGATCCCTATGGATCACACCTCCCCTACTCAAGAGGCTTTTGGTCCCACAAAAGCTTAATGGGGAGTAGATGAGGAAATAATTCCCTCACTTTCTCCTTTGAGTACCGCCGGGCCTGCCTTGATGTCTTCCCTTTGAATCCAACTTTCCATGACTCCTGTGGACCTCTCCTTGTCTCTCTAATCTTCTTCCGTAGCACTACGTCCTCCTCCAACTCACCTTGTGAATCCAAGACGCAATCTTCTATGAAAGGTATCAATTTACATTCTTATTCCTCATCAAGCATGAATGGATCATATAGGTGCAAGCTCTCACAATTGAGTACATCTACATGAAGTGTAGCAAATCAAGTCTAAAAGCATTCTCTTCAACTGCTCCAAAGAGGGTGAAGGGTCCATCGCATAGAGGCTTGAGTTTCCTTGCTTGATCTTGTAGTCTCTCCTTGCTCAAGTGAAGCCAAACCTTGTCTCCAACATGAATTTTGTGCTCTCTACGATGTTGATCATGTCTAGACTTATACTTGGCTTGAGACTTCTCTAATTTATGTTTCACCTTGAGATGGATTCACCGGATCCTCTCAAAGAACTTGGTTGTTATAGTCACTTCGAATCATGTATCTCTCCGTCTTCCTCTTGTCCAACCACAATGTCCAATGGATTGGTAGGCAGATACCCCAAGCAAGGTGATCGCACGGTGGACGTGTGGACTCGCCTTATTGTAGGAATGTTTAATGTAGACTAAGGACTCATCCCAAGTCTGTGGATATTTACTATTGTATCCTTGAATCAACTACACCCAAGTTTTGTTCACCACCTTCATCTGTCCATTCGTGTGGGGATGGAAGGCCGTGCTCTTCTATAACCGAGTGTCCATCTTGTCCCAATAAGTAGTCCAAAACTTCTCCAAGAACCCTGGAATCTCTGTAAAAATAATAGAATTTGGCAAACCAAAATGCACCCGTACATTAACAAAGAAAAGTTCAACTACCTCACTTACTTTTATTGTCTTTTTTTACATGCCATAAGAATACACATTTTATGAATCATCTACAACAACATATAGATAATCATGGCCATGTTTAGACATAGGTAGTCCTACAAAATCCATAGAGATATCGTCCCAAGGTCAAGTAGGGACCAGTAAGGGCATATATAAACCTTCCTTCCTAATTTTAGGCTTACTTGTACAACATAGTTTACATCCTCTTATAAATTTAGACACTTCTTCTTGCATATTGGGCCAATACACATACCTTTTCAAGTGGTCCATGGTCTTGCCAACACCAAATTGTCCTTCCACTTTCAAGGTATGTGCTTACCTCATCAATAGAAGCCTTTCTTCTCTCGACACACAAAGCTTCCCCATTGGTAGAGCAGCCCATCTTTGAGGTAAAAATCTTCAATACTCGTCTTTTCAGCCATTGGGACTGCATTTGCTAATATGTCACCCCAAAATCTTTGTCATGAGAATATGCCTCTCCATAAGTTTCCTTCGTGAAGGGTTCAATATGAGAGATGGTGGCCAAACTAGAGATTTTCTCCTGTGTGGGTGGCATAGAGAACATGTCTTCCATCAAATTCGTGCTTCCTTTCTTGTACTTAATTACCAAATGGAACTGTTGAATGAATCCCATCCACTTATAGTTCCTTGCTTGCTGCAATTTATATTCTGCTTGCAAATACTGGAGAGGTGTGTGGTCAGTGTGCACAATAGTTTTTTTACCCAATAAATAATGTTTTCATTTCTTAATTACTTGAACTAGTGCATAATCTCTTTATCATAAACCTGAATATCCTCTACTCGCTGAGGTAAAAGTTTCATAATGATAACATCTTGGCTTACCTCCTATAACAACACTACTCCTATATTATAATCATGACATCTATCTCTACTTCAAATGGATGCTACAAATTAGGAAGAGCACGTCTTTGGAGCATGACTAATTTTGTATTTTAGTAATTCAAAATACTTATCTTGTTTCTTACCCCAGTCAAAACCCTTACTCTTTGCGGCCGCTATGTGTAGAGGTGCTGCAATAGCAGAGAAGTCCAGAATGAACTTCCTCATGTACTGTACTGCTCCCACAAAACTTCTAGTCTTCATGACTCCCGTTGGTGTTGACCAGTTGGCGATGGCTTCCACCATCTTTGGATCCACTCGTAGCTCTCCTCCTCTAACCACGTGCTCGAGATAGGTAAGTGATTATTTGAAAAACTCACACTTCTTCATGTTGCATAGCAGTTGTTTGTCCTTGAGAAATTGCAAAAATTGTAGCAAATGTGTTAGATATTCATTCCATGTGGCACTAAAAATCAGAATATCGTCTAGATAAACAATGAAACATAAATCTATGAATTCCATGCAAGACATCATTCATCAATCTCATAAATGTAGCGGGTGCATTACATAAACCAAATGGAAGTACTAACCACTCATACAAACCCTATTTTGTTTTGAAGGAAGTATTCCATATATCCTCCTCCTTCATCCTGACTTGGTGATAACCAAACTTGAGATCCAACTTTGTGAAAATTTTTGCATGTTAAAGCTGGTCCAAAAGATCATCTATGCGTGGGAGTGGATATTTATTCTTTACGGTAATCTTGTTCAAAGCACGGTAGTCAATGCACATTCTCCAAGAACCATCCTTCTTTGGCACCATCACAATAGGTGAACCGCATGGCGAGGTGCTTAAATGTATTACCCCTTGGTCTAATAGCTCTTGGAGTTGTTTCTTTACCTTTGTACTCTCCAACAAGGATTTCTATACAACCCGATATTTGGTAGAGGGGACTTTGGAAACAGTTAAATCTCATGCTCTACCTCTCGCTTTGGTGGTAACCCTACTGGGAGTCTAGAATACTTCTTGAAAATACTGAATTATGCTATCCAAATCCTTCATCCCTTTGTTAGAAATATCTGAAATTTCTACCCCATCTTGTTTATCCTTTAATAAAAGTAAACAAAACTGATTACGATTTGCCATAATTAGTCTCTTTGTTTAGTTAACACTTACCATAGCAAGTTTTGACTTACACTGGTGTTCCCGGATGTTGTAACCAACTCCATCCTTGACCCATCTATATCATTTCTGCCTTCTCATGAATATACCATCCTTGATATACAAGTAAGGACTCCCGAAAACAACATCAAATCCATCAAGTGGAATTACAACAGCCTTTAATACATCTATATACCGAGAATTTATCCCAAACTTAAACTTACATCTGCTTGTTACCTAAATTTCTACACCCTTCTTCATCCATCCCGGAGGATAAGGATGTGGATGCTCATAAGTTTCAAGAACAAGCTTCTTTACAATCGCATCGAAATCAAGTTAGATTGAGAACCAAAGATCAACTAAAGTGTTTACCTTAGTCCTCTTGATTTGGATTATGAATCTGAAATAGCTTACTCATCTCTTCATCTTGTTCTGGCTGTCCATGTTGGTGGCCGTGCATTCAAGCCTCTCGTCTACATCAGAATCATCCTCTATCTCTACCTCCCCATCTATCTTTACACTGTCATGGATTCCTTTGAATCCTTGGTTTGGTTTTTGGGGGTAATTCCGGATGTAACTTCCAACATGTAGTGTCAATATGTAAATTCTTAGGATCTTCACAAGTATTCAAAGTGGTGGCGGTATTTTTACCTTTCCATTTACCTTTGTTACTTGTTTGTCCCTACTCTTTCTTTGGCTGATTTGTTAATGGTTTTGTCCTTGACTCTGCTTCTACTTGCTTCTTCTCATCATCTATGTAATATACTTGTACACAAGCTTCATTGAGATCCTTGGGCTTCATGGAGATGATCTTCCTTCAAAGGTGAGTGTGAAGTCCTTCCAAATACTTGGTCAGAATATCCTCATCCTCCAAGTCCATATTGAGAAACATGGCTTGTCTCCAAAACTCTATAGTGTAATCCTGCACACTTTGACCACTGCTTTGTCTAAAATATTGCCATTTAATCATCTGGTCAATCTTATGATCAATAGGATAACAATTTTCTCCAAGCAATTCTTTAAAACCATCCCAAGAACTTACAATAGGACTCTTTTTCTTTTCATAAGTGGCTAGATGGGTTTCCCACCAAACTAGAGCATCTCCTTCCATTTTGAGATGTGCAAAGGTAATCCTTTGTGGCTTAGTGACATTATGCACACTAAAGTAAACTTTCAATTGCTTTATCCATTTATCAAGCAATTTTGCATCTACTTGTCCTTCAAATCTTTTTATCTCAACTTTAGTTTCAACTTTAAAAGGAGCATGATCAGATTTTACCTTCTCTCTTTCAACTGGAGTTTCTTCTTCACGCTCTTCCACATCTTCTTCCTCAACGTGGCTCTTTCCTATGCCAAACTTTTCGGCCAAAGCTTGAACCACTGAGTCTATGGAATCTTGTTTAACTACTTCCGTCTTTTGCAAATATGAGAGTTCTCTTTGGTGTTGAAACACCCTATCCATAGTGCATTCTAGTACTTCAATTCTAAGGACCAAGTTCTCTTCTTCCATTTGGTCCTAACCCTTTGTAGATATGTCCTGGATCGCAAGGTGATACTTCTTCACCTTTGGACCTTATCATTGTCATACAAATCACACAAGAACGAATACCACAATCCCTTGGATATAATTGTCAGCTTTGATACTACATTGATATGTAAACCTCTACTTTGGAAATTTACGAGACTAAAAAATGATGTTCCTACTTCCAATTATTTGAAAATGACATAGAATTGAAAGCTAGTGAATGAATCTTAGTGCTTAGAACTACTCGTAACAAATAAAATGAACAATCCAATGCAAACACAAGATTTTTATCCTGAAACTCCTGTTTGAGGAAAACCAGTTGAGAAGGGCAATTTTCTCTTTCTTCCCACTTATATATTTGCCAATTCAATTAAGAGTAGATACAAATTACAATAATTTGAAGAAAGGTAAACAATGTCACCACCCTCCTTCCGTACTTGCTTACTATGTTTTCACATGACTTGCTCCTACAATTCAATTCTAGCACCAAAGTCTTCTTGCTCACTTCTCCCAAGAATTGATGAGCCAAATCCACTTACTCTTCTTGTATTTATAGCTTCTTCTTGCTTACTATGAAATGTGTTTGCTACAATCTAATGATTATATGTGTGATATGTCAAAGATGAAGAGCTAATGCCTTGGAAATGATATTATAGGAGCCATTCATAAGAGTAATTAATATTTAATGGTAATCAACTTTGAACCTCGACTTAAGATATAAATTTAATATTACCTTTCATATGTTCTATTTACTCAATTTGATTCAATTTATTATTGCATGTGGAGACATTGGACACTTGATTATGTTGATGTTTCTTAGATACTTCCATGTTTTAGCATCATGTTGATTTTGATACTCTAACACTTGGCAGGGTATTATATGTGACACTTTTGCTTATTCATGTTATAGACATTCTATGTGATTTAGAGATGATGATATGGATGATTATGTGATGAGATGAATGTGATGTTTGTATTAGATATATCATTGATTTTGATCATCATTTTTATATTGATGGATAAATAGATGTGGTGTGATTATATTCAATTGATACATAATTGATGATAATAATAATTATTTACATTTTTTTAGTTGATTTGATTTGAAGCGAGATATGAGGTTTTCTTTGAGTATGCAGGATTACAAGTTGCACGATGAGGAGAACATGGGACTCAATGGTAGCACTACCAAGATACACAAATTCACCTTTCCCGAACCCATTCTCACCTTGTTGTTACCTTGTCATTTATTTGTGGATGTGAGTATGGTATGACCACCTTATTTCTATGTGTTGGTCCTTTTTTTGGGGACCACCGAACACCTTGGATACTTTAATTTTTTCTCAAATCTCGGATTTGAGTAAAAAGTGGCAATTTGGAGGCTTGGATGGAAAGTATGGGGTCCCTATTACCTTAAAAAGACCCTCTAGACCTAACCTATGGATGGAGGGACTTTTTGAACCCCAAGCATTTTCCCTCACAAAATTCCCTCTCAAGCCACTATCTTTGCCCTTGTCTCATGTGAGTGACTTTGGGATGGGGGTAGCACACATTTGGGGGATTGCATTTTGAATTTTGTCTGTTTGGAATTTTTTCAGTTGGGGGTACTTGGATGGGGACTTGGGTGAATGGGACATGCCTAGTTGGAAGGGTGACACATGTCACCCTCTCATGAGCTTGGGGGATGGATAGAGCTTGCTCTATTTCTATCCCCACTTGGGATTTTGGAAGGGATTTTGGAGGAGTATTTGGAGAGAGATTTTGGAAGCATGAACCTTATATTTCTTGGAGGGAGCTTGGTGGAGTCCATAGGAGAAGTCAAAGCTTGAGGATTTTAGCTTGATTGTGAGGTAGGCCTCACCCATTCTCTTGTTTTGATTGTATTGCATTGCATGTAAACTTTGTTAGATTTGATTGTGTTGGGTATGGGAGTGAAAATTGTTGGTTTCCCTCATTCTAGTGTTTGATTCTTGTTTTTCCTCTCCACCACTAATAGGGAGTGGATTTACGAAGAATTTGGGAAAGGGAAGGGATCATTTCTTGTATCTTCATGGCTTCTTGGGAAGCCATGAAGGTATTTTATATTCCACTCCCTTCCTTGGGGGAAGTAGGAGGGATTTCCATTTGGTTTGGAAATCCCCTCCTATCCTTTCCAAGGAAGCATGCAAGGCTTGAAAATCCTTGGCAAGGAGGAGGACATGGAGTTATAAAGAGTTGATGGTTTGATATGAAGTATGGAGTTATTATTCTTGGAGGATGATCTTGGCATATTCATTTACTCTTGAAATTTTGGGATCCACTTCTCCCTTTTTCCTCATTATCCTTGTTTTTGATGCTTTGGTGTGTTAGTCATTTTGGGTGTGTGATGGAAATTGGTCCTTCCCTCTTTTTCTACTTGTTTAGTTTGTTGGAGCCTTGTTTTGCTTGGTATCTTGGTGGCATGTTATCCCTCTTTCCCATGAGCTTGGGGGAGGCTAGCATGCCCTCTCTTTGGAGAAAAGGTATGTAATGATGCCTATGGTTGGGAGGTTTTCAAGCCTTCTTCTTGGTGGTGTTGGAGTTTGGAAAAAGTTGAAGTTGGAACTAAGTTTGAAGGCACATTCGGAGTGTTTTGGAGTTAGATAAGAGTTTAAATTTTTGGCATGTTGTTCCCTTAAAAAGGGAGGCTTGTAAACTTGCATTATTAAGTTCTTGTGGATTGTAAACTTGTATTATTAGATTCTTTGTGTATTGAAAACTTGCATTATCATATTTATTATGTATTATGATAGGAAGTTTAGATCGATCCGGTTCTATTAGAGATCTTAAGGGAACAATGTATGAATATTTTGTAGTGCAAGATTGTTAAATATTATAAGAAGAGAACTTTTGTTTACCTTAGAACCTAAATAGTTTTATGGATTCTAAACCTTTGATTATTTGTTATGACTTTCTCAAAATTTGAAGATAGTAAACCTTGTTGATTTTAAATAGGTGTAAAAAAATACAAATTTCCTTGTTGAGAAGTGTATTGCTATTTTAGAAAGAAAATTACTTGTTTGTAAAATACCACTTCTTCCATATTATAGTTCAATTTTATTTCAAAATAAATAATGTTAATGAAAATCACACTAGCTATGATCATATTGTTGTTGGAAGTGAAATTTATTTTGTAATATGTATCTTGTTGTTCTGATATTTGTATATATGCATAAATAAGGGATTATCTATACATATATACAAATATGCATAGATAAGGGATTATCTATACATTTATACAAATATGCATAAATATTTATTTATTATGATTTTTTAAAGTAAAATAAATAAATGTATCCTTTAGCTTCACGCACAAGCTTTTGCCTCCATTTTTCAACTTATTGTATGGCTTCATTTCTTATTTAGATCTTTTATCCGGAACAAAAACAAAGAATGATATTTGGAAATATTCCCTTGACATATGCCAATTTTTGCCATCAATGGTCGTGCATATAAATCACTTAAGCATTGTTGTTACCCCTATATATATCATTTAGCAATGAATTGAAATAGAACCGCATCTTATAATAATGAAATTACTTTGTGGTTTTTTTGTTAAAAATATATAAACAAATTTTATATTGGGTTTAGGATTGAGCGGTCGGGCCGACTCAACCCTAGTCCTCTGCGCCACCTTATACCTCCCACTACCCATGACCCACGACCCACACCCCTGTTGAAGCCCTGTCCCACCTCCCTTGGCCGTTCAGCCTCCCTTATGAACCCTCCATGCCACGTGGTTGGCCCTTCCTGTGCCAACACCACAGTCCCCTCGTGCTTGGCAACCCACTTCTATTCACCCCTCCCCCCCCCCCACCCCCCACACACACATAATAAAATCTGATTAAAAATATATGAGATATCCATAAAAGAAAGAAAATTTATCCTCCATTTAGCTCACATGGAGAAAAACTGCAACCACAAAACCACAAAATGAGTAAATGGAGTGACAAGAAAATATAAGGATGCAAATAAGATTTTAAGGTTTTAAAACCTTACCTAGGATCTAGGGTGAATATCCATTTGATCTAATGGCTAAGATTTCACCTTACAAAATCTCATTTAGAGGGGGTAATTTTTAAGGTTGGGATTAGGTGTGGTTATTTTTTAAAGTTTGAAGTTATATTATAAAGTAAGTTGGGTTTGGGGGTTGCCTTATTAAAAATTTTAAATGGGTATCTACTAAATTTATTATTGATGACTTAGTAGGAACCTTGGAATGTGTAATCCTATTTGTACCTTAATGTTTAGTCCCTAAATTTTTTTATTAAATTTAAATTGCCAAGTTAACTTAATTTCGGTTATACCTTTATTGTGACTCCCCTTGATTTGATAGTGCTTTCCACCTCGCAAAATAATTTAAAATGAGATATATATATAATTATACCTAATTATATATACATCTATATATATATATATATATATATATATATATCTATTAATAATGATGTTAACCCTTTAAAGATCATTAGATTGCGGAGATGGACCTTGGTTATTCGTGTTCATTATGCCCAAAACATTAGACGAAGCTCATGACTCACCTTCTTTTGAGTATTCATAGCGCAATAATAAGGACATGGTCTTAGTACCTTTTCGTTTGATTGGCGTCTCATTAGGTAAGATGGTTGATTGGGTTTTGAACTTAGCCGAATTGTGTTTAGTTTTATTAGAACATTGTAATAACAAACAAAAATAATAAATATTCTAATTGTGCTAGTTTAATGGTTAGGTTTTGGGTTGTAAAATGTGGGCACGACGGTTGGTATGAGAGCTCGGTTTCAACACCTGGACGCTCTAGGGTTTATGGAAATAAAATTGATTTTGTTAAAGTAATTAACAATTCCCTAGTGTCCCCAAATTTCACCTTGAAATCTGGGACTACCCATTTTGAAAAAAAAATCGTTCTTTTAAAATAACGGGTCTTTTTGTGTTTTTATTGCAGAAGATGTCATGTATTATGTTAGGATATTCCCAGTGAATCATATGAGCCAATTTTGACAAATACCCAGATGCCCAAACTCATTTTATCCCTCTGCCAAGTTTTGTCTACGGAAATTTTTATTTAATTATTTATTGAATAAATAATGCCCCGTTTGAAGTAAATTGTGCTCCGGTTGAATCCTGTTGAAGTTTTGCATGCCAGTATTCACTCATCTCAATAGGGTTTTCACCAGGAATGAATTCAGGGCATTATCTGCAACTTTTGGCAACGTTTTTCACTTTTATTTATTTCTTTTGCATTTTTCTCGGTTTTCTCCGTTGTTTCTTTGTGAAATTCCCCTAGGTCAATTCCTTCACTAGTATAGTCTGTTTAATTGCTGAAGCATCTGGAGATCATCTACCGACACAACACCAGAAGGAATCAGCCTCAAAATGCAAGCTTTTAACCAAAAAGATGAAGTCATGCATAAAGAGTCTCTCCCAAGCAACTCACATTTTCAAGAATTAATGAGTGTAAGTTGCAGTGATGGAAGTTTTAGTAGTGGCGAGGCGGTGAGAATTTCTTATACGCCTTGCAGGTAATTTTTCCCATGAATTCAAAGTCACTTAAGCTGCGATGGGAAAATTAGAGGCGGCAGGCAGGCTAAGGGAATTTCTTACCGCTTTACAGGTGAAAATTCCCATTATAAAATAAAGAAAAATCACTTAAAGCACCGATGAGAATTTTTTGCTTGCTGACAGGCTAACTTTTCCCACCAAAGAGGTTTATTCACCCATACAAGTCGCACTTTATCAAAGGGGGCTAATTTTAATGCAAGTCACACTTTTTGGGAGATATTTTAATTTAATAATGGGAATTTTGGCAGAGAGAGCAAGGAGGAATTTCTTATCTGCCTTGCAGGGTAAAAATCCCCATTATAGAAGTCAAACAACTTAAGTGAAAGAAGGGATTTTTGGAGCTGCAGTGCAGACTAAATAATACCATCAAAGTTGACTTCTTATATTTAAAAATCAGCCCTGCCAAAAAGTGCGACCCATTTGGGCATTAAACAATGCTTTTCATGGTATTTATTAATAGCTTTTTTACCTAATCTTGGCGCCATGGATGAATAGAAAGTCAAATCAAAAGTCAAGTCAAAGACAATCAAGAAGGCATGCTAAAAATAAATAAAATAAATTTATTTAATGGCCCTGGAGTAGCATGAAAAATTGGGCACCCAATTTGGGTGAATAAACATGTTTGTTTATTAATTAATTGCTAGGAATAGGATGGACAATTATTAGAAATAGAATGTTGAGGGTTATATAAGCATGGGCTGCCATAATGAAGAAGCAATTAATTCTTTTTGCTAAGGATTGCAGCCTAGACAGTTTTGGCGCCAAGGAAAGGAGGATTTGTGCATCTGGAGGTGTTTTTCATTGCCGGGAAGCTTCAAGGTTTGGCGCCTAGGGTTGGAATAGCTTGATTTTTGCTATGATAATTATCTACATGTTGCTATAAGTGCCCGGGTGAATTTAAAAAAAATTTATGCTTTTTTTATGCAAGCAAAGCCTCAAATTTTAGGGCAGCAGACTTCATACGCAGATTTTTGGTGATAGAAATCAAGTATTCATGCTTTGGACTTCATCTTTGTCTAAAAGAATTGCAGGTATTCATTACAAGTGTTCATACAGGTGAAAGGGAGTTCAAATCAATGTCGGGTACATTGAATATATCTTCCGAATTTGAAGAAATTGCTATATCTGCACGAATTGATCCAGTTATAAAGAATTCCAAGCAAGGATTAAAAGAAAAAGAACACAAACAAAGATTGCTCCAGCCATGATGAAGCGAGATGAAAGAGAAGGGTCAACAGAATCATGCATAGCTTCCAGATTTGCTGATATCAATGACACAAATATAGGCTTGGAACCCATCTCTGAAATAATTGACAAATCCAGGCTGGAAAGACATTTCTCATGTAGGCGATGAAAAGCAGTGGAATTATTTAAGCATCAGCATTCCCAAATCCACAACTCGGTTGCCCGAATTTGTCATGGAGTGTGCAAGATCATATCATCCTCTTTCCAGAACAATCGGGATGTGGGAAAGACAATTATTAGGTTGGATGCATAGTTTATCAATTATTGTCTGAAGATTCCGACACGAACGGTGGTGATTGCAATTAGCATGCTAGATGCAGGCAACAAATGGGAGAAACACAAAGTAGATTGTGTGGGCATAATGAACAATAGATATATGAAGAAGCCTAGGTCTCCATCAAAGTTCCCGAGAACTCTTCCGCGATCCAACTTGGTGCAGGAGGTGGATGATATCACTAAATTGCTTTGCAAGTTAAGTGGAGAAGCCAATACTCACAACTTCCGCTCATGGATGTATGCTTTCGTGAGGACTATTGAGATCAATAGAGCTGATTCAATAATCAATTGGGCAGAGATCATCAGTGACAACATCGGTGAGCAACTTCAAGTGTGAGGCGGACTTACAACTTCAAAATGACTTCATACCTAGTATATGCAGTAGCCTCGTAGGGCATATTTTCCAAGTTGGATAGATGGGGCATACTGGCGAAAGATCCTATCTTTGAGTGCTATCCATAGTTGATAGTTCCTGAATGCCACAAAGATTACAAAGCGGTCAACGATGGGTTCTTCTATGAATTCATCTGCAAACTAAATAGTGATCTAAAGACCAACAGGGTGAGCAAAGAAGCTTGGGAAGCTGTATCTCAGCATGGCTACATTTTCATCCAGTTTGCAGACTTCACCTATCTCAGGGTAACTGGCTTTTCGGGAGAACCAGTAAAGTTGCCAAGGTATCCAAATGACAAGTGGGTCATCATGGAGTTGTGCAGACAACTCGTGGAGATGCATGACTTACAATCAAAGTGACACAAGTCTACAGGTTTCTTTCCAGTCACAGTGGGTTACTATAGCTACCAGAGCATCCACAAAGCTAGAGGAGTCGAAGCTGAAATGTTTTCTAAGTATGAGCCTGAGTTCTTCCTAGCACGGCTGAAATTTGACCCATATGGAGTAGCGAGGAAGACAATCCCCAGAATACTCACATGTGCCTTCGTTGGAGGACTTCTGGATGAAGTGCAAGAACAAGTATGAAGTCAGAAAGAAAGACTTCAAAGGTTATCGGCGCAACAAGTGTCTGATTATGGTTTGGCACGGATACCTGTAGATCTCGCAAATGATGGGCATGTGATACTTGACTCGTATCATCAGATGGGAGGAGATAGAGCTGCTCTTTAGGAAAACATTGGTGGCTACCAAATGATTGAAGAAAGATCTTCCGCAATTTTGGTTAACACTTCGAACTAGTTGTTGACAAAGGGTATTGCCTGGATGAAGCATTGATGAATCAGATCACAGACAACTTTACCGCAGGAGACTCCAAAGAAGAGGAAGCACGAAGGTGAAAGTAGCAAAAGGCCGGAAAAGCTTAAAGTTCACAAGAAGTCTCACATACAGGAGAAGGCCAAATCTACAGCTATCGTGCTAGTTCCAACTTCTCCAACATCAACTCATAGCATTTCAGAGCCCCGAAACCCTAGAGAGATCTTGTTGTTCCTCCTTTGAATCCAAAGTGTCATTTGTATTTTCTCCTCAACCACTCAGGTCTTCACCTATCCATGCGGAGAAGTTGAAAGCACAGATGGCGGAGTTTGAAAAAGCATTATCTTTGGACAATTCAGAGGGTGGCAGTCATAACACGGTGGCAAATTTTGATAGAGCAGAGTTAGAGCATGAGATGGTGGTGCACTCGATGACTTCTCATTCCCCAAGAAGCAACTTTTCATCATGGTTAGCTTTGCAGACAATCCCAGAAGCCAGAGAGGAGATCAACCTGGAAGAACACAACTTTCAATTGCTCCTGAGTTTGGGTGGAAGAGATAGAAGACCTAAAGTTGCCAAAATGACTTCTAGGTTGATTATTGAGGAATCGAGACAAAAGTTTGTTGAGTTATCTGTTCTAGTAGAAGGAAAGCACAAGGGAGAGCTCACGAAGCTGATATAGCAGTGACCAAAGTGCCAATAGGTCAAACTACCATAGAAGGATTAAAGCAGGATACATAGACACTAATGAATGCTTTATTCCTTAAGCTTGACAAAGAGAAGGCTGAGAGATCCAAGCTTCAAAAGCAGGTGTTCCAGCTATGCGAGATCATTGCTAAGGTTTCTAAACCTTCCTCTCAGCCCATTCTAGCACATGAGCAGGTGAGTGATCATCTGATGCAGGAGGTAGAAGATGCAGGGGACCAGGTCAAAGCTATTGCCCATTGGAAGGAACAAATCATTCACCAAGCTTCAGAACAATTTGAACCAATACCGACTGAATTGGAGAACATGCATAGGGCAAGTATCTTAGCTAAAGGAACTAATGACACAGATAGAAGATGAGAACATAGTTGTTGAAAGTCATCTGGATACTTTGGCTAAGATACACTCGTTGTCGAAGGATACATTGATTGTAAAGCAGATCGTGCTTGGCGGATTGGTAGAAAAGGGGAAGCAGTTAGAAATTTTAGTTTCCTTCTACATACAAATCCTCAAACTCATACTGAAGAGGATGCAGTTGCTGGAGAGTAAGATGGGAAAAGTTCCAGTGAGCATCCTAGATGAATTACCTGCTTCCCATGAGGAATTTATGCTAGTTGTGTGGAAAGAAGTTGATGAAGCCACCATACCTTTCACGATGGATTCAATTGGTAGACTCATAAAGCTTTAGGCAAATGTTGAGGGATATGGGTCTAGTTTAGAGAAAGTGAAGGCTAACGTTGTTGCTTTGTCTAGAGGGTTGTTATAGTTCAGAACCGAGAGAGATGCTATTGTTAAAACAGATGGGAAGATGTTGAGTTACATGTTTGACAAGTATATTCAATATCAGAACAAAAAGAAAGTATAAGTGTTACAGTTGGCAGATCTTCTTTCTTCTCTTCTTCCTTCTCTTATTTCTTATGTTCCGGATGAAAATGTAAAATTAAAGTTATTGGTTTAAAAACCATTACTTTAAGTTATTTAGAAGATTCTTTAAGATAGGTGACAGATGTGCACAATTTTGGCTTAAACTCTTGATGCATATCACTAAGATAGGAATTTTAGGAAGATGACTGGCAAATGTTCCATTTACTACTTCTTCATATTCTAGTTCAGTTGCCCTTTCCCATTTGTAATTTCCCCTCTACACACTATAAGTAGAGGAAGAACCTACGGGTTAAAGGATCGGAATTTGTAATCAGCATTCTTGTGTTCTAGACTTTGAGCTGAAACCCTTGATAGCTTTCTGCAAGAAAAGGAATAGAGAGGAGATTTCCGGAGAACTTTGTGTCAATGGTGCATTCATCTCGTATTTATTTCTAGATCTATTCATAAACTGTGTTATTCTAGATCTAGATCTGAAAGTTTCCTTTGCTTTGAATTTTGTGTTTAATGATCTATTTGTTTTAATCTATGTGCATGTGATTGACTCTATAAACTATTGATTGGGTTGCACATCCTCTATCCTTTCCCCCATTTCCTATTATTTTCCTCTTCTGCAGATTCTTTCTTTCTTTTACAGCTGCTTACTTTTTACAGAACTGTCTAGATATTGTTCATGAGCTACATAGTTAAAGTAATACCAACAAATAGATATTAGGACATATAACTGACAAAATCTTACACGGTAGCCTCACCGGTAAATGAAGGAGATTTATCTCATGATTGCCTAGGTTTTCAGTTGCAGAAAATCTAGCCAACAGTTTTTGGCAACTCTACTGGGGAACAACAATCCTTTACAGATCAAAGCTTATCTCACTTGGTTCCCATCAAACTCTCAACCTGGATGAACGCCCATTCACTCGATCTGTCAAGGCTCAAGGAAGGACTGATCATTTCTATAGATTGCAAGAGCAATTCAATTTCAATCATCCTCCTTAAGTTAGAAGCCGTAGATCCAATCTTTCACAGGAAGAAGAATGCAAACTCATCCAGATCCGGATCATCTTCAGCATAATCCAATGGCTAGAATTATCCATCAAGTCTACTCTCACGAGAAGACATGCTCCGTTCATCATGCAAAATAAGAATCGAACCAACAACCTATTTCTGCTTTTGGACCACTGAACCTGACCCCACCTATGCACAAATTTCCTAAAGGTTGCAGAAATAATTTCCCGAAATTCTTTGGAGATGGCAAGCAAAATCTAGATGATCACTTGGCAGCATTCTTTATATCTTGTGGTGTTCTTGCGGTGGAGCATGAGGATGTTTCAGTCAGAATTTTCATCGAGACTCTACATGATTTGTCCGGAGAATGGTTCTATCGGTTAGCCCTTGGAACTATAACAAATTGGGCGTCCATGCGAGAATAATTTCTAAAGAGATTCAAACTTGGAGAAGACGCTAAAGCACGTTGATCACTCGGTGACACAAACTAAAGAAGGAACCAAATGAGAACATGCAGGACTTTATTGCAAGGTTCCAAAGGATTTTATATAAAATCCCCACTTCTGCTGCGCTTAGCGATGAAAATCAAAATATGTTTTTATAAATGCTCTATTGCCCGAAGTTGGATATTAGCTGCGCAGAGGGCAAGACCTGTGAATCTACTAGAAGCACAAAATGCTGTTGTAGAGGTTGAAGATGACTTGATCATGGCTGGAAAAATCAGACAATCACCCCATAAAGGTGATGGAGCTTCTTCAAGTACTTCCGATCCTTTGCTACAGAAGTTAGCTAATGACATGCTACAAATCAAGAAGCAGATATCTCAAGGAGGAAATGCAACTCCTTCAAGAACGGCTCCTGCTCGGACCTTTAATGGTCAAAATCAAAATCGAAATAGACTTACTATTGCACCATAGCGGTTGGCAATTGAAGTTGCTCCAAGGAACAACTTGGAAACTAATGAAGAAGATCTTGGCGTTGATGAATCATTTGATGAAGAAGACTTTATAGATCCCTGCTGGAAACTCCAACATTGGTTACCTAGACTATGAATCTAATGAGGGCTATTATGAATCTTTTGAAGATTTTGATGGTCACACATTTACGGTGTTCATAAGGTCCTAAACATGCCAAAATGTTGAGGCATCCTCAAGTGGCCAAAGAAGAGAAAGAGAAGATCCTGGGCCAGATGTTACCATCCTAAAAAGAGGCAGTACACTACCTTCTTCATTAGCTCCCAGAGATAAGCAAGTAGGTTCTTTCAATCAGCAGCAAAGGACCAACGGACAACCAGCTGAAGTAAGTCAAGCTTTCGACATTATTGGTCATATTAAAAAGACCAAAATTCAAATGTCAGAAGATGAGTATTTGAGGGCATTTCTTGATCAGTTAAATAGGTTGGTAAAATATGTGCAAAGTAATGGTCCCAATACTCCAACAAATAGTGTTTCACGCGGTATCTTGTCTAGTCCGAAGATCACTCCTCCTTCGAATAATGCCACTGCAAGCTCTTCTCTTTCTACTTCTTCTCCTGCCACATCTGAAAGGATCGAGCCATTTTATGTGTCATTACTTATTAACGGTTATAAATTAAGTAATTGCATTCTAGATTCTGGAGCTTCCGACAATGTGATGCCTGCCAAAGTTGCTGATGCCCTGGGTCTCACATTGACAAAAACCATTGGAAGATGCTATTCAATGGAAAGACAAGTACCTCTAGTTGGGCAAATCAAAGATGCACAAGTAGTACTTGCTTCATTCCCAGACAAAAGATTAAAACTGACTATCCTTGTAGCGGATATCCTAGTATCTTATGGCATCTTCATTGTTGGCAGAACTTCGTAAATAAGCTGGGGAGAAGTCAAGATGGATTGGTCTTGTGCACACATACCAATCAAGGGAGTTAATCAAAAGTTAGAACCTGAGAAGAAATCCAAGTACACAGTATCGAAATCTGAGGATCCTAGATCTCAGATCTTGTTTCAAGAATCTAATCACGGAGTCTATTATCTAGAACTAGATAAAGAAGAAATTCAACCTGTGATCCAAGAGCCACATCAACTAGATAATAAGGTTTGGTCTTTGGAATTTGATGGCAGCTGCTATTCATTTGGATCCGATGCAGGCGTTCTTATTTCTCTTGAGGGAAAGGTGCATGCACATTCCTTCAAGTTAATGTTTGAAAATACTAACAACATGGTGGAATATGAAGCACTGTTGTTAGGTATGGAGCAAGCAAGAACAATGGGAATCAAGCTATTACACGCAAAGGGGGATGCTGAGTTGATTGTTAAGCAGATACGAGGTCTCTACCAAGTCAAAAAGGACAAACTTTGGCATTATAGAGATTGGGTTTATTCTGCTATCCTCAATTTTGCGGCTTTCTCAGTTTCCTATATTTCGAGATAGCAAAATTCTAGAGCTGATTCACTTTCATTGTTACTACAGCTTTATTAAATCCAAATCAGCCACCCACATTCTTCAGATAGGGGGATTACAAAGTTGAGATGGTCTTCCGCCCGAAGGTTCCTGATAACATCCAACAATGGCAGGTTTTTAATGATGACAAGCAGATCGCTGCATTTCTCCAACAAAAGGACAACTTCGAAGAGATCTACTACGAGGGAAGCAACTCACCTCCAAGACAAACTACTGTGGGATAAACGGATGCAAAGGTTTCAGGAAGTCAAGAGATTATCCAGCTGAAGGGAAATAAAATTCCTAAAGGCTTAGTATCTCTTGAGGAAATGTTTGACAAGCATGATCAGATGCTTAAAAAGAATGAAGAAAGTGAGGAAGGTTCTTCCTCCGAGACACAATTATTAAATTTGGGAGCTAGTAATGATCCCAAATTAGTAAATCTCGGTAAGTGTTGTTCAGAGGCGAGACTGAGGAGGTTTTGGTTTTGGTAGGGACAAGAGATAGGGAAGTTAACAGTATAGCCAACACACAACAATCCACCAAGGTTGGACTCATAGGTTCAGTACACCAGAGTATAGGTGGGACTCCCACATAGAGGGATTTTCCAAGATGTTACATTTGTGGGGCCCATGATCACTATTCTTACCTTTTTCCACAAAAACCTTCTTTTGTAGATAGACAAAAGGCACTTATATCCGAGCAGAAAATAGCAGATGTGGGACACACTCACCATGTTTATGCTGCAGTAGATAATCATCATGTCATGCTAAACACTGTGCCATAGATATCGAGACCATAGGTAGTATCAAGGGTATTTTCGTATCTCGTGAAATTTGACTCTGGAGCTTCGATTCATTTATTTCACATTCAATTGTGGACCAAGATGGGCTGGTGGCATCTAGGTAGTCAGATAGATGACATGTTGAGTTAGCATCGGGCCCAAACTCGTCGTGCACACTTTCGTAGGGAGTTGCATACTTGATTTGGGTGTGTTATTAACTACTGTAGACCTTCATGTTTTATATCTAGGATCGTACGAGGTAGTTTTGGGTATGGATTGGCTTGAGTCACACAAATCCAAAGTGGATTAGCAAAATAAGACTATCAAGTGTTAGGATAACTTGGGGAGTTCAACTATGATTTACGGTATTCAAAGGCCTATTTCCTTGTGTATGATCTCTACTAAGCAACTCAAACGAGTATGCGTAAGGGTTGTCGGATGTATGCGATCACGATCAATTATCGATCGAGGATGTTCTAGCTAGTTTGCCTCTTGATGAGCACCATATTTTGAGAGATTTTACAAATGTTTTTCCTAGTGAGCTTTTTAGTTTACCACCATACAAAGAGGTAGGTTTCACCATAAAATTGGTACCATGTGCAGCCCCGGTGGCTTTGGCACCTTAAAGGATGAAAAATCCTAAGTTCCATGATCAAGATCCAATTAGAGGAGTTGCTTGAGAAGGGTCTTATGTGCCCAAATGTATCTCCTTTGGGTACACCAATGATCCTCAGTAAAGGAAGATGGATCTCCTCGGCTTTGTGGTGACTTCCAAAAGCTTAATAAGGTGACAGTGAAGAACCGATATCCCCTTCTGAGGATAGATGATTTATTTGATCAGATGGAGGGAGCCATAGTGTTCTCCAAGTTACATTTTAAGTCAGAATATCATCAGTTGCACATTATAGAAGTAAATATTCACAAAACAAACTTTTGAATTCGTTATAAACACTACGAGTTCACCATGGTTCTGTTTGGATTGACTAATGTTCTTGCAGTCTTCATGAGGCTCATGAATGGGGTTTTCAGGACATTCTTGGATTAGTTCGTTTTAGCGTTTCTTGATAATATTCTTATATATTCATGCTCAGAGGAGCACTGACGAACATTTGATATAGGTTCTATAGGGTCTAAGGGAGTAGAAGCTTTTTGGGAATTTAGAGAAGTGTTCCTTTTTCCAAACAGAGATTCAATATTTAGGACACATCATCTTTAGCGAGGGTATTCATGTAGATCCCTCAAAGATTCAAGCCATCTTAGATTGGCTAGCACCCACTACAGTGACAGAGGTTAGGAGTGTAGTCAAAAAATCTATGCACTTGGTTACATTTCTAGGTCCTAGAGCATCCTAATATATACATGATTCTTAAGCAAGATAACTAGTAATCAGCAATGGCATTTGTGCCTTTTTATGTCTTTATACTTTTTACTCACCTTACACACACTAAAACCCCTGTCGGTATCTAGGAAAGAAGCGCCCAGTGCTCCCATCCTTTCTAGGTGCTCCCGACCCTCTCTTTTCTTTTTCCCACTCTTTTGGGTCTCTTTTACTTCTTGGGCATCTTTTACACTTTTAGGTCGGCCTTCCAGTTGTCAATTACGAAATTCAAACAAGGGAATCATACATATACATAGTTATAGCTCTCAAATAAGGGGGAAAGCACTAAGCATTACATACCATCACCTATGCTTGCATCCAAAGGAACAAAGGCACTTCAAAACATCCATCTAGCACATTCACTCTAGGGACAAGGGTGATCCGGAGGATTTTATGGATTCATATTTTACCAAAATCTCCCAAAACCATTACAGGTCTATTGAGCGTCTCGAGAGCTTTCAGTTAATAGGTGGAACTCAGAATACACAACTCACACGAAAAATATATGACATGTCAAAGTTTGGTGTTGAAACTAGTCAACGAAAAATATTCTTGGAAGATGATCTTGGCATATTCATTTACTCTTGAAATTTTGGGGATCCACTTCTCACTTTTCCCATTTCGCTTGTTGTTTTTGATGTTTTGGTGTGTTAGTCATTTTCAGTGTGTGATGGAAATTGGTCCTTCCCTCTTATTCTACTTGTTGGGTTTGTTGGAGCCTTGTTTTGCTTGGTATCTTGGTGGCATGCTATCCCTCTTTCCCATGGGCTTGGGGGAGGCTAGCATGCCCTCTATTTGGAGAAAAGACATGTAATGATGCCTATGGTTAGGAGGTTTTCAGGCCTTTTTCTTTGTGGTGTTGGAGCTTGGACATTTAGTTCCATAAGCTTAAGTTTTTGTTTGAGCTAGGCATTTTTGGCATGAGTTATAAGGATTATACTCCAATTGTAAGAAAAATCACCAAGTATTCTTTGGTAAAAGTGTTGTCAAACCACCTCTTGGTCCATGCCATGTGTTTTACATACTAGTGGAAGAAAGAGGCAGTGTGATTGATCACATCATTTCACCACCCAATCCAACTATTAGCAAAAAGAGGATGTGGAGTTGAATTCCACACTCTGGAAATGAGTCAAATAGTGTCATTGTGTCCCAAAAGTGACATTTTCACAAAAAATTGATTGTGTGGGATTTTAAGGTGACCAATGATCCAATCTAACTAGCAAGTGATGAGACTATGATTGGATAGGAAAACATTTGAGTGAATAGAAATAGGCTTCCTGCTAGAAAGGCGAAAAGAGAACATGTGTTTTTTTGAGATAATGACATAATCGAGGCATTTAAAAACATAATTTTCATCGACTTGGAAATTTAACCATCTTAACCAAGCTTATGAGATGAGGCCCATTGTCAAAAAGAGGATTTGATAGGCCCCATCAATTATTAAATTAGTACCATGCCACCCATTCTCTCACGCACCATCGAAAAGATACCCACCCCTCCTTGCCCTTGGAAGTTTTGACCATATTAAAGTCACCAGAAAAGAGCCAATTAGCAAGAGGCAAAATATTTGCTACCAACACCAATATGTACATATGTTAAATCCATCATTACGAGCATGGATTTTACAAATCCCTAAGAATGATAATTAATACCCAAAATTACCCAAATGTCCTTGTGTGAGGGTTCTTCTCCCAAGGTGAGAATTATTGATAGTTTTACTAGCATCACTACGTTCATCTTCATGTAGGTGGAAATATGTATGGCACCTGGCAAGATACTCTTCAAAGTAGTTTGCAAAATCACACCTCCAGTCAACAAATCACACCTAGGTATCAAACTGTTGATAAGTGAAAAACACATAGAATTTTCTTGAGGACTTTATGAAACCTCAAACATTTTAAGAGGTTAATTCATTTGTAGGAATCCTCTATGTAATTTTCCCTTAGTATCATCAACATCCATCTCAAAGTCAAGAATTGTGAAGCTATTAGTTAAATCTGGTTGTTAGTTTGATGAAAAAAGTGATCCTAGTGTGATGGTACAACATTTGGCCCATTCATCTCCCTTGGGTAGCCTTCTACCACTAGAAGGTGATGTATGGGAGCAATGAGGGGTAGGAACATTAAAAGTAGTCTCAGCAGTGGAACTGAAATCAACATAGTACCTTGAGGATATTATCTCTGCATAGGAACATGGGGAGTGGGGGTTGAGGAATAGGAGATGGGGAGGAATATATTTCCACATGGGTTTCAATTTGTGTAGGTTTATTGCACGGGGTTGAGGTATTTGCATTGGAGGTTTGGACCTGGTTATAGCTTCTTTTATAACGGTGGTCCAACCATCACTTTTGCCTCTAGTAGGTTGTTTACTTGTAGAAGATGTCTCGGTAGATTCCTTAGGAATAACCACATGAAAAAAATTATGTATTTTATGTTTGAGTGCTTGGTACTAAAAGCAAGTGTTGGGGAATTTAATGTAAAAATTGTTTACGTAAAGTATTCATTCTGACCTAAATCTTAATAGACTATTTCATATATTTTGATAAGTCCGCCTAGTCACATACGCAATAGTTGAGTCATGCGAAAAATTCCGCTTCTCATGACAATTGACACATCGAATAAGGCTGATAATTTCATTCAAAAAGACCCATAAAGGAGAGGCGGGTCAAGTAACTCAACCTAGACAAGGACTCGTATGGTCACACGGTTAGAAACAAAAAGGTCCAAGTTATTTATGTTGAATAACCATGAGGGTATTCTTGAGGAACTAAGCATGCGATTTTCCAAGAAATATTTTCACATGCGATATTTCTTCAAAGGAAGATAAAAGTAACCATTAGTCACGTTATAGATACTAGTTACTCATACCCCAAGGAACCCCCAATTTTTTTCATCCAAGTCTTGAGGGAATCTTTGGATAGGACATGAACATTAAAGTAAGAAATCAAATAGTTGTTTTGGTACTAATGAAAAAACTTCTATAGCATATTGCAAGAAAATACCACATTTAGAAAGAGTTTCAATCTCACCTCATTGTATATCTTTGGTACAAACTTGCAAGCTCATTTGGAACCATTCTCAACAATGCTAAAAACATATACAATGGGTTGGTTGAAGGTCATTTAAATAGACTTACTCTACCCAAAGAGTGAAATTAATGTTGACAGATACAAGCTTTTCTTAATAGTCTCACAAAAGCACTATAACGGGGGCAGCTTGACAAGACGTCTAATGCAATATACATGTAAAACTATTGAATCCTAGCATAACGAAAAACTCAAACATTTTAAATAATAAACTTAATGTCTTGATAAATACCTCCAATATATATGGAAGTAATAAGATACCTTTACATTAAGGGCTTCCTCAAAGAAGGTTAAATAGTGAAACTTAGTTGTACAATTTACATTTATTATACCACTAACTTTTGTTGACTCGTGACCACACAATTCCTAGTACTCATTACACTAATATAATTTATGTTGTTAAATCTTGCAAACCAATTAAAACTATTAACACCCATTGCATTAGTATTATTTCTAAGAGATTTGCGAAGCCATTAAAGTTGCATATTTTCTAAAATATGATTTTTATTTATTTTCTAAATCCACTCTAGTTGAATGTGTTGATTATGTAGTTACATTTTACTTTTCAACTGAATTTTATATCCGTTTGAAATTTATAATATAATCTTTTTATACATTTATTATTAACAATTGTAGTATGTGAACTGGTATTATTAGATGAAATGGTTAAAACCATTCGACTATAAAGTTTTATTAAGTGGATGAATAAAAATGTATTTAATCGATGTATGCATTAGATATTGAAAAATAAAGCACTTTTTAAACTTTACTTGACGTGACTTTGATATGTTAGCATTTTAATGTTATCATACATAATATATATAGACGGCATTGTATTTTGTTGGGAGAATAACTTCTTAATGGTATTGTTGTGTCCACGACATGCCCCTAATTTCATAGGTGAAATCATGGAACCCCTTGGCCTTTCTCAAGGTAGTATGAATTTAGGCCCAAACCTTGTTTACAAAGCATTATCAGGTTTTGGTTCTATTTTCTTGTGCCCTTTTACTTTTTTCGATAACCACACCCCTCCTATATACATTTTTGGTTGCGCTCAATATTCCTTCATACTTCCAAACCACGTAAAACCATGTCCAATGTCCCTCCTCACCTCATTTTTGTGTTTTTAGCCCACTTTATCCCGAATGTACTCATATTTTCACAATATTCTACGTCCTTCCTTCCTACCTTGGCATTTGTTCACATAATTCGTGGACCTTATATGAATTCCCACCTTTAACCAAAGCACGTGCTTCATTAGGTTGTTGTTGGCGAAATAATTTGTCCAATTGACAAATTAGTGGTTTCTCACCAACAACTTGTGGGATTGAGTCCTCTGCTTGAATGGGGTAGCTCCATTTATTGAAAACAAGGAAATGAAAATAATCTAAACTAATTTCTGGGGTGGCCCGAAGATCGGGGATCACACAATAATACTTCCCTAAACTGTGGCAATTGCTTGTATTCAATACAAGAGAATAAAATTGCTTAGTGAGGGAGATAGGAGAGAAAAATAAGAAAGGGATTTTAATCAAAAAATAACATAGCAGAGTTTGTTGCATTAAAACCAAAACATTTCACTTGCATCAATTAGAAGAAACCATTTGCAAAGAAAGAGGAACAATCAACAAGAAACACAAAGTCTTATTGCATCATGTTGCACAATTTACAATGCTCCTAGAGTACAAGTTGAGATGGAGATAGAAACAGTAGTAGATGAGAAACAGAAGAAATGAAGGCACTTGCTTCTAGAAAGACAGTGAGAGCTAGTAAACAAACATTAACCATCCCCTTGAAATGAGGGTTTCATTCATATTTATAGTGCCATGACTATCCTTTCATCTCCCTACATGACCTTTCACCTTCCTTCATGACTATTGACCTTTTGAGTTCTTGTCACAACCTTTGATGTTCCTTCATCACCTGTGACCTTTCATCTTCCTCCATCCTTTGATTACATCATCTCCAGTGCCGCTCAAAATCTCCTTGATGGGCAACATTGTTTTCTATGCCACCAAAATCTCTTTGATGCACGACATTATTTTTTGTGCTACCAAAAATATATTCTATGCATGGAATCATCTTCCTAATGCGCGACATCCGATCGGGTCACCCAAATTCCGCTTAACGCATGACCTCATTTTCCATGTCACACGAAAGCATCTCTCCGGGTCGCATGACTACATTATACTAACGAGCGATAACACCTTGACTTTCTTATCACATGACTTAATTTTGTTGTCACCTAGGTCTCCATGTTGCACATTTACACCTTGTTGTCATGCGTCTCAAGCTTTCGGATGCCTAAAAGTCGTTGTTGGGTGACCAAAATAAGTGTCGGGCGACAACAACTTGTTGTCACACGACACTAGGCTTGTTTTTAGGAGACAACTTTTTGTCGGCGACAACAAGTTTCGGACACGCATCAATGAGTTTGTTGTCGTATGCGACAACATTTTTCGATTTCACCTTTGCGAACTTGTTTTCATCATTTCGGGAGTAAATTTAAACGAAAATAGGTCGTCCAATATATGAATATTTATGGAAAAGGGCCAATAAATCCAATGAGAATATCTAGAAGTCTTGAAAATGAATTATTCATCATCGTTTACCCATATTTTAACTTTTGCCTCAAGGTGTGTCGTTGATAGATTGAGTGATAGGAAGAGTTTACGATCACCACAAACTAAAAAATCATATGGGTCATGAAGAGAATTAAATATAATTTCACAAATCTTCAGCAGGCTCATGAAACCTTTCGGGAAAGTTACAACTTGTACCAGGACCTTTGTGTCATATTGTCGGACAAGTTTTCACCTCTCAATGTTCCCAAAATATTTCCTTGATGATTCCAACACGAAGTAGGATATTTTATCTCTCCAATTCCTAGGGTATGAGCTTCTAAATCTTCACAGAATCTGACACTTTTCAAACGAGGTGACTAGCTTTTTCACAATGTGTATTTCCAAATACCCTGCTCCCAAAGACCCGATTTTGCATAACTTGCTCCTAAACACTGATTTTATTCTAGAAGCTTCCTAGACTATCTCGGATGGTTGCACTGCTTTGTCACACACTGCTTGGAGGAATTAGATCTTCTTGAGATATCCCCGTTAGGTGCTCTGCAGGTGCAAGAAGTCTGAAAATAGGCCTTTTTAAGCCTCCAGGAGAAAACTCCTTCCAAGTGAATCATAATAAGCTTATGAATTATTTCTACCAAATTACTCCGCACATGAAACACACTTTGAAAATCCAGTTAGCACATCCCTTCCGGTCATTATGGGGTTTACATAGTTAGATATTTGTCGAAAGGGAGTTCACATTACCCAGTTCAGGGACTTTTTGAGTGCGGGCTTGATTGTCATGGCGAAATTTATATTGTTTATGCTAGACATTTAGCATGAAAACAAATGTCATATCACAAGTCCAACGACCTCACAAGCGTTCCGTGGATTTCAAACTCGCATAAGCAACATGTCATACATTGCACAAAATTGAACTCTTCACAACCTCCCATAGTCTTATGTTATTTTGTGAAGGAATGCTTTACATGATACATCATCCATTTGGGCATATCTAATACCAACACTTGGTTTTTCAAAGTTTTGTGTTGTGTAAATACTACACATATACTTGTGATAGCTCAAATCAATACACAAAGACAATGTTAGAGGAATTTCTAGGTATAGTGTTCCGTTAACCTTAGCATGTATCCCTCAGACATGCAAGACCATGAACTATCCATAACATACACTCTTATGTACAAGAACTCAAATCAAGAACTCGAAATCAAAGTGTGCACTCCCACACATAAAATAGGAGAGAGAAATAATGTACTCTTACATGCAAAACAACAAAGAAGAAAGACATGCATAAATTATGCTCACACTTTGAATAGAAATCACATTCCAATGCCAATAAGACTTCATAAGGTTGGTGAGCACGCAAAGGATATAAATACCATAAAATTCCTTTGAAAGCATGGCTATGCAAAAAGATAGAAGATGGCACCTATGAGTGCATTGAACCATGTAGTATGCACACAACAAAATAACTAAAAATTGACTAAACGATAAAATCCACCACGAATCCAATAGAGCCACAATTTATAAAAATATATTTAATATCACCTACTTTCAAGACTTAGGTCGTTGAATATGCACCCCTAGACATGCCATGTCGGATGGAAGATGGCATACTTGGTGAGGAGCTTGCATTTTGTGTCCAAAACTTTCATTTACGCCATAGAACATTTAATACCACTAACTAGATCGAATTTGATCCGAGATTATTCTAAGCCTTAGCAACATTTAATGAAAACCTCTTGGACTACAAGAAATAATCAAACATGTTAGATACTTTTAGAATGCCCATTTGATATTCAATTCAACCTGAAAATTTAACCACTTCGCATTTAATTTGTCAAATCTAGGCTATGTTGTAGGTTGCAACCATTAATGCATTTAAACACTATTCACGCATGTGTTTTCATATAAATACCTCGCTAAACACATTGTAAAGGTCCTTGAATTTGGAATAGAAAAGCTTATAAGAATTATCATTCATTTTTCTTGTCTCACTTTTCTTTCCATATATATATATATATATTATTGAAATCTGGCAAGTCCATGGACCGCCTTCCCCACGGTGAAGTGGGTAGATTTCTTAGGCTAAGTGGCCAAGGACTGAGGGGTATCCATTCTGTCAAATTCACCCGGGGCATGATCCCACCTCATCCCTTATTACAGTGCATCTCCTGACTTCGCTTGCAGCGAGAATTGAACCCTGGTGGGCTCTTTAAGAGCCAAGCATCTTCACCATTGAGTCATGAGTTAGCAAGAATCAGTGTAAATGCTTTGTTTTAATTCAACTAAATGCTAGAGGATACCTGTGTTTATTCCTTGCAAAAAAATTTATTCACATATTAGTGGAGTTAGAGATCACTTCCTACATGTTTGAGGACATTGCGCTCACCTCTTGGATCCTTAGTCAACTCCCGATACTCTTGCACTTACCTACGTCTTGATCGAGTACATGTTGGTCCGAGCATTGGCATGGTTAGTGGATCTTGACGTTCAATTGATTCAAGGTCACATTGTAGCCTACAACTCATTTCTCTTTTCCCCTTACTCTACTCATCTTTTACACTTTTTAATAAACCCTAGTTAGATTACATTAGTATAGGAATAAAGCTTGTAATTTGTTTATAGAGATTAAAACTTAGGTGATTGTGAGTGAAACTCATAGCTGAATGTTTATATGTGGCTTTGGGCGTTGAATAGGCTATGAAGCATGATTTAAACAAAACAAAATTCTTGCAGAATCCTTCATTGATTCCTTATAAGTGATTCCCTACGCTATTGTTTCCACATTAGGTTTGAACAAGAAAATGCCCTCAAAACATAAATAACTAATATCATCCATTTTGAAATATTCCCAACATGTTATATGGCCACCAAGACCTAGTGGAAGCTAATCTCGGGAAGCTTGCACAATTCCCTCCTTTCAAAAGAGGAAAAGCCCCACCTGTTTATATAGAACTTTGTCTAAGTCGTTCGGACTTGTGTGTGCCCCCTTTTCCTCCATAACAATCTCTTTAGTTCTAGAAGAGAGAAAAAATATATCACTCATGAGAATCAACAATTAGAATAATTCTCAATTATGTAAATGAATAAGAATTAAGTCGTTTCTACCTATATATAATAAATAGACATTTAAATATTTTTATATTTTAATATTATATTAGCTATATTCTCTTACATTAAACTAATATAAATTACTATTATACAGAATAAGTATTTAAACTTTATATATATGTTAAAAACAAAAAATATGTCAAACAAAACTTATTGGAATCCAAAATATTTTAAACACAATTTTTAAAGAAATAACCAATCATAACCTTTTAATCGTAAACCAAATAACAAATACAAGCAAAATTATATACAAATAAGTTTTTTTAAATAGAAATTGTTCTTACCTTTTTCTGACGCTCAGATATCTCCTTCAGTAAACAATCAACCTAAAAATAAGATATCCATGAAGATTTATATCAAATCTATGTTATTTTATTAAATGAATAATCTTTTGCATTGAGTAATTCCATAATAATTAATATTATATAACTATTACATGACACCTTTTTCATTCGAATCCGATTCAATCCACCTTCCAACATTTTTCTAATTGTTGCAACTTTTTTGTAGTTAATCCGTCAAGGTCCTCTCCCTGCATATGTCTACAAAAGATTTTTATATTAAAAAAATCTTCTAATATATAAAAATGCACGTCTAACATGTAACTATGTTTTACCTCAAAGTACAGTTAATATCTTCAAACTGTTGTTTTATCCTTTTCACATCTCCATTCTCAAGCTGCGGAGACTTCACAAATTTTGTTAGCTAGTTATTACACTAATAACTTACTTTACAACATAAAGGATAAATTAAAAATAGGTTCTTAACTGATTTTAAAATACATTAATTCATTTTAAAAATAATATTAATTAAGAAAAATAAAATTTAAATCGAAAACAAACATCATATTGTACTTTCTTTTTATTAAAAGTAAGTTATTACACAGATAACTTAATTTACATCATATTATTATGAATAAATATTCAATATAATGTAAGAATAAAATAAAATAGGTAATTAACAAAAATTAAATTGCAGTAACTCATTGAAAAATTCATATCCATTAAAAAAATATTCAAAATTCAAAATAAAAACAAACATAACATATTACTTTCCCATTATTATATATGTAGAGGCGACGATAAATTACATTGGCAATTCAAAATGTTACATCAAATAATCACAAATATTTGGCTAAGTGGGATAGAAAAAGATATAATAGTTAATCCTAAAATAGAAAACAATAAAGCATCATAGTCTACAAATAAGAGTTAAAAAAATAAGGAATATAAAATGTTGAGGGCAAAGCTTATTCAACATTCACAAAGTGATGAGTTCTATCTCTCTCCACGAACCACAATTTTTTTACTTCATACTTTTTTGTATAGATTTTTGTGATTGGTGGAGAGAGTGGACCTCATTACTTTGTTAGTGTTGTTTACGTCCGGAAAATAATATTCCCTAGTCACTAATTTCTTATGATTTATTATAAGGTTATAGAGCAAACATAATTCTTTTCGCCCAATATTGTAACTATAGTGTTTAAATATTCAAAATTTTGTTTGTTTATTATGTACACTTCCTACTCATGACTTTGGGATCACCAAATCATAATCATATCTATATATCTTGTTAGAGTTGTGAATATGGCTCCTAATTAAAAGATGTCTTTGACCACACAACCTTTCAAGTAGATGATCTCATAAAAATAATATCAATATGCAATTTATATGAAACAATAAAAGCTTCTTCTATTAATCAACGAGGAAAATATTATAGAGCAATGCACAATTACATCCCCTTTTTTGCGACTATCTTATGACAAATCAGTAAAATTCTCAAAATTTTCCAAAAAATTCCAATATTAGGACCTATTCTTAATAAGCATATAGACTCTACAAAGTTTCAATAGAACCAGACTTGGTATCTTGGACAATTGATCTTTATGAAAAATTCTCCTAAGTTGTACTACACTTTATAGGCATACCGCTTTTACTCAATCGATCCTTCTCTCAAGATCTGTTGGCTAGATTTTCTGCGTAGCTGAAAACCTAGGCAATCATGAGATAAATTGCCCTCATTTACCGGTGAGGCTCGCGTGTCGATTTTTCAATAAAATATGCTAGTATCTATACGGGGTTTTACTTTAACCATACGGCTCATGAACCATAGTTGTATAGTTCGCAACAAGTAAGCAACTATTTTAAGAAAGGAAAAATATTTATAGAAGAAAGAAGTAATAAAACACAAGGAAGAAATGGGGAAGATGTGCAACCCAATCAATAGATAACAGAGTTGATTGCATGCCACAGAAAAAACCAATAGCTTTCAACACACGTAATTATAAGCAAAGGTAGCTCCAGATCTAGATCTAAAATAACACAAAGTTTATTTAAAGATCTAAGATAGAAAGCTAAAAACAAATTGCACCGTGACACAAAGTTCTTCGGAAACCTGCTCCTTTATATTCCTTTGCTTCAAGTGGCTCTCGGGGTTTCAAAGAAAAGTCGGAAACACAAGAATGTCACTTACAAATTCGATGTTTTAACCGAAGGTTCTTCCTCTACTTATAGAATGTAGAGGGGCAATTACAAGTTGGAAGCTTTTAGTTGAACTGGCACATGTGGAAGTCAGAAAGGAAACAACTGGCAATCTCCCTCCTAAAATTCCTCTTTGCATGACATGTATGATTTACAACTAAAGATAGAACCTTCTATTTTGCACGTTTGCCACCTATCTCCAAATAGTTGACTTCTTCAAGTAATGGCTTTTAAACCAATCACTTAAGTTGCATAATTTAATTGATCGCTCAATTATTTTGTCGGAGGAAATAAGAGAAAGAAGAAGAAAGAGGAAAGCTGCAGTCTTGTCCTTTTTCATATCTCAGATGCGTGATTGGATGATTCAAACTAGATCTCGAAGAAATGGATCTCGAAGTGACTGGAAGCAGCTGGATGTGGAAGCAAGTGACTGTAATTTGCTTGTGGGTATTGCCTTTGACATGTCTTCCTTCTTATCCTTGAAGATTTTGCAGTTCTTCTCCAGTACATGCATCGTGTAATGTTCGCCGTAAATACCTCATCATTTTTATTTTTATTTTTAATTGTATATGAGCAATTAAAAATTCGAAAGCACTGCAGGTGAATGCAACTTCAATGAAGGCTTCAACTGGAAGATTGGAAGCACATGCACAAGATCCTAAAAGGAATTTTCCACGCATTAACTTCTTCACGGGCTATGTTCGAAACAAGAGGATGAAGCCTTTGTGCAAAAGATTTTGCAATTATGAGATCTGGATCGGATCGGGCTATGATGTCGCAAATCTGAAAGTAATGTATGATGTTGCTTGAGCTTTCTTTTTCATCTTGCTTTGCAATGGCTGGAGCAATCTTTGTCTAAACAATTCTTTTTCTTCTTACTCACCGGAATTCTTCAAAACCGTGCAATCTGGATAATTGTTCGGATTCGGAGGATATATTCAATGTATTGGACATTGATTTAAGCTCCTTTCTTTTGTAAAGCACCTATAATGAATTCCCGCAATTAATTCGATAAAGATGGCAATGGAACATGAGCAGTGGATTTTAATAATAAAAATCTGCATAATTCAAGCTTGCTGCCCCAAAATTTGATGTTTTATTTGCATGCAAATCAAGCATGAATTTTACCAACTTCACCTGAGCACTTGTATCACTTATGCAAACAATTATTCAGACACAAATCAACCTCCTTCGACACCGTGCGCCAAAATTGGAAGCTTTCAACATTAATTTCACCTTCTTCCGAGCAAAAATCCTCTCCAAATGGGGTGCACTTTTCCTCCGGCCTGCACTTCTCTGCTTGTGAATCTTTATGGCAGCCCCGCTTATACAATCCTTATGATTCTATAATTAATTAATGTCTTTCCTATTATTGTCGTTAATTAATTAATTAATTAATAAGCTTCATTCTTCAAATGGAGCACATATTTTGTGCATGCTTATGGCTGCCATCAAATAAATTAAATTTATTTAATTTTAGACTTCTACTTGAATTAACTCAAGCCTCACAAGATGCTTTGACCTTAGCCACTGAAAATATGAATTAATTAATTCATTTAATACTTTAAAAAGTATTATTTCTCTCCCAAATGGGGCACACTTTTTGACATGAAGGGGCTGCATTAAATAAATAATATTTATTTAATTTTAGAACTATCTATTTCAACTTCTTTTGTCCACTTTCCTTTGTTGACTTTTCAACAAGCCTGGGCACAAAATTGGGTGAATAATTATTAACAAATATTTATTTAATGCATTATTATTCACCCAAGGTGGGTCGCACTTTTTGGAATAAAGAATTTCTATTTTTAAAAGTCAGTTGACAATGGGATTATTTATCCTGCAAGGCAGCCCTGAAAATCCCATGATTCACTTAAGTCGTTTTGACTTTCATAATGAGTTTAGTTACACCGCAAGGCAGCAATAAAATCCCATGATTCACTTAAGTGATTTCTCTTTTATTTCACAATGAAAATTTTACCTGCAAGGCGGGTAAGAAATTCGCCGCCCGCTTGTTGCCTCTAATTTTCCCATTGTGACTTAACCGACGTTGCTTCGATGAGAAAAGTACGCCGCTAGTGGCAGATACAAAATTCTCACCGCCCTTTGCTTCAAAAATCCCATGATTCACTTCAAACCCTCCTTTTTCAAAAATGCGGCTAGCCCATAAGAGGTTTTTTAGTGCACGACTTCGTCTTTTCCCAGAGAACCAGACCTCCAATGGGGAATTCTTTTTGGCACAAAGTGCGTATGTGATCTCCAGATACTCTGGGCCAAAAATAAGGCCAAACCAGCAAAGGAATTGATCTAGAGAAATTTCATAGAAAACAAAACGAGAAAACACAAAAAACACAAAACATTGCCAGAAGTTACAAATAAAGCCCAGGATTCATTCCTGGTTAAAACCCTACTAGTATATGGGAATAACGATATGTACAATCACAACAGAGTAAAACCGGAGTGCAAATTGCCTCAAACGGGGCTTAAAATAATGAAATACAAATTTCCGCAGCAAATCCCGATTAATGAGAATATAACAATTTTACGCATCTGGGAATTTGGTGAAAATGGCTAATATGGCTCCTTAGGAATATCTTGACACAATACAGGAACTTTTTGGCAATAAAAACACAAAACGACCCATTATTTTAAAAGAACGAAATTTTTAACATGGCGTAGTCTCAAATTTCACGGTGAAATTTGGGGACACTAGTCGGCTCTGTCTGTGGACATATTTTCCTCTGTCAAAATGACAAAGGTAAAGATGAGATCCCAGCATCTTTGGTTTCGTGTCTTGTCCATTGGGCTTGGGGTCAGGCCAAAAAAAAACAACACAAAACAAAAAGAAAAGCAAAAAAACAAAGTTTTATAGGTTTTACCCTTCTTTTTATGTCCGGACTCGGAAAAGCTTCAGATGTTGCCCGTTGAAAGGCAAGTGGTAACTCAATTCCATCCCGGTAGGCAAGGAAGAAAGTATCCATTCCTGCAGCTCTTTTGATCATGAAGGGCCCTTTCAGAGTGAATCAAATTTTCGTGCATGCCATTCGGTTCATATCTCTTGTCCCACCAGAGTACCCAATCTCCAATCTTGAACTTCCTTTCTTTGGCCTTCTTGTCAAATACTCCGGCAAGTCCTTATCAACTTCATCTGGTGGTGGCTCATCCTTTCTTCTCTCTGTGGCGGGTAAGTCTGCATCAACTTCCTCCATTCCCAAATTTATTTGTTGCATTTCGAAGATTCACCATCACCATGTTCTTTGTTCTTCTTCGTGCATCGATCACGCTTGTTGAAAGTCTTTGCTAAGGAAACTAAACCCGTGGGGATTTTGTTACCTTTTGGCTGGACTATTCCACTATTGTCATCATAAATTGGATCAGCTTTTCCTGTGACTGTTTGTTGTGGTGGTGATTTACTCCTTTCAACATGCAGACATGCAGATATATGTTTGTCATCATTGAAAGTCTGCCACTGTTCAACATTATCAGGGACTTTGGGGCGATAGACCATCTCCACTTTGTAGGTTCCTTGTCTGAATATGGATGGTGGTCTATCCGGATTCAATAGTGCAGCTGTGACTGCCAAAGAATCTGCCTTGGAGTTCTAATTTATTGGAATGAAGTTGATAGAAAAAGCTACACATCCAATGTGGTAGAAAGTACTCTATCTTTATAATGCTCCAGCTTATCTCTTTTGACTTGACTTTGCACTCGAACCTGCTTTACTAGAAGTTCAGCATCCCCTTGGGCTTTGAGGAGTTTTACTCCTTTCTTTTTATCTTGTTCCATTCCTAACAACAAGATTTCATACTCCGTCGTATTATTGGTGTTCTCGAACATCACTTGTGGGAGTATGGAAATATCTCATGATCTGGAGATATTAGTAGAGCGCCAGCTCCTGATCCAAAAGAACACGTGCCTTTAAACTCCAGCGTCCAAAATTTTTCTTCCTCTTTGCTAGCTCTACCTCTGGTTGAAGTTCTGGCTCTGGAATGTCTTTATCCATTTCCAAGAAATAGACCCCACAGTAAGATTCCTGAAAAAGAATCTGAGATCTAGGATCTTCAGATTTTGTCACCGTGTACTTGGACTTCTTTTCCGGCTCTAGCTTTTGATTAATTCCTTTGATAGGAATATGAGCACAAGACCAATCCATCTTTACTTCTCCTCCTAGCTCTTTGTAGAAGTTTCTGCTCAGCAACATCCTGTAGGAGATAGGAATATCTGCAGCTAAGATTTTCATCTTTAATCTCTTGTAAAGAAAAGCTGCCAGAACAACTTGTGCATCTTTGATTTTTCTGATTAAAGGGACTTGTCTCTCCATGGAATAACACTTTTTATAGTCTTTGTCAAGGTAAGCCCAAGAGCATCTGCACCTTAGCTGGCATGACATTGTCGACGCACCGAATCTAAAACGCGCTTATTGCTTAACTTGAAACCATTAAGCAATAGGGAAACATATAACGGTTCCACTCTTTTAGAAGATGGTGAGGATTTAACAACCGCAAAGTGTTGTTTTGTGAAGGAGTATCTTTGGGCTTAGGAAAAGGCCTTTTGATGTATTGGATTGTCTGGTGATTGTACATATTTGAAAAGCCTATTTAATCGCTTCAGAAAATCTCTCGGGTATTCGGTTTCGACATTTGAACTTTAGTTTTCTTGGCATGATCAATAATGTCAAAAGAAGAAATAGATTCGTATACATGAGCCGCTTTCGTGGTTGAGATTAAGAACTCGTATTCTTATCTCTAGGAGCTAAAGAAGAAGGCATGGGTTGCCCCTTCTTTATTCGTCGGCCTAATGCCTCAACTTGGCGAGTTTGTGATCTTGTAAGTATCGTGCATATGGATAACCATGATCATCTTCATGAAGTTTCTCATCGTCATGTTCAAATTTGTAGTTCGGGTAATTAATGTTGGAGTCGCCAAAGAGGTCCTATAAAATCATCATCCTCGAGCGATCGCACAACTTCTGGTCTTCTCCATTCATCTCCACTTTGTTTCTGGGAGAAGCTTCAATTGCTAATCTTTGAGAACCAGCAATGCGGTTCCGGTTGTTGAAATTCAAGCAAAGCAGGGGCAATATTATTTCCATTTGAACCATTTGAGTGTTTCTTCATCTGCATCATCTCATTTGCTAACTTTTGCAATAGTGAATCGGAAGTAGTAGCAGAGGATGAACTTTCAACTCTAGAAGTGTTGCTCTTTATCTTTCCAGCCATGATGAGGTCGTCTTCAATCTCAACTGCCATGTTTTGAGCTGCTAACAAATCAGCAGGACGTGCTCTTCGCAGTTGATAGCTTACTTCAGGAAGCAAAGCATTGATGAAGAACACCTTTTGATTCTCATCATTCAAAGAAGCGAAGGTTTGGAATTTTATGCAGTTTTATTTGGAATTTTGTAATAAAATCCCGCATGTGTTCATGTGGTTCCTTCTTCAGCTGAGTTAGTTGGGTTATCAAGGTGCTGGAATCTTTGGCTGCCTTGAATCTTTTCAGGAATGCATCCCGCATAGTAGCCCAATTGGTTATGGTGCCAGGAGCTAACCGGTAGAACCATTCTCTAGCCAAGTCATGCAGAGTCTCTATGAAGAGTCTAACAGATACATCTTCATGTTTGACTGCAAGCACTCCATAGGATATGAAATTGTAGCGAAGTGGTCATCTGGATTCTACTTGCCATCTCCAAAGAATTTTGGAAAATTATTTCTCGTCCCTTTAGGTAGAATATGCATAGGAGTCAGATTCAGAGGTCCAAATGCTACACCCCATGGAGCATTTGCGCCGCATGGGCAAGTGGCTGCATCATGAAATGAGCACGTCTTCTTTGAGAATAGACTTGATGAATAATTCCAGCTGTCAGATTATGCTGAAGATGATCTAGATATGGATGCGTTTGAACTCTTCTTCCTGGTGAAAGACTGGATCTACAACTTTTAACTTGAGAAGAATGATTGAAATTGAATTGCTTCTGCAGTCTCAAGAAATGATCAGTCCTTCCTTGCGCCTTCACAGATTAGGTGAATGGACATTCAACAAGGTTGAGATTTGTATGGAAAATACTCTGATCTTCAAGAGATAAGCTTTGATCTGCAAAAATAGTTGTTCTCAGTGAGTCGCAAAAGCTTGGCTAGATTTTCTGCATTGCTTTGAAAACCTAGGCACTCATGAGATAAATCTCCCTTATTTACCGGTGAGGCCCCCGTGTCGATTTGTCAATAAAATATGCTAGTATCTATATGGGGTTTTACTTTGACCATGCAGCTCATTAACCATAGTGAATAGTTCTACAACAAAGTAAGCATTTGTTTTAAGAAAGGAAATATTTATAGAAGAAAGAATTAATAAAACACGGGGAAGAAATGGGGAAGATGTACAACCCAATCAATAGATAATGAGTTGATTGCATGCACATAGAAGAAACCAATATATATCAACACACGTAATTATAAGCAAAGGTAGCTCGGATCTAGATCTAAAGTAACACAAAGTTTATTTAAAGATCTAAGATAAAAAGTTAAAAACAAATTGCATCAGTGACACAAAGTTCTTCGGAAAACTGCTCCTTTATATTCCTTTGCTTCAAATGGCTCTCGGGGTTTCAAAGACAAAGTCTGGAAACACAAGAATGTTGCTTAAAAATTCGATGCTTTAACTCTGAAGGTTCTTCCTCTACTTATAGAATTTAGAGGGGTAATTACAAGTTGGAAGTTTTTAGTAGAAATGACACATGTGGAAGTCGGAAAGGAAATAGCGGCAATCTCCTCCTAAAATTCCTCTTTGCATGACATGTATGATTTACAATGAAGATAGAACCTTCTATTTTGCACGTCTGCTACCTATCTCCAAGTAGTTGACTTCTTCAAGTAATGGCTTTTAAACCAATCACTTAAGTTGCATAATTTAATTGATCGCTCAATTATTTTGTCGGAGGAAATAAGAGAAAAAAGAAGAAAGAGGAAAGCTGCAGTCTTGTTCTTTTTCATATTCTGTATGCAGCTGATTCAAACTAGATCTGGAAGAAATGGATCTGGAAGTGACTGGAAGAAGTGGCTGGATCTGGAAGCAAGTGACTGTGATTTGCTTGCGGGTATTGCCTTTGACATGTCTTCCTTCTTATCCTTGAAGCTTTTGCAGTTCTTCTCCAGTACATGCATCAGTGCAATGTTCGCCGTAAATAACTCATCATTTTTATTTTTAATTGCATATGAGCAATTAAAAATTCTGGAAAGCACTCTAGGTGAATGCAACTTCAATGAAGGCTTCAACTGGAAGATTGGAAGCACATGCACAAGATCCTAGAAGGAATTTTCCACGCATTGACTTCTTCACGGGCTGCGTTCGAAACAAGAGGATGAAGCCTTTGTGCCGGAAGCTTTTGCAATTATGAGATCTGGATCTAGATCTGGGCCTATGATGTCGCAAATCCAGGAAGTAACATGATGATCTTTCTTGAGCTTTCTTTTTCATCCGCTTTGTCATTGGCTGGAGCAATCTTTGTTTAAACAATTCTTTTTCTTCTTACTTGGCCGGAATTCTTCAAAACTAGTGCACATCTGGATAATTCTTCAAATTCAGAGGATATATTCAATGTATTGGACATTGATTTAAGCTCCCTTTCTTTTGTAAAGCACCTGTAACGAATTCCTGCAATTAATTCAGACAAAGATGGCAACCAAAACATGAATAGTGGATTTTAATCATAAAAATATGCATAATTCAAGCCTGCTGCCCCAAAATTTGATGTTTTATTTACATACAAATCAAGCATGAATTTTACCAACTTCACCTGAGCACCTGTATCACTTATGCAAATAATTATCCAGACACAAATCAACCTCCTTCAACCTGTGCACCAAAATTGGAAGCTTTCAACATTAATTTCACCTTTTTGAGAAAAATCCTTTCCAAATGGGGCGCACTTTTCCTCCTGGGCTGCACTTCTCTGCTCGTGAATTAGTTAATTCATCTTTATGGCAAGCATCCTTATCGCTTGCCATTAATAAATTAAATTTATTTAATTTTAGACTTCGCTTTTAGTTAACTCAAACCTCAAGTATGCTTTGACCTTAGCCACTAAAAATAGGAATTAATTAATTCATTTAATACTTTAGAAAGTATTATTTCTCTCCCAAATGGGGCGCACTTTTGACATGAAAGGGCTCCATTAAATAAATTATATTTATTTAATTTTAGAATTGTCTATTACCAACTTCTTTTTGTCCACTTCCCTTTGTTGACTTTTTCACAAGCCTGGGCGCCAAAATTAGGTGAATAAATATTAACAAATATTTATTTAATGCATTATTATTCACCCAAGGTGGGTCGCACATTTTGGAATAAGGAATTTCTATTTTTAAAAGTCAGATGACAATGGGATTATTTACCCTGCAAGGCAGCCCTGAAAATCCCATGATTCACTTAAGTCGTTTTGACTTTCATAATGGGATTATTTACCCTGCAAGGAAGGCAATAAAATCCTATGATTCACTTAAGTGATTTCTCTTTATTTCACAATGGAAATTTTTATCCTGCAAGACAGGTAAGAAATTCCCGCCTGCCTGCTGCCTCTAATTTTCTCATTGTGACTTTAGTGACGTTGCTTCCATGGGAAAAAGTACCTGCTTGCAGTACATTCAAAATTCCCACTTGTCTCTTGCCTCCAACAATCCCATGATCCACTTCAAACCTTCTTTTTCCAAAAATGCGGCCAGCCCATAAGAGGCTTTTCGGTGCATGACTTCGTCTTTTCGAGAGAACCGGACCTCCGATGCCGAATTCCTTACGGCACAACATGCGTATGTGATCTTTTGATACTCTGAGCCAAGAATCAAAGGCCAAATCGGCAAAGGAATTGATCCAGAGAAATTTCATAGAAAACGAAATGGGAAAACATAAAAACACAAAAGCGTTGCTTGAAGTTACAAATAAAGCCCAGGATTCATTCTGGTTAAAACCCTCTTGGCATATGGGAATAACGATATGTACGATCACAACAGAGTAAAACCGAGGAGCAAATTGCCTCAAACGGGCTTAAAATAATTAAATACAAATTTCCGCAAGAAAATCCCGATGACATAATATAACAATTTTAGGCATCCGGGTATTTAGCGAAAATGGCTAATATGGCTTCTTGGGAATATCTTGACACAATACTGAGAACTTTTTGGCAATAAAAATGAAAACTAACCCATTATTTTAAAAGAAAGGAAATTTTAACACGGGGTAGTCTCAAATTTCAAGGTGAAATCTGGGGACACGAGTCAGCTCCGTCTGTGGATGGATATTTGCCTCTCTTGTCAAATGACAAGGGTAAAAATGAGATCCCAAAGCATCTCGGTTTTTTGTGTCTTGTCCATTGGGCTTGGGGTCGACAAACAAAAACGACACAAAACAATAAGAAAAAGAAAAAAACAAAGTTTTATTTATATACATACAGGTTTTACCCTACTTTTTATGTCCGGAAAAGCTTCAGATGCAGCCCGTTGAAAGGTAGTAGTAACTCAATTCCATCCCGGTATGCAAGGAAGAAAGTATTCATTCCTGCAGCTCTTTTAATCATGAAGGGCCCTTTCTAGAGTGAATCAAATTTTTGTCGTGCATGCCCTTCGGTTCATTTCTGTTGCCTAGATTTTCTGCATAGCCGAGAACGTAGGCAGTCATGAGATAAATCTCCCTCATTTATCGATGAGGCTCCTGTGTCAGATTTGTCAATTAAAATATGCTAGTATCTATATGGGGTTTTACTTTAACTATTCAGCTCATGAACCATAGTTGTATAGTTCTCGTAGCAAGTAAGCAGTTGTTTAAGAAAGGAAATATTTATAGAGGAAGAAAATAGTAAAACACAGGGAAGAAATGGGAAGATGTGCATCCCAATCAATTGATAATAGAGTTGATTGGATGCACATAGAAGAAACCAATAGATATCAACGCACAGAATTATAAGCAAAGGCACTTCAAATCTAGATCTAAAATAACACAAAGTCTATTAGAAGATCTAAGATAGAAATCTATAAACAAATTGCACCATGACACAAAGTTCTTCAGAAACCTGCTCCTTTATATTCCTTTGCTTCAAGTGGCTATCTCAAGGGTTTCAAACAAGTCTAAAACACAAGAATTTTCTTACAAATTTCGATCCTTAACCCGAAGGTTCTTTCTCTACTTATAGAATGTAGAGGGGCAATTACAAGTTAGAAGCTTTTAGTTGAACTGACACATATGGAAGTGGGAAAAGAAACAATGCAATCTCCTCTCTGGAATTCCTCATTGCATGACATGCATGATTTTGTTGAAAATAGAACCTTCTATTTTGTACGTCTTCCACCCATCTCCAAGTAGTTGACTTCTTCAAGTAATGGCTTTTAAACCAATCACTTAAGTTGTATAATTTAATTGATCGCTCAATTACTTTGTCGAGGCAATAAGAGAAAGAAGAAAAAAAAGGAAAGCTGCAGTCTTGTCCTTTTTCATGTTCTGCATGCAGCTGATTCTTTTGCCTTTGATTCTCACCAAACTGGACCTGGGAGGAGCTGGATCTGGAAACAAGCTAGATCTAGAAACTTGCTTACGAGTGTTGCCTTTGCCTTGTCTTCCCTCTTATCCTTGAAACTTTTGCAGTTCTCCTATACATGCATCAGTGCAATGTCTGCCGTAAATAACTCATCATTTTTATTTTTAATTGCATATGAGCAATTAAAAATTTGGAAAGCACTCCGGGTGAATGCAACTTCAATGAAGGCTTCAACTGGAAGATTGAGAGCACATGCACAAGATCCTAGAAGAAATTTTCCACGCACTGACTTCTACACGGGCTGCATCAGAAACAAGAGGATGAAGCCTTTGTGCCGGAAGCTTTTGCAATTATGAGATCTGGATCTGGATCTGGGCCTATTGACTTCAGCAAATCTAGAAGCTACGCATGATTCCGCTGAGCTTTCTCTTTCATCCCGCTTTGCCATGGCTGGAGCAATCTTTGTCTGAACAATTCTTTTTCTTTCTTATTCTTAAATGGTGGAATTCTTCTTGATTTGGAGGATATATTCAATGTATTGGACATTGATTTAAGCTCTTTTTATTTTGTAAAAAATTCCCGTAATTAATTCGATAAAGATGGCAGATGGCAACCGAACCATGAGCATGTAGATTTTAATCATAAAAATCTGCATAATTCAAGCCTGCTGCCCCAAAAATTGATGTTTTATTTGCATGCAAAGCAAGCATGAATTTTACCAACTTCACCTGAGCACCTGTATCACTTATGCAAACAATTATCCAGACACAAATCAACCTCCTTCAACCTATGCACCAATTCTAGAAGCTTTCAGCATTAATTTCACCTTCTTTTGAGCAAAAATCCTCTTCAAATGGGGCGCACTTTTCCTTTGGGCTGCACTTCTCTGCCTGTGAATTAATTAATTAATCTTTTAAGCAACCCTTGCTTATATAATCCTTATGATTATATAATTAATTAATGTCTTTCCTATTACTGGAAATTAATTAATTAATTAATAAGCTTCACTCTTCAAATGGGGCGCCTATTTTGTGCATGCTTATGGCTGCCATTAAATAAAATAAATTTATTTAATTTTAGACTTCTGCTTCCACTTAACTCAAGCCTCACAGTATGCTTTGACCTTAGCCACTGAAAATAGGAATTAATTTAATCATTTAATACTTAAAATATTATTTATTTAATTTTAGAACAGTCTATTTTCAACCTCCTTTTGTCCATTTACCTCTGTTGACTTTTCCACAAGCCTGGGCACCAAAATTGGGTGAATAAATATTAACAAATATTTATTTAATGCATTTATTATTCACCCAAGGTGGGTCGCACTTTTTGGAATAAAGAATTTCTATTTTTAAAATTCAGATGTCAATGGGATTATTTACCCTGCAAGGCAGCCCTGAAAATCCCATGATTCACTTAAGTCATTTGACTTTCATAATGGGATTATTTACCCTGCAAGGCAAGCAATAAAATCCCATGATTCACTTAAGTGATTTTCTTTTATTCCACAATGGGAATTTTTACCCTGCAAGGCAAGTAAGAAATTCCCGTCTGCCTGCTACCTCTAATTTTCCCATTGTGACTTAAGTGACGTTGCTTCCATGGGAAAAAGTACCCTGCTAGGCAGGTACAAAATTCTCACCTGCCTGCTGCTTCCCAAAATCCCATGATCCACTTCAAACCTTCTTTTTCCAAAAATGCGGCCAGCCCAGAAGAGGCTTTTTGGTGCACGACTTCGTCTTTTCCTAGAGAACCAGACCTCCGATGGCGAATTCCTTCTGGCACAATGTGCGTATGTGATCTCTAGATACTCCAGGCCAAGAATCAGGCCAAACCGGCAAAGGAATTGATCTAGAGAAATTTCACAGAAAACGAAACGGGAAAAACACAAAAACACAAAACGTTGCCAGAAGTTACAAATAAAGCCCAGGATTCATTCCTGGTTAAAACCCTACTGGTATACTAGAATAATGATATATACGATCACAACAGGGTTAAACCGGAGCGCAAATTGCCTCAAACGGGGCTCAAAATAATTAAATACAAATTTCCCGCAGGCAAATCCCGACGACAGAATATAACAATTTTAGGCATCTGGGTATTTGGCAAAAATGGATAATATGGCTCCTTGGGAATATCTCGACACATTACAGGAACTTTCTGGCAATAAAAACACAAAATGACCCATTATTTTAAAAGTATGAAATTTTTTCGGATAGGGTAGTCTCAGATTTCAGGATGAAATCTGGGGACACCAATATTTCTTGTCCCACCAGAGCACCCAATCTTCGATCTTGAACTTCCTTTCTTTGGCCTTCTTGTCAAATACTCTGGGCAAGTCCTTATCAACTTCATCTGGTGGTGGCTCATCCTTTGTTTTCTCCATGGCGGGTAAGTCTGCATCAACTTGCTCCGTTCCCAAATTTATTTGTTGCATTTCGAAGATTCACCATCACCATGTTCTTTGTTCTTCTCCAGTACTGATCACGCTTGTTGAAATTCTTCGCTAAGGAAACTAAACCCGTGGGGATTTTGTTACCTTTTGGTTGGACTATTCCACTATTGTCATCATAACCTGGATCAGCTTTTCCTATGATTGTTTGTTGTGGTGGTGATTTACTCCCTTCAACATGTAGACATGCAGATGTTTGTTTGTCATCGTTGAAATTCTGCCACTGTTCAACATTATCAGGGACTTTGGGGCTATAGACCATCTCCACTTTATAGGTTCCTTGTCTGAATATGGATGGTGGTCGATCCGGATTCAATAGTGCAGTTGTGACTGCCAAAGAATCTGCCTTGGAGTTCTAATTTATTGGAATGAAGTTGATAGAAAAAGCTACAAAATCCAATGTGGTAGAAAGTACTCTATCTTTGTAATGCTCCAGCTTATCTCTTTTGACTTGACTTTGCCCTCGAACTTGCTTTACTAGAAGTTCAACATCCCCTTGGGCTTTGAGGAGTTTTACTCCTTTCTTTTTAGCTTGTTCCATTCCTAACAGCAAGGCTTCATACTCCGCCGTATTATTGGTGTTCTCGAACATCAGCTTGTGGGAGTATGGAAATATCTCATGATCTGGAGATATTAGTAGAGCGCCAGCTCCTGATCCAAAAGAACATGTGCCTTTAAACTCCAGAGTCCAAACTTTTTCTTCTTCTTTTCTTTGGCTCTAGCTTTGGTTGAAGTTCTGGCTCTGGAATGTCTTTATCCATTTCCAAGAAATAGACCCCACTACGTAGATTCTTAAAAAGAATCGAGATATAGGATCTTCAGATTTTGTCATCGTGTACTTGGACTTCTTTTCGGCTCTAGCTTCTGATTAATTCCTTTGATAGGAATATGAGCACAGGACCAATCCATCTTTACTTCTCCTCCTAGTTCTTTGCAGAAGTTTCTACTCAGCAACATCCCGTAGGAGACAGGAATATCTGCAACTAAGATTGTCATCTTTAATCTCTTGTCAGGAAAAGCTACCAGTAACAACTTGTGCATCTTTGATTTGTCCGATTAAAGGGACTTGTCTCTCCGTGGAATAACACTTTTTATGGTCTTTGTCAAGGTAAGCCCAAGAGCATCTGCAACTTTAGCTGGCATGACATTCTCAGATGCACCTAAATCTAAAACATAGTTGCTTAACTTGAAACCATTAAGCAATATGGAAACATAGAACGGTTCCACTCTTTCAGAAGATGGTGAGGTTTTAACAACTGCAGTGTTGTTTTGTGGAGGAGTATCTTTGGGCTTAGGCAAAAGGCCTTTTGATGTATTCGATTGTCCTGGTGATTGTACATATTTGACTAGCCTATTTAACAGCTCAGGAAAGCTCTCAGGTATTCTACTTCTGACATTTGAACTTTAGTTTTCTTGGCATGATCAATAATGTCAAAAGAAGAAATAGATTCAGATACCTGAGCCGCTTTCTGTGGTTGAGATGAAGAACTCGCATTCTTATCTCTAGGAGCTAAACAAGAAGGTAAAGGGTTGCCCCTTCTTTGTTCGTCAACTAATGCCTCAGCTTGACGAGTTTGTGATCTTGTAAGTACTGCATATGCATGACCATGATCATCTTCATGAAGTTTCTCATTGTCATGTTCAAATTTGTAGTTCAGGTAATTAATGTTGGAGTCACCAGAAGGTCCTATAAAATCATCATCCTCGAGCTAATCAGCGTCAGCTTCCTGGTCTTCTTCATTCATCTCCACGTTTTTGGGAGCAGCTTCAATTGTTAATCTTTGGGAACCAGTAATGCGGTTCCGGTTGTTGAAATTCCAAGCAGGGGCAATATTGTTGCTCTAAGCCATTTGAGCCATTTGTGTCTTCATCTGCATCATCTCATTTGCTAACTTTTGCAATAGTGAATTGGAAGTAGTAGCAGAGGATGAACTTTCAACTCTAGAAGTGTTGCTCTTTATCTTGCAAGCCACGATGAAGTCGTCTTCAATCTCAACTGCCATGTTTTGAGCTACTGACAAATCAGTAGGACGTGCTCCTCGCAGTTGATAGCTTACTTCAAGAAGAAAAGCATTGATGAAGAACACCTTTTGATTCTCATCATTTAGAGAAGCAGAAGCTAGAATTTTTTATAGTAATTTTTAGAATTTTGCAATAAAATCCCGCATGTGTTCATGTGGTTCTTTCTTCAGTTGAGTCAATTGGGTTATTAAGATGTTGGAATCTTCGGCTGCCTTGAATCTTTTCAGGAATGCATCCCGCATAGTAGCCCAATTGGTTATGGTGCCAGGAGCTAGCTGGTAGAACCATTCTCCAACCAAGTCATACAGAGTCTCTATGAAGAGTCTAATAGATACATCTTCATGTTTGACTGCAAACTCTTCACAGGATATGAAAAACGCAGCCAAGTGGTCATCTGGATTTTCCTTTCCATTTCCAAAGAATTTTGGAAAATTATTTCTCGTCCCTTTAGGTAGATCATGCATAAGAGGAGTCAAATTCAAAGGTCCAAAGGCTACACCCCATGGAATAGGCGCTGCGCAAAGGGCAATTTTGCATCATGAAAGCAACACGTCTTCTTTGAGAATAGACTTGATGAATTGTTCCATTGCCGGATTATGTGAAGATGATCTGGATATGGATGCATTTGAAATCTTCTTCCTAGTGAATGACTGGATCTGCGGCTTCTAACTTGAGGAGGATGATTGAAATTGAATTGCTCCTGCAGTCTGAAGAAATCATTAGTCCTTCCTTGCGCCTTCACAGATCAGGTGAATGGACGTTCAGCCACGTTGAGATTTGTATGGAAACTACTCTGATCTTCAAGAGAAACTTTGATCTCAAAGATAGTTGTTCCCTCAAATGAGTCACCAAAAAGCTGTTGGCTAGATTTTTGCATAGCTGAAAACCTAGGCACTCATGAGATAAATCTCCCCATTTACCGGTGAGGCTCGTGTCGATTTATCTATAAAATATGCTAGTATCTATATGGGAGTTTTACTTTAACCATGCAGCTCATGAACCATAGTTTGTATAATTCTGCAACAAGTAGTTGTTTTAAGAAAGGAAATATTTATAGAAAAAAGAATAATAAAACACGGGGAAAGAAATGGGAAAGATGTGCAACCCAACCCAATCAATAGATATGAGAGTTGATTGCATGCACACAGAATTATAAGGAAAGGTAGCTCCAGATCTAGATCTAAAATAACACAAAGTTTATTTAAAGATCTAAAATAGAAAGCTAAAAACAAATTGCACCGTGACAAAAAGTTCTTCGGAAACCTGCTCCTTTATATTGCTTTGCTTCAAGTGGCTCTCAGGGGTTTCAGCACAAAGTCTGGAAACAAAAGAATGCTGCTTACAAATTCTCGATGTTTTAACACTGAAGGTTCTTCCTCTACTTATAGAATGTAGAGGGGCAATTACAAGTTGGAAGCTTTTAGTTGAAGCGGCACATGTGAAAGTCGGAAAGGAAACAACTGACAATCTCCCTCCTGGAATTCCTCTTTACATGACATGTATGATTTACAATCGAAGATAGAACCTTCTATTTTGCACGTCTGCCACCTATCTCCAACTAGATGACTTCCTCAAGTAATGGCTTTTAAATCAATCACTTAAGTTGCATAATTTAATTGATCGCTCAATTATTTTGTCGGAGGAAATAAGAGAAAGAAGAAGAAAGAGGAAAGCTGCAGTCTTGTCCTTTTTCATATTTTGCATGTAGCTGATTCATACTGGATCTGGAAGTGACTAGAAGTAGCTGGATTTGGAAGCAAGTGACTGTGATTTACTTGCAGGTATTGCCTTTGACATGTCTTCCTTCTTATCCTTGAAGCTTTTGCAGTTCTTCTCCAGTACATGCATCAGTGCAATGTTCGCCGTAAATAACTCATCATTTTTATTTTTAATTGCATATGAGCAATTAAAAATTTTGAAAGCACTCCGGGTGAATGCAACTTCAATGAAGGCTTCAATTGGAAGATTGGAAGCACATGCACAAGATCCTAAAAAGAATTTTCCACGCTCTGACTTCTTCACGGGTTGCATTCGAAACAAGAGGATGAAGCCTTTGTGTCGGAAGCTTTTGCAATTATGAGATCTAGATCTGGATCTGGGCCTATGATGTCAGCAAATCTGGAAGTAATGTATGATGTTGCTGAGCTTTCTTTTTCATCCCTCTTTGTCATGGCTGGAGCAATCTTTGTCTAAACAATTTCTTTCTTTTTACTCGACGAGAATTCTTCAAAATTAGTGCACATCCTGAATAATTCTTGATTCGAAGGATATATTCAATGTATTGGACATTGATTTAAGCTCCCTTTCTTTTGTAAAACATCCGTAATGAATTCCTGCAATTAATTCGAGACAAAGATATAGCAACCGAAACATGGACAGTGGATTTTAATCATAAAATTCTACATAATTCAAGCTCAGCGACCTCAAAATTTGATGTTTTATTTGCATGCAAATCAAGCATAAATTTTACCAACTTCAAGTGAGCACTTGTATTACTTATGCAAACAAATATTCGAGACACAAATCAACCTCCTTCAACTCGTGCGCCAAAATTGGAAGCTTTCAGCATTAATTTCACCTTCTTCGAGCAAAATCCTCTCCAAATGGGGTGCACTTTTCCTCCTCTGCTGCACTTCTCTACTTGTGAATTAATTAATTCATTCTTATGGCAGCCCCTCGCTTATATAATCCTTGTGATTCTATAATTAATTAATGCCTTCCTATTACTAGCAATTAATTAATTAATTAATAAGCTTCACTTTTCAAATGGGGCGCCTATTTTGTACATGCTTATCATCTGCCATTAAATAAATTAAATTTATTTAATTTTAGACTCTGCTTCCATTTAACTCAAGCCTCACAAAGTATGCTTTGACCTTAGCCACTAAAAATAGGAATTAATTAATTCATTTTATACTTTAAGAAGTATTATTTCTCTCCCAAATGTGGCACACTTTTTGACATGAAGGGGTTGCATTGAATAAATAATATTTATTTAATTTTAGAACTATCTATTTCCGACTTCCTTTTGTCCACTTCCCTTTGTTGACTTTTCCACAAGCCTGGGTGCCAAAATTGGGTGAATAAATATTAACAAATATTTATTTAATGCATTATTATTCACCCAAGGTGGGTCGCACTTTTTGGAATAAGGAATTTCTATTTTTAAAAGTCAGCTAACAATGGGATTATTTACCCTGCAAGGCAGCCCTGAAAATCCCATGATTCACTTAAGTCATTTTGACTTTCATAATGGGATTATTTACCCTGCAAGGTAGGCAATAAAATCTCATGATTCACTTAAGTGATTTCTCTTTTATTCCACAATGGAAATTTTTACATGCTGCAAGGCAAGTAAGAAATTCTCGCCTCCCTCGCCTCTAATTTTTTCATTGTGATTTAAGTGACATTGCTTCCATGGAAAAAGTACCTGCTTTGGCGGGTACAAAATTGCCACCTGTCTTACGCTTCAAAAATCCCATGATCCACTTCAAACCCTCTTTTTCAAAAATGCGGCCAGCCCAGAAGAGGCTTTTGGTGCATGACTTCGCCTTTTCCGAGAGAACCAGAACTCGATGGCGAATTCCTTTACGGCACAACTGCGTGCGTATGTGATTTCAGATACTCCAAGCCAAGAATCAGGGAAAACCGGCAAAGGAATTTATCCAGAGAAATTTTATAGAAAACGAAACGGGTAAAACATAAAAAACACAAAATGTTGTCAGAAGTTACAAATAAAGCCCAGGATTAATTCCTGGTTAAAACCCTATTGGTATATGGGAATAACGATATGTACGATCACAACAAAGTTAAACCAGAGCACAAATTGCTTCAAACGGGGCTTAAAATAATCAATTACAAATTTCGCAGGCAAATCCCGATGACAAAATATAACAATTTTAGGCATCTGGGTATTTGGCGAAAATGGCTAATATGGCTCCTTGGGAATATCTTGACACAATACAATAACTTTCTAGCAATAAAAACACAAAATGACCCATTATTTTAAAAGAACGAAATTTTTAACATGGGGTAGTCTCAGATTTCAGGGTGAAATCTGGGGACACCAAGATCACATGATCTTCATCTAGATACCTTACATGTTGATCACTCCCTTTATTTATAGAATCTACCATGAGAAGTAAAGATACTTTTGTAAATAAAGATACATTTGTAAACATTCCTCCGATCGATCGATCACATTAATTTAATCCATTTGCTTTACAAGTAATCATTCATGATGTCATCTTCATACAATTAAATTATACTAGGTCACTCAGTCATCCAAATAGAAGAAAAAGTGGATCAAGGCTTATGTGTTCAGTCCAAGCACGTTGATGTTGACAAACGTGAAAATGTTAGGAAATGCAGGGGATAAATAATATCACATATTATAGATCCACCATATTAAGTTGCCAAAGATTATAGTTTATGAATGTACAGTAATTTATAATGAATTAACTCATAGATTTAGTTATAGATAGCAGAATACAGATTGCAGTCAATAACAATGAAAGTAAATGAACACAACACAAAACAAAAGATTTAAGTGGGAAAACCTTTCGGTAAAAAAATTCATGAAAAATCACTTATATTTATTGAGAATATGTATTTCACCCAACACTCCCACTATTTCCTTGAATCCACAGTCAGTTACACCTTCAAAGAGGAATTATAAACTGTCATATACATTCGCTCATGTGTAGAGATTAAACTTCACATCATTCGCATCATGTATCATCAATTTTCTCGCATATACAACTCACTTCTATATGTTACTTTCTGTATATTTGTAACCAATCTCAAATGAGATCACCTTGTTTTATATCAAGGTGGGTGGCTTATTTGGGTCACTCTTATATTTTAAATTTAAATATTGCCAACGGAGTATGTGGATTCTGTCATGCTTATGTTTTAAACATAAGTCATATGCCATGACATTTTATTCTTTAAAGGGTTTCTATTACGTCATTTTCCCACTTAATATTACAACTCCAACACTCCCCCTTAATGTTAAGTAGGGAAACATGCAAAATTGTCTTTTTATACAAAATGACTTACAATCCATAAATCATCACATGAAGATTTAGGCTAGCATGCAAATATATAAATCTTGTTCCAAATAACACATGTCAAGTCACCTTTTTGTACAAAAGGAATTAAAATCCATAAATCATCTAAGTGATTTAGGCTAGCATGAAATAAAACATTTGTTCTGTAGATTTTGTAACTCGTGGTACACTACTTCAATGTTCTACGAGTTATGCAACTCCATGGTACACTATGCAGTATCACACGGACTTTAACAAGTTGTGAACCAATGCAAGTGTTCGTGAATTTTAGAAAAGCTGCAATAAATTGCTTTAGTGTTTTGTAGACTCGAAGAAGTCTGTGACACAAATAAAGTGTTTTGTGGATTTTATTAAGACTGTAGTACATAGGAACAATAAGAATTGTCAAGCTAATGTGATTACATATGAAGTCTTACATAAGATTATGGAGTCTTTTATAAAACAAGAATTTTTCATATCTAATAATTCATTGGGTATTACAAGTAAACTCACATAAAGTGATAATTTACTTAAACAAAATGGAAATAGTCTAATGAGTTTACAATTAGCATAATCAAGCCATTGATAGGTGGCATTGCAAAAAATAATTAAAACATGTTCATTCCTCATTAATTCCCCCTTGAGGACAACTATGAAAGGCCATAGCTCATTTGATTCAGAGATGAAGATCAACGTCATTCACATGATCATAAAAGTCTTGCTCATCTGACTTAGAGATGGAAATCAAATCCATCCACATGATCATTCGAGTAAAATTTTAAAATGCCAAACATAGCACGAAATTTGTAGAACTTTGTAGCACACAATGGCTTTGTAAAAATGTTTGTAACCTGATCTTCAGTAGAACAAAACTTGAGGTCTATGTCACTATTCAAAACTTTCTTGAATTAATTGCATATGAATCTCAATATGCTTGGTTCTTTGATGTTGAATTGGATTGTTTGCAAGAGAAATGCAACTTTGGCTGTCACATAGAAGAAGAGTACTTCCTTTGACACCCATATGAAGTTCATCCAACAGTCTTTTCAGCCACATATCTTCCCTTGTTACTTCCATGTCACTTATATACTCCGCTTGATAAAAAAAGCTATTGTTGGTTTCTTCTTGCTACTCCAGTGATTACACGAACCTAACTTGAAAACATATTGAAGTATATTTTCTATCCACAATATCGTAAAGCATGGTCGAATCACAATAAACAAGTAAATATGTATCATCACAAGAAGAATAATACAAACCATAATTGTTTGTACCTTTGATATAATATATAATTTATTTTTGTCATTTTCCAATGGTTCTCATAACGATTCTGCATGAATCTAGAAACAATTCCAATTGCATAGGATATATTATGCCTAGTGATAGTAAATAAATCAAACTATCAACAAGTTGTCTATATATAAAGCATGATTAAATTTATCACAAGCAAGTTTTGAATCTAATTTAACTCCAACTTTCTTAGGAATAGAAACATGCTTACAATCAATTATGTTAAATATTTTAAGAAGGTTAGAAGCATATTGTGCTTGAGATACAACAATAGATTTGTGATTTTTACAAATAACCATGCCCAAGAAATGATTTAAAATCCTAAACCAATATTTTCAAAATCTGTTTCAACTTCTATTTGATTCTAATAAGTAGATGCTTATCACTACTATTAATCAAGAGATCATCAACATATAAGACAATAATAATATGACTGTTTTCAAATTTTACAAATAATTCATTTTCAGCAAAACAATAATTAAAACCATGTTTTTAAAAGAACCTATTTATCTTAGCATACCAAACTCTAGGAGCATGTTTAAGGCCATAAAAATATTTTTAGGATTATACACATAATTCTTTACCAAGTTCTTCAAATTTTCTACGTTGATTCATGTAAATTTCTTCTTTCAAATCACCATTTAAAAAACATTTTTCACATCCATTTGGTGAATCTCCCATCCATGTTGAGCAATTAGAGCTAGAAAAATTCTAATAATGCTCATTTTGGAAACATGAGCAAAGGTTTCAACGTCATCTAAACCAGGTTTTTGAGTAAAACCTTTAGCAACTAATCCTACCTTGAACTTTTCAATCTTAACAGTAGAGTTCTATTTAATTCTATATAGCCATCTAGATCCTATAATGCTTATTTTATGAGAAAAAGGGACTAATTCCCGAGTTTAATTATTTATAAGAGCATTGTATTCATCTTTCATAACATTAATCCACTTTTAATCTAGGTTATGCCTTAAAAGATTGGAGTTTAACCTCATACAAAGTTGACATGGCATGATAAGAATTGTTGTGGGTCATCTTTATCGATTATTTGGTGAGAATTAAAAATCAGATTTTGAGAGCTCATTTAAGAATATTCTAAACTAAGACATGATTGAGAAGACTCCCACAATATCTACATCCATCATATCAGAAGAAGGATGATCAACCTCTTGGAAATCAGTTTCCATATTGTCTAAAAAAGGATTATCAAATTGAAGAGTTTCAGACTCAGGAAATGTAGAAGAAGGAAGAGAGGAAGATTCAAAAATGGTTTCTCTAGAATATGAACATTCATATTCTCTATAATCACATGTTTGACTGGATCATACACTCTTAATCCTTTTGTGCGACCGCCATACCCAACAAAAATGCAAGAGTAGGAGGTAGGATCAAGTTTTTGTCTTTTAATTTTAGGAATGAGAAGGGAAGCAAGACTACCAAATATATTTAAATGAGAGATATCAAGTTTTTGTTTGGTCCATACTTCATGAGGTGTAGTTTAATGCAAAGCTTTTGTTAGGTAAAACATATTTCCCTATAGTTAATTTTGCTTTAACTATAATATTTGGGTATGTATTTATTAATTGTAATATGGTTATATTTATATAACCATCTATTTTGTTCTATCCAACATACGGGATTTGTATTGTTTGCATTAGTTCATGGTTGTACACTGTGCAACATCTTGCTTTGTTTGTATCAGGTATCTGGTGTCACCCAGATTTCACCCTGAAATCTGTGACTACCCTATCCGAAATTTTTCGTACTTTTAAAATAATGGGTTGTTTTGTGTTTTTATTGCCTGAAAGTTCTTGTATTGCGTCAAGATAATCCCAAAGAGCCATATTAGCCTTTTTCGCCAAATACCCAGATGCCCAAAGTTGTTATATTCTGTCGTCGGGATTTGTCTGCGGGAAATTTGTATTTAATTATTTTGAGCCCCGTATGAGGCTATTTGCACTCCGTTTTAACTCTGTTATGATCGAATATGTCATTACTCTTATGTACCAGAAGGGTTTTAACTTGGAATAAGTTTTGGGCTTTATTTGTGACTTTTGGCAATTTTTCGTGTTTTTGTGTTGTCCCGTTTCGTTTTCTGTGAAATTTCTCTAGAGCAATTCCTTTGCCGGGTAAGCCCGATTTTTGGTCTGGAGCAGCTGGAAAACATATACGCACATTATGCCCGGAGGAAGTCACCATCGGAGGTTTGGATCACCGGGAAAAATTTAATTCGTGCACGGAAAAGCCCCTGTGAGGATGGGCACATTTTTGGAAAACAAAGGATTTAAGTTGCAATGGGAAAAATAGAAGCCGCAGGCAGGGTGGGAATTTTATACTTGCCTAGCAGGGTACTTTTTCCCGTGTTATAAAATTCACTTAAGCTGCAGTGGGAAAGTTAGAGGCCGCAGGCAAGTGGGAATTTATTACCTACCTTGCAGGGTGAAAATTCCCATGATAAAATAAAAGGAAAGTGACTTAAGTGAAATCATGGGATTTTAGTGCCTGCCTTGCAGGGTAAATAATCCCATTGTCAAAGTCAAATCACTTAAGTGGATCATGGGATTTTGGTGCCTGCCTTGCAGGGTAAAGAATCCCATTGTGGAAAAATTCCTAAAAATAGAATTATATGTGCAAAAAAGTGTGCCCCCTTTGGTGAGATGATGGAAGACTTAAATTGATTATTTTAATTAATCTTTCCTCTCAAAAAGTGCGCCCAAGCTTGGAGGAAGTCAACAAGTCAAAGAAGAAATAAAAGAAAGGATTAAAAAACATTAAATTTAATTTATTTAGTGGCTGCCCCCTTCCTCTCAAAAAGTGCACCCCATTTAGGAGTTATTTAATGTTTTTAAAGGCATTAAAACATTAAATTAATTTCTATTTTCAGTGGCTATGGTCAAAGCACACTGTGAAGCTTAAGTGAAGTGATGTGTGAAGGATTAAATTGGATTAATTTAATTTATTGGATGGCTGTCCTTAAACATGCTATTTTTAAAAGAGAAAAGCATGATTTTTAATTAATTAATTGCCTTTAATTGTTAGGGCAATTATTAATTATAGAATTGTGAAGGTTATATAAGCATGGGCAGCCATATGGGTGAATTATTCAAATCACAGGTAAAGAATTGCAGCCAAGTGGAAAAGTGTGCCCCCATTAGAAGAAGGATTTTGCTCAGACAAGGTGACAACAAGGCTAAAAGCTTCCAGATTTGGCGCATGCTTTGAAGGAGGTTGATCTTTGTCTGCATAATTGTTTGCATATGTGTTACAGGTGCTCAGGTGTTGTTGAAAGGATTCATGCTCTCTTTATGTGCAAATTAAACACCAATTTTTGGGGCAGCAGGCTTGAAAAGTGCATATTTTTACAATTAAAATTCACTATTCATTCTCCGGTGGCCATTTTTGTCTAAATAAATTGTAGGAATTCAATACAGGTGCTTTACAAAGGAAAAGGAGCTTTTATCAATGTCCAATACATTACATATATCCTCGAATCTGAAGAATTGTCCAGATCTGCACCAATTTTGAAGAAATCCAACCAAGTAAGAAGAAAAAGAATTATTCAGACGAAGATAGACAAAGCCATGGTGAAGGGAGATGAAAAAGAAAGCATGATGGAGTCATGCATTGCTTCCAAACTTGTAGACATAGGAGACACAGATCTAGGCCCGGAACCTCTTGCCGATTTGATTGATAGATCCAGAGCGGGAAAGACTTCACTCATGCGTGCGGTCAAAAGCAGTGGAATTATCCGAGCTGCAGCTTTTCCATGTACAGCCCAATTGCCAAAGTTCATAATGGAGTGTGTTAGATCTTATCATCCTTCATCCAGATCAGTGCGTGATGCTTCGGGAAAGACAATAATTCGTTTGTACGCAGAGTTCATCAATTATTGTTTGAAGATTCCAGTGCGAAAGGTGGTGACTTCTATTAGCATTCAGGATGCTGACAGTAGATGGGAGAAGCATAGAGCTGATTGCATGAGCATAATGAATAGCCGATACATGAAGAAGCCTAGATCGCCTTCAAAGTTCCCGAGAACTCTTCCATGGTCTAATTTTGTGCGGGAGGTAGATGATGTCGTCAAATTGCTATGCAGGATGAATGGCAAAGCGAATGCCTACACTTTCCGTACATGGATGTATGCTTTCATCAGGACCATTAAAATCAACAAGGTTGATTCTATAATCAATTGGTCGAGAAATTATTAGCAACAACATCGGTGAGCAACTCGGAGCGTGAAGCGTACTTTGCTTCAAGATGACTTCATACTTGGTGTATCTGCTGACTTCACAAGGCATCTTTTCCAAGTGGATAGATGTGGTGTTCTTTTCAAGGACCCCATTTTCGAGTGCTACCCGCAGCTTACTGCACCTGCGTGCGAGAAAGACTTCAAAGTGATCAACGATGACTTCTTCTACGATTTCATCTATAGGCTAGACAAAGACTTGAAGGCCAACAGGGTAAGCAAGGAAGCGTGGGAAGCTGTGTCCAAGATTGGCAGTCTATTCATTCAATTTGCAGATTTCACATACCTCAGGGTTACGGGCTTTTCTGGAGAACCAATAAAGATGCCCAGGTATCCGAATGATAGATTGATCGCCATGGAGCTAAGCAGGCAACTTGTGGAGTTACACGACCTTCAGTTAAAGCGGCACAAGTCTACGGGCTTCTTCCTAATCACTGTGGGATATTACAACTGCATTAGCATTCATAGAGGTCGTGGGATGGAAGCGCAAATGTTATCCAAGTATGAGCAAGAGTTCTTCCCTGACGGTTGAACTTCGATCCATTTGGAGTAACCAGGAAGACAATCTCCCAGGAGTACGCACACGTGCCTTCATTAGAAGATTTCTGGATGAAGTGCAAAAGTGAGTACAAGGTTAGAAAGAAAGATTTCAGCGAGACTATCGAGCAAAGCAAGTGCTCGACTTTGGACTAGCGCGGATACTGCGGATCTTAAAGATGATGGGAATGTGGTACTTGACACTTACCATCAAATGGGAGGAGATAAAGCCATATTGCAGAATAACATAGGAGGCTGCAACACAATTGAAGAAAGGTCGGGAGCTGTGTTGGTGAATACTTCAAACTGGTTGCTGATGAAGGGATATTGCCTTGATGAGGCATTGATGAATCAAGTCACAGGCAACTTCGGCGCAGGAGATTCCCTCAAGCGAAAGTAAGGAGGAAGAAGTAGCAGGAAAGTCAAGAAGTTGAAAGTGCATAGAAGATCTCAATCCAAGGAGAGGATCACTTATACGACCATGACATTTAACTCCGGTTTCTCCAGTACCCAGAAGATCACCAACTATTGCACCGTAGCAGCAGGATGCTTCCATGCCTCCACTGAATCCAACGACATTCATCTTCTCCCCTCAGCCACTTCGTTCAGCGCCTGTTCCAGAGGATACGTTGAAGCTGCAGATGGTGGAATTCGAAAGGGCTTTGTCCTTGGATGACTCAGAAGATGGCAGCCATAACACTGTGGCACTTTCTGATGGAGAGGATGCAGAGCGGAAGATGGTAGTACACTCAGTGACTTCTCATTCTCCAAAAAGTAACTTCTCGGAATGGTTGGCTTCGCAGTTGGTTCTAGAAGCGAGAATGGAGATGAACTTAGAGGAGCACGACTTGTAGCTACTCCAGAATCTGGGTGGAAGAGATAGAAGGCCTAAAGTTGCCAAAGCAACTTCTAGGTTGATCATCAAGGATTCGGGAGAGAAGTTTGCTGAGATATCAATTCCGGCAGAAGGAAAGATAGAGGAGCTCACGGTGGAAGATGTGACAGTGACCAAAGTACCCCTCGGTCAAGCCACCACTGAAGGATTGAAGCAGGACACGCAAACATTGATGGATGCTTTATTCCTTAGGCAGTGAAAAGGTGGAGAAAGAAGAGCTGCAGAAGAAAGTATCTCAATTATGTGAGATCATAGCCAAGGTTGCTAAACCTTCCATTGACCCATTTGAGCGGTGAGTGAACATCTTATGCGGGAAATGGAGGATCAACCAATCAAGTAAAGGCTATTGATGAATGGAAGGATTTGATTATTCGTCAAAGCTTCGTACAACTTGGGAAGTGCCACCCGCCTAAAGTTATGAACGATGCAGCAAATCAACTAAAGCCCGATGGCAAAAGGCATGAATACGATTGCGAGAGAGTAACAGGTATTTTGGCCGAGATCAACAAGCTGTCGGGAGATGTATTGATTGCGGAACAGATTGTACTGGACGGATCAGTCGAGAAGGGGAAGCAGCTAGAGTTTGCAGTATCTTTCTGTTTGGAAATCTGCAGAGTTTTGCTAAAGAGGATGCAGGCACTTGAGAGTAGAACATTAGATTTACCAGACAGTGTCATTTCTTTCACTGAAGAGATAATGGACGGGAATGTCACTTCATATGTGTGGATCTGTCGACACTAAAATTTTCCTCCAAAATTTCCATTTCATTAATATATGTATTAGGAATAGGATGTTGTTAAGTGTAATTAGTAGTAGCGTCCGATAAGATACGGCGCCGTCGATGCAGGTGCCGCCAATAATGTGGAGTACGGTATGATCAAAGTACAATAGGAATGTTGTAAAAGTAAATATTTGTCGTAAGTGGTCGGTAATGTTAAAATGTCAAAGTTTGGGTAATTAGAGAAGTAGGGTCTACATGATTAGGAATTAGAAATATTATATTGGTAATAAGGACAAGGAGTGAGGTCATAAATATTTTATGTATTTTATTTGTAAAAAGTCTAAAAATGTGGAACCCATGTAAAATGATAAGGTTTATCTTATCTTAACAAATAAGCTTACATGTACGAGATAAGAGTTAAGGTATGGAATATGATTCGTCGAGTGGATTTCTTATCCTATCTTAGAGATAGGATGGATAAGCTGGAAGTTCTATAAATAGAGAGGCCACCCCCCTCATTTAGCATAGAAAGAAGTAGTGAGAAATATTGTAGGAAGTGTGCGAAGGAAGCCATCAGTTAAAGGTGTGTTGAAGAAGCCATCGAGAGGTGTAATTGTAAAGTTTCTCCCATAGTCTTGTTGAAGAATCTCATGGGTGAGATTATACTTGATTTCATGTTAATATTATAATTTATTTTGATATTTCAGATTTTTCGTCATTCTGTCTTATCATAGTCAATGGTATTCTTGTGTTATGTTGTTGTTTTGTTTCCAGATTACGTCCACCAAACTAAAGGCTGTGCATTAGTAAATAATCATAGCACGAGGAGTTCCCGGTGAAGAATTATCATAGTGCCGGATTGCTGATGACATTTTGGTTCCGTTGCCGGGACCATTCCTCGTTGGTGGATTTTCTGGAGAGATATTCCCACTAAGTCAAAAATCAATTGGAGGGTAACCTTGTTTTTTTTTGTGCGTAGTAGTTACCATGGTAAAGTCATTTTTACCGTGAATAGTAGTTACCATGTTAAAGGCATTTTTGCCATGAATAGTAGTTACCACTGGTAAAGTCCTTTTCTTTGGGAATAGTAATTACATGTGAAGGTCACTTTTACCATGAATAGTATTTACGCATGATAACTTCACTTTTTACTGTGAATAGTGTTTACCATCAGTAAAGTCATTTTTTAGTAGTAAGTCAAGTTTTACCATAGTTTACCGTGGTCATTTCTATTTTACTGTAGAAAGGTGTAAAGTCACTTTCTAGTATAGTGATTCCAATTATTTGTGCACATAAGTCTTGTTAATTGTACTTGTGGGTTGGTATTTCACGGTGGTTACTTTTGAAAATGGGAAAGATTCATGTTTTTTCAGCTCAATCTAATGAAGATGCTTCTTCTTTCATTCAAGAGTTTAAACGATCTTGTATTTGTAATGGCCTTATAAGAAGGGAACAATGGACTGAATTTTTTCCTACCTTTTTGGATGGTTTAGCACTTAGGTGGTTTGAAACACTAGGTGATAATGTGAAAAATTCATGGGATTTATTAAGCGAAAGTTTTCTTGAAGAATTTGGTGAACAACGAAATATGCGAGATCTCATGATCGAGATCACAAAGCTATCCCAAGGAGAGAAGGAGAAGATAAGGGATTATCATGCTCGTGTTCTAGAGCTAAGGAGGAAGCTCGATGCCCAGATCCGGAAGGAAGGACTAGCGGATGGGTTGATGAATGGCGTGGATAATCTCCTCTGTAAGCACTTCATTCTTGGGATGAAGCCAGAGATCAGACAACGAGTGAAGTATGACCGCCCAGCCACCATTGAACAAGCAAAGGAGATTGCAAGAAGGCAAGAAGAAAGCATGGAAGAGGAGCCCAAAGAAATTGTTGCTAAAGTAGAGCCTACACCAGCACCTTTGGTCCTGAATCCACAACCACTCCCGGTGAGCACAAATATTTCTCCTAATACATCTACTGAGTATGAAGATCTGCTCAAAAAGATGGGTCAGTTAACTATTAATCTTCTTGAGGAAAGGAATTTAGTTCTCGGGGAGGAGATAGAGGTCAAAGAGAAATATTTCTGAAGTTGTTTGTTATGGTTGTTATAAAAGGGTCATTATAAGTATAATTGTCGAGATAGAGCTTCTACATCTAGTAAGGAGATAATGATAAAGGAAAAGCACTGTGAATTCTTTTGATGTAGTAGATAAGAGCGAGAAATAATGAAGTAGATGTGTTTGTAACAAAAAGAAAGAAAGAAAAAGATAATCAAGATGGAAATGATCTAAGAAGATGAAAGAAGAAACTAGTAAGAAACATAGGAGAAGAAAGTTGGGTGTGCGGGATTTTACGATTTCTGGGGGCAAGGACCATACTCCATCTTGGAAGATCTGTCCAAAAGGCACTGTGAAATATTACATATGGTCAACTCTTGGCTATGTCTTCGAGAAGAGGCGGGAGTTGCGAGGTGGACTCAATGCTCGAAGAAGGAAGGAGGTTGAGGTCCCTGTTTTGAGAGCGAGGCGAGATCCCTATGCTCCTGGTGAGGTATTATGTAATGGTATTTCAATTCATGATGTCTTAGTTGATGGAGTGCTGCGATTAATGTAATGGTGAGTCTGTAATGAATATGTTGGGGTTAAAAATTGATCGCCCTTGACACTTATGTTAAGGTCATTAAATAAGGGAAAAACTAAACGAGAAGGTGTAATTTCAAATGTGGCAATATCTGTTATGGGTGTGGTATGTGTGGTAGACTTTCGGGTGATGAAAAATGAGTGCTTATTGCGTACCCAATCTGCTTTGGGAAGACCATGGCTAAGGAGAGTTCATGCAAGAAACTCTTTGGAATGAAGGTTTCATGACACTTGGACGTGGTAGAGAGAGGGTGAAGATAAACGTGATCCTCGACATCATAAAGTAGAAACTGTGGATTCAAGTGATGAAAGCGATGATTGGACATCCTCGATTACTCTAGTACCGGTGAAGTGGACACTTTGAAGATGAAGAAAGCGAGGTGGATGTTTGAGTCATGGATATCCTGCCCAAGTCACACCAACTCATGACCCCATAAAATTATCGAAGAAGAAGTTGATGATCGTCTCCAACAAATAAATATTGGTGATCTTTGTGATGGAGAGTGAGAAGGAATCCTACCTCCGGCTCTTTGAAGGTACATACACCTATTCACTTTTGATTACAAGGAACTCCGCCAAGTAAGTTGGGTAGAACATTGTATTGGTGGTAGATGGTCTTAAGCCCATAAAGCAAATGCCATATAGAATGAATCCTAATTTTTCCAAGGCGTAAAAGAAGAAATAGATAAGTTGCTTGATGCGGGATTCATATTTCTTTGTGGAGAATTCATAATGGGTTTCTCCCATTGTGATCTCAATAAAAAAGAATGGGAAGCTACGCATTTGTGTTGATTATAGGAAGCTCAATAAGGCAACAAAGAAGGATCATTACCCTCTTCCATTTTGAGATCAGATCTTGGGCGAAGTAGGCTGGCAGAGTCTTTATAGTTTTTCTTTGATGGATATAGCGGCTACTGACCAAGTTCGTATAGCGAGAGAAAGATCGATTTGAAGACCACGTTCACCACTCCTTGGGGAGCGTTTGCTTATAGAGTTATGCCTTTTGGGTTGTGTAATGCTTAAAATGCAACATTCCAGCGTTTAATGAATAGGGTGTTCGAACCCTACATTGGGACCTTCATCGAGTATTTACGGATGATTTTTGCATCTATGGGAGCAAGTTGGACCACTGCACCGAGATGGAGACAAGCATTTCAAAGGTTAGATAAAGCACAAGCCTCACTAAACCCTACAAAGTGTGTCTTTGGATGTTCTAAAGGCGTTTTGTTAGGGCATGTTGTATCCGAGAGATGGTATTGAGTGCGATCGATAAAGTTTCAAAAATCAAAGATTTACCATTTCTATAAATAGAAGTAAGTTGAGATCATTTTTAGGCCATGTGGGTTACTATAGAAGGTTCATCAAGAATTTCTCAAAGATTGCCATGACCACTAACCAGATTCTTGAAGAAGGATGTTGCTTATGAACCGAGGAAACAAGGCGCATGAAGCTTTTGGACAAGCTGAAGGAAGCCACGGTGTCTTCACTGTTTTGAAGAATCCAGTTGGAGCAAGCCATTCATTGTGTACACTGATGCCTCGGATGCGCACTAGGTAATACTTTGAGCCAAAAGGATGAAAATGGGAATGAACATCCAATTTACTTTGGGAGCAAGACAAATGAGCAGTGTTGAGGTAAACTATCCTGTAACTGAAAAAGAGGCTCTTGGCTATCATTTTTGTTGTAAAGAAGTTTAGAAATTACTTGTTAGGGTAGAAATTTATAGTTGTAACGGATCATCAGGCTCTGAAATATATTGTCAATAAGCCTAACCCATCAGGGAGGATAGCAAGATGGATAATTTTGCTACAAGAATTTGAATTTGATATTATAGATAGGCCAGGAAAGAAGCATGTCAATGCAGATGCACTCTCTCGAGCCTATGATGGTTTAGGATCATCTTGTGATGATGATGATTTTCCGATCTGCATTGTTCTCCTTGACACAATCCCTAGTGAATACATAGATATTTGGAATTATCGAATGAATTCAAGTTTCTGATGGTGCCAATCAAAGACTAAGAGAAAGATTACTCAAGCCGATCGTCCATACTCTATTACTGCATGGAGCATTATTTGAATAGGACACGATGGGCGGTCAAGAGAGAGGCGTTGGGCGTGATCGAGGAAAAGAGCTTACAGAAGAATTCCACAATGGTACATGTGGAGGGCACTTCTCTGGACAACTTACTAAGAAGGATCTTGGATGCGAGGTTATCTTTGGCCCACTCTTTTTAAAAGATTGTTATAATTATTGTAAGACATGTGATATTTGTCAAACACATGGTAGCAGTAAGACTTCATCAGCTCCATTATGTCCTATTCTTCCCCTTGGTCCCTTTGAAAAATGGGAATAGACATTGTAGGTCCACTTCCAACTACATCACGTCAAAATAAGTATATTGTAGTTGCCACAGTTATTTAACCAAGTGGGTTGAAGCTAGGCCATTGAAAGCGACTTCCATGGATGAAGTGGCGAGGTTCATATATGAGCGCATTGTCACGATTTGGTTGTCCATTAGAAATTGTAACAGATCAAGGAAGCCACTTCATTAATGAGGTGGTAGAAGCCCTAGTCAATAAGTTTTCTATCAAGCACAGGAAGGCAACAACATACAAGCCAAGCACAAATGGACAGGTGGAACGAACAAATTTTGTCTTTGTGTCAAATTCTAGCAAAAGATGCAGCCTTGCAGGTACATAAATGGGATAAAAGGATTCATGCAGCATTGTGGGCATATAGGGCAACATCAAAGTCAGCAACAGGATACTCCCCATTTCAGTTGGCCTATGGCATTGATCCGATTCTTCCTATTGAGTTTGATATTCCCCTTTGTGAGAGTTATGAAAAATGAAAGGATGGATGAAAGTGATTTAGTAAAAGAAAGGTTGGTACATCTTCATTTGCTTTAGAGGAAATGAGGAAATAGCAAAGGATACAAGCCATAAGAAGAAAATGAAGCAGAAGTACTTTGATCAAAAGATCCGGTGGTCTCCATTTCAAGTAAATGACTTGGTTCTAGTATATGATTCGAGATACAAAAAAAAAGAAGACAGAGAAAATTTCTTCCAAAATGGATGGGGCCCTACAAAATAGCAGCTGTGCATGAAAATGGTACGTACCGACTGGAGGAATTGGATGGCACTCCCATTACGAAATGGGTCAACCACGACAAGTTGAAGATTTTCCAAGCACCAGAATAGTCTACTCAGGGACGGAGTAGAAGGCTAGAAGGGGAAGATGTCGACACTAAAATTTTCCTCCAAAATTTCCATTTCATTAATATATGTATTAGGAATAGGATGTTGTTAAGTGTAATTAGTAGTAGCGTCCGATAGAAGATAACGGCGCCGTCAGTACAGTGCCGCCAATAATGTGGAGTACGGTAACAGTCAAAGTACAATAGGAATGTTGTAAAAAGTAAATATTTGTCGTAAGTGGTCCAGTAATGTTAAAATGTCAAAGTTTGGGTAATTAGAGAAGTAGGGTCTACATGATTAGGAATTAGAAATATTATATTGGTAATAAGGACAAGGAGTGAGGTCATAAATATTTTGTGTATTTTATTTGTAAAAAGTCTAAAAATGTGGAACCCATGTAAAATGATAAGGTTTATCTTATCTTAACAGATAAGCTTACATGTACGAGATAAGAGTTAAGGTATGGAATATGATTCGTCGAGTGGATTTCTTATCCTATCTTAGAGATAGGATGGATAAGCTGGAAGTTCTATAAATAGAGAGGCCACCCCCTCATTTAGCATAGAAAGAAGTAGTGGAAAATATTGTAGGAAGTGTGCGGAGGAAGCCATCCAGTTAAAGGTGTGTTGAAGAAGCCATCGAGAGGTGTAATTGTAAAGTTTCTCCCATAGTCTTGTTGAAGAATCTCATGGGTGAGATTATATGATTTCATGTTAATATTATAATTTATTTTGATATTTCAGATTTGTCGTCATTCTGTCTTATCATAGTCAATGGTATTCTTGTGTTATGTTGTTGTTTTGTTTCAGTTACGTCCACCAAACTAAAGGGTGTGCATTAGTAAATAATCATAGCACGAGGAGTTCGGTGAAGAATTATCATAGTGCCGGATTGCGATGTGAGATCATCTCAACTAAGGTGCCTAATTCCCTGGAAGGTTCTCTTCTGATGGTACAAAAGAGAATTGATAAAGCTACCAAGCCTTTTACGATGAATTCTATCAGTAGACTGGTGGCGCTGCAGGCGGACATTGCAAGGTTTGGGCCGAGCTTGGAAGATGTGGAATCATGCATCAAAGTGTTGAATGAAGGGTTGCTGCAATTCAAGACAGAGAAAGAAGCAGTGGCTAAAACAGATGGAGGGATGCTAAATTACATGTTCGACAAGTATATCCGATATCAGAACAAGAAGAAGACATAAATGTTACAGCTGGCATGACTTCTTCTATTTTCTATGTTCCCGGATGAAATTGTAAAACTTCTAAGTTATTGGTTTTGCAACCATTACTTAAAGTCATGTGGAACCATTCTATTAGTTAAGTGATACATGTGTCACTTGAGGATAAGATAGTTGCGGATGATTGCCAATGTCATCGTTACTTGTTGTTTACGTTTCAGTTCAGTTTGAGTTTTCCATTTGTACTTTCCCTCCTACATTCTATAAGTAAGAGAAGAACCTCTAGGTTAATCATCGATCAGAATTTATAAGCAGTAATCCTGTGTTCTAGACTTTGTCTTTGAACCCTTGAGAGCAACTTGGAGCAAAGGAATACAAAGGAGCAGGTTTCGGAGAACTTTGTGTCACGGTGTACTGTGTTTCTTGCTTTTAAATTTTAGATCCCTTAAGTAAACTTTGTATTATTATAGATCCGGATCTAGATTTGCCTTTGTTTTATAATTTTGTGTGTTCATATCTATTAAGTTTCTTACGTGTGCATGCATTTAGCTCTGCTTTATCTACTAATTGGGATGCACATCTTCCCCATTTCTTCTCTGTATTTCCTTTACTTCTCTCTTCTATACAATACTTCCTTTCTTGAGCAGTTTAACTTACTTGCTGCAGAACTTCTTAGTTATGGTTCATGAACTAAGTGGTTAAAGTAAAACCCACGATAGATAATAACACATTTTTATTGACAAATCGACACGGGAGCCTCACTAGGTTAAATGAGAGAGATTTATCTCATGACTACCTAGGTTTTGTCTATGAGAAAATCTAGCCAACACTTATCAACACACACACACGAGATATATATATATATATATATATATATATATATATAACTGCACTGCTTTATGTAAATGATTGATTGATTATTAATAAAATTCTATAGGCTTCCGTCCTTGTTTTACATTTGGTACTAGAGTTGGTTAATCTGGACCTATGAGCAGAGAAGGTGTGGAAAGAGAGAGTAGAAGAGATAGAGGAGATTGGAGAAGGATTTGCAGCGGTGAGAGCACATGCGGCCTCCTGCAACTTCCCACCCCATCCTGCCTCCCCCATAACCTCCTGTTCGTTCTAGGTGTTTGGAACGCAAATTTTTTTTGCACCTTTGGTGCACCTGCACTGAGCCAAATTTTCTTGCAGAAAATTTTTAATTTTTTTTTCCCAACAATGGTTTTACCTCTAAATATTAGAGGAGCATTTGGTCACTGCTAAAATTTGCAGTCTGTAAAATTTGGCGGATTTCTGCAAGTCTGGAGGTAGAGCTCCCCACCAAGCCCTGACCGTGTTGATTATTAGACTCACAGAGCTCTAAGCGAGCTAAAGGAGAGCTCTAAGCGAGCTAAAGGCGAGTTCCTTTATGGATCGGGTGAGTTGTTTGAAGAGTAATATAAACATTGGCGAGTTGTTCTATTTTCCACCGAGCTGAGCCAAAAGCATAGCCACACGAGTTTGCATTCAAACCGAGCTGCTCGGATGGGTTAACACATTGGTGGATGTGTGTTTAAAATCCTTTGAGCTCCTCCACGCCAAGGTGGAGCCCTCCTCTCATCCATAAACCAAGCCATCTCCTCCCGAGCTGATCCACGACCTCTGCGCACTCAAACAAACAAATCAAAGAGATGATAAACGCGAGGCATCAACAAAATCTGCAAACCACGAAAGCGAGGCCACATCAAAATCCAAACCGAGATCTATTTAGAGGCCGAGCCGTCTCCTCCTACAACTGCACAAAACAAAGCAGATCAATAGAAAAAGTAGCACTCGGGCGGCTAACTCAACTTCAAACACAAAACCTGCGTGCAAACATCAAGCACATCAAAAAGGAGGCAAACAAAGTGGCGGTAGAAATAGAAATCGATGGTGATAAAAATCAAAATGACGGTATAACAAGAATATCCGGTTTTAATGCGAAGTCGAACCCTAAAACAGTCCTCCACGTAGCCTTCCACGTCGCCAATGGAAAAGGTTAGTTGAATTTTATACTCTTTCAATATAGTTTGTTCCTTCTTCGGCATATGTCAATTGGGTGCCTAAGTGGCTAGTGTGAACTTGGGTGGGTGAGGTAAGGGTTCGACCCCCACCCCTAACACAAATTTTTAAACCATTGACATTTGGAGACAAAGCGCGCACAATCGCCAAATGTGGAGGTGACTAAACAACTTAGTCAGAACTAAATGAGACTCCTAAAATTTTAGTGAGAAAAACCCTATTTTAGGGAAAAAAATTTTTCCTAGACCTCTTATTTTTTCATTCTAAGCAACTTTTGCTAAAGGAGGTATACCTAAAAATTGCATTTTCAACTTTATTTTGTAATTTTTGGCATAACGGGTCTATTGGGCTCCGAAGGCCACCAAGGCCCGAAAAACAAAAAAATTACTGCCATTCAATTTTTCCAAATTTTTGAATGTAATTTGTATACTTTAGTATATTGTACTAATTTACAAGTTGCCATAGTCAACTGCAAACATTATCAGCTCGCTTTCGAAACTCGTGAGAATTGTAATAAAAAATAGTGACATTTGGTTCTAAAACACTCATGAGATCCTAGATCTCATTCGCAACGTTCGGTATATACAGTGCCTCTGGGAAGCGCTTACGGGTAAAGTCATCACGACTACTATTGTACTTAACACCTAATATAGCTGCAACAACATCGTCTAGGCATCGACCCTTTAAATTGACGGGGAGTAATAAGGACACAATGCACACACTATGAGCCATCCCATCATGTGTGAATGATTGCATGACTTAAATCCGAAGTAAGAAATTATCCGAGTATATAGCGAAGTTACACGCGCATATGAGGATATTTCTTTGAGTCGGTGTCAATAATCGCACAGACCCCTTTCAGTACTATCTTGGTACCACGTATCGAATTCTTTCATGTACGTTAACACCTCTTTCACGTACCACCGGGTATATCGAAAGGTTGAGCTTCTTTCACGTACCGACGGGTATATCAGAAAGGCGGGTATATAGAAAGGTTTGGTATATCGGATTGACGGTATATAGATTGGGAGACCTTATACCTGGAGTGATAAGAGCCTAATCCTTTCAGTGAATTCTTTAAAATGGGCACCAATGCCCCCAAATTTGTTCTTCCGATTCAAAACTACTTAGAGGAAACAACTATCTTTGCACGGAAGACAAAAATCAAGACACGGCTGAGTTTGAAGAGATCGGCCTATGTTGAATGGTACTCGACCAGATTAACTGCGATACAACACAACAACGCCAATTTGATAGATCAGATCGAGAAGGCCAAACTCGTCATCTTGTTTGAAGTGTCGATGATGTGCATGGCCCCACATTCGAGATGCCAAAACATCCAAAGAAGCGTGGGATAATTTGAGCACGAGTATACGAGGCCAAAACCAAGAATGTCATACTAAATTTGCGATCGATTACACACATTGAAGTTCAAGAAAAATGAAAAAATCAAAATTTTCTTGAGAAGAGTTGCAAAGTTGAGGGCTTCACTTCTAGCCCTAGGAGAAGCGATCAGCGATGAAGCTCTCGTTCTCATTGTTACGAGCGCTCTCCCTTCTTCTTACCGCATTTTTGTAACACTAAACTTGTCGAGATCGCCTTGATTAGTTTTGACAAGCTGGTAAACCTACTGCAACAACAAGAAGCCCAATATAATAAGGATGATGAAGAGGAGCAGGCACTTTCTTCTCATAAAAAATGGAAAGGAAAAGGAAAGGAAAACCTAATTCCTATCAAAAACCCCAATATCAGAATCAAAATCAACAAGGGGATAAGAAACAAAAGAAGAAATGTCCAATCTACAAAAGAGGACATGAATTGAAAGATTGTTGGTATAACACTTACAAGAAAGGTTCATCAAGCAACTCTAGACCTCAACACCAACAATCTCACAAGGGACATTCAAACTACAATCAAGGGCAGAAAAGGGGGAACTGGAAAAGAAGACCCCATCAGCAAGGCAATATTGTTGAGAAAGAAGAACATTTAGATAATGAAGACTACTTGTACACTGGTCGATCAAGTGAATCATCCATGTCATCTAGTGATGTCTAGTATGTTTATTCGGGAGTCACTCGACACATGACTGGCCACAGAGACTAGTTTAATTAAGTGAGGGACACACCTTCAAAAAACCATGTTTCGTTAGGTGATGATTCTTCATATATAGTTCAGGGGATTGGGAACATTTCTCTACCCCTTGGTTCATGCAATTGTAGATTGTCATATGTACTATATGTCCCTAGGTTAACTAAAAATCTATTGTCAATCAGTCAACTCCTTGATCACAACTTAAAAATTGAATTTGATAGTCTTTCAAGCAAGAAAACGTGTTTAATTCGAGACAAATCACAAGGCTCAAAAATAGTTGTAAAAGCCTCCAATGTGGGATGCATGTTCTAGCTTGATTTTGTCCATAGAGATGATCAGGCACTTGTGGCTAAGAACTCTACCTCTGCATAGTTGTGGCATCGGAGACTTGGTCATATTAGTTTCAAGTATCTCGAGACACTTCGCGGCGCAATATGGTACATGGGTTACCATCTCTTCAGAAGGATACAGATAAATGTCCTCACCACCTAGCAGGCAAACAACACAGAGCTTCATTTCAGAAGACTAATTTTCAAGCCAATGGTAAGCTTGATCTGGTTCATACCAATCTTTGCGGTCCGATGTAACCGAGTCATTCTAGATATCAGTACTTCATGCTTTATGTTGATGACTATTCAAGAAAAATGTGGATTTTTTGTCTTCGCAAGAAAAGTGAAGCTTTTGAAACCTTCAAGAAGTTCAAAGTAGCTGTTTACAATGAAAATGGTCGTCACATCAGAACTCTTCGATCAGATCGAGGGGGGGAATTCACCAGTGATGAGTTCAAAGACTACCTACAAGCTCACAAGATTCGTCGACAAATGCCTCCACACACATCAAAGCGAGAATGGTGTTGTTGAGAGGCGAAACCGTATTATCATGGAAATGGTGAGATGCATGATCGATGATTCGGACTTGCGAAGACATTGCAGGAAGAAGCGGCAAAAACAACAATGTATTTCTTGAGCGAGTGCCCTGAGTTTCTCTTGACGGAGTAACACCACATGAAGCATGGTCAAAGCGGAAACCATATGTTGCACACCTCGAGTATTCGGGTGCAAAGCAGTATGCACATACCCAAGTAGAGACTCTTGGGTACAATGAAAAGACTCTTGGAGTGCAGATTGATGGATCAAAGACCAGAGAGTCTACACCAACATAGATGTTGAGTTCTTTAAGAAGAAGGAAGCAGAGTCTCCTCATGAGACTCACCGATGTAGAATCTTCACCGATTATAAAAACTAAAGCTTATGTTCCCACAGATGATTAAAGTGATGATGGGGATGATGGTGATGATCTGATAGAGCCACAATCCATGGGAACTACTCAATGTATGCCTAAGTGGTACACTAGAATGTTACGAGATGCAAGAATGGACGCTCCACGAGATACATCCCCCTAGCCCACATACTCGTAGTAAAGCAAGAGAAGAAGTGAACTTTTCTTCGATGAGTAGAGATATTGAATCTAGTGAGCCCTCATAGTCCAGAAACCCTACGGTCAAAATCTTGGAAAGATGCCATAGACGTTGAGTATCAATCAGTGATGAAAAATAACACTTGACAGCTTATCGATCTTCCACTAGGGAAGAAACCCATTGGATGCAGATGGATATTCAAAACAAAGTACAAAGAAAATGGGACCATAGACAAGTACAAAGCGAGACTAGTAACAAAGGGGTATGCACAAAAAGAAGGCATTGACTACGAGGAGACATTTGCTCCCACAACTAAGATCAAAATGATCAAGATGATCTTTTCTCTAGCTACACAGTTTGGTTAGAAAGTCCATCAGATGGACGTAAAAAGTGCCTTCCTAAATGGAGATTTACAAGAAGAAGTCTACATGACTCAACTTGAGGGATATGTTGTACCTGGTCAAGAAACAAAGGTATGTAGACTCATGAAATCTTTGTATGGCCTCAAACAGGCACCCTAGACATGGTACATCAAAATTGATGAGCATCTCGTATAACATAGATTTGTTAGAAATCCATACGATCCCAATCTTTACCTCAAAAAGCAAGGGGGGAGATTGTGATTGTCGTTGTCTATGTCAACGATCTAGTCATCATTGATAGTTCAGGGAGGATGATTGATGCAACAAAGAAATATATTAATCGATCATTCAACATGACAAATATCGGGCTAATGCATTATCGTCTTGGATTGAAAGTATGACAGAAAGAGAATCACATCTTTGTTTCTCAGATGAAATATACCAAGACAATGCTTGAGAAATTCAGGATGATGGATTGCACACCTATTGCTACACCTATGGAGAACAGATTTCAGTTATCTCATTCAGATCCATCTCCTGTGGTAAATGCCACTCTCTATCGGCAGTTGATTGAGAATCTCATTTACCTGACCTACACTAGACCAAATATCATCTTTGTAGTGAGCTATCTATCTAGGTTCATGCAGGAACCTAAAGTTTTCTTTGGAAAGCAACAAGGCGCATCTTGAGATATCTCAAAGGATCAGTGGATCTTGGTCTAGAATACAAGAAGAACGACAACTTCTTCTTGTCAGGATATTTGGATTCAGATCATGCAGGCAACATTGATGACAGAAAATCCACTTCAGGGTTTGTGTTCTTTATGGGATCTAGACCAATATCATGGGGAAGAAAGAAACAACACTTTGTTTCTCACTCTTCCACAGAATCGAGTATCGTTCTATAGGAGAAGTTGTCTGTGAAGCGATATGGCTACGTCACATACTTGAAGGACTTGGAATACCATAGGACAAAACAACCACCATGTATGTTGACAATGAAGGTGTTCTCAAACTTGTTTGCAATCCAATTTTTCATGAAAGAACAAAAACAGACACTCTCTATCGGCAGTTGATTGAGAATCTCATTTCCCTGACCTACACTAGACCAAATATCAGCTTTGCAGTGAGCTATCTATCTAGGTTCATGCAGGAACCTAAAGTTTGTCTTTGAAAAGCAACAAGGCGCATCTTGAGATATCTCAAAGGATCAGTGGATCTTGGTCTAGAATACAAGAAGAACGACAACTTCTTCTTGTCAGGATATTTGGATCCAGATCATGCACGCAACATTGATGACAGAAAATCCACTTCAGGGTTTGTGTTCTTTATGGGATCTAGACCAATATCATGGGGAAGCATGAAACAACACTTTGTTTCTCACTCTCCCAGAGAATCTGAGTATCGTTCTACGGAGAAGTTGTACGTGAAGCGATATGGCTACGTCGCATACTGAAAGGACTTGAAATACCATAGGACAAAACAACCACCATGTATGTTGACAATGAAGGTGTTCTCAAACTTGTTTCGCAATCCAATTTTTCATGAAAGAACAAAAGACATTGAGGTAGAGGTACATTTCATACATGAGCACAACGAGTAGATATCTTCGTAAAGTCACTTGCACATGACAAGTTCGAGATGTTCAAAGAGTTCCTCTCCTCATCCCTTGAGGAAATGTAAAATTAAGGGGGGGAATGTTAGGTAAAATATATTTCCTATAGTTAATTTTTCTTTAACTATAATAATTGGGTATTTATTATTAATTGTAATATGGTTATATTTATATAACCATCTATTTTTAATTCAGAATACGAGAGTTGTATTGTTTTAACAATACTATTGTTTGTATTAGTTCATGGTTGTACCTGTGCAACATCTTGCTTTGTTTGTATCCGGTTGTCCAATACATACATACATACATACATACATACATATATATATATATATATTGCAGCCTGCACCTATATAAATGATTGATTGATTATTAATAAAATCCTATAGGCTTTTGTCCATGTTTTACAGCTTTAGAAGCAGCAACTCTATTTAGGATATGAGCAAGACTATTCATGGCTTGCCCAAAGGAACTTAGGCACTTTAGATTCTTGAAGCATGTTCCTATCTATTTTTATGATTGTTATATTCTTCTTTTCATCTATCCCATTTTGTTGAAGGGAATAAGGGTTGTTAACTTTCTTTGAATTCCACACACAAAACGCATCAAGTTTCTTATTAACATATTCATCTCCATTATCAACTCTGATTCTCTTTATTTTCATATTAGCCATGTTTTCAACCAAGGCTTTAAACTCTTAAAACTTAGACAAAACTTCAACTTTTTCTTAATGTAATATGACCAAGTCATTCTAGAAAATTCATCTATGCAACTAACGGTATATGAGGCTCCACCAAGAGAAGGAACTTCCAAAAGACCTCTATTATCATGGCATGTCGAGTAGAGGAAAAAGTTCTTTGTAGTAGGAGGTCGCATTTCATTAACACCGAGAGACCGCAGTATCTCTTCCCCTTCATTTTCTAGGCATTAGACTGCCTTCTCAACAAATAGAAGGAAAGAGAGCAAAAGGATTATGTTTTAATTGTGATAGCAAATATGGACCGCGACACAAATGTGCTAAGTTGTTCTATATTGACGAAGGCAATGAGGATGATGAGGATGCTGAAATTATAGGAGAGGCTGAGGAACTAGTAGAAGATGAAGTAGAGGATCACCAACCTACAATTTCTTGCCATGCATTGTCAGGTATTAGTACTTTCTCAAACACTCAAGGTTATTAGCTATCTCAAAAAACAGAAGGTGACAGTGTTGATTGACTCGGGGAGTACTCATAAATTCATAAATAGTAAGTTAGTTGCCGCCTCAATTGTTTTATTTACCCAGCTCCGAAATGCAAGTTATGATGGCGGATGGTGGGGGCTGTCAAGTGCAGAAAAGTGCCATAGTATTAAGCTTTCTATGGGAGATTACATGTTAGACACACCTATGTTTGCTATTTCTATGGGAGGGGCATATATTGTTTTGCGTGTCTAATGGCTCACAACCTTAGTACTATAGAAATGAATTTCTAATAATTGTTCATGCGATTTCATTCGGATGGAAGGACAATATGATTGAATGGGATGGTAGCTAAGTCTCCACATTATTAGTTCTCATCGGATGTAGAAGGTTCTCGAGAAAAGGAGTAGATGGATTTATAGCAAAGTTATTTTCTATAGAAGTACAACATACTGAGTCATCAATGCCACTTGATCTTGTAAGATTGTTGATGCTCACTTCACCCTAAAATCTGTGACTACCCTATCCGAAAATTTTCGTACTTTTAAAATAACGGGTCGTTTGTTGTTTTTATTGCACTGAAAAGTTCTTGTATTGCGTCAAGATAATCCCAAAGAACCATATTAGCCCTTTTAGCCAAATACCCGGATGCCCAAAATTGTTTTATTACGTAAGTCGGGATTTGTCTCATGGAAATTTGTATTTAATTATTTTGAGCCCGTATGAGGCTATTTGCGCTTTGTTTTAACTCTATTATGAGCGAATATGTTATTATTCCTATCTACCAAAAAGATTTTAACTTATTTTAAGTTTTGGGCTTTATTGTAACTTTTGGCAATTTTTCGTGTTTTTGTGGTGTCCGTTTTGTTTTACGTGAAATTTCTCTGGAACAATTCCCTCGCTAGGGTAAGCCCGATTTTGGCTGGAGCAGTGGAAAACATACACGCACATTATGCCCGGAGGAAGTCGTCATCGGAGTGCGGATCACGGGAAAAAGCGAAGTCGTGCGAGAAAAGCCCCTGTGGGGATGGGCGCATTTTGGAAAACAAAGATTTAAGCTGCGATGGGAAAAATATAAGCCACGGGCGGGGTGGGAATTGTATACACTGCACAGGGTACTTTTCCGTGTTATAAAAGTCACTTAAGTTGCGAGTGGAAAAAAGAGGTGTGCGGGCGGTGGGAATTTATTACTGCCTTGCAGGTAAAAATTCCCATGATATAATAAAAGGAAAGTGACTTAAGTGAAATCATGGGATTTTAGTGTGCACTTGCAGAGTAAATAATCCCATTGTCAAAAGTCAAATCACTTAAGTGGATCACGGGATTTTGGTGCACACTTGGTGGAGGTAAAGAATCCATTATGAAAAAATTCTTAAAAATAGAATTACATGTGCAAAAAAATCGCCCCCTTTGGTGAGAGATTAAAAGGATTAAATTTGATTATTTTTATTAATCTTTCTTCTCAAAAAGTGCGCCCAAGCTTGGAGGAGGTCAACAAGTCAAAGATGGAATAAAAGAAAGGAGTTAAATGCATTAAATTTAATTTATTTAATGGCTGCCCTCTTCCTCTCAAAAAGTGCGCCCCATTTGGGTATTATTTAATGTTTTTTAAGGCATTAAAACATTAAATTAATTTCTATTTTAAAGTGGTATGGTCAAAGCACCTTTGTGGAGCTTGAGTGAAGTGCTGTGTGAAGGATTAAATTGGATTAATTTAATTTATTGGATGGTTGTCCTTAAACATGCTATTTTTAAAAGAGAAAAGCATGATTTTTAATTAATTAATTGCCTTTAATTGTTAGGGCAATTATTAATTATAGAATTGTGAAGGTTATATAAGCATGGGCAGCCATATGGGTGAATAATTTAATTCACAGGTAAAGAATTGCAGCCAGGAGGAAAAGTGCGCCCCCATTAGAGGAAGGATTTTGTTCAGACAAAGTGCTAACAAGGCTAAAAGCTTCCAGATTTGGCGCATGCTTTGGAGGAGGTTGATCTTTGTCTGCATAGTTGTTTTCACAGGTGTTACAGGAGCTCAGGTGTTGATTGAAAGGATTCATGCTCTCTTTATGTGCAAATTAAACACCAATTTTTGGGGCAGCAGGCTTGAAAAGTGCAGATTTTTATAATTTAAATTCACTATTCATGCTCTGGTGGCCATTTTTGTCTGAATAAATTGCAGGAACTCATTACAGGTGCTTTACAAAAGAAAAGGAGTTTTTATCAATGTCCAATACATTGCAAATATCCTCCGAATCGAAGAATTGTCGAGATCTACACGGTATTGAAGAAATCCGGCCAAGTTAGAAGAAAAAGAATTATTGAGACAAAAATAGACAAAGCCATGTGAAAGGAGATGAAAAAGAGAGCACGATGGATTCATGCATTGCTTCGAACTTTCGAGACATAGGAGACACGGATCTAGGCCCAGAACCTCTTTCGATTTGATTGATAGATCCGAGGCGGGAAAGACTTCACTCATGCGTGCGGTCAAAAGTAGCGGAATTATCCGAAGTTGCGGCTTTCCATGTACTGACCCAATTGCCAGAGTTCGTGATGGAGTGTGCTAGATCTTATCATCCTTCATCTAGATCAGTGCGTGATGTTGCGGGAAAGACAATAATTCGTTTGGATGCGGAATTCATCAATTATTGTCTGAAGATTCCAGTGCGAAAGGTGGTGACTTCTATTAGCATTCAGGATGCTGACAGTAGATGGGAAAAACATAGAGCTGATTGCGTGAGCATAATGAACAGCCGGTTCATGAAGAAGCCTAGATTCCCTTCAAAGTTCCCGAGAACTCTTCCACGGTCCAATTTGGTGCAGGAGGCAGATGATGTCGTCAAATTGCTATGCAGGTTGAATGGCGAAGCGAATGCCTACACTTTCCGTACATGGATGTATGCTTTCATCAGGACCATTGAAATCAACAAGGTTGATTCTATAATCAATTGGTCGGAAATTATTAGCGGTGACATCGGTGAGCGGCCGGGCGTGAAGCGTACTTTCGGCTTCAAGATGACTTCATACTTGGTGTATCTTTGCGGCTTCACGAGTGTGTCTTTTCAAGCTGGATAGATGTGGTGTTCTTTCCAAGGACCCCATTTTCGAGTGCTACCCACAGCTTACTGTACCTGCGTGCGAGGACTTCAAAGTGATCAACGATGACTTCTTCTACGATTTCATCTACAGGCTAGACAAAGACTTGAAGACTCACAGGGTAAGCAAGGAAGCGTGGGAAGTAGTGTCAAGATTGGCGGTTTATTCATCCGGTTGCGAGATTTCACATACCTCGGGGTTACGGGCTTTTACGGAGAACCAATAAAGATGCCGGGGTATCGAGTGATAGATTGATCGCCATGGGTGAGCGAGGCAACTTGTGGAGTTACACGACCTTGATGAAGCGGCACAAGTCTACGGGCTTCTTCCCGATCACGTGTGGGATATGATACGGTTGCATCGGCATTCCACGAGCTCGAGGATGGAAGCGTAAATGTTATCGAGTATGAGCAAGAGTTCTTCCTGCGGCTTAACCGATCCATTTGGAGTAGCCGGGAAGACAATCTCGAGAGTACGCACATGTGCCTTCGTTAGAAGATTTACGGATGAAGTGCGAAGTGAGTATGAGGTTAGAAAGAAAGATTTCAGCGAGCTATCAAGAAAGCAAAGTGTTCGACTTTGGACTAGCGCGGATACTGCGGATCTTAAAGATGATGGGAAGCGTGTACTTGACACTTACCATCAAATGGGAGGAGATAAAGCTATCTTTGCGAGGATAACATTGGAGGCTACCATTGATTGAAGAAAGATCTGGAGCTGTGTTGGTGAATACTTGGTAGGCTGGCTTGATGAAGGGATCTTGCCATGATGAAGTATTGATGAATCAAATCGCGAGCAACTTCGCGCAAGGAGATTCCCTCAAAGCGAAAGCATGAAGGAGAAAGCGGAGAAGGTCGAGAAGTTGAAAGTACATAGAAGATCTCAAGAGAAAGAAGACCACTTCTCGACCATAGCTTTGACTCGACTTCTCCGGTACCGAGAAGATCACCAACTATTGCACCGTAGTAGCAGGATGCTTCCATGCCTTCATTGAATCCAGCGACGTTCGTTTTCTCTCATGACCACTTCGTTCATCACCGTTCGAGAGGAGATGTTGAAGGCTGCGAGATGACGGAGTTGAAAGAGCTTTGTCCTTGGATGTTGAGATGAAGATGGCAGCCATGACTTTGTGGCACTTTCTTACGGAGAGGATGCGGGCGGGAGATGGTAGTGCACTTAGCGACTTCTTACTCCCAGAAGTAACTTCTCGGGATGGTTAGCTTTTTGATTGGTTCGGAAGCAAGAGTAGAGATGAACTTAGAGGAGCATGACTTGCGGCTACTTCGAGGATCGAGCGAGAAGAGACAGAAGGCCTAAAGTTGCTAAAGCAACTTCTAGGTTGATCATCGAGGATTCGGGAGAGAATTTTGTTGAGATATCAATTCCGGCGGAAGGAAAGATAGAAGAGGAGCTCACGGCAGAAGATGTGACGGTGACCAAAATACCACTCGGTCAAGCTACCACTGAAGGATTGAAGCAGGACACGCAAACATTGATGGATGCTTTGTTCCTTAGGCTTGACAGTGAAAAGGCGGAGAAAGAAGAGTTGCAGAAGCAAATATCTCAATTATGTGAGATCATAGCCAAGGTTGCTAAACCTTCCATTCAGCCCATTTCAGAGCAGGTGAGTGATCATCTTATGCAGGAAATGGAAGATGCAAGCAATCAAGTAAAGGCTATTGACGAATGGAAGGATCGATTATTATTCGTCAAGCACGTGCTGACTTGGGAAGTGCCGACCCGCCTAAAGGTTATGAACGATGCAGCAAATCAACTAAAGCAACTGATGGAAAGCATAGAAGGCATGAATACGGATTGCGAGAGAGTAACTTTGAGTATTTTGGCCGAGATCAACAAGCTGCCGGGAGATGTATTGGTTGCAGAACAAATTGTATCGGATGGATCAGTCGAGAAGGGGAAGCAGCTAGAGTTTGCAGTATCTTTCCGTTTGGAGATCTGCAGAGTTTTGCTGAAAAGGATGCAGGCGCTTGAGAGTAGAACATCAGATTTACCAGACAGTATCATTTCTTTCATTGAGGAAAGAGTGGACGGAGGTGTTACTTCATACGTGCGGATTGTTTCTAACGAGGTGCATGATTCCCTGGAAGGTTCTCTTCTGATGGTGCAAAAGAGAATTGATAAAGCTACCAAGCCTTTCACGATGAATTCTATCAATAGATTGGTGGCGCTGCAGGAAGACATTGCGAGGTTTGGGCCGAGTTTGGAAGAGGTGGAAGCATGCGACAAAAGTGTTGAATGAAGGGTTCTTTGCTTGATTTAGGACAGAGAGAAGAAGCGATGTGGCTAAAGCAGATGGAAGGATCTTTGAATTATATGTTCGACAGTAGTATATCGGATATCGAGAACGAGAAGAAGATGTAAACATTACGGTGGCATGACTTCTTCTATTCTTTCTTCTTCTATTTTCTATGTTCCGGATGAAATTGTAAAACTTCTAAGTTATTGGTTTTCTGACCATTACTTGAAGTCATGTGGAACCATTCTATTAGTTAAGTGATACATGTGTCACTTAAGAAGAAGTTAGTTGAGGATGATTGCCAAATGTCATCTTTACTTTTTGTTCATACTTTAGTTCGAGTTTGAGTCTTCTATTTGTACTTTCCCTCCTACATTCTATAAGTAGGAGAAGAACCTCGGGTTAATGATCAATCGGAATTTGTAAGCAAGCAATCTTGTGTTCTAGACTTTGTCTTTGAACCCACGAGAGCAACTTGTAGAGAGGAATACAAAAAGCGAGGTTTAGGAGAACTTTGTGTCACGGTGTACTATGTTTCTTGCTTTTAAATCTTAGATCTTTTAAGTAAACTTTGTGTTATTTTAGATCTAGATCTAGATTTGCCTTTGCTTTATAATTACGTGTGTTCAAATCTATTAAGTTTCTTATATGTGCATGCAATTAGCTCTGCTTTATCTACTAATTGGGATGCACATCTTCCCATTTCTTCTCTGTAATTCCTTTACTTCCTTCTTCTTATAATTTTCCTTTCTTAAGCAATTGCTTACTTACTTGCTGCAAACTTCTTAGTTATGGTTCATGAACTAAGTGGTTAAAGTAAAACCCCACGATAGATAATAACACATTTATATTGACAAATCTAACACGGGAGCCTCACCGGTTAAATGAGGAGATTTATCTCATGTTGCTGCCTAGGTTTGATGCTATGCAGAAAATCTAGCCAACAGGTATCATCGCCTAGCCAAAGTGCATATTCTTCACCGGTCATGGTACGTAAGAAGGGTAAAACATGGAGGATGTGTCAGTTACGAGAACTCAACAAGTACACCATCAAATATAAGTTTCCTATTATAGTAATTGATGATTTACTTGATGAATTGCATGGTGCTATTTATTTCACAAAACTAGATCTTCGTTTGGGGTACCATCAAATTAGAATAAAAGAGGAAGATGTTCATAAAATGGCTTTTAGGACTCATGAGGGCCATTATGAGTTTTGGTAATGCCTTTTGGTCTTACAAATGCACCTTGACCTTTCAAAGCTTGATGATCTGTTTTGAGGCCATTTTAAGGAAATTTGTATTAGTTTTCTTTGATAACATATTGATTTACTGATAAGACATGGGAAGAACACTTCTGACATGTAAATAAAGTGTTGGAAGTTTTGGAGAAACATACTCTCTATGTAAAGCCATCCAAATGTTCTTTTGGTGTACAAGAGGTAGAGTATTTAGGTCACATTGTATCCCATGAAGGCGTCAAAGTTGATCCTCGGAGGATCAAAGCTATCATGGAATGGTCAAGACCCAAAACTCTCAAAATCTTCGTGGGTTCCTAGGACTAAACTGGTACTGAGAAGATTTGTGCGGGGATATGGTAGAATAACAACCCCACATCTGCATTGCTAAAGAAGGATGCCTTCCATTGGGATGAGACTTAGCCACTAAATCCTTTGAGCAATGAAGGAAGCCTTGTGCGGCACCCGATTTTGGCTACTCCCAACTTCTCAAAAACCTTTATTGTTGAATGTGCGCTTCAAGATCGGGATTGGGAGTAAAGTTCTAATGCAAAAAGGAAGACCAATTGCATTTGAGAGTCGCAATTCAAAGGAAAAGATCTTCTCAAACTTGTCATGAGAAAGAAATGATGGCTATTCTTCATGCGATCAAGCAATGAAGGCCCTATCTCATGGGTAGGCACTTCAAGGTAAAAACTAATCATGATAGTCTCAAATACTTTTTGAAGCAAAGGTTATCATCGAGGAACAACAAAAGTGGGTAACAAAAATGTTGGGTTATGATTTTGAAATCATATACAAAAAGGGTAAAGAAAATGTAGTAGGCGATGTGTTGTCGAGAAAGGATACATCCGCAAATGCCTTACTATGTGGAATGTCCATGTTGACAGCCAATTGGGTGGATGAAGCAAGAGTGGAATGGGATCAAGACAAGGATACAGAATCTCTAATACAAAATATCAAGCAAGGATCTATGACATCTAACAAATTTGAGTGGAAAGGTAATGCCTTATTGTACTGAGACGGAGTTATACTTGAGTAAAGATTCTAAGTTGAAGCATAAGATTCTTGCGAGCTACATGCCTCACTGTTGGAGGACACTCTGGGTCTTTGAAGACATATCATAGAATAAAAACAAAGTTCTTTTGGGAAGGACTCAAGGGGGATGTACAAAAGTTTGTATCGAAGAGTTTAGTGTGCCATGCAGAATAAAAGGGAAACAATTAAGACACCGGGTTTGTTGCAACCCTTACCGATTCCTAGCCGAGAGATGGGGAGGAGGTCTCCATGGATTTCATCACCAAATTGCCTTGTTCGAGAGGGTAAGAATGTTATTTTCGTGATTGTGGATAGGCTCACAAAATATGCCCATTTTTGTGCCCTATCACATCTATTTGCAGCTAATACGATCATGCAATTTATTTTTTGGAGACAGTTAAAGGCTACATGGAACCCCAAAGAAAATTTAAGTGATCGTGATCCTATTTTCACAAGTAATTTTGGACGGAATTATTTTCATGTTTGGGTACTCGGCTTGCTCATGGTTCATCTTATCATCCTCAAATTGATGTGGAAAGCGGAAGTGGTCAACAAATTCTTAAAGGGGTATCTACGTTGTTTTGTATCAAATAAGCGGGAAAGGTGGATTAAATGGCTACCACTTGCAAAATGGTGGTATAACACATCTTTTCATACCTCTTCTCAAATGACGCATTATTTGCATTATATGGTTACCATCCACCTTCTATCACACTTCCTCCTTGAGGGTGCAAACTAAGGTCGAGAGATGTTGAGGAACACATTCAACATCAACAACGGAGTTTTGGATAGTTTGAAGAAGAATTTAGCATTAGCACAAAACAGGATGAAACAACAAGCAGATCAACAACGTAGTGAAAGACATTTTAAAATTGGTGACTAGGTTTTTATACGTCTCCAGCCTTACAAACAGATGTCCCTAAAGCAATAGAAAAAGGACAACAAACTTGCTCCTAAATATTATGGCCCTTATCAGGTTCTACAGAAAATTGGCAGTGTTGCTTATAAACTAGAGTTGCCTCCATCTTCACACATACATCCAGTATTCCATGTTTCATGCCTGAAGAAGGTTATTGGACAGAAATTTGAAGCCCAGATAGAGTTACCAGAACTTGACGAAGAAGGAAGAAATATTTTGGAGCCAAAGAATATTCTGCAAACACGTACTAAGAGGTTGAGAACCAGAGACATTAAGGAATATCTGATCAAGTGGAAGAATTTGAGCATAGAAGATGCAACCTAGGAGGATGAAGGTTTTCACTGACAACATCCGAGGATTATTCAACATTGAAGACAACATTGGTTTGAAGGGGAAGGGCATGCTACACCCTTACCCTATTGCTTGTATTAGGATATGAGTAGCGACTTGCGGCTTACCATATCATTTTATTATATCATTTATACTTTATCATGATTAATAGGTTGGCCTTGGTGATGGCCATAGCATATTAATAGTATATATAGGGGATTGTAGGTAGTAGTTCATTATCATTTGAGAATTTGAGTCTTATTATATGGTTTGGAGGCTGCCCCCTCGAAGTGGTGAAGCTATTATAAGTGCATATTGAGATCACTATTCTGAAATATTGTGTTCTTTGGTGTTCTATTTCTGCTCATAATCTGAATTATACTAGTAATTTCATTACGAATCTTTGAGGTACATCGGAGGAACTATGAACTATGGCCTAGAATACAAGAAGAATAATAACTTTTCTTGACGGGATATTCAGATTTAGATCATGGAGAAAGCATAGATGATAGGAAATCCACTTCAGGATTTGTATTCTTTTTGGGATCTGGACCGATATCATGGGGGAGTAAGAAGAAGACTTGTGTTTCAAGGTCCTCCACAGAATCTAAATATCGTGTAGCGGTGGAGGTACATCGTGAGCGATATGGCTCCGAGAAAACGTATACATGAAAGATTGGGAATACCACTTTGAAAGATCCAACTATCCTACATGTTTATAACGGAGTAGTAAAACTTGTTCAAAATCTAGTTTTCATGAGTGCACCAAAGACATTGAGGTGCGGTACATTTCATTCACGAACATGTTCAAAACAACAATATCTAGCTCCAATATTACCCAACAGATATGCAACGTGCAAATGTCTTCATAAATTCACTTGCTCGAGGTAAATTTGAGTGCTTTAGAGAATTTCTCTCCTGTTCACTTGAGACCATGCTTTGAATTAAGGGGGAATATTAGGAATAAAACTTAACTTAATTCATCATTAGTTGATATTTGAATAAATGTAATAAGTTAAAGTATTTAATTTAAATACTTTAAACTTATGTCAATAGGTATTAGTTATCCTTAGTTGTTAGTTAACTAAGTAATCATTATCATCCCAATGTTTGTGGGATCGTGTTCTATCTTGCATATTTTGTTCCCGGATGATTTACATGAGGGGCAATAGGGGCAATTAGGGGCAATATGCTATTTTGGCATATTTGCTCAAATTAGATGATTTATTTCCATATATTGTGGATGAGGTAGAAGTTGTCCAATATATATAAATATTGCAGCTCTCTCATTTGTCTATAATGCTTGATTTTGATATTAATAAAATATACAAGCATGGTCTTTCCTATCAAGTAACAAAGAAAATTAGATTGAAAAACAACATCAATCATTTGTCCTAGCATGTAGTGCTGCAACTTCTTAGTGGTAGAAAAATAAAAGGCATTATTTTTCAACAACAATGTAGGGTTAGCCTCGTAGTCAACCAATGTGTGAGAGATGTAGTTGATGATTCTATTTGTTATTTGTATCATTTTGAGACAACATAAGAACAATATCGGTTCATAAGACTTGAGATCATAAGAGGTGGTGCATGATCCCTACACTAACCTCAAGTTTTATTCTCCTTTGTGCTTTCATGGTTTATATCACCCATTCCATACCATTTTCTTATACATATACTAGTGAGCCAACCTCTATGTGAGGGAAGCTAGTGCTTTGTTATTGATAATTTTATACATATGACTATGACATTTTTCTGAAGTGTATGAAGATGAATTACCACATATGAGGCAATCCCAACACCCTACATGCCCACCTCATACCATTATTCTCATCCGATAGATGTAACTTAACACCTTTTCTCCTATTGAGCCTCCCCTTACTTGTGAGCAAGCAATTGTACCTATTATTGAAGATACACATGAGGCATGTTCCTCTTGACACTAAAATTTGGTAGCTTGTCCTTTTGCAATGCCATGTTTGGCTATGTTCTTATGCTAGGACAAATGATCACATTCGGAATCCAATCAAAGTAGTAAACTACATTGTGCATCGTGATACAACTTTTTGTTTTGCATCACAATACCCTCTCTTGTCCTGGACCTTACGGTTTGGTCAAGATGTGTTATATGGTCTTGTTAGACTTGTATGGTACTACCCTCTTTTATTTTCTAACTCTATTTTCATTTTAAATATCTTTATTGTATCATTTCATCTTCCTAAATTCAACCTAATTGCAATATTTCACCTACAAAAGGATATATAAGAAAGTCAATATCACTTTATAGCTCACTTGGAACTCTTACAATCTCTAATAAAAATATCAATCCAAAAGCACTCGAGGCTATCAAAAATCTGCCTAAATCAATGGCACATCATTTAGAGCAGCCCACAATATATGTCGAAACACTCTAGCAGGTCAAAGAGTCTAGTTTCCTTCATTTCCAAGCTTGCAAATGATACAGAGCCATGTACAAGCAGAGAAAAGTCACTCCAAGAATTATCAAAGGGTTTCAAGGAATAAAGGGTTAGGTCATACAAGTTAAGCACTTCAAATCACACTACTACTACACTAGGTACATTCTACATTCTACAATTATATTTTTAATTTTTGTGTCAAGATACATGAATGCACCCAAAAAGGGTTGGCTTAGATCATACTCACACTTGCATAAACACCTAGGAGAACTACATGAGGCTTGATAATGCACAAGGCCATGTAGTGTAACACGTGGATTGGTTCAGATTGGTCAACCGCCAAGGGTAGTCCATCCTCAATGCACACATGATTTCCCCTTTTGGTTATCTAATGCTATGATGAAGGGTATTGTAGGTTTATAGGGTTTCCACTATGTTGCAGGTGATTACAAGTCATTCCAAGGTTGTGCAAATAAGATTGACATACAAAAAGGGAATTTCAATCAAGTGAAGCACACGGGAAGTTGCAAATCCCAACTATCAAAGGGTCCATGACCGTTCACCTTTATTAAGAATCATATAACTCCCAAGTGTGGACTATATACCTTTACTCATATTTCTTAGGGTGCCTCAACTCAGTTTCTAGTCCCATAATTAATATCAAAACATTTCCAATTTTTCGATGCCTTTTTCATTTATATGCATATTTATATCTTCTTTTTCTTACTGTATAACTAAGTCCTCATCTCTTTTTACATATTTGAGCTATAGTTTATTAATTATTGCAAATATTAATGTGTTTTTTTATTATGAATGGTTAATTGTAAATTGATTAGATCAAAGTAATCTCTTATTACAAACCCTTACATCCTCTCTATTGTTGTACACTTTCCATAAAATAATTTAATTAGGGTGTAAACATTTGATGAACTTGATTGTTCAATTGAATATATCACTTTTTCAAATCTTATTTTCCCTGAGGGTTCCTTCTTCCCCTTAAGGTTCGAGGTCTTCCAAATCTTCTAGGATTTCTACGTTTCTATTTGGTGTAGAATCCTTTCTTTTCTCTAAGGTTTTTTTTTCGGTACTATCATGGCTTATTTTGACGATCATACTCTGCCATTCCTTGTGTTCTTTCAACTTCATCCTATATGTAAGACATTCTCTCGAAGTATTTCCACGAGAGAAAAAATCCCTCATATTCCACCCCTTGATACAACAACCTCCATTCCCATCGATTTGAATTTCTTTGATAAAACAACAAGATTATCATATGCTTTGTTGTTAAATTTTCTTCCAAGGAATCCACCTTGTATTTCCTTGATTTCATTCAACTTCATCCCACATGTAAGGATATCATTGCTGAAATCTCTCAAAATGTACAAATCCATCCTAACAAATTCATATGTGGCATATGTTCTCAACATAAGTTTTTATTTTGCACTTGATCTACATTTTATTTATGGTTGCAATTGTGATGATGATTCTAACTAACTATAGCTATAATGATGTTTAACATGATGATACTTCTTATTTTACGTCGAAATGGAAATAACCAATTGAATACACTTGAAAATCACGTTGATATACATAATGTTACAATGGAATATGGATTCATCATGATCTACCTTTTTGTGATACTTCTCTTCTCTGTAATACGCGGACATTACTTACGTTACACATTTTTCTACTATGATTGTAAAACATATTACTAATGTTTTCACGATGAATTTTCTTATCCTACTTTTGTTATAAATAAATTACATGTTATTGATGATGTGTCTCTCGATCCTCTAAATTCTGTTAGACCCTTATTTCATAATGTTATACCTTTACGTATATCTAGTGCCTTATCTCATATGGCTATACTCACTATTATTGTTAAATCTTAGTGCTTGTATCCTTAGAAGTAAGCAATATTCCCCTTCATGATATTCAATGATTATGGATTTTAAATTTACTTATTTGCATATGATTAATTCCCCATCTAATGCTTTATGAAAAAGGCTACAATCAATTCTTTTGATCTTACTTTTACTACACGTGATGCACTTGTCCAATCTATGTCAGTTACATCTTGTATGCATAGTACCACTCATGTTAATCTTACATATGTTAGTTTTGTACACCTCAATATATTTTATTACTCCCGGTGATTCTATATCACCTCTTATACTTGTGGATAGCCTCGTGTCTCTCCCTCGTTTTCAAGTTAATATAAGAAAGCCTCATATCACTTGAGTCTCTTGCCTATTTTTTACATTCTTGGCTTCATTAATTATTATTCATGCACTCATACTTGTAATTACTTCTGTTAGCACTAGCCTTGGTTCTCTTTCTCTTTCTATACCAAATATTGATGGTTTACAAACTCCTCTCGTCGATACACTTATACTAAGTCTACATGTGGTTAAGCATTTTGTCTTTATAGGGTTATACCGTCACACTCTAATTAATTGGACTTTTAGTTCACATGCTACTTCTAGTAGGTCACACTATCCTCGAGACTCTTCCTGGTCATCCAAGTCATATACCACTAATCATCGGACACTTTCTCCTTAGCCTCTAGGCTAGATTTTCTGCATAGCATCAAACCTAGGCAGTCATGAGATAAATCTCCCTCATTTAACCGGTGAGGCTCCCGTGTCAGATTTGTCAATAAAAATGTGTTTCTATCTATCAGGGGTTTTACTTTAACAACTTAGTTCATGAACCATAACTAAGAAGTTTTGCAGCAAGTAAGCAGCTGTTTAAGAAAGGAAGAATGAAAGAAGAAGAAATTCAAGGTATTACAGAGAGGAAGTAAGGAAGATGTGCATCCTAATTAGTAGATTGCAGAGCTAATCACATGCACATAGAAGAAACTCAAATAGATTTGAACACACAGAATTATAAAGCAAAGGCAGCTCTAGATCTAGATCTAAAATAACACAAAGTCTATTAAGAGATCTAAGATTTAGAAGCAAGAAACAAAATACACCGTGACACAAAGTTCTCCGGAAACCTGCTTCTTTGTATTCCTCTGCAACAAGTGGCTCTCAGGGGTTCAGCACAAAGTCTAGAACACAAGATTGCTTCTTACAAATTCTGATCGATGATTAACCCGTAGGTTCTTCTCCTACTTATAGAATGTAGGAGGGAAAGTACAAATAGAAGACTCAAAAATTTGAACTAAAGTATGAACAACAAGTAAAGATGACATTTGGCAATCATCCTCAACTAACTTCTTCTTAAGTGACACATGTATCACTTAACTAATAGAAAGGTTCCACATGACTTCGAGTAATGGTTGCAAAACCAATAACTTAGAAGTTTACAATTTCATCGGGAACATAGAAAATAGAAGAAGAAAGAAATAGAAGAAGTCATGCCATTTGTAACATCTACATCTTCTTCTTGTTACGATATCGATATACTTGTCGAACATATAGTTGGCATCTTTCCATCTGTTTTAGCTCTTTGCTTCCTTTTACATCTGAATTGCAGCAATCCTTCATTCAACACTTTCTTTGCATGCTTCCACTTCTTCCAAACTTGGCCCAAATCTCATGATATGCTGCTGCGGTGTCACCGACCCTCTTGATAGAGTTCATCGTGAAAGGCTTGGTGGCTTTATCAATCCTCTTTTGCACCATCGAGAAGAGAACCCTCCAGGAGAATCATGCACCTCGTTAGAAACAATCCATACGTATGAAGTAATACCTCCATCCACTCTTTCCTCGGTGAAAGAAATAACACTATCAAGCAAATCGATGTTACGCTCTCAAGTGCTGCATCCTCTTGACAAAACTCTGCGAGATCTCAAGCGGAAGATCTGCAAACTCTAGCTGCTTCCCCTTCTCGACTGATCCATCCGGCACAATTTGCTCTGCAACCAATACATCTCCCGGCAGCTTGTTGATCTCGGCCAAAACACTCAGGTTACTCTCTGCAACTGTATTTATTCCTTTTATGCTTTCTATCAGTTGCTTTAGTTGATTTTCTGCATCGTTCATAACCTTTAGGCGGGCTGGCACTTCCCAAGTTGCACAGAAGCTTGACGAATAATCAGATCCTTCCATTCGTCAATAGCCTTTACTTGATTGCTTGCATCTTCCATTTCCTGCATAAGATGATCACTCACTGCTTATTTGAAATGGGTGAGCACGGAAGGTTTAGCAACCTTGGCTATGATCTCACATAATTGAGTTATTTGCTTCTGCAGCTCTTCTTTCTCCGCCTTTTCACTGTCAAGCCTAAGGAACAAAGCATCCAGCAACGTCTGCGTGTCCTGCTTCAATCCCTCAGTGGTAGCTTGACCGAGTGGTATTTTGGTCACCGTCACATCTTACTGCCGTGAGTTCCTCTTCTACCTTTCCTTCGCGGGATTAATATCTCGCAAACTTCTCTCCCGAATCCTCGATGATCAACCTAGAAGTTGCTTTAGCAACTTTAGGCCCTTCTGTCTCTTACGCTCGGATCTGAAGTAGGCTGCAGTCATGTTCCTCTAAGTTCATCTCTATTCTTGCTTAGGAACCAAGCTGCAAGCTAACCATTCCGAGAAATTACTTCTCGGAGAATGAGAAGTTGCTGAGTGCGCTACTATTTCCCGCTCTGCATCCTCTCCATCAGAAAGTGCCACAGTATCATGGCTGCCATCCTCTGAAACATCCAAGGACAAAGCTCTTTCGAACTCCGTCATCTGCAGCTTCAACATCTCCTCTGGAACGGGTCTTTGAGCAAGTGGTGCGGAGAGAAGATGAGCGTTGCTTTGGTTTGATGAAGGCATGGAAACATCCTGCTGCTGTGGTGCAATAGTTGGTGATCCACTAGGTACTGGAGAAGTCGGAGTCAAAGCTATGGTCGTAGAAGTGGTCTCCTCTTTCTCTTGAGATCTTCTGCGTACTTTCAACTTCTCGGACCTTCTGCTGCTCTCTCCTTCATGCTTTCGCTTGAGGGAATCTCCTGCGCCGAAGTTGCCCGTGATTTGATTCATCAATACTTCATCAAGGCAGTATCCCTTCGTTAGCAACCAGCTCGAAGTACTCACCAACACAGCTCCGGATCTTTCTTCTATTGTGCTGCAGCTGCCATTGCTATCCTGTAGTAGAGCTTTATCTCCTCCCATTTGATGGTAAGTGTCAAGTACCACGTTCCCATCATCTTTAAGATCCGCAGGTATCCGCGCTAGTCCAAAGTCAAATACTTGCTTTGCCGACAGCCTGCTGAAATCTTTCTTTCTGACCTCGTACTCACTTCTGCACTTCATCCAGAAATCTTCTAGCGAAGGTACATGTGCGTACTCCTGGGAGATTGTCTTCCTGGCTATTCCAAATGGATCAAAATTAAGCCGTGCAAGGAAGAACTCTTGCTCATACTCGGACAACATTTGTGCTTCCATTCTTGAGCTCTGTGAATGCTTTGATCTGCTGTAATATCCACGGTGAGTGGGAAGTAGCCCGTAGACTTGTGCTTTTGAAGGTCGTGTAACTCCACAAGTTGCCTGCTTAGCTCCATGGCAATCAATCTGTCACTCGGGTACCTTGGCATCTTTGTTGGTTCACCTGAAAAGCTCGTAACCCTGAGGTATGTGAAATCTGCAAACTGGATGAATATACTGCCAATCTTGGACACTGCTTCCCATGCTTCCTTGCTTACTCTGTGAGTCTTCAAGTCTTTGTCTAACCTGCAGATGAAATCGTAGAAGAAACCATCGTTGATCACTTTGAAGTCCTTCTCGCACGCAGGTGCAGTAAGCTGTGGGTAGCACTCGAAAATGGGATCCCTGGAAAGAATACCACATCTATCCAGCTTGGAAAAGACACCCTGTGAAGCTGCAGCATATACCAAGTATGAAGTCATCTTGAAGCTGAAGGTACGCTTTACGTTCATGATTGCTCACCGATGTTCTTCTTGCTAATAATTTCTGACCAACTGATTATAGAATCAACCTTGTTGATTTCAATGGTCCTGATGAAAGCATACATCCATGTCCGGAAAGTGTAGGCATTCGCTTCACCATTCAACCTGCATAGCAATTTGACAATATCATCCGCCTCCTGCACCAAATTGGATCGTGGAAGAGTTCTCGGGAACCTGGAAGGGGATCTAGGCTTCTTCATGAACCGGCTATTCATGATGCTCACACAATCAGCTCTATGCTTTTCCCACCTACTGTCAGCATCCTGAATGCTAATAGAAGTCACCACCTTTAAATCTTGGAATCTTGAACAATAATCGAAGAATTACGCATCAAGCGAATTATTGTCTTTCCCATTACATCACGCGATCTGGATGAAGGATGGTAAGATCTAGCACACTCCATCACAAACTCGGCAATTGGAATTTTGTGCGGGAAAAGCTGCGGCTCGAATAATTCCACTACTTTTGACCGCACGCATGGTGAAGTCTTTCCGGCTCTGGATCATCAATCAAATCGAGAAAGAGGTTACGGGCCTAGATGTGTCTCCTATGTGCGAAAGTTTAGAAGCGATGCATGAATCCATCGTGCTCTCTTTTTCATCTCCTTTCGCCATAGCTTTATCAATCTTTGTATGCGAATAATTCTTTTTCTTCTAATTTGGCTGCTTTCTTCAATCTTGAGTGCGAGATCTGGACAATTCTTGATTCGGAGGATATTTGCGATGTATTGGACATTGATAAATACTCCTTTTCTTTTATAAAGCACTGTAATGAGTTCTGCAATTTATTGAGACAAAAATGGCCACGGAGCATGAATAGTGAATTTAAATTATAAAAATCTGCACTTTTCAAACTGCTGCCCCAAAAAATGGTGTTTAATTTGCACATAAAGAGATCATGAATCCTTTTAATCAACTTTGAGCTCCTTTAACACTGTGAAAACAATTGTGCGAGACGAAGATGAACCTTTTCCAAAGCATGCGCCAAATACGGAAGCTTTTAGCCTTTGTTAGCACTTTATGCATGCAAAATCCTTCCTCTAATGGGCGCACTTTTTCTCCTTGCTGCAATTCTTTACCTGTGTGTTGAATAATAAATCCATATGGCTGCCCATGCTTATATAACCTTCATAATTCTATAATTAATAATTGCCCTAACAATTAAAGGCAATTAATTAATTAAAAATTATGCTTTCCTCTTTTAAAAATTGCATGTTTAAGGACAGCCATCCAATAAATTAAATTAATCCAATTTAATCCTTCACACAGCACTTAACTTTAGCCTCACAGTGTGCTTTGACCATAGCCACTGAAAATAGAAATTAATTTAATGATTTAATGCATTTAAAATCATTAAATAACTCCTAAATGGGGCGCACTTTTTCCAAGGAGAGGGGCAGCCACTAAATAAATTAAATTTAATTAATTTAATTGCTTTCTTTTAATCCTCCTTTGACTTTTCAACCTCCTCAAGCTTGGGCGCACTTTTTCCAAGGAGAAAGATTATTAAAAATAATCAATTTAATTATTTTTATCCATCACCAAAGGGGGCGCACTTTTTTGCACATGTAATTCTATTTTTAAGAATTTTCACCATAATGGGATTCTTTACCTGTGAGGTAGGCACCACAATCCCATGATCCACTTAAGTGATTTGACTTTTTGATGGGATTCTTTACCTGTGAGGTAGGCACTAAAATCCCATGATTTCACTTAAGTCACTTTCCTTTTATTATATCATGGGAATTTTCACCTGCTGAGGTAGGCGATAAATTCCCACTGCCTCTGACCTCTATTTTTCCCACTGCTGGCTTAAGTGACTTTTATAACACGGGAAAAAGTACCTGCTGAGAGGTAGGTATACAATTCCCATCCTACTGCGGCTTATATTTTTCCCATCGTGACTCAAATCCTTTGTTTTCCAAAAATGCGCCCATCCCCGAGGGCTTTCCTGTCTGCGACTTCGCTTTTTCCCGGTGATCGGACCTCGATGATGACTTCCTCGGGCAAAATGTGCGTGTATGTTTTCCAGTGCTCAGGGCCAAAAATCGGGCTTACCGTGAAGGAGTTGTTCGGAGAAATTTCACGAGAAAGCAGAGCGGGACACCACAAAAACACGAAAAATTGCCAAAAGTTACAAATAAAGCCCAAAACTTAAAATAAGTTAAAATCCTTACGGTATATAGGAATAATAACATATTCGCTCATAATAGAGTTAAAGCAGCGCAAGCTTGACCTCATACGGGGCTCAAAATAATTAAATACAAATTTCCCATGAGACAAATCCAGCGACATAATAAAACAATTTTGGGCATCGGGTATTTGGCGAAAAGAACTAATATGGCTCTTGAGGATTATCTTGGCCTTAATCTGAGGAACTTTAGGGCAATAAAAACAACAAATGACCCACTATTTTAAAAGTACGAAATTTTTTCAAATTGGGTAGTCACTGATTTCGGGGTGAAATCTGAGTGACACCAGTTGGCTCCGTCTGTGGACATCTTTTTCTCCTGACAGAATGGAAAAGGGAAAAGATGAGATCCCAGCATCTCTGGTTTCGTATCTTGTCTTTTGGGCACGGGGTCAGGCAGACAAACACAACACAACACAACACCAAAACAAGACAAAACAAGGAAAAACAAACAAAGGTTTTATTTATGTACATACAGGTTTTACCCTGCTTCTCATGTTCGGAACAGCTTCAAGTGTTGCCCATTGAAAGGCAACGGCAATTCAACTCCATCCTGATGAGCAAGAATGAAGCTATCTGCTCCGGCGATCTTTTTGATTACAAAAGGCCCTTTCCATAGTGAATCGAACTTTCCATGCATGCCTTTTGTTTCTCTTCTTTTGTCCCATAAGAGGACCCAGTCATTAACTTCAAACTTTCTTTCCCTGGCATTTTTGTCGAAGATGACTTTCACCTTCCTCTGATGCTCTGTCAACCTATCTGCAACTTGAGTTTGTACTTCCCTCAATTCAGTCAGGTACATGATTCTTTTATCAATAGCATCCGTGAACGTGGAATCTTCCAGGGCTTTAGAAAGTCGTAGGGCAGGCAATTCCAAGGTGAGAGGCAGCTCTGTGTCTCTTCCATATAGCAGCTGAAATGGGGACATGCCTATCGCCCTCTTTGGTGTGATCCTATCGGCCCATAATGCATCAAACAACTTTTTATGCCAAGTCCTTTGATTTTCTGTTACAAGCTTGCGCACGATAGTTACCAAGTTCTTATTACTAGATTCAGCTTGACCATTCCCTTGTGGATAGTAGTTTGAGGAATGAACAAGGTGAATCCCATACGTGTAGCAGAATTCCACCAACTCCTCAGAAGAAAGATTCGGAGCATTATCTGCTACAATTTTGCTGGGTACGCCAAACCTGACAATAATATTTTCTTTTATAAAATTGCACACTTCGGCGGAAGTGGCATTCTTCACAGGAATAGCTTCTACCCACTTCTTTGAAATAATCGTGCATTTGTTAGAATGTAATGATGACCGTATTTGGAAGCGGGTTAATCATCCCAATAAAATCCATACTTTGTTGGAAAGGTTCTTGATCACAATGGGTTTTAGGGGTAATGCAGGCAATTTCACACGCCCAACAAAATGTTGGCATGCTTGACACTTAGCTACCCATTCTGCAGTATCTTGAAAAAGGGTGGGCCAGTAATACCTTGCTCTAAGGATCTTGTGTGCAGTGACTCGGGCTGAGAAATGACCACCACAAGCCATGTCATGAAACTGTTGTAGTAGTTGATCCTGTTGAGCTTTATCCACGCATCTGAGAAATACACCATCAATTCCCCTTTTGTACAAACCATTATCCCAAAGCACAAAATCTTTGGATTTAAGCTTAATAGTTCGTTTCTCTTTTCTGGAAAGTTGATCTGGGCATTCTCCATACGTTAGAAAGTAAGCAATGTTACTGTACCATTCCTCTACCAGATCTATAAACAGTACTGCAGGTAAATCTTCATCTATCCCATCACGATGCTTGCCCAGTGCGATGATTTCATCTCTGTCATTAGTTCACACAGACCTCTTCCTCGAACCAGCTTTGTTGGTTTAATATCCAGATCATATTCTTGAACTTTTGTCACCCATGTGCCTCTCAATAATCCTAACTCTTCTTTGAGTAAGGATAGATTTAACTGCAGTATCTGGAACCAAAACCACAGTATGTGAGGAAAGAATATAGTACCTGAATGCTTTGCACGCCTTCACCACCGCATATGCGTGCTTTTCCATTGGAGTGTATTTCAACTCATAGGCTTTGAGTGGCGTGCTCATGAAAGCAATAGGAGTTTCTGCGTCCTCTTGATTTTTCTGCATCAATATTGCTGACATAGTATGTTCGGAAGAATAACAATAAAGAATAAATTCTTTACTGAAGTCAGGTGAGACCAAGACTGGTGCTTTCGACAGGGCCTCTTTGATTTTCTCGAAAGCTTCCTTCCCTTCGCTGCTCCATTTAAAATCTTGTGTCTTCTTCATCATATTTGAAATATGACGGGTTAGCTCAGCAAAGTCAGGAATGAATCTCTGAGAAAATTCACTTTTCCAAAGAAAGAGTGAACTCCTTTTTGGATGTGGGCAAAGGCAATGTCTGAATAGATTTGACACGCTCTGGATCTATCTTTGTTCCTTCTTTGGAAACAATGTGCCCAAGCAGCTTTCCTTCAGTTACAGCAAAGATAGATTTCTTAGGATTCAAAGAAATACCATGCTTGCGGCATTGTATGAAAACCTCTTCCAAGTTTGAAATGTGTGTGCTTCTATCTTTAGAAAAGACTGTCAAATCATCCAGGTACACAACTATGCTTATATCTTTGAGATGAGCAAAGGCTAGATCCATAGCTCTTTGAAATGTAGCACCAGCATTGATCAGGCCGAACGGCATCTTCTGGTATGCGAAGGTTCCCCAAGGTGTGATGAACGCCGTTTTGTATTGATCTTCCTCGGCCACCTTGACTTGATTGTATCCTGAGAAGCCGTCAAGCATGGAAAGCATCTCAGATCCAGTGACCACCTGCAGAGTGTGATCCATGATGGGGATAGGGTAGTTATCCTTCAATGAAGCTTGATTAAGGTTGCGGAAATCCACGCACAACCTAATCTCACCACTTTTCTTTCTTACAGGGACTATGTTGGCCAACCACTCCGAATGGTGTATGGGATAGATAATCTTCGCATCTAACAACTTTTGGATTTCTGCAAAGATGGTTCCTGAAATGGTTGGATTGTGCCGCCGCAGCTTCTGCTTGAAAGGCTTCTGTTCTGATTTAAGTGGGATGTAATGTTGAACTTCCGCAGGCTGATATGTTTTTAGATCCTGATAGGACCAGGCAAAAATATCCATGTATTTCTTAAGAAGCTTAGTAAAAGCTTCCTTTTCAGCTTCCGAACAACACTTTCCCAGATTTACTAATTTGGGATCATTGCTAGCTCCCAAATTTAGTAATTGTGTGTCGGAGGAAGAGCCTTCCTCATTTTCTTCATTTTTCTTAAGCATCTGATCATGCTTATCAAACATTTCCTCAAGAGATACCAAGCCTTTGGGAATTTTATTTCCCTTTAGTTGGATAATCTCCTGACCTCCTGAGACGTCAGCATCCATTTCTCCGACAGTGGTCTGCCTAGGAGGTGAATTGCTTCCCTCATAGTAGATTTCTTCAAAGTTATCTTTCTGTTGGAGAAATGCAGCAATCTGTGTATCATCGTTGAAAACCTGCCATTGCTGGACGTTGTCAGGAACCTTTGGGCGAAAAACCATTTCCACCTTGTAATCTCCCTGTCTAAAGAATGCAGGGGGCTGATCCGGATTCAACAAGGCTGCAGTAACTGCAAGCGAATCAGCTTTTGAATTTTGTTCTCTCGGAATGTAAGATACCGAGAAAGCTGAAAAATCCAGGATAGCAGAGTAGACCCGATCTCTATAGTGCCGCAGTTTGTCTTTTTTGACTTGGTAGAGGCCTCTTATCTGCTTTACAATCAGCTCAGCGTCTCCTCTTGCGTGTAATAATTTGATTCCCATTGTTCTTGCCTGCTCCATGCCTAACAACAATGCTTCATACTCAGCCGTATTGTTAGTATTTTCGAACATCAATTTGAAGGAGTGCGCATGCACCTTCCCTTCAGGAGAGATAAGAACAACACCTGCACCGGATCGAATGAGCAATGCAGCTACCATCAAATTCCAGAGTCCAAATCTTGTTATCAATTTGATGTGATTCTCGAATCACCGGTTGAATTTCTTCTTTATCCATTTCTAGGTAATAGACTCCGTGATCCGATTCTTGAAACAAGATCTGAGATCTAGGATCTTCAGATTTTGATACTGTGTACTTAGATTTCTTCTCAGGTTCCAGCTTCTGATTTACTCCTCTGATTGGTATGTGCGCACAAGACCAATCCATCTTCACTTCTCCACCCAGCTCCTTGCAAAAATTTCTACTCAATAGCATGCCATAGGAAGTGGAATATACTTCTGAGGATAGTCATTTTCAGTCTTTTTTATGCAGGAAGGAAGCAATCTTGCTGCGCATCTTTGATTTGCCCCTGAGAGGACTTGCCTTTCCATGGAATAACATCTTCAATGGTTTTGTCAATGTAAGACCCAAGGCATCAGCAACTTTGGCAGGCATGACGTTGTCAGAAGCTCCAGAATCCAGTATGCAATTGCTTAGCTTATGTCCGTTGATGAGCAAAGACACATAGAATGGCTCAATCCTTTCCGATGTAGCAGGAGAAGGGGTGGAAGAAGAACTTGCAGCAGCATTATTTGAAGGTGGAGTAATCTTTGGACTTGACAAGATACCCCGTGGATTATTGTTCGTTGGGCTAGGACCATTGCTTTGCACATATTTGACCAATCTATTCAACTGATCAGGAAATGCCCTCAAATACTCAGCTTCTGACATTTGGACCTTATTTCTCTTGATGTGATCAATTATGTCAAAAGCTTGACTTGCTTCAGCAGGATGTGCGTTGGTTCTTTGCTGCGGATTGAAAGAATATTTCTCCTTGGGTGCTAATGAAGAAGGAAGAATGCTACCTCTTTTCAAGATAGTAACATCCGGGCCAGGATCTTCTCTCTCTTTCCGGCCGCTTGTGGATGCTTCGGCATTTTGGCGTGTCTGAGACCTTGTAAACACCGCAAAAGTGTGACCATCAGAATCTTCAAAAGATTCATAATAGCCCTCATCAGATTCGTAGTCCAGGTAACCAATATTGGAGTCGCCAGCGGGATCTATAAAGTCTTCATCATCAAATGATTCATCAATGTCGAGATCCTCTTCATTAGTTTCCAAGTTATTCCTTGGAGCAGCTTCTATTGCCAAACGCTGTGGTGCAGCAGCAAGTCTGTTTCGATTTTGATTTTGATTTTGACCATTGAAGGTCCGGATAGGAGCTATTCTTGAGGGGGGTGCATTCCCCGTTTGAGAGATCTGCTTCTTGATCTGCAGCATGTCATTAGCCAATCTCTGCAACAAAGGATCAGAAGTACTAGAAGAAGCACCATCACCTTTATGAGATAGTTGTTTGAGTTTTCCAGCCATGATCAAGTCGTCCTCAACTTCCACGGCAGCATTTTGTGCATCCAACAAATTTGCAGGTCTTGCCCTTCTTAGCTGATATCCAACTTCAGGCAATAGAGCGTTTATAAAAAACGTCTTTTGATTTTCATCGCTCAATGCAGCAGAAGTGGGGATTTTATACAAAATCCTTTGGAACTTTGCAATAAAGTCCCGCATGTTCTCGTTTGGCTCTTTCTTCAACTGCGTCAGTTGGGTGATCATCGTGCTCGTGTCCTCTGCAGGCTTGAATCTTTTGATAAATTGTTCACGCATAGTCGCCCAACTGGTTATGGTGCCAGGAGCCAGCCGATAGAACCATTCTCCAGCCAAGTCATGTAAGGTCTCAATGAATAGCCTGACTGAGACATCTTCATGCTCTACTGCAAGCACACCACAAGATATGAAGAAGGCCGCCAAATGATCATCCGGGTTTTGCTTTCCATCTCCAAAGAATTTCGGAAAATTCTTTCTGGATCCCTTTGGCAGATCGTGCATAGGTGGAGCCAAGTTGAGAGGTCCAAAAGCCGCCCCCCATGGAACAGGTACAATTTGGTGCGCCATGTTAGCTTGAGCACGTCTCCTCCTTGTGTAGACTTGATAGACTTGTTGGATAATTCCAGCCGCCGGATTATGTTGAATACGATCCGGATCTGGATGGGTGTGTACTCTCTACTGGTGAAAGACTAGATCTGCGGCTTCTAACTTGAGGAGGATGATTGAAATTGAATTGCTCCTGCAGTCGGAAGAAATGATCCGTCCTTCCTTGCGCCTTCACGGATCTGGTGAACGGACGTTCAGCCAGGTTGAGATTTGTATGGAAAACACTCTGATCTTCAATAGAAAAGCTTTGATCTGCAAAGCTAGTTGTTCCCCAGCGGAGTCGCCAAAAACTGTTGGCTAGATTTTCTGCATAGCATCAAACCTAGGCAGTCATGAGATAAATCTCCCTCATTTAACCGGTGAGGCTCCCGTGTCAGATTTGTCAATAAAAATGTGTTTCTATCTATCAGGGGTTTTACTTTAACAACTTAGTTCATGAACCATAACTAAGAAGTTTTGCGACAAAAAGCATTTGTTTAAGAAAGGAAAATTACGAGAAGAAGGAGTAAAGGAATTACGAGAGAAGAAATAAGGAAGATGTGCATCCCAATTAGTAGATTGCAGAGCTAATTGCATGCACATAGAAGAAACTCAAATAGATTTGAACACACAGAATTATAAAGCAAAGGCAGCTCTAGATCTAGATCTAAAATAACACAAAGTCTATTAAGAGATCTAAGATTTAGAAGCAAGAAACAAAATACACCGTGACACAAAGTTCTCCGGAAACCTGCTTCTTTGTATTCCTCTGCAACAAGTGGCTCTCAGGGGTTCAGCACAAAGTCTAGAACACAAGATTGCTTCTTACAAATTCTGATCGATGATTAACCCGTAGGTTCTTCTCCTACTTATAGAATGTAGGAGGGAAAGTACAAATAGAAGACTCAAACTGAACTAAAGTATGAACAACAAGTAAAGATGACATTTGGCAATCATCCTCAACTAACTTCTTCTTAAGTGACACATGTATCACTTAACTAATAGAAAGGTTCCACATGACTTCGAGTAATGGTTGCAAAACCAATAACTTAGAAGTTTACAATTTCATCCGGGAACATAGAAAATAGAAGAAGAAAGAAATAGAAGAAGTCATGCCAGCTGTAACATCTACATCTTCTTCTTGTTCTGATATCTGATATACTTGTCGAACATATAGTTCAGCATCTTTCCATCTGTTTTAGCTACTGCTTCCTTTTCTGTCCTGAATTGCAGCAATCCTTCATTGACACTTTCTTTGCATGCTTCCACTTCTTCAAACTTGGCCCAAATCTCATGATATGCACTGCGGTGTCACCGACCCTCTTGATAGAGTTCATCGTGAAAGGCTTGGTGGCTTTATCAATCCTCTTTTGCACCATCAGAAGAGAACCCTCCAGAGAATCATGCACCTCGTTAGAAACAATCCGCACGTATGAAGTAATACCTCCATCCACTCTTTCCTCAGTGAAAGAAATAACACTATCAAGCAAATCGATGTTACTGCTCTCAAGTGCTGCATCCTCTTGACAAAACTCTGCCAGATCTCAAGCGGAAGATCTGCAAACTCTAGTTGCTTCCCCTTCTCGGTGATCCATCGGCACAATTTGCTCTGCAACCAATACATCTCCCGGTAGCTTGTTGATCTCGGCCAAAACACTCAGGTTACTCTCTGCAACTGTATTTATTCCTTTTATGCTTTCTATCAGTTGCTTTAGTTGATTTTCTGCATCGTTCATAACCTTTAGGCGGGCTGGCACTTCCCCAAGTTGCACAGAAGCTTGACGAATAATCAGATCCTTCCATTCGTCAATAGCCTTTACTTGATTGCTTGCATCTTCCATTTCCTGCATAAGATGATCACTCACTGTATTTGAAATGGGTGAGCAGAAGGTTTAGCATGACCTTGGCTATGATCTCACATAATTGAGTTATTTGCTTCTGCGACTCTTCTTTCTCCGCCTTTTCTTTTGTCAAGCCTAAGAAGCAAAGCATCCGGCGGCGTCTGCGTGTCTGCTTGATCCTCGGTGGTAGCTTGACCGAGTGGTATTTTGGTCACCGTCACATCTTCTGCCGTGAGTTCCTCTTCTACCTTTCCTTCCGCCGGGATTAATATCTCAGCAAACTTCTCTCCCGAATCCTCGATGATCAACCTAGAAGTTGCTTTAGCAACTTTAGGCCTTTGTCTCTTACGCTCGGATCTGAAGTAGGCTGCTGAGTCATGTTCCTCTAAGTTCATCTCTATTCTTGCTTAGAACCAGCTGCAAAGCTAACCATTCCGAGAAATTACTTCTCGGAGAATGAGAAGTTGCTGAGTGCGCTACTATTTCCCGCTCTGCATCCTCTCCATCAGAAAGTGCCACAGTATCATGGCTGCCATCCTCGAAACATCGAGGACAAAGCTCTTTCGAACTCCGTCATCTGCGGCTTGACATCTCCTCTGGGGCGGGTCTTTGAGCGAAGTGGCTGCGGAGAGAAGATGAGCGTTCTTTGGTTTGATGAAGGCATGGAAACATCCTGCTGCTGTGGTGCAATAGTTGGTGATCCACTAGGTACTGGAGAAGTCGGAGTCAAAGCTATGGTCGTAGAAGTGGTCTCCTCTTTCTCTTGAGATCTTCTGCGTACTTTCAACTTCTCGGACCTTCTGCTGCTCTCTCCTTCATGCTTTCGCTTGAGGGAATCTCCTGCGCCGAAGTTGCCCGTGATTTGATTCATCAATACTTCATCAAGGCAGTATCCCTTCGTTAGCAACCAGCTCGAAGTACTCACCAACACAGCTCCGGATCTTTCTTCTATTGTGCTGCAGCTGCCATTGCTATCCTGTAGTAGAGCTTTATCTCCTCCCATTTGATGGTAAGTGTCAAGTACCACGTTCCCATCATCTTTAAGATCCGCAGGTATCCGCGCTAGTCCAAAGTCAAATACTTGCTTTGCCAAACTGACTGCTGAAATCTTTCTTTCTGACCTCGTACTCACTTCTGCACTTCATCCAGAAATCTTCTAGCGAAGGTACATGTGCGTACTCCTGGGAGATTGTCTTCCTGGCTATTCCAAATGGATCAAAATTAAGCCGTGCAGGGAAGAACTCTTGCTCATACTCGGACAACATTTGTGCTTCCATTCTTCGAGCTCTGTGAATGCTGATGCAACTGTAATATCCCACAGTGAGTGGGAAGTAGCCCGTAGACTTGTGCCGCTTCGTGAAGGTCGTGTAACTCCACAAGTTGCCTGCTTAGCTCCATGGCAATCAATCTGTCACTCGGGTACCTTGGCATCTTTGTTGGTTCACCTGAAAAGCTCGTAACCCTGAGGTATGTGAAATCTGCAAACTGGATGAATATACTGCCAATCTTGGACACTGCTTCCCATGCTTCCTTGCTTACTCTGTGAGTCTTCAAGTCTTTGTCTAACCTGCAGATGAAATCGTAGAAGAAACCATCGTTGATCACTTTGAAGTCCTTCTCTTACGCAGTGCGGTAAGGGTAATGGGTAGCACTCGAAAATGGGATCCCTGGAAAGAATACCACATCTATCCAGCTTGGAAAAGACACCCTGTGAAGCTGCAGCATATACCAAGTATGAAGTCATCTTGAAGCTGAAGGTACGCTTTACGTTCCGCAGTTGCTCACCGATGTTCTTGCTTAATAATTTACGACCAAGCGATTATAGAATCAACCTTGTTGATTTTGATAGTCTGATGAAAGCATACATCCATGTCCAGGAAAGTGTAGGCATTCGCTTCACCATTGACTGCATAGTGATTTGACAATATCATCCGCCTCCTGCACCAAATTGGATCGTGGAAGAGTTCTCGGGAACCTGGAAGGGGATCTAGGCTTCTTCATGAACCGGCTATTCATGATGCTCACACAATCAGCTCTATGCTTTTCCCACCTACTGTCAGCATCCTGAATGCTAATAGAAGTCACACCCTTTAAATCTTTGGAATCTTGAACAATAATCGAAGAATTACGCATCAAGCGAATTATTGTCTTTCCCGCTACATCACGCACTGATCTGGATGAAGGATGGTAAGATCTAGCACACTCCATCACAAACTCTGGCAATTGGGCTGTACACGGGAAAGCTGCAGCTCGAATAATTCCACTACTTTTGACCGCACGCATGAGTGAAGTCTTTCGGCTCTGGATCATCGATCAAATCGAGAAAGAGGTTACGGGCCTAGATCAGTGTCTCCTATATGCGAAAGTTTAGAAGCAATGCATGAATCCATCGTGCTCTCTTTTTCATCTCCTTTCGCCATAGCTTTATCAATCTTTGTCTGAATAATTCTTTTTCTTCTAATTTGGCCTGCTTTCTTCAATACTGGTGCAGATCTGGACAATTCTTCAGATTCGGAGGATATTTGCAATGTATTGGACATTGATAAATACTCCTTTTCTTTTATAAAGCACCTGTAATGAGTTCCTGCAATTTATTCAGACAAAAATGGCCACCGGAGCATGAATAGTGAATTTAAATTATAAAAATCTGCACTTTTCAAGCCTGCTGCCCCAAAAAATGGTGTTTAATTTGCACATAAAGAGATCATGAATCCTTTTAATCAACACCTGAGCTCCTTTAACACCTGTGAAAACAATTGTGCAGACGAAGATGAACCTTTTCCAAAGCATGCGCCAAATCTGGAAGCTTTTAGCCTTTGTTAGCACTTTATCATGCAAAATCCTTCCTCTAATGGGGCGCACTTTTTCTCCTTGCTGCGATTCTTTACTGTGTGTTGAATAATAAATCCATATGGCTGCCCATGCTTATATAACCTTCATAATTCTATAATTAATAATTGCCCTAACAATTAAAGGCAATTAATTAATTAAAAATCATACTTTTCTCTTTTAAAAATAGCATGTTTAAGGACAGCCATCAATAAATTAAATTAATCCAATTTAATCCTTCACCTGACACTTAACTTTAGCCTCACGGTGTGCTTTGACCATAGCCCTTTGAAAATAGAAATTAATTTAATGATTTAATGCATTTAAAATCATTAAATAACTCCTAAATAGGCGCACTTTTTCCAAGGAGAGGGCAGCCACTAAATAAATTAAATTTAATTAATTTAATTGCTTTCTTTTAATCCTCCTTTGACTTTTGGCCTCCTCAAGCTTGGGCGCACTTTTTCCAAGGAAAGATTATTAAAAATAATCAATTTAATTATTTTTATCCATCACCAAAGGGCGCACTTTTTGCACATGTAATTCTATTTTTAAGAATTTTCACCATAATGGGATTCTTTACCTGCAAGGTAGGCACCCAATCCATGATCCACTTAAGTGATTTGACTTTTGCTGATAGGATTCTTTACCTGTGAGGTAGGCACTAAAATCCCATGATTTCACTTAAGTCACTTTCCTTTTATTATATCATGGGAATTTTCACCTGTGAGGTAGGCGATAAATTCCCACACCTCTGACCTCTATTTTTCCCACTTTGCGACTTAAGTGACTTTTATAACACGGGAAAAAGTACCTGCAGGTAGGTATACAATTCCCATCTACTACTGCGGCTTATATTTTTCCCATCGACTCAAATCCTTTGTTTTCCAAAAATGCGCCCATCCCATGAGGGGAACTTTCCTGTCTGCGACTTCGCTTTTTCCCGGTGATCGGACCTCGATGATGACTTCTCTCGGGCAAAATGTGCGTGTATGTTTTCCATTTGCTCAGGCCAAAAATCGGGCTTACCGTGAAGGAGTTGTTCGAGGAGAAATTTCACGAGAAAGCAGAGCAGGACACCACAAAAACACGAAAAATTGCCAAAAGTTACAAATAAAGCCCAAAACTTAAAATAAGTTAAAATCCTTACAGTATATAGGAATAATAACATATTCGCTCATAATAGAGTTAAAGCAGGCGCAAAGCTTGACCTCATACGGGGCTCAAAATAATTAAATACAAATTTCCCATGAGACAAATCCCGGCGACATAATAAAACAATTTTGGGCATCGGGTATTTGGCGAAAAGGCTAATATGGCTCTTGGGATTATCTTTGTAATCTTAACTGGGAACTTTCGGGCAATAAAAACAACAAATGACCCACTATTTTAAAAGTACGAAATTTTTTCAAATTGGGTAAAGACAAATTTCATCTTGGTTCCTTCCCATTGACACTAATCTTTGGGGGAATCCCCTACACTATATAGGTGTTTTTGTTTCATTACAGTTACTTTACATTCCTCATCACACTTGATTACATGCATAGTGTCATGTTATCTTTTGAAAAAACAAGACTAACACGTCTTGTGCAACACTAACCCATCTTGTTATCTCTAGTTTTATAACAATGTTTGCTATACTTGATTGACATATTATTGAAATTACTTGCTTATGTAGATTAATTCATTGTTTAACTACTATGTTATTTAACTTCTTTCTTATGCTTGGCTATTGCTTTGCTTGATTAAAATTCTATGATATCTTACTCTATACGATTTGAGTGCCTTGATTATTAGGCAACATCGTGGGTATCCCATGTTTGGGTGTCCTATAGTGCATTCTATTACAATTGGTTTGTGAAACCATGGGTGTCCCATGTTTATGGCTATCTTCCTTCGTGTGACTATGTTTCTATGTTTTTATAGTATTGATTACTTGTCTTTATGTTGTAGGTTCTATTAATATACTATTAATACATTGGATTATGAAATGTTTGACTCTTACTACTCGATGTTTCTATACTAATACTACTATGAATTACGACATAATTGAAACTTTTTACACTTTGGTTCTTACTTCTATATACATGTATTATTACTTATGTGTTGCATGATATTTTATCTATGCGCGATGGTTTCCACCACGCACAACCCATTTTGTAGGTACAAGTTCCCAATGGTGGCCACCATTCCAGCCTTCTATGTGATCCTATGTAAATTATCAGACTAATTGCACATGGGTACACATCTATTATTTGGAGTCACGCACTGAAATGTTTTAATACATGCACCTCAAAAGAGGGGTTATTCATTGAGATATATCCTACATCTACAAATAGATTAGAGGACACAAGAACAAGTTTTTACAGAGTCCATATCTTTTGAAACAAACACATGATAAAAAGTGGTAGAATTAAATACAGATCAAAACCGTACATCTTAGTTAAAACACGGGTATGGTCCCGACAATACTATACCTTCCTAGACATGGGACAATTTCTTTAAAAAAATCTATAGTCTCAATTTCTATCATCTATTTACAAGTTTTCGGATATAGATTTCTTAATTCAGAGCATGATACGGGGCATGAGAATTTCACTCCACTACACTACTCGAACACGATTGCGAGAACACGGTTTGGGAACATAGACCTTCCTACTCTATTATATTCCAGAATCTATACACTAAATTTCAATAGTATAGCACATTATGGGGGCATGGTATATCCATTCATTTTGGCTATTGGGTCCTACCTTACTAGCATTTATAACATTTACAAAATTAGACCTAGATCCACCTACAACGGTGTGGTCATGGGGGTGTGGAAGGTATTGAAGAGGCTAATTTATTTGTAGGCTATCCTTCCTCTTCTCTCACAAGTTTCAAAAAGGGTAAGATATCAAGTTTACTATAGATTCTAATATACTAGTCTTCTCTCCAAGTGGGTAATTTAGTTCCTCTCTGTAATGTCCCCTTTCCTATGCCAAAAGGCCCAAGGGCCAAGTCGAGTCCAAACCGTGGTCATACCCAAGGGGTGGGACGCTGGGAGCTTTTGGGAAGGGGCCCTGTGGTTCTAATATCCAAGTTTTGCGTTTGGGGGTCACTTTTGGACCATGGCGACTCAAAAAGGAAAAAGTAACTATAGTTACTTTTATTTTATTGGCCCCTCCATGGAATGAAATGCACCTAGGGTTATTGGGGCTCATTTGCCGAGGAGAAGTATATAAGGAGCGGGAGAGAAAGGAAAAGAAATTTTTGTCGCATACATTTTATCCTCCTTCATGTGCAGCTATTGTTGCGCATCTACACTTGTGGAGTGAAATCCCACAAGGACCCTAGCTTCGGTGGTGAGAGACCCATCCCTAGCTAGCAGGGCATTCTTCGGTAGTGAGAGATCTACCCTAGTCTGTCATTTTGGAGCCGCTTTCAGGGTTGTGTCACAGAGATAATAACAGAGGGTTTAGAGGAAGGGTTTGAGGATTTTTGGGGGCATTTGGGGAAGATAACAGAGGGCTTTCGGATCAGATTCACGACAGCCATTTGGGCAGGGCGTGGCAGCTCGTTGAAGGCATCTTCATCAATTTCCGACCCTTTTCCCAGCTAGGCGACTTGCAGCCTTTATTTGGAGGGTTTTCAGTTGGTCCCCTTCGGATCTAAAGGTTGAAATGTCATTTCCTATACCTGTTAATGTTATTTCCAAAGACCCTTAATTTTTGCTCTTGTATTTGGAGAGTTATGATCCTTTGAAATTTTCCAGCTATTTTGTCTAGGGCACACTTGTGCTTTTTCTGGCAGCATTTTAATTTCTGTAAAACTCCAAAAATAGTGTTATTATGTCCTTTATAATAATATCAAGCTCTCTTTAAATTTTCATGTAATTCGAGTGGATATTTTGGGAGATTTTAATTTTCTTTAGTCCGCTGTCCTTATTGTAAAAATCTGCAAAAATCAGTATTTTATTTGGCTGCAAATTTTCAATATTTTGTGCATTTTTAAGTAGTATCCCATAAGGGATATTATACTCTCTCTCTCCTCCGATGTTCGTTTGTATGCACTCAACACTATAGTTTTTGCATTGGCACAACCGGGACTAATCACCCCGATCATTCAACATCTCAACAAAAATTCAAAATTTGTACTTAAAAAAATAACAAAAGCTCCTCCGTCGTAGAAAAAACAACTATTTTCCTTCCATGTTTTACATCTCCTTTACTTTACATTATGCAAGGTCAAAGTTACAAGTATTATATGTACTTTAAGTTACTGATTCATTTTCTATCATAGACATTGGCTACTCTACATGTTACACGTTTCACCATGGAGTGTGCTAGCACCACAACATAAAATAATTATTGAGCAAATAGAATATGTGTGTGCACTCGGGTATGTTTTTCCTTTAAGCATACAATTTTCTATTAGACACTTGATAAGGGGAAAATGTAGACACTAAAATTTGGTAACTTTTTCTTTTACAATGCCAAGTTTTGTTATGTTCCTTTGTTAAGGAAAATTATCACATTCAGAATCCAATCAATATATCTCTCTAGCTCTTTTTGACTTGATTATCTCTACACCTGCTCTATGGAAATTTCTTGAAATATTAATCAATCAAAGCAATAAACTATCCCTGTGCATCATGATACAACTTTCTATTTTGCATCACAACTATCTTATCTTGGACTGTATAATTTGGTCAAGATGTGTTATGAAGTCCTATCCTATTTGTACAATCCTTCTCTCCTTTATTCTATGAGTCTATTTTCAATTTGAATATCTTTATTGTGTCATTTCATATTCTTAGGGTCAGCCTTATTAGAATATTTCACCTACAAAAGGATATATAAGAAAATTCAATATCACTTTATAACTCACCTAACACTCTCACAAGCTGCCATTGTAAATATCATTACAAAAGCATTTAAGGCTCTCCAAATCTTCCTAAATTAGTGGCACATATATTAGAGCAACACATATTACAGATCTGAAGCACTCGACTAGGTCAACGCGTTTAGCTTCCTCAATTTCCAAGTATGCAAAGTTGATAGAGTTGTGTCATAGAAAGAGAAAAGTCACTCCAAACATTGTCAAAGGGTTTCAAGGAATAAAGAGTTAGGTTACGTAGCTAATTAATACCACATCACACTAATACCAAGTTAGGTACATTCTATACTATACAATTATCTCATTATTCTTTATGTCGGTTAATCGAGGGAAACCATAGGGGTTGGCTTAAATCACACTCACACTTGCACAAGCACCTAAGAGAACTACATAAGGCTTGATTCCATACTGGGGAATGTAGTGCAACACTTGGATTACTTTGGATCGGTTGACTTCAAGGGTAGTCCAACCTTACCACACACATGATTTCTCCTTTTGGTTATCTAATGCTTTTATGAAGGGTATTGTAGGTTTCTATGGTTTCCACTTTGTTGCAGTGATTACAAGTCATCAGAAGGTTTTGCAAACAAGACCGATATACGGTGAAGGGAAATTCCAAGAAAGTGAAGCACACCGAAGTTGAAGAGCTCCGGTGTCAAGACCACACACTTCTAATCAAGACTGTACAACTCCAACTTTGGACCACACACATTTCCTCTTGTCTGCCCCACTCAAAGTGTCAAGTTCCATAATTGATATCCAAGCATTTCAAGTTTTTGATCTATTGTTTCCACCTTTTTACACATCCGAATATTTTCTATTTTAGCATGTGCAACTATATCTTCATCTCCTCTTGCATATTTGACCTATCATTTATATTTTATCAATTATAGCAAGTATTAACGTGTTATTCGATTATGAATAGTTAATTTAATTTGATTAGATCAAACTAATATCCTTTTTATAAACCCTTGCATCCTCTTTATTGTTTTGCACTTTCCATAACTAATTTAATTAGGATGTAAATAGTTTTGAAGATGATCATAATACTTTCGATTATGAGGATGATTATAGTGAAAATTATAGTGATAATGGAAATGATGATTTGATCAATAAATGTTAAATCTAATGATGTTACCTCTTTTCCCTCTCTTGAAATGGAAAAAAATTGCATGGGATATATTTCCTTCTCATCGTCATAAATGAAACACTATACTTGAGTATGTGATATAGGAACATCCCATGTTCAAGGCAATCTTGCAAAAATTTTGGCTAAGTGTGGGTGTGCACAAGGATGGAAGACACGAGGAATGAAGACAAGAAGCACAACAAAGTGAAGTGGAAAATTGCGCAGAATGTGCAAAGATTTTAATAAATGGCTAAGGAGAAAAGAGTGCAACGCATGTAGAGTGCGCAATAGAAGAGTACAAGCAATAGTGCGTGGAAGTTTGGAAAGACGTGAAGTAGAGTGAGGGACAACACATAAAATAAGGAAAGAAGCAACAAACAAGAGAATGGTGCAAAAAGAAATTTGGCACAAGAGAGGGATGATCGAAGGCACGTGAGGAGTGTAAAGGATGCACGAGTTGATAAGGAAAGGGATTATGCAACGAACAATATTGTGAAGGAGGCATGTGGAGCGTTTTTTAGGAAATCGGGATGGTAGTAGTGTATGAGATAAATGATGAAGGTGTAAATTGAGACTACGAGTGCATGAGAAAGAGACAAAGGTACGGGAAAGGTTTTTGTAAGAAAGTAATATGCGGATGCTTTGGCGGTTAGCAGAGACATGTCAAGAAAGTGACCAAAAAAAAAGCCGACACGTCAGAATATCCCAACCACCATATTGACGTGGCACGGTGTATAGAAACATCTAGATGGAGGTAACTTAGAACATTAATGACTCAGTTTGAATTTGAATATGAGTGAGAAGAGTAGGAAACATTTAAAATGAACTAACCCACCTAAAGAAGATTTCAAATGAGGGAAGAGAAGTGGGAATGCCCAGGCTATTAAAGGAGGTCGAGGTCACCATTTGGAGGTTATTAGGATTATAGAAAGAGGAGGTCGAGGAATCTAGAGAGAGATAACAATGAGTCTAGCGATGGAAGGAAATACTAATCTAGGTTAGGTCCTTATGGAAAATACGCCAAGTTTTTAAACCTTCAAGTGAGAGTTGTAAGCTCCATAGATGAGCATGTGCATATAGTTATTATAAAAGCCTTGAGTTAATAGAAACCGTTGTGTTTCGGTTACTGCTATGTGAACTCTGCAAGCATGGTTTGATTGTCTCGGTTCACCAGCTGCGTTACCAAGTGGTATTAGAGAAGGCTACAATACTACAAGTGAGATAAGTGATAGAGAAGAGAGTTGGTAGAGCGCAAACATGAGGCAGCTAGTAGAAGATACTATTCTCCACTATGAAGAAAACATAAAATGCAAGTGAATCTCTAAGTGTAACGGTGAAAGGATTCAAAGAGAAGACAAGATGTCATTCGAGAGAAGGTGAAGCGTACACAACAATGATGAGAATTTTGGAGGAAATCATGAATGGGCTAAAGGGTGTAAAGATCAGATTGGAGGAAGAAGACCGTCGAAGAGGTCTCGAGACTCGTGACATTCAAGGTAACGACAAGGAAGAAGAAATGGTGCATGAAGAAATGGCAAAAAGAAGCCATGGAGGACCCGGTGAGGCGAGAACATAAGAGATGGGTCACTTAATGTTAGGTCTTTGTTTTTATTAAAGGAGGTTATTTACTAAAGGTCGTTAAAGTAGTTTAAAGGTAGGTCATTTATTTAATTAGGAAATGGTTAATTAATTAGGGGGTTTATTTAAATACATGAGGCTTTAGTCATTTAATTAGGGGTCTAATCATTTAATGTTAGTGGCTTATTATCGTTTAATTAATGTTATTTTTTCACAATAAGTTAAGCCTTTAATTTTTAAAATTAAGTTAATAGAGAAAATTAAAAGTGCGATAAATAGCGTTATTAGACTTTTTTGCTACTAATCCGTGTTAGAGTGTGTAGCACTTTTCGAGCCCTTTTTCACCTTTCGAGAGATTTTCCTACGTCATAGAGGTCCTTTCATCTCGTTTAAATTCATTTTTGCATTGTATCACTCTTGTATTGCGTTTGGACTAGTGAGCACCTCCGCCATAGTCTTGCGGCAAAGGGGTTTGATTGCAACGTAAGGCGTTATTTCTCACACAGGACTTATAAACACCCCTAAAGTACTCAAATGTTCTCAATGCTATCCTAATACATCCTATTATTCATCCATTTATGATCAATTGATTAATTCATACACATTGCACCCTTTGGATTAATTAAATTAGTCCCTAGTACTCCTTTAGCTAAGTTAATCATCATTTATTAATCAAATGATTAATTAATTAAGTGTGCACATACAACAACCACATGGACTCCACTTGTATTCCACATCCTCTTCTCGGTCAATGCCGCTTAGATTCTCAATCAACTCCACATACCAAGCCTAGTCAACTACACATCTAGAATCCTAGAAAAATAGGGGAAATTCAATTGCACGGACAACCACCTTCCAGGATGCAACTTTTGCAACTAATTCCATTATTGCCCCTAAATGCCTGAGGCCGATGCAACCTCCTCAAATGTTATTTTTAGCATGTGCATTCACCCTCTTGTAACCAACTTCTATCGCTTACGCCTCTATAAAATTTAGGCCTACTCTTTATCAAACCCTCTTGAATTACAACACACTTTGACAAATTACATTCCAATATCTGCATATTGGAAGCTCCCAAAATTGTGTTCGTAGCAATTGCACCCATGTTTGGAGGCCATTCAAGAGCACCCACAAATCAATCATTTTGCAAGGTTATACAACTTCAAAATATCTCACAACCTACTTGAGGTTGCTTGGAAAGGTTCACTAGGTTTGTAATTATTAGTTATTGTTTGTCTCCATTTTCTCTCATTTTCCATAGTATCCATTTTGGAACGCCCATGAGTGGGACTCGCGCCTCCATCATCTTTCATTTTTGTTTCAATTTCCCTTTAACTTTTTTATGTTGTTCTAATCTGTTTGTGGTGTGGTTTTAATTGATTAAATTTTCTCTTGGTTGTTTTCTATTGTTTTTGTGTTGGTGTGTAATGTTGTGCAAGTTCATGGAGGCTTGTGGAAGCCTTCAGAAGCAACAAGATCACAAAAAATATTCGTGTCCCCAGATTTCATCCTGAAATTTGAGACTACCCTATCGAAAAATTTTCGTAATTTTAAAATAATGGGTCGTTTTGTGTTTTTATTGCCAAAAAGTTTTTGTATTGTGTCAAGATATTCCCAAGAGCCATATTAGCCATTTTTGCCAAATACCCAAATGCCCAAAATTGTTATATTCTATCGTCGGGATTTGCCTATGGGAAATTTGTATTTAATTATTTTGAGCCCCGTTTGAGGCAATTTGTGCTCCGGTTTAACTCTGTTGTGATCGTACATATCGTTATTCCCATATACTAGTAGGGTTTTAACCAGGAATGCATTCTAGACTTTATTTGTGACTTCTGGCAACGTTTTGTGTTTTTGTGTTTTTCCGTTTCGTTTTCTGTGAAATTTCTCTGGATCAATTCTTTTGCAGGTTTGACCTGATTCTTGCCCTGGAGTAGCTGGAGATCATATACGCACGTTATGCCAGAAGGAAGTTGCCATCGGAGATCTGGATCTCTGGGAAAAGGTGAAGTCGTGCACCAAAAAGCCTCTTCTAGGTGCCGCATTTTTGGAAAAAGGAATAATTGAAGTGGATCATCGGAAAATTAGAAGCAGTAGGCATGTGGGAATTTTGTACGTGCTTAGCAGGGCATTTTTTCCCATGGAAGCAATGCCACTTAAGTGACAATGGGAAAATTAGAGGCGCGAGGCGAGCAGAATTTCTTACTGCCTTGCAGGGAGGTAAAAATTCCCATTGTGGAATAAAATAAAAATCACTTGATGAATCATGGGATTTTATTGCTTGCCTTGCAGGGTAAATAATCCCATTATGAAAGTCAAATGACTTAGGTGAATCATGGGATTTTCAGGGCTGCCTTGCACAGTAAATAATCCCATTGTCATGTGTTTCTTAAAAATAGAATTATTTATACCAAAAATTGCGATCCCTTTGGGGAAGGAAAGGCAGCCTTTAAATTAATTAATTTAATTAATTATTCACCCATTTTGGTGCCGGGCTTGTGGAAAAGTCAACGAGAGGGTAAAGAACAAAAGGAGGTTGAAAATAGACTGTTCTAAAATTAAATAAATAATATTTATTTAATGCAGCCCCTTTATGTCAAAACGTGCGCCCCTTTTTGGAGAGAAATAATACTTTTTAAAGTATTAAATGATTAAATTAATTCCTATTTTCAGTGGCTAAGGTCAAAGCATATTGTGAGGCTTGAGTTAACTGGAAGCAGAAGTCTAAAATTAAATAAATTTAATTTATTTAATGGTAGCCATAAGCATGCACAAAATAGGCGCCCCATTTGAAGAGTGAAACTTATTAATTAATTAATTAATTGCCAGTAATAGCAAAGGCATTAATTAATTATAGAATCATGAGGATTATATAAGCAGGAGCTGCCATAACGATGAATTAATTAATTCACAGCAGAGAGAAGTGCAGCCCGGAGGAAAAATGCGCCTCATTTGAAGAGGATTTTTGCTCAAAAAAGGTGAAATTAATGCTAAAAGCTTCCAATTTTGGCGCACAGGTTGAAGGAAGTTGATTTGTGTTTGGATAATTGTTTGCATAAGTGATACAGGTGCTCAGGTGAAGTTGGTAAAATTCATGCTTGCTTTGCATGCAAATAAAACATCAAATTTTGGGGCAGCAGGCTTGAATTATGCAGATTTTTATGATTAAAATCCACTGTTCATGTTCCGGTTGCCATCTTTGTCTGAATTAATTGCAAGAATTCGTTACAGGTGCTTTACAAAAGAAAAGGAGCTTAAATCAATGTCCAATACATTGAATATATCCTCTAAATCTGAAGAATTATCAGATCTACACCAGTTTTGAAGAATTCCGGCCGAATAAGAAGAAAAAGAATTGTTCAGACAAAGATAGACAAAGCCATGGCAAAGAGGGATGAAAAAGAAAGCACAACGGAGTCATGCATCACTTCCAAATTTGCAGACATAGGAGACACAAATCTAGGTCCGGAACCTCTTTCCGAATTGATTGCTAGATCCAGAGCAGGAAAGACTTCACTAATGTGTGCGGTTCAAAGAAGTGGAATTATTTGAGTCTGACCTTTCCATACACATGCCCGATTACGAGTTCGTTATGGAGTGTGCTAGGTCTTACCATCCTTCATCTAGATCAATGCGAGAGATGCTACGGGAAAACAATAATTCGATTGGATGCAGAGTTTATCAATTATTGTTTGAAGATTACAGTTAGAAAGGTGGTGAATTCCATTAGCATTCGGGATGCCGGTAGCGAGGTGGGAGAAGCATAGAGTTGACTATGTGAACGTACTGAACAACAGATACATGAAGAAGCCCAGATCTCCTTCTAAGTTCCCAAGAACTCTTCCGCGGTCCAATCTGGTACAAGAGGTAGATGATATTGCCAAATTGTTATGCAGGATAAATGGCGAAGCGAACGCTCACACTTTCCGTACATGGATGTATGCTTTCATCAGGACCATTGAAGTCAACAAGGTTGATTCTATAATCAATTGGTCGGAAATCATTAGCAACAATATTGGTGAGCAGCTCCGGAACGTGAAGCGTACTTTCAACTTCAAAATGACTTCCTATTTGGTATATGTAGCAGCTTCACAAGGCATCTTCTCCAAGCTAGAGAGATGTGGCGTTCTTTCTAAGGACCCCATTTTCAAGTGCTACCCATAGCTTACTGTACCTGTGTGCAAAAAAGATTTCAAAGTGGTCAACGATGGATTTTTCTACGAATTCATTTGTAGGCTGGATAAGGACCTAAAGGGCAACAGAGTGAGCAAGGAAGCGTGGGAAGCCGTATCCAGAGTTAGAAGTCTATTCATTCAATTTGTGGATTTCACATACCTCAGGGTTATTGGCTTTTCTGGAGAACCGGTTAATTTGTCAGGATATCCGAATGATAGATTGGTCACCATGGAGCTGAGCAGACAACTTGTGGAGATACACGACCTTCAGTCGAAATGGCACAAGTCTACGGGCTTCTTCCCGATCACTGTGGGACATTATAGTTGCTAAAGCATTCATAAGGCCCGAGGATTGGAAGCGGAAATGTTATCCGAGTATGAGCAAGAGTTCTTCCAAAGCCTGGTGAACTTTGATCCATTTGGAGTAGCCAGGAAGACGATCTCCCAGGAGTACGCACATGTGCCTTCATTAGAGGATTTCTGAATGAAGTGCAAAAGTGAGTACGAGGTTAGAAAGAAGGATTTCAATAGGCTATCAGCACGACAAGTGTACGACTTTGGATTAGCACAGATACCTGCGGATCTTAAAGATGATGGGAATGTGTTACTTGACACTTACCATCAAATGGGAGGAGATAGAGCCGTACTTCAAGATAACGTAGGGGGCTGCCATATGATTGAAGAAAGGTCTAGCGTTGTTTTGGTGAATACTTCAAACTGGTTGCTAACGAAGGGATACTGCCTTGATGAAGCATTGATGAATCAAATCATGGGAAACTTGCACAAGAGATTCTCTCAAGAGGAAGCATGGAGGAGAAAGCAGCAGAAGGCCCAAGAAGATGAAAGTGCACAGAAGATCTCAATCAAAGGAGAAGATCACTTCCACGACTATGACTTTAGTTCCGGCTTCTCCAAAGCATCCAGTACTTCATCCACTATTACACCTCAGCAAGACACTTCCATGCCTCCACTGAATATGGAAACATTCATCTTCTCTCCTCAGCCACTTTGTTCATCACCTGTTCCAGAAGAGATGTTGAAGCTGCAGATGGCAGAGTTCGAAAGAGCTTTGTCCTTGAATGATTCCAAAGTTGGAAGCCATAACACTGTAGCAATTTCTGATAGAGAGGAAACAGAGCGGGAGATAGTAGTACACTCAACAACTTCTCATTCTCCGAGAAGTACCTTCTCAGAATGGTTGGCTTTGCAGTTGGTTCCAAAAGCTAGAGTGGAAATGAACTTGGAGGAACACGACTTGCAGCTACTCCGGAGCCTAGGCGGAAAAGACAGAAGACTTAAAGTTGCTAAGGTAACTTCAAGGTTGATCATTGAGGAGTCGGGACAAAAGTTTGCTGAGATGTCAGTTCCGGCGGAAGGGAAGGAGGATGAGCTCACGGTAGAGGACATAACGGTAACTAGAGTACCCATCGGTCAAGTCACCACAGAAGGATTGAAGCAGGATACACAGACATTGATAGATACTCTATTCCTTAGGATTGACAATGAAAAGGCGGAGAAAGGTGAACTTCGAGAAGAAGGTATCTCAGTTGTGTGAGATTATAGCCAATGTTGCTAAATCTTCTACTCAGCCCATTTCAGCTCGGGTGAGTGATCATCTTATGCGGGAGATGGAAGATGCAAGCAATCAGGCGAAAGCTATTGATGAATGGAAGAATCTGATTATTCGTCAAGCTTTTGTACAACTCGGAGAGGTGCCAGCCCGCCTGAAGGTTATGAATGATGCAGCAAATCAGCTGAAGCAACTGGTGACAAGCATAGTAGATATGAACACAGTTGCTGAGAGTAACTTGAGTACTTTGGCGAAATCAATAAGCTGCCGAGAGAAGTGTTAGTTGTAGAAGCAGTTATGCTAGGACGGATCAGTTGAGAAGGGGAAGCAGCTGGAGTTTGCAGTATCTTTCCGTTTGGAGATCTGCAGAGTTTTGCTGAAGAGGATGCAGGCACTTGAGAGTAAGACATCGTCTTTACCAGACAGTATCATTGCTTTCACTGAGGAGGAAGTGGTCGGAAATGTTACTTCATACGTACGGATCATTCCTAGCAGAGTGCCTAATTCCCTGGAAGGGTCTCTTCTGATGGTACAAGGAAGAATTGATGGAGCTACTAAGCCTTTCACAATGAATTCCATTAGCAGACTGGTGGCACTGCAGGCGGATATTGCGAGGTTCGGGCCGAGCTTGGAGGATGTGGAAGAGTGTATCAAGGTGTTGAACGAAGGATTGCTGCAGTTCAGGATAGAAAAGGAAGCGGTGGCTAAAACAGATGGGAAGATGCTGAATTACATGTTCAACAAGTATATCTAGTATCAGAACAAAAAGAAGACATAAATGTTACAGTTGGCTTGACTTCTTCTATTCTTTCTTCTTCTATTTTCCACGTTCCCGGATGAAATTGTAAAACTTTAAAGTTATTGGTTTTGAAACCATTACTTAAAGTTATGTGGAACAATTCTATTAGTTAAGTGATACATGTGTCACTTAAGGAGAAGTTAGTGGAGGATGATTGCCAAATGTCATCTTTACTTGTTTATGTTTCAGTTCAGTTGAGTTTCCCATTTGTACTTTCCCTCCTACATTTTATAAATAGGAGAAGAACCCCCGGGTTAAAGATCAAAATTTTTGAGCAGCATTCTTGTGTTCCGGACTTTGTGGTGAAACCCCGACAGTCACTTGAAACAAATGAATATATAGGAGCAAACTTCCGGAGAACTTTGTGTCACTTTGTGTATTGTGTTCCTAGCTTTTATATCTTAGATCTTTTAAATAAACTTTGTGTTATTTTAGATCTAAAGCTAGAGCTACCTTTGCTTATAATTTTGTGTTTATATCTATTGGTTTCTTCTATGTGCATGCAATCAACTCTGTTATCTATTGATTGGGATGCACATCTTCCCATTTCTTCTCTTTGTTTATATAATTCCCTTCTTCTATAAATATTTCCTTTCTAAAACAACTGCTTACTTGTAGAACTGTATAGCTATGGTTCATGAGCTGAACAGTTAAAGTAAAACCTCATATAGATACTAGCATATTTTAATTGACAAATCTGACACGGAAGCCTCACCGGTAAATGAGGGAGATTTATCTCATGACTGCCTAGGTTTTATGCTATGCAGAAAATCTAGCCAACAAATATATAATATCCTAGTGTTGTTATTTTACAATTTTATACTAGTTTCCTTTCTTACAAATTTTTGTGTATAAAAAAATCAGTTTTAAGTTTTGTGTTTCTAGGTTTTTTTCCTCCACATTTAGGTGTGTTTCATAACTAAAACTTCTTTCCCTTTATTCATTGCACCTGTTTTATTCATATGCTTCATATGTTTTATATCCTTGCACACAAAAACACAAATATTATATTCATTTTCGAAGGAAAATAGCAATTAAAAATTTATTATTTTTGGAAATAAAAAAGTCGGATTTTTGCAAAAAAATTAGAAATCAAAAAAATTGAAAAAAAGACAAGATTTTTTTATCTAAACCCTAAACTTCCTACCCATTCCCCATAACCCCTAACTCGGACCCTGTCAGCTCGACCGAGATGACCTCCCCACAACCCCGTTCATGACCCCCCCCTCCCCCTACCGACTACCCCTCACCCCTCATCTCTCCCCTTCTTGGAAAGCTCGGTTCACCGAGCCACTCACTCAACCCCTACAATGCTACCCCGAAACCCACTCTAGCCTGCCATACCCCCATTTTCTATGACATACTCGGATCTACTCAACCCTCGAGTCCCCAACCTCGACGCAGCCACTACTCTTCCCATCCCCGACACGCCGAACACGGTTATCTCCCCGACGAGTAATGAACACCCCGATCCCCGAACACTCTCCCACAAACGGATGCCCCTACGCACTCGGCCAACCCCTACGCACTCAACACCACCCAACTCTCCCCGCCTAAACACTCGACCACAACGACCATCCTCTCCAACATGAGCCACTCCAAGCACTTCTTTGCTTTAACCTAAATAATTCATCTCTGCTACCGAGCTTCTTGTTACACCATGCACACGTCAATACAACTCCACCCACCCACTTAGCACACATTGCTTAGGGCATAGTTTTTCCATATTAGTTAGTTTAGGGCATATTTTTAAAATTAGGGTTTTAAATCTTATTTCGTTTGTTTTCCTTATTTAATTATTTGTTTCATTAATTCATTTAGGACATTTTAAATATACTTAAGCCTTTTACAATATATTCGGACCCATTAATTTCATTTTATTTTTCGTCACTTTCTCCTAACTCGGACTAATTGAAAAATTTGTTCTTGCAGGCTCTCGGATGCTTATCCTTCACTTCCTTTTCGTTGTTTACTGAATTTTTTTCTTAAACTAAACTCGCTTTCGTCCTATTTTATTTCACTTTCACCTCCATTTACATCATCGACTAACCATGCGAGTTGCTAAACTAGGGTTACTTGATGTTTCAAATCAACTTTTAATCGCGTTTTAGCCGTTTTACACACATTTAATTGTTTTATAACCAGGACTAACACTTTATAACATGCTTTTTGTGTTTCCTTGGTCTTTTTTTGTTTTTGGTAAGACAAATCACTATGTGATCACGTGTATGCTCTTCCCTCACACTTTTCTAAGCGATCTTGAGAATAAGAAATGTGATCGTTTCTTTTTTTGGGAATTAATGCTCTTCACTTAATCAAAGCTTGTTTTCTTGTATGCTCTTTCCTTGCACATTGAGTGATCCGGGAAATCAGAAATGTGAACTTGCTTTTGTTGTCTTGTCCTCTACCTAGCTCAGGAGAACTTTCTAAGCTTGTCTTGCAAGACCCGCTCTCACGGTGATTGATAAAACACTTAAAACTACTAACTGCATGTTTCCTTTGCTCATGCACTTCAAACTACTAATTCTTGTGTGTAGGAAATTGTGGATAAACAAGATAAAATTAACATTTTCTACACACTATATTTGCAGGTTTGGATAAGGGTTAAAACCCATCCGCATAACTATGGGAAGTGCCTTGGCATAAGCCATAAAACTCTTTTGAGGATTACCATAGGAACCCCAAAGTAGTCAGCACATTGAGGGAACTGGATGACGAAACGGGCACCTTTTATCCCAACTGAATAATAAAGCCTTGTGAGTTAGAGTCATGGATATCCTATAGTGGAAACCCAGTGCGATTCATTCTGAGCAAGATCTTTTCTCAGGGTTTCAAAGGGGGTAAAGTAAAGCCATCAACTAGCAATAACGTCGCGCTCACTTGGGTATACTACTAACACCTAATTGAGTGAACCGCCTAGGAAGCCACTCCTTATCCAAGCCAATATAAGGTAGAGGCCAAAACTTTCAATTCACCACTTTTCATTTTTCTCACATTTCATGCACAAGTGTGTTTCACTTTTGTCATTCACGTTTGCTCTCTTATCCATCTTATCACTTTGTAAACATGTCTAAGTCTCGAGTTGAGACATCCATATCCGCACTTGAGCACTTTCATTCTTCTTCACTAAGTCTTGACATTGTGATACTCGCTTTATCACGGTCAAGCACCCTCTTGATCACCTTGATCTTTCATTGTCATAAGTCTTAAATTTAACATTATCTTGTTGAACTCTAAGCATTCTACACTCTTACATTGTCGCATTTCACATTTACTTTGTGGACTTGTCGACATTTTTCACTATCTTTTTCTAATCATATTGCATCGTCGCATCGCACAATTGACAACATTCTTGTATCTCGCTTCCATCACTCTTACATTGTCGCATTGCACAATTGACAACATTCTTGTATCTCGCTTCCATCACTCTTACATCGTCGCACTTTGCAATCACTTTGTTGCATTGCCAACATCCTCGTATTTCTTAGCTTCTCTCCTTAAAACATCCACTTTGCTTTGATTTGAGATTTTTCATCAAGCTTTTCTTTCCCCTTGGCTCTTATCTCCACTTTTGTGAGATTCGAACCTTCTCGTCATCGTTTATTGACTTCTTATGACGATGTTTACTTTGTCATTCTTTAGGTGTTCACTCTTCTTTGTTGTGTCTCTCTCTTAACAAACATTTGGTAAAGAATAGAGCATTTTCATTGTCTTCTTTAGTCTTCTCTTTTTGACACTTTTTGTTAAAGAGTTGACATTGTTCATTGTTTTCCTAAGTCTCCTCCCTTAGCATCTTTTTGTTAAGAGTTGAGCATCATCCAGCGTGTTTTATATTGAATTTGGTTCAGAATGCACAAGAGAATATACAAAAATACTTTGTTAATTATGCATAGAAGAGTTACAATTATATAGGAGAGGTAGCTCCTATATCTAAGGAAAACCTCCTCCACAAATTTCTCACCTAACTCCTATATACGAGTATTGTTGTAACTTACAACAATACATATAACAAATATAATATTCTAACTTATGTAAATAACTCTTCAATGTAAAATCTAAACAATAATTTCCTAACATTTTAAGTCTCCTCTTATCACACTCACTTTGTCACAAGTTGAGCAAACTAACTTCTTTCGTCTCTTCCCTCTTTTACGTTCACTTTTGTAAAGGGTCGTAAAGTCATTTCAAACCTCTTCATCTTTCTTAACACTCATTTTGTTAAGAATCATCTAAACTAACATTTCAGTCCACCTCCACCTTAGCATCACTCATTTTGCTAAGTATTGCGAAGTCCCCCCTTTTCCGTTACTCTTAACACTCATTTTTATTAAGAGTTGATCGCATCCACTTTATTACATCTCTTCCACCTTAATATCACTTGTTTTTTAAGTGTTTGAAGTCCAACTTCTTCTTCACTCTTATCACTCATTTTTATTAAGATTTGATCGCGTCCACCTCGTCAAGTCTCTTCCCTCTTAACATTACTTTTTGTTAATGAGTAGAGCACATCTAACCTCATTTAGTCCCTTTCCTCTTAACTCTCATTTTGTTAGGAGACGGACAATCAACTAACCATTTTCTCTTCTCCTCTCTTAGCAATCACCTCGCTTAAGGGTCAAGCTTTTTCATCCTTCCCTCTTCCATATTAGCATACTCTTCGCTAAAGGTTGAGTTTTCCATCACACATCTTCTTGTTCCCTCCCTCTTTCAAAAATGGTGGGAACACAACATCATGATTATAGTCCTTTTTGATGGGAGGAAATAAATCCTTTCCATATCAGCTCGGATGAAGAGGATGAAGACCAACTTAAAAACCTTTCTATCGATGCCACTTTATGAAAAAACAAAGACCAATTCCTTAGTTTCCTCCTTGCTAATGGGAGCAAGATTTACCTCAGAATTTGATGAGGATGAATTGAAAGCCTTAAAAGTGCAACCTAAATCCCCTAAGAGTCCGCCATTCAAGTCAAACAAACATGACGACGAAGGACCAAGTAAAACAAACAACGATAATAAAGGAAAATCTAATGCTTCGTCCTCTAATCCCAACCAAGCCTTGCTTGATCAAATCAATGCAATGGCGAAACAATTGGCTCTCTTATCCTCTACAGTCACTAAGAACGATACCAAAGGTATTGAACACATGAAGAAAAGTGACGACACATTCAAAAATCATTTTGAGACCAATAACGAGAACAATCATACGAATGATAAATCACCATTCATCCACAAAACAATTCACCATTTTCTCAAGAGTGGCAAATGATGAAGGACACCATTTTGGGTATGCAAAAACAACGCAAACAATTCAACTTTGATGAATTGTGTCCATACCCTTTGACATGGACATCTTGTGCATACCCTTCCCATGCTCTTTTAAGATGCCCAAATTCGACAAATATAAGGGAAAAATTGATCCTATAGAGCATGTCAAGGAATTCTTCATGGCATGCCAAGAGGTGGCTTATAATGATATCTTTCTCTTATGCCTCTTCCCTAAGAGTCTAGGTGGACAAGCTTTGGACTGGTTCTTACACCTTCCAAAGGGATCTATCTCTACCTTCGCGGACCTTTCAGGAAGTTTGTCAAACATTTCTCTTTCAACCTTGATTCTGAAATAACCATGATGGATTTGTGCAATGCTAAACAATGACAAAATGAGAGCTTTGCACAATTCTTACAACGTTGGCGCAACATCACCGATCGATTCCCATGTTCAATCCCTAAGAAACAGATGGTTAGCATCTTCATTCCTAACCTTAACGATGAGTTATCCTTTCACATGCAGATGCACTACCTCAACAACTTTAAGGAAGTTATTGAAAAGGGAACTCAAATTGAAAAGCCCTCATTTCTAAAGGCTTGATCAAGCCTCATTACAAAGACAATGGGCACAATCATAATCGTCACAAAAATTAAAAAAATAACACTAGCACTTCTCATGATAAGCCTAGGTACATAAACCACAACTGTAACATTGTCAATGATAATGTCACAAATAATCACAACATGCAAAACTTACAAAACAATCAATTAAAGCAGATTAAGTCCAAACCATCTGTCACCATTCCAAAAGGGATACTTTGCCTCCTCATGACTACAATCGAAGACAATATATGTGTTTGGGAGAATCTCTTTTGATCATCTTAAAGCAACTGGCAAGTGCTAATATGGTCACTTACCCTATTACACAACACTTCCTTGAAGGTGAACCTAAGCCAAGTTGGTATAAACCTAACACATATTGCGATTTTCATTACATTGATGGTCATCAAATGGACAAATGCAAACAACTTCGCAATTATATCCAAGACCTTATTGACAATGAAGACATAGTGGCTGGAGACCTACCACCTAACAATGATACAAAGGGCAAATCTCACAAACATGGGGAATCGAACAAGGTCGATTATAAATCCATCATATCATGTATTGACGAAACTACTCCGTGCATCAATGAACATCAATTTACACCTCTCGGAGAGAATCTATCTAGTGCCTTTCAACAATTAGTAAAGCCTAACATGATTGACTATCCACCTAGGAAACCCGTTTACGAAGGGGAACTTAATTGTACATCATACAATGCATCCCAATATTGTGAATACCGGCGCATGCCCTGGCCATTCTACGATAATTATACCTCTTCGTCATTCGTAAAAGATTTAATTGACGATGGAACCATCCCCATAGAGCTCGATGGCGACGCTCTCACAACCGATGATACATCGGTTTCCACTTCAAATGAAGAGTTGACTATTGTCCCCACTTTTGTGCATACAAACATTCAACGAGACCAAGATGCAATTCAAGTATCTCCCCCTTGAACCAATCTATTTCTTCTATAAATTTTCTTCCTATTGTCCTAATAGACATTGAACTTGTTTCACGCAACAAACTTCTAACACCAAACGAGAACTTGAACTTGCTTCAAGACTCCCTTTCAACCCTTGACATCACTATAGACACTACAGAAGAGGGTCCATCATCAAGCCCCATTGAGCTTGATATCTCTTTCAGGACCAACTCCTAAGCCCGACATCTCTAGTCTTGTTGTCAAAATACAGCCACAATAAGCTTGGACACTTGCAACAACGCAACCTTCTATGTCCATTACACATCAAACGACCAACCTTGTAGGCATCTCATCAACGGTGTTTCTTACCTGTCAAGACATATTCATGTGTACACTCTACGAGGTACGTATACCCAGGAATATCCTTGTTCAACCTTTTAACGCTTTAATTTCCAATCTTTTGTTAAATCAACTAATTCACAACCAAGGAGCAACATTGAATATCTTCTCTCTACGGCTTACAAGGAACCTCAGGTACTCATCTAGAGATCTATCTTCCTTTCCTCACACATTTTCACTCACAAGTGAATATGAATCTTAATATATTCTCTGCGTTAACAATCTTCTTCTAACATCGCATGTCTCTCAATCTCATCAAAGACTTATCTTGTCACACATCGTTTGACTCGGAACATGTCCGCCCAAGTCTAGAACTTCAAGACACATTGAATCGTTTGATTCACTCCTTTGACCTTGATCTTGTCCGCCCAAGTCTCATATTGCAGGACTTATCAAATCTTGATTTCCTCCTTTGATTTGGACCTTGTCCGCCAAAGTCTCGTATTTTTGAACTTATCGAATCTTTTGATTCCCTCTCTTGACTTGGATTTCGTCCACACAAGTCTCGTATTTTAGGACCCTTCAACTTCAATAAACATGGACCTCTTTCTTGATGAGTCCATTTCAAATCCTCATCCACCGACATTCAATAAATTTAAAAGCATAAAAAGTGAACAAAATTCCGTATTAAAGAATTGTTTGCAAGTTGGAAACAACAAAGTGCGTAGAAATAATGTTAAGCATTCCATCTATTGATAGATATCTTAATCATACCATTATCATATATTCGCCTTCTTCACCTATTACGACACATGTTAAACCTTGTTTTTGTTGGGCATTGCATGTCTCATCTTTGTTATGGTTCTTACCATTTCAAATCTTTTTACCTACGGTTTTGTCTCAAAGCTTACTGATGGCAAACTCCTTTTAAATATGCTCTCTCTTTAACTGAAAGCACTAAAATTATTTACCCGGTCTTTTTTGATTGTCTATCTCAATCTACGATGTTGAACCCTTGTATTTTACTAGTCGCATGAGGTGAGGATTGGGGGCAGAATGTTCCTTCCCAACAAGCACACTATCAACTTAGAAGGAAAATTAAATCAATCTAAAAATACAAAAAATATAAAATCGTTACACCTTTCGTCCTTGAGAGTATTCAATGATAAGCCCATACTTCTTATTGGTGGTATGAGACCGGGAACAAAAAAATCCCTTACTAAATCCGCATTTTGTCTTTGGTGTTGAGCCCTTACCTTTTATGGATGGCATAGGGCAACATGTAGGGGGTCCTTCAAAAAATAAAAACAATTAACCAATAAAGTCTTTATAAAATCTTAATCAAACAAATCCCTAAAACTAATTTATTTGCTCATGTTAAAAAGAGACACCAATTCCTTCAACCAGATTCTTACTAATTAGTAGGTCATCCACAAATCTAAGTTGATTCAAAACCTATGAAGTGGAATCATCTTGGAATTGGTCAAATAATCTTGACTAGAGATAAGTTACACTCTTCTTACATGGATCACTATTACACACGTGTCGTCACATCCATTATTTTCACTTCCATATCACTATTCATCTCGTTTCCATGTCCTTTTTAGCTCTAGGTGATGAGCCTTTGCATCTTCCTAGTTGCGCAAAATCATCACGAGCGGAGTGAAACACATCATCATTTTATCATCTACATTTATGCCAATGGAATGAAATGCTTCTAATTATTTGCACCTACTTTAAAGCGGTGTACCCTTTTTCTTGAGTTGCAAGAACATTCAAAAATGTTTCACAAAACTTCAAAAACAATATAAAATTGTTCAAAAATACAAAAAATATAAACTTATTCAAAAACTACAAATACAATATAAAATTGTTCCAAAAACCAAAAAAATAGTTTGAAACTATCACAATCACAACATTCAACTAATGTTTGACCAACCTTCCGACAAACTATGTAACACGGTTCAACAATTTCACCATTTTGACGATGCTCCTCATGATCATTCGGGATCATTTTTATTTCCCATGGTGTATATCTATGCTCGAGGCAATCATTCACCCTTTTACAATATAACTTTTCTTGGGGCACATTTTGATTTTACATTTTAATCCAATTACAGATCAAACTTCAATGGGATTCGATAAGAGTATCTTTTAGAGTATCTAAGTATCACTCTGCTCTTTGACCTGATTCAATCCTCTCACGTTCTAAGCTATCTCTTGGGGGCATTCAAATCTGTCTCTTTTTTCAATGTGGAGCACATTCGGAGTGTCATTTTTGCACATTGTGTTATCTTGTTGCGGTTTGTCAATATTATGACCATGTTTTTCTTCTTTCAGCTTTTTTATTTCATTGCACTTTGTTTACCTTTTTGTAGACCAATTGTAGGAAATTTATTCGCATCTTAGTTCACATATAACTTTGGTGTGGATCCTTCATGTTCATATTGGGTTTGTTTCCATTGCTTGTTTTGTGTCTTTTTGTCACTTGCATGTGTTGTGTTTTCCTCTGGTTTATTTAAGCCATGGAATGTTTTCCTTTTGTTGTGTTTTCATGTTTTTTTGCATTTGTATTTCAAATGTTTGCAAAAATCACAAAAATTAAAAAAAAATCAAATATTTCAAAAATTCAAATTTTTTTACAAAATTACAAAATTTTCGAACAAACATTCACTTATCATAGAAATCCTACAATTGGAAAACCCTTGAAATGAATCATTCAACATCTCAATATAATCTTGATAAACATCATACCTTTATCTATTACTCTAGTGATTGTTTCAATCTTACAACTATTACTTTCTTCCCTTTGCATGATTTGCTAACTCTGCTTGGGGTAAGTCACAAACTTATATATTCTTCACAATATAACTTTGCACAGGGTAATTTTTCTTCAATCATTTGCACAACCGAACCAACAAGAGTGTCATACAGAGTCACTTTAACTCCGCTCTTCCAATTTGATCCTATTCCCACTTGGGATAATTTGTATCTATGTAATCATCATTGTGGCATGTATTAGGGGCATAGCTGATTGTCTTCTTTTTCGACTTCGTATTACATTGTTGATGTTCACTTTTTGGACGATTTGTAAATAGTGTGATTACATCTTGGTTCCTTTATAACCTTGATGTCGACACCTACTTTGTATATTGGGTTTGTTTTCCTTTTTATCTTTTCTTTATTGTGTGTGTTTGTTTACGCACATCTGGGTTAACCATCTTGATTCTTTCATAATCATGGTGACAACTCTATTGTGCAACAACAAAAATAAGGTTGCTCTAAAATTATTCTCTAAATGACACTCATGCTACGAGCACATTCTTTTTCCATCCTTGTTCCAATCCCTTGTTTTCCTTCCTATCAAGCGGTTGTCCACCACTTTGTTACGTCACCCACCTGCTTGAGGGGGCATTCCTCTACCATTCTAATTATTGGGGCATCCAAATGCTTCACCGCTTCCTACTCGTTGGGGCATCCAAATGCTTCATAGCTTTCTGCTCAAGGATCCGCATGCATTTACTACCTTTAAAGCACTATTACTTCGCAATAACACTTTAAAGAGGGGCAAATGTAGACATCCTTAAATAACTCACTTGTTCGCAATGCTATCCTAATATACCTGTTATTCACCCATTTGTGATTAATTGATTAAATCGATTAATTCATACACATTGTACCCTTTGGATTAATTAAATTAATCCCTAGTACCCCTTTAGCTAAGTTAATTATCATTTATTAATTAAATGATTAATTAATTAAGTGTGCACATACAACCACATGGACTCCACTTGGACTCCACATCCTCTTCTTAGTCAACTGTCACTTAGATGCCCAGTCAACTCCGCATACCAAACCTAGTCAACTACACTTCTAGAATCCTAGAAAGGTGGGGGCAATTCAATTACATGTACAACCACCTTCTCAAATGTAACTTATGCAAGTTAATTCAATTATAGCCCCTAAATGCCCTAGAACTGCTGCAACCTCCTCAAATGTTATTTTTAGCATGTGCATTCACCCACTTGTAACCAACTTCAAACCTTCGCCTCTTTAAAATGTAACCCTACTCTCTATCAAATCTTCTTGGATTACAACACACTTACTCTGTCAAATTGCATTCCAATATCTACATATTGGAAGCTCCCAAGAAGCTGTGTTCGTAGAAATTGCACCCACGTTTGGAGGCCATTCAAGAGCACCCAACAATCAATCATTTTGAAAGGTTATACAGTTTCAAAAGCTCTCACAACCTACATGAGGTTTCTTGGAAAGGTTCGGGAGGTTTGTAGTTATTAGTTATTGTTTGTTTCCATTTTATGTCATTTTCCATGTTTTTCTCTCTTCTCTTGTTTTTAGCTCGATTTGTGCTTGCTTAAGGTGTCAAAGTGTCACAATTTGTGAAACTTGATTGTGGTCTCCACACTTGTGCGTTATTACGTTGATTGCAAGGTGAGTGAATGATTGTTTGACAATGCATATTCGCACCTAATTGTAATCAACGCACTAAACTTTAAAGTGTCGCAAATAGGGGGTGATAATATTGTTTTAGGGTGGTTGTGTTTCTTTTTCCTTTTGCATTCCTTCCTTCTCTCTATTTGCAATAAATGCTCTTTCAGTACCCTTTCTAACATCGTTCAACTTTTTCGAATGGAGATCGAAAATGGTAATGAAACTAAGGGGCAAAGGGTTATTTCGCATCACCATGGGAGTAAAGACTGAACCAGATGATGAGCCTAAAAATATAAGTGGTTGTTAGAAGAAATGGCTAAGTATTAGCCATGGGAAAAAGTTAAAGATTACGCGTAGGGGCATGCACGAGTAACAAGAAGAAATAACTAAGGACTAGAAGGAATGCATAGGAGCATATGCGCAAGAGAAAAGGATGAAGACAAGTCAACGTCTGAGAGGTTCTCGTAAGGAAGAACCGTTCGGCATGCAAAGGTCCACATATATGCACACATATTCACGATTTAGCACATTCTTGAGTAAAGGCTAAAAATATGGGGAAAAGCACAAATGGCGTATCTTGCAAGCAACATCTAGAAATAGGAAAAAAATTGATCCCAAAGGTAAAGCACATGCAACGAAGGTGTCTAATTATAGTATTAAAGGATAGACAAGGTTGAGCTATTTATAGCGCAATCTGAAGTTAAAGAAAAGTGAAAAAAGCATGCAGCCTATAATTAGGGCATCTATTGTTAGGAAATCGCATGAAAGCCGTGTGAAGGGTAAGTCCCCACTATGTATAAATAGCGTTGTGCTCATTTGAGAAGAGAGTTCCACAACCTCCACACACTTCCTAACAACGGTCCATATTTCACAATGCATAAAACATATTAAATGTGGCTATGGGGGTGCTGCCCTCGAGCCCCACCGGGGCGTGCGATTCTGGATAAAGTTGATGAAAACTCTAGCTAATTTATATGAAACACCTAATGCATCCAATAAAGTTTATTTGATGAAAAGATTGTTTAATCTACAAATGCAAGAAGGTGGATCTGTATCTAACCATCTTAATGATTTCCACACTATTGTAAATCAGTTAGATTCAATTAATATCCCATTTGATGAGGAGGTTAGAGCATTATTATTCCTATGTTCTTTGCCAGAAAGTTGGGACAACTTAGTAATGGCAGTTAGTAATACATCTACTTCTCTTAAATTTGAAGATGTAGTAAGTGTCATCTTAAATGAGGAAATGCGCAGGAAAAGTACAGGGGAAAATTCTTCTTCTGGAAATGCGTTGAATATGGAGAGTAGAGGGAGGAGCAAGGAGAAATCAAAGAGTAAGGCTCGTGGGAGATCTAAATCGAATATGGGCAGATCCAAATCTAGGAGTAGAGGCATTACTTGTTGGAACTGTGGAAAGAGAGGACATGCTAAAAAGGATTGTTGGTTCAAAGGAAACAAAGAAAACCAGCCTAAAGGTATTAAAGAGGAAAATCCGACATGTAATATTGTTCAGGATGCTCTTATACTTTCTCTTGATACTAGAGTAGAATCTTGGGTAATAGATTCAGGTGCCTCTTTCCATGCAACCCCTGATAAGGGCTATTTTAAAGAGTATGTCCAGGGAAATTTTGGACAGGTTTATTTAGGTGATGATGAGCCGTGCAACATTGTCGGGAAGGGCAATGTACACCTGAAATTACATAACGGAACTACATGGATATTGAGAGACATGAGGCATGTACCTAGTCTCAGGAGAAATCTCATCTCTGCAAGACAATTGGGTGGTGAAGGTTGCAGTCACATTCACTTCAGATGCTTGGAAGGTTTCCAAGGGTTCCCTAGTAGTGGCACGGGGTAAGAAAGTAGGCACTCTTTATTTATCTACTTGTATATCTAATTCTTCTACCATATTGTCTACTTCAGATGAGGATGCCAACATGTGGCATAGTAGATTGGGACATATGAGTGAGAAGGGCATGAAAATTCTATAGGAAAAAGGTAAGCTTTCAAGTTTGAAGCAATTGGACTTAGAGTTTTGTGAGCATTGCATTTTTGGGAAACAGAAAGAGTTAGATTTCTCAAGGCAAGGAATACCAAGAAAGAGCAAAAGTTGGAGCTAGCAAAAGTTGGAGCTAGTTCATACAGATGTGTGGGGGCTGGCCCATGTTGCATCTCATGGTGGTTCTCTGACTATGTCACATTCATAGATGATGCCACAAGGAAGGTATGTGTATATTGCATTAAGCGTAAGTCTGATGTCTTTGATACATTTAAGAAATGGAAAGCACTTGTTGAGAATGAATGCAGTTTTAAATTGAAATGTTTGAGATCGATAATGGCGGTGAGTATTACAATAAGAAATTTGATGATTCTTTGTTCCTTGAGCGGGATTTGTAGAGAGAGAAACAGTTCCCAGGACTCCATAACAAAATGGTGCTAGTGAGAGGATGAATAGAACAATAATGGAGCGTGCACGGTCAATGAGATTGCATGCGGGGCTGCCTCTTGATTTTGGGCAGAGGCCGTAGATCTGCTTTGTGTACTTGATCAATCGTGGGCCTTGAGTGCATTAGATGCAAGAATTCCCAAAGAATATTGGACCGGAAAAGAGGTAGACCTTTCATTTTTAAGAGTATTTGGTTCGAGAGGCATTTGTGCATATTAATAAAGAAAACGAGGAAGAAATTGGATTCAAAATCCAAAGCGTTGCACATTCATAGGCTATGACTCCAATGGTGATTATGGATTTCAGTTTTGGGATTGAGATGAATCTAAGATAATTAGGAGTCGTGATGTTGTTTGGCGTGAAAATAGAATGTACAGGGATCAGGTACAAGATGAAAAAAGCCCAAGGAATATTTGGTTTAGCTCTAAAAATGAACTCTCGGATGGAAAATATCCACCTACAGTACCGGGTTGTGGATTTTGTAAGGTGAAAGCACGACAGCCAGTGTCGGCATCGGCACCTTTGTCGAAATTCAAGAAAATGAGTAGCAAGAAAATAATGATCCCGTGACACCCCCATCTTTGGTAAGAAGGTCACAACGTATTAGTAGACCTCCAGAAAGATTTTCCCCTGCTTTGTATTATTTGTTACTAACAGATAGTGGTGAGCCAGAGAGATTTGATGAGGCAATGTAGGTGGAGTCCACTAAGGAGTGGGAGCATGGCATGAAGGAGGAAATGGACTCCCTGGAGAAGAACCAAACATGGGATTTAGTCAAATTGCCAGTTGGGAAGAGAGTACTACAAAACAAATGGGTCTACCGTGTGAAAGAAGAAGAAGGTGGATGGAAAAGGTACAAAGCAAGGCTTGTAGTGAAGGGGTATGAACAAAAGAAAGGTATTGATTTTGATGAAATTTTCTCCCCTGTTGTAAAGATGTCTTCCATTTGTACTGTATTAAGTTTAGTTGTTGAAGATTTACACTTAGAACAACTTGATGTCAAGACGGCATTTCTCCATGGTGACTTGGAGGAGATTTATATGCAGCAACCACTTGGATATGAGGTGAAGGGTAAGGAGAAATTGGTTTGCAGGTTGAAGAAGAGCCTATACGGGCTCAAGCAAGCTCCCCAACAATGGTTTCTAAAGTTTGATAGTTTTATGTATGAGCATGGTTTTACTAGAATTCAATCAGATCATTGCGTATACTTTAAATGGTTGGATAGTGGGAGCTACATTATTCTTCTGTTATATGTAGACGATATGCTTGTAGCGGGGTCTAATATGCGGGAAATTGCAAAGCTTTAGGAAAAGCTTGCACAAACATTTGAAATGAAGGATTTGGGTGCAAAGAAAGAAAATCCTTGTTATGCAAATCAAGAGGGAGAATAAATAAGAACTTGGTGGTCTCGGGAGGACTATGTAGAAAAGGTGTTCGAAAGTTTTCGAGATGCGAGAATGTGAAACCAATTTGTACACCATTGGTGGGCATTTGAGATTAAGTAAAGAGCAATGCCCAACAACACAAGAGGAAAAAGATTATATGGCATGGGTTCCTTATGATTCAGCAGTTGGGAGCCTTATGTATGCCATGGTTTGTACCAAGCTAGACATTGCCCAAGCAGTGGGATTTGTTAGCAGGTATATGGAAAATCCGAGTAAAGCACTGCTTTGGAAGGCACCAGTGGATTCTCAAGTAATTGAGAGGGACCACTAGTAGGCACTTGTGCTTCAGAGGGTCAGATTATACTTTACAGGGATTTGTGGATTCAGATATGGTAGGAGATGTGGATAGCAGGAGGAGCACTACTAGATACATGTTTACAGTTGGTGGTGCGGCAGTGAGTTGGATCTCAAAGTTGCATAAGGTAGTTGCCCTTTCTACTTTAGAGGTAGAATATGTTGCAGCGACTGAGGCAAGTAAGGAAATGTTATGGATGAGCAAGTTCATGGAGGAGTTGGGTAAGGAGCAAGGGGATTGTAAGTTACACAGTGATAGTCAAAGTGCAATTCACCTGGCAAAGAACTCAGCCTTCCATTCAAGAACAAAACACATTCAGCTAAGATATCACTTCATACGACAAGTGTTGGAGGATGGGCAACTTGAGTTAGTGAAGATTCATACAGATGATAATCCTATTGATATGTTTACTAAGCCAATGACAAAGGAGAAGTTGGATTTGCATTCAACTTCGTGGGTCTTCAAGATTGATCTTGAAGTGGAAGAAACAAGCCAAGATGAAAAGTCCAAGCGAGCCTTTGTAGTGGTGGATTTCAGCAATCAATCTCAAGTGGGAGATTGTTGGTTGTGGAGCCTGATAGCGCGAGGGGTTGAAAGGGGGCTTCTCCCCCTTTTACGGGGTCAGGAGCGTGCGCCCCAACGGGGGCTTGAGGGCTGCGCCCTATAAGCCACATTTAATATGTATTTATGCATTATGAAATTTGGACCGTTCCTTGTTAGGTCATAGATCTAACGGGTGGTTTTCTATGTTTCCCGAAATGATAAAAACTCTAATATCTTTAAAGGGTCAAATAGATGAGGCTCACTATAGTAGTTGATGCACTATAAGAGAGTTTTGCTGGACTAAATAAAAGGATTGGTTGTTTCTGGTGGACGTAGCCCATTTTGGGTGAACCACGTTAAATTTGTGTCTCTATTTTATTGCATTTTATTTCTAATTTACGTTTCCCGCATTATTCATTGCTTGCTTGTTTACTTGTACAACTGGTATAATCCTAACAAAGTGTCAAAGCATGCATGACCTTAGAAAGTGTTGGCTACTAACTCCAACATCTTGGTTCCGTTATCGAGACCTCTTTTCATTTTTCTCATCAGGATGTGGCATAGGTGTGGCATTTCGACTATTATTGGAGAATATTGAGCATTGGGTGGATGAAAACCATTACGAATTTGCTCGAGAGATACAATATTGGATGGGATTTTAATGCACGCAAGTGGGTGGAAGAGAATCTATATAATTCCTTATACGAGACATTCTTGATTTCTTTCTAGTAGAGTTGTATGCAGTGGCTAGGAGCTTACGCGTTGAGAACATGGGTGTGCGGCTAGGCAAGAAGAAAGTGTAGAGCGAGGATAAGTACCAAGTACTTTATTATTTGGGTACGCTATGGACAAGAGTTGTGGATCGATGGTGGGAAGATGTGTTCTGCAATTATACTTTGGAGTATGGAATTTTAACATACTCATGCCTAGAGGGAGCAAAGTTACGGTTTTCTGCAATAACCTAGACGATCCTATATACGCACACTACTATTGGCTATAAAGATCTTGATGATTGAGCTAGGGATGGAGAACTTACCTATGGAAGGCTAAAACTCCACCACGCCCGGGGCGGGTAGCGAGGTTTGAAAAGGATGGCATCGTTCCAAACGGAAGAAAGAGAGAGGGAGGGAGAGATAGATAGAGAGAGAGGCGCGCAGGTATAATGATGCGCGAGAGAGGGAAGTTGAAGCGCCGAGACCGAGAGGAATGATGTCTAGCGGAAATGATGACAACCCGAAGAAAGTGAGGGACCGCAAGATTATTTCCTACCACAATTGGGGAAGCGCATTACGACCCTTCAACATTTTATGAGAGTGATTTTGAGGAGAGAATGAGAATAATTGGCGTGCATCGACCCAACTTACGCACATAGCCCTTATGCATGGTGCTTAGAATTTGGAAGTTGTTGTAGAAGATCATCATAGTGAAGGTGAAGGAAGGTAATCAAAGATTACCACATTCGGTTGGAGATACGGGAAGGCATATATTGGTATCGCAAAAGAGGCACAATAGATTAAGGCAACACAACAGCTCCGTGTTTGGACATACCTTATTTAGAAACAATCTGATAAGCATGATGTCAAGACGGACCATAACTGTTAGAGGCAATACTTTAGGTGGAGTAGTGGGACAAACGGTTGGTGTGCGGAGTCAACACTACTACGGGGATGCAAGGTAGTACTTCTACATGTCCCTAGGTCATGGCAGGAGGCTTGGGAGGTTTAGGTCCTCCACCGTGCCAAGGAAATCCTAGTGGAGGTTCGGGCTCATGATTTGGCCCCACTTCATGACAAGGAGCACAAGAACTAGTACAACAACCAAAACAATAGAGTCCTCGATTTTCTTTGAGATGTCCCTTCATTTTCCAGAATATAGAGGTGTGGAAGATGTAGCAGAGCATGTGCATAAGTGTGAATTGTTATGGAGTACCAAGGGAATAATAGCTCTAGATCATAAAGCTAGTTAATGTGAAACAACACTTTAGGGTCGCACGCTTACGGTTGGTATAGAAAGTATGATCCACACCAGACAACAGTGGATTATGATGCGTTGTGCACTTTGCCTTCTTAGTTGAATTCCACAAACCTGAGTTTGAGCAACAGAGGATTAGCGCAATGAAGGATATTAAGCAAGGCTTGTTGGGGAGTGTTAGAGAGTATGATACACGTCTAAAGACCTTGTTTTCCAAGGTATCCTATGACCTCTATCGAGTTAGCATGCGCGATGGTTTGTAGGAGCTTGCGACACCTTCCCGAAGGAAGCTATCATACAAGAAATTTCTTGATCCACGCAAAGCTTTGGAAGAAAACACTACACTGAACGATTGGAAGTGTAGATATAGGAGTAAGTCCATTTCTTGAAGCCCATTACAACAATGGCTACTCGGTTGGAAAAGATATCAGCCATTTTAGCTCATGAGATGCACAAAGTGGAATCTGTTGTACTAATTGCGACGTAGAAGGACATTCAAAGGATAGTTTTCCACGAAGGAATGTGCACACATTACGAACAACCTCTCGAGATTTGTCATAAGAATCATGATGTCGGCAATTTTCTGCTTTTGCAATGCGCTATGCAAAAAAATGTTTCCAGTATATTCTAAAATTTGTGATGCACATACTCATGACACAACCAATTTTCATCTGATTGATCAAATTCATGAGGCTTGTGAAATAGGGTTGTGTCGGACGATGTAGAGAACAGCTCATGCAAGCATAAGGACATAATAGTGAAGGGCGCAACAATGGTAATAAAATATTTAGAGGTGGATATAGAATCAAAGGCCGTGGTGGCCGAGGGAGGTCGCACAAGGAACATGTTACACTTGTGGGTCACACCGGTCACTATAACCGTGAGTGTTCGCTGAATCAAGTTAGCACGTATTGTTGTAAGGCACATAAGGTTGAAGATTGTCCGTATTTGTATGCCCACATGTGTAATAAAAAAATAAGGATCAAGGGGCAGCTATGTTTAAGGTTAAATGCACTAACCGGGGATAATCGATGCCAAGAATTAGTGTAGTTGAACCCAAAGACGCGCAAATGTAACACACACACATGAAAAAGGAAAGGCAAGGCCATTCATCAGAAGGGAAGAAGTTGTGCATGCGAAGTACCTAGATGCAAGCCAACAAAATGAAGTCTATCACGAAACTATGGGTGTCATTAGGGAGCTCCAAGGGAAATACGGTGTTTGAAAGAACAAGCATACAAGAGAGAACACACAAGGAATATTGAATTACCACAGAAGTATGTGGATGATCTTAGAGAGGTGTGAAAAATGCTTAGGCATGAGAACATTATACCATTGTTGGGAGAGTGGTTACGAGACAACATACCATGCACAAGTATAGAAAGGGAGTGCCAGATTCTTCATGCCAATTTACCACCACAAGATCATGAGTATGAAAAAGAAATCACATTGGATGTGATAAATGGATGGCTGGTAAGTAATATCCTCATTGATACAGGCGCGAAGGTCAATGTTCTCACACTTGATGCTTGGAACCATATAGGAAGGCCGTCATTACAACCATCCTCGAATGTAATATATATGGCTAATAAGACAAGGGCTATACCCATTAGGGTTTTGAAGGATGCTTCTATCACCATTCAAGGAGCCAAGTTCAAGGGTGACTTTGAGGTTTTGGAGCTCACGGAAGTAGAAAATAATAATATAGATATAGACATGCACTTCAATAAATGTTACGTGAGTTTTGAGAACAAGGATGAGTGCGTTGTGATATTGTTGGATGACACGAAGATTGCAGCCTATATAGAGCCCATCAATGAAGAGGATCTTAATTGAATCTACGCACATATGGTGCGTGACCTAGAGCATGTGGAGCCATCAAAAGATGGTGTGCTTTGGTGGGAAGATGTCCATCCATTAGTGATACTACTAGTATATCTTGTTATGAAGAGAATCAATCCGATAAACTAATAAACAAGAAGCTATACTGAACAAAATATTCAAGATAATCAAAGAAAACAAATGACAAAACACAAGATTTAACCTAGGAAACCCTTTTGGGAAAAAACCTAGCACAATAACTTCTCTCTTATTGCATTAACTTAACCGTTTACAATACAATAATGTACTTCCAAGTTCTACTTTACCCTACTACATCTCTAGCTATTTGTAAGTAAAACAAGTAAGAAACCGTCAAAGCGGTTTTACAATACAATGGGTACCAAAACCATGGGCTAATAAACACCCATAACGGTTCCCCATAATTCATGGATTATGACACCACCCATATATACGTATAGATAAAAATAGCATATCTATACTCCCGGACCCTGCTAACGCTCATGGAAGAGGTGTACAGTACTCTGGGTATACAATATACAAAATATACAACACATTCTAACATGTTACAATTGGGTTTTTGCAACACTTATGAAATGGTTAGTCACAAGGTTCGAGGAAGAGTGATAAGGATGATTAGGCCGTGACCTATTAAAGCGGTTGGGTAACGTCAATTTGTTGAAGTAAACCGGAGACAAGAAGCTGAATCATTCTTGCGCATGATGGAAGAAAAGTGGCGCAATGAGGGGGATCCGAGAAATATGATGGTTTACACATTACACAAGACTACTGATGCACTATTGGGCTACACACAAAGATAACTTGGTTTCCGCAAGATCAAGGTCACATTCTTGACAAGGTTTTCAAGGAGAAATCTTCCTTCATTGGTGCGGGATTATGATGGGAAGACTTCTCCCATGGTACATGTTCAAAATTGTGAAAGGAACTGGATGCAAGGGCAAGATGCTTTGCCACCATCACTATGGGTACATAATTTTTATTCCATTTTGTGCGGTTGGGTGCGTTCCTGGTATGTACATGCTAAGTTGAAGCACAAGACAACGAATTGGCACGAGCTTACTTCAAGTATCGCCACACTTTTGACTATTCTTCTACTAAGCCACTAGTTCATGAAGCTCTTTAGATTATGAGGCACATTATATTGGGAGATAGTACGAAGGCTAAAGAACTGGTGACTCGATTACTTGGAGAGATTGATATTGAAGCACGTGATGACATAGTGGAAATAGAGTAACCCTGTTGGCACATGTTTGGAAAGAAAAGGAGAAAGGAAAGCTTGTCTACCTCATAGATGATGAAGAAGTACAAGATTTGGATACTGAGCATACAAAGGGTGTGCGCGAGGTATTGAACTCCTCATATGAGCAAGCACACACATACCATGTAGCGCATGAAGACCAAGAAAGCAAACATTGGAATTGAAGACACGCCAAAGGAGACAATTATTGTTGGCCAAAACCAGAGGTTACAAAGATCATTGAGCTATTGCGCAACTTTTAGGATCTATTTCCTAGGGGATACCGTGAGTTGAAAGGTTTGCATCCATCATTAGGTGATTAATCATTAGGCGCGAGGCCGGTTCGGAAGAGACCTTACTGATTAATCCTAATCCGCACATCAAGGTGGATAATCCCAATGGTTAACAATATCAAAAAGGATGACGAGGATAAGGATTTGTGTTGATTATAAGGTTCTAAATGTTTCATGCGTTATTGATCCTTTTCCCACACCATTTATTGGGAAAATCCTGGAAGGTGTTATAGGGCATGAGATCTACTCATTTACAGATGGATTTTCGAGTTACCATTAGGTAAGGATCACGTGCGAAGACCAGGAGAAGACCACGCTTGCAACTGAATGGGGATGTTTTTCCTATACTGATTATGCCCTTTGGCCTCGAAAAATGCGCTAGCAATGTTCTCACGCATTGTTGTGCATGCATTTCAAGACTATATTCATAAGTTTCTTTAGATTTACTTGGATGGTTGGATAGTGTATGGCCTAGTTAAAGATCATTGTGACTGCTTCAGATTGATGTTTGAAAGATCCAGGCAGCTTAGCATCTCTTTTAATATTAAGAAGTCTATCTTTACGACACCCTTTGGTACTCTGCTTGGACACATCATTTATAAGGATTGTTGGTAGATCTAGCCAAAATTGTGATCATCTTGGGGTTGGAGGTGCCAACCAATCAGAGCGAAGTGCGCAAATTCTTGGGGCATACTTTGGTTATTACCGCAAATTTATTAAAGGTTATGCAAAGATTTTTGTCACACTTGGACACGAATTGTTAAAAGCAAGGGAAAATTCTACTAGGGTGACACGCAATTGCAAGATTTTGAGACTTTGAAAGCGAAGCTAACCACCGTACCTATCTTATGCTTCCCTTCTTGGAACAAGCCATTTCATGTGCATGTAGATGCTTTTGATATAGCCATTGGAGCACTATTAGCACAACCCGGTGAAGGTAGTGTTGATCATCCCATTGTTTTGGGAGTAGCAAACTAACACCAGCCGAGCAAAGTTATACAACTACAAAGTGTGAAGCTTTGTCAATGATATATGCGCTTCACAAGTTCAACCAAGATTCTGTTGGCCACACCATTTATATTCTATACTAATCATATGGCGTTAACATACCGGTCAATAAGACGGTTTTTGCAGGTGCACATTTGTCATTGGATACTTTGCTTTTAGGAGTTTGATTTCTCAGTTATAGTGAAGTTTGGAAAGAGAAATTTAGGACTAGATAATTAACATCAAGGATTCACTCTGGTGAGGGCACACAAAGCATAAACGACACTATGTTGAATGCTTAGTGGTTTAGCTTATATCGCACGCCAACAGACTTAGAAGATATTGCAATATTCTTACGCACTGGAATAACGCCTGAAGGTATGAAGACCCAAGAGAAGAAGCAGCTCGTGATTCACACAACGCCGTATCATCTCATTAGAGGATACCTATACAATATGGGTAGAGATGAAATCTTTCCTGTGTGTGTTGGAACATGAGTGTGAAGCTCTAATGGAAGAAGCGCATGGAGGAATAGTTGGAGGACACTATGCAGGTGAAGCAACAACGCGCAAGATATTATTGACAAGCTTATGGTGGGAAACATTGTATAAGGATACTAAGGCATTTTTAAAAGCATGTGATCATTATCAAAGGATAGGTAAACTAGGAAATCAAGATGAGATGCCGATGTGCCCTATAGAACGCGCAGAACCATTTGAGAAGTGTGTAATTGACTTTTTGGACCAATTGCACATTGTGCGTTGAATAGGTGCGTGTTACATCATTACATGTACACATTACTTGACAAAGTGGGAAGAGGCTGCGCGTACAAAGGATTGCTTTTGCAACAACAAGAACTAGATTGTTATGGGAAGACATAACTAGTACATATAGTTGTCAGTGAGTCTTACAAAAGATAGAGGAACTCATTTCTTGAATGAGATAATTAGAATATTGTTAGCAGAGTTCATGGTAGCTCATCATAAAAATACACCCTATCACCCACAAGCCAATCGACTGCTGCAAAAGCCTTCAATAAGACTCTTGGACAAACATTAAAAAATATCTATGATGTTGGAAGGAAGGATTAGGATGAAAATTTTTAAGTAGTGTTATGGGCATATAGAACTACATACAAAAGGTTGAATAAGGCCACACCTTTTCAATTGGTGTTTGGCGCAAAGGTAATTTTGTTAATGGAGTTCATGTTACCCTCCCTGCGTATTGCGTGCACATGTGCAGAGAACTTGATGATGAAGAAGCAATAGAGGAGCATATTGATAAACTAATGTAGTTGGATGAGAGGCACGTTGTTGTCTGATGGAGTTAGAAGATAAAGAAAGCGTGACAGAAGGCTTGGCATGATAGGCACATCAAGAATAAGTTGTTTGTTGTGGGGAATATGGTGTTGTTATATAACTCCGAGTTTGTGCGCCATCCTAGAAAGCTCAAAGTGCATTAGTTGAGACCATGTGTACTAACTAAGATATTAGAATCGAGTGCATATTAAGCGTGTTTGGATAACACCATGTTACCGGTTACTTCAATGGGAGTAGGTTCAAGCCCTACTATAAATAAGCTTCTTTTTTGTTTTTAATAAGGTAGTATTGCCACTTAGATTATATTTCAAATTTTGTTTTGACTTGCTTTGTTTTGTTGTAATAAGCATGTTCGCTCATAGGAGTTGATTACTCTATGTTAGATTGATGCGCAGAGGACCATGCATGATTTTTGTGTGGGGTGAAGCATATGCAAGTGTGCAAAACATACTTGGTAGGAAGGTGACAAACAAAGAGCATAGTGCGAAGTGGAATAATATATTGGTGCGTGAGAGATTATGTTATGAATGGTTCGATATGGTGGTACTTAAGGATGATGGTAATTAAAGGTATAGAAATTGCTCAAATTAGAAACCACGTGAAGAGAAAACCGCATACGGTAACGCATGAGGGTGGCAAAAAAGAGAGACTAATTAACAAGTAATGTAGAGGAAGAATGTGTCCGTGGCGTAAGGAGATGCACGCAAGAGGGTCTACAACCTAGGACGTAGTAGCGTGCCTAAAGGTTAACGACTATTTCACGGGGAGAAAGATGAAGGAAAAATGCGAGAAAAAGCAAAGTGAAATTTTAAAGAAAAAAGTGGTGGTAGGTTAGACCATTTAATGCGGCTAGAAATTGGAAATTTATAAATAGGGCATGAAGAAAGTCATTGTTACCTTGCTTTTGAAGAACTTGCGTGATTGAATAGCTAAAATTCACCCAAGTGCGAAGAGTGAACAAATGAAGACGTGATTGAAGTGTGAACCAGAGTGATTGAAGAGAAAAACTAGCTCAACAAAGAGCTCCTTGGGGAAGTGGAAGCTAGGCTGAGGGTTTTGCGAGAAAGAAGAAAAAGATAGGGTTCGCGGGACAACACGTAGAGCTAGGGTTCACAGAGCTAGGACACAAAATATTCTAAGAATGAACTAGGGAAAGAAGGTGAAATAAACATGTGCAAGGGATTGAGCAAGAAGATTGAGAATTCAATGCGCAAAATTCAAACAAATAAGTGATTTTTCAGCACATAGGGCACACATTTTATAAATTCCAAGTTTGAACAGTTGAAAGACAAACAGTGACACCAAAAAGGTTGGCTAAGATCAAGAACAAGAAGGTTGTCAAAGAGTCACCTGAGGATTGTTACTTAGAAATAAAATATCCACCAGAAGTGATAATAAGGAAACCATGGGCTTCTTGATTAACCAAATGCAAGATAAGCAACTACAATCATAGGACACAAGACCATGAAATGAGACATTACGAACAATGTTTTGAAGGAACCGAGCAAGAGGCAAAGTGGAAGGACAACTTGTTCTTGATGACAAAGTTAGGAAGGACTTGGAGAGCACGGGGTTTTACTAGCTTATATGAGTTGCCATATTTTGGAAGCCTCTGTGCCTTTATCGAGGCTTATGTCTAGAGTACACGAAGACTTCTATTTGCAGCACAAGAATGCACCTAACTCCACTGATTGATTAGGATGCAGATTGAGTTGTGCAACATTGGTGCGAGATCGCGTTGGATTTGGATGATGACATTGTAGTTGAGGACATAACAACCAAATTTAACTATCCATGAGGGACGTGTGCATGCAAGCATTGTAAACATAACAGATCTAGGCACTAGGGTGGCTGCACGCCTAGTGAGTTTGCAAGTTAGGATCTTTGAGCATTGGATGAAGTGAATAAAAAGTTTTTACATGTTGCGCACAAGATGACTCAAAAGACATTATACAACATTTCCTTGTATATTGTTGAAGGCATTGTTGACGAGGAAAAGAACCAGGTATGTAAGGGCAAGAAAATAGCTTGGGGCGCCATTCTTCTTTTGATTGTGTTTTGGGAAATCGGGGTACCTGATGGCCTGACAGATAAGATGTGGGTCTACACGATCGAGAACAAGTCTCTAATGTAGCGATTTACTAAGTTTACTTGTGATGGATCAATCACATGCGCCTACAAGACACACATGGAAACATGGTACACGATACTTCACGATGCACTCGAGAATGAGTGGCACATGCCAAGAAATTTTCGGCACTTTGTTAGATAAGTAGGCAAAGTTCTGCAATACTACAACATTACTTGTTGTTGTCATTTTATGCTAAGTAACATGGAGACGGGACCATGGTGCAAACTACTATTTGCATTCATAGCCAAGTACTTCCAGGCCATCGTGAACTACATAAAAGATGCACGGAATTTGACATATAATGCAAACAAGGTATATGTTGACTACCACACTTAGTCCCAAAGGTATGTATATCCGGAAAGGACATCATATATAGAGACAATGGAAATAGATAACATGGACTTGAGCCCCACGACGATAATAGTGGGTAAGCACGTTTATAGAATATACATCTATCTTAGGCCAAGCTCAAGGAAGGAAAGTATAACAATGCGCGCGACCTTCGCTACCATATCCTCCAAAAAAGAAGCGGATAGTACGGGTTGCCAAAGCGAAGGCGTGAAGAGACTACCCCACAATAAGAAAAAAAAGAAGAAGGAGAACATGCACTAGACCAAAGAAAAAAGAAAGAAAGTATAGAGGCGGTGGAGAGAAGAATGCAAGGATGCAAGTGCCTCACAAACACAAAAGGAATCTCCATCGACTAGGGCACCCAAGCCTAATTTGGCAAAGAAGAAACCACGAATAGTCTATGACGTGGAAGAAGAGGAAGGGGAATTAGAAGAGAAAGTGATTAAAGAAGAGATGGCACATGAGGAAGAGCCACTACAGAAGAAGAAGAAGTGCTAAGGTGCATGAGGAAGAGGAGGACAAACATGATAAGGACCCACAGGATAAAGAAGTTTAAGAAAAAGGAGAGCATGAAAACGAGACGCGTGACGCGCAAAAGGAGGAGCCCAAAGGAGATGGAGAGGAAGAAGAGGGTGATGGAGAGAAAATAATTGGGAAATACTTAGGCATTGGAGGAGAGACAAGTGAGTGGCGTGTAATTCAACATTGCAAAGAAACACCGAAGAAGAAATGCATTGGAGGAAGGAAGTGTCGGAAGCCTCTATAGGATACCTAATTGCCATAGATCAACAACTTTCGAAAGTGCTAAGGGCCATGTTCCAAAGCTCAATGCCAATGGAGTACGTATTTGGTTGGGAGATGTTAAACAAGGATGAAGCACTTGCGCGTACCAGGAAGATGCTCTCTTGGAGTATGCAAATGCATATGGAAGACCCTGAGTTTGAGGTGAGTAAAGACTCGTGATGTAAGATGAGGTTGATGAAGGAGCAGGGGTAAGGTATACTTTGTCATTGACCTCGTAGAGATTTCTAATGAACAACCTGCAACACTCTTAATAAGATGGCTGCCGAAGTTAGAAAGAGAAATATAGACAAGGGTGCCACAATCAGAAATATGTAGGGGAAAGGAGTGGAAGAAAAAGGAAATTCAAAATCTTACATAGGATTTGTGGATGAAAAGAAGAGGACAACCAACACATATAACAAGGTGGTAGATATAGTTTCAAAGCATTACGCGCGTGTATGCCCGGACCTAGTTGATCAAGCTCAACGGAATGAACAATAGAGTTAGACTATTTGGAAGATCTAGTGAGAATGATTTTAATAAAGATGAAGGCTGGGCCAGAGCTAACGGTTGAAGAATTGGTCAAGGAAAAGAAGAAGAATAAAGAAGAGGTTGAAAAGAAGATGGCGGGGTATGAGGCATTGGCCGTAGAAGTAAAGGAGGTAGTGCGAAGGAAGAGTATGTTTTTGACAACTACCAATATTTCTCTCCAATACGTAGCACGCATGCACAATCGTCAAAAGAGGGCGGAGCTAAAGAAGATACGAGACCGCGATGAAAAATAATAAGGTCGAGCATGAAAAATTCATGATAGAGGTTGTGGAGAAGAGGTAGCTAATAAAATCTCTTGAAGGAACACATGAGGAAAGACTCAAAGAGACCCACCCTAAAGTGATGCACAAAATGGATACTATGAAGGGTGTAACAATGAGACCTAGATGTGGTGGTCAAGAAATAGGAGGAGAAGATAGATGAGATAGATAACTTTTGAGAAAGTAACAAATATTGTAGAGAAGGCACCACACAAGTGCAACAGAGCTTAAGAGCTAGAAAGGGTTAGAAGTTGTGATAGATAGAGAGTTTCCAGAACTCCTCCCACCACCTAAGGCCTAAATTTTGGATGACCACAAGGGTAGCATGATACTTCATTCTTTTTGCATTTGGTTAATTTACCTTCGATCTTTATCCTCCAGGATTCATTCATACTTTAAGTAAATTTTTGGAAGAAGTCATTCTTTGATTTATATTTCTAGGAAAGACAATACTCCCAAAGTGTGGGGTAATGTTGGACAAACGAAATGGCTAAGTATTAGCCATGCGTAGAAGTTGGAGACCGCGTGCAATGGTGTGCATGGGTAAAAAGAAGAAATAACATGGGACCATAAGGAATGTGCAAGATCATGCGTGCAAGAGAAAAGGGTGAAGAAAGGTCAAGACATGAAGATTCGTGTAAGGAAGAACTTGGTCGGCACATAAAGGTCTGTGCATAAGCACACAAATTCAAGACTTAGCTGATTCGGAGTAACGGATATGTTGGCTAGATTTTTGCATAACATCAAACGTGAGCAGATCATGAGATAAATCTCCCTCATTTAACCGGTGAGGCTCCCATGTCGATTTGTCAATTTAAGTATGCTAATATCTAAATGGGGTTTTACTTTAATTACTCAGTTCATGAACCATAATGAATAATTCTGCGGTAAGTAAGTAGTTGTTTAAAGAAGAGAAAAGTTATAGAAGAAGGTAATTACATAAACATATAGAAGAAACAGGGGAAGATGTGCATCCCAATCAGTAGATGGCAGAGTTGATTGCATACAGAAGAATCCAATAGATATAAACACAAAATTTTAAAATAAAGACATGACTCTAGATCCGGATCTTAAATAACACAAAGTTTATTAAGAGATCTAAGATTAAAAGTAAGAAACACAGTACATCGTAACATAAAGTTCTCCGGAAACTTGCTCCTTTGTATTCCTTTGCTCCAAGTGGCTCTCAGGGGTTCAACACAAAGTCTAGAACACAAGATTGTTGCTTACAAATTCTGATCCTTAACCCGGAGGTTCTTCTCCTACTTATAGAATGTAGGAGGGAAAGTACAAATGAGAAGTCTAACTGAACTAAAACACAAACAACAAGTAAAGATGACATTTGGCAATCACCCTCCACTAACTTCTCCTTAAGTGACACATGTATCACTTAACTAATAGAATTGTCCCACATAACTTTAAGTAATGGTTGCAAAACCAATAACTTAGAAGTTTTACAATTTCATCCGGGAACATAGAAAGTAGAAGAAGAAAGAATAGAAGAAGTCATGTCAGCTGTAACATTTATGTCTTCTTTTTGTTCTGATATCGGATATACTTGTCGAACATGTGATTCACTATGCAACTGTGTTCATGTTCACTATGCTCATCACCAGTTGCTTCAGCTGATTTGCCACATCATTCATAACCTTTAGGTGGGCTGACACCTCTCCAAGTTGTACAGCAACTTGACGAATAATCAAATCCTTCCACTCGTCAATAGCTTTTACTTAATTGCTTGCATCCTCCATTTCCTACATAAGATGATCACTCACCTGCTCTGAAATGGGCTGAATGGAAGGCTTAACAACCTTGGCTATGATCTCGCACAACTAAGATACCTACTGAAGTTCTTCTTTCTCCACCTTTTCACTGTCAAGCCTAAGGAATAGAGCATCTATCAATGTCTGTGTGTCCTGCTTCAATCCTTCAGTGGTGGCTTGACCGAGGGGTACTTTGGTTACTGTCACATCTTCTGCCGTGAGCTCATCCTCCTTTCCTTCTGCCGGAATTGACATCTCAGCAAACTTCTCTCCTGAATCCTCGATGATCAACCTTGAAGTTACCTTAGCAACTTTAGGCCTTCTGTCTCTTCCGCCCAGATTCTGGAGTAGCTGCAAGTCGTGCTCCTCTAAGTTCATCTCCATTCTCATCTGGAACCAATTGCGAAGCCAACCATTCCGAGAAGTTACTTCTCGGAGAATGAGAAGTCGCTGAGTGCACTACCATCTCCCGCTCTGCATCCTCTCCATCAGAAAGTGCCACAATGTTATGGCTGTCATCCTCTGAATCATCCAAGGACAAAGCTCTTTCGAACTCTGCCATTTGCAGCTTCAACGTCTCTTACGGAAGGGTCTTGAGACAAGCAGAGGGCTGAGAAGAGAAGATGAATGTCGCTGGATTCAGTGGAGGCATTGAAGTATCTTGTTCCAAAGTGCAATAGTTGGTGAAGTACTTGGTGCTAGAGAAGCCGGAGCTAAAGCCATGGTCGTAGAAGTGATCTTCTTCTTTGATTGAGATCTTCTGTGTACTTTCAACTTCTCGGATCTTCTCTGCGCTTTCTCCTTTCTGTTTCCGCTTGAGGGAATTTCCTATGCCGAAGTTGCCCGTGACTTGATTCATCAATACTTCATCAAGGCAATATCCCTTTGTCAATGACCGATTCAAAGTATTCACTAACACAACGCCGAGACCTTTCTTCAATTGTATGGCAGCCTCCTACGTTATGCTTTGAAGTATGGCTTTATCTACTCCCATTTGATGGTAAGTGTCAGTACCACATTCCCATCATCTTTAAGATCCACAAGTATCCATGCTAGTCCAAAGTCGAACACTTGCTTTCTTTGATAGCCTCGCTGAAATCTCTCTGTCTAACATCATACTCACTTTTGCACTTCATCCAGAAATCTTCTAATGAAGGCACATGTGCATACTCTTGGGAGATCGTCTTTCTGGCTACTCCAAATGGATCGAAGTTTAGCCGTGCAAGGAAGAACTCTTGCTCATACTTGGATAACATCTGTGTCTCCATCCCTCGAGCTCTATGAATGCTATGGCAGCTGTAATGTCCCACAATGATTGGGAAGAAACCCATAGACTTGTGCCGCTTCGACTGAAGGTCGTGTAACTCCATAAGTTGCCTACTCAACTCCATGGTGATTAATCTATCATTCGGATATCTGGGAAACTTAACCGGTTCACCAGAAAAGCTAGTAACCCTGAGGTATGTGAAATCTGCAAACTGAATGAATAGACTGCCAACCTTGGATACAGCTCCCCACGCTTCCTTGCTTACCCTGTTGGCCTTCAAGTCTTTGTCTAGCCTACAAATGAAATCGTAGAAGAATTCATCATTGACCACTTTGAAATCTTTCTCGCACGTAGGTACAGTAAGTTGTGGGTAGCACTCGAAAATGGGGTCCTTAGAAAGAACACCACATCTATCCAACTTGGAAAAGACGCCTTGTGAAGCTGTAGCATACACCAAGTAGGAAGTCATTTTGAAGCTGAAAGTACGCTTCACGTTTCGGAGTTTCTCACCAATGTTGTCGCTAATAATTTCCGACCAATTGATTATGGAATCAACCTTGTTGACTTCAATGGTCCTGATGAAAGCATACATCCATGTACGAAAAGTGTAAGCATTCGCCTCGCCATTAATCTTGCATAGCAATTTGACAACATCATCTACCTCCTGCACCAAATGGGATCATGGAAGAGTTCTTGGGAACTTAGAAGGAGATCTAGGCTTCTTCATGTATCTGCTATTCATTATGCTCACGCAATCAGCTCTATGCTTCTCCCACCTGCTGCCGGCATCCTGAATGCTAATGGAAGTCACCACCTTTCAGCACTGGGATCTTCAAACAACAATTGATGAACTCTGCGTCCAAACGAATTATTGTCTTTCCCGTAGCATCATGCACTCGACTGGATGAAGGATGGTAAGATCTAGCGCACTCCATAACCAACTCCGACAATTGGGGGTGCATGGAAATCTGTAGCTCGGATGATTCCACTGCTTTTAACCGCACGCAAGAGTGAAGTCTTTCCAACTCTGGATCTATCAATCAATTCGGAAAGAGGTTTCGGACCTAGAACCGTGTCTCCTATGTCTGCAAGTTTGGAAGTGATGCATGACTCTGTTGTGCTTTTTTTTTTCATCTCCCTTCGCCATGGCTTTGTCTATCTTTGTTTGAATAATTCCTTTTCTTCTTATTTGGCCGAATTTCTTCAAAACTGGTGCAGATTTGTACAATTCTTCAGATTCAAAAGATATACTCAATGTATTGGACATTGATTAGAGCTCATTTTCTTTTGTAAAGCACCTGTAATGAATTCCTACAATTAATTCAGACAAAAATGGCCACCGGAGCATGAATAATGAATTTTAATTGTAAAAATCTACACTTTTCAAGCCTGCTGCCCCAAAAATTGATGTTTAATTTCCACATAAAGAGAGCATGAATCTTTTCAACAACACCTGAGCACCTGTAACACCTATGCAAACAATTACGCAGACAAAAATCAACCTCCTTCAAAGCATGCGCCAAATTTGGAAGCTTTTAACCTTGTTTTCACCTTTTTCTGAGCAAAATCCTTCTTCAAATGGGGCGCACTTTTCCTCTTGGCTACAATTCTTTACCTGTGAATTAAATAATTCACCCTTATGGCAGCCCATGCTTATATAACCCTCACAATTCTATAATTAATAATTGCCCTTCCTATTCCTGGCAATTAATTAATTAAAAATCATGTTTCTCTCTTTAAAAATAACATGTTTAAGGACAACCATCCAATAAATTAAATTAATCCAATTTAATCATTCACACTTCACTTCACTTAAGCTTCACAGTGTGCCTTGACCATAGCCACTGAAAATAGAATTTAATTTAATGATTTAATGCTTTAAAAATCATTAAATCTATCCTAAATGGGGCGCACTTTTTGACATGAAGGGGGCAGCCTTTAAATAAATTAAATTTAATCAATTTAATTCATTTAATTCTATTTCTTTTATTCCCCTTTGACTTCTTGACTTTCTTCCATGCTTGGGCACCTATTTTAGAAGGAGAAATAATTAATTTAATCCACTTAAAGGCTGCCTTCTTCTCTCTAAAGGGGGCGCACTTTTTGCACAATATAATTCTATTTTTAAGAATTTATAACAATGGGATTCTTTACCTTACAAGGCAGCCTCGGAAATCCCATGATCCACTTAAGTGATTTGATTTTGACAATGAGATAATTTACCGCAAGGTGCAATAAAACTCCATGATTTCACTTAAGTCACTTTTCTTTTATTTCACCATTGTTGTCAGTCTATCAAGTAGGACCATATCGTACTCGGAACGATTGTTTCCAAGAACCGCTCTTCACCAAACATGCTCACGATCACACAAGAACACCCTTTTTGTCACTTTCAAGACTTAAATATGCCTTTAATGGGGAAAAAATGCGTCCCTTTTCACTCTCCAATAGATAGCAAGCATCAGATAATCCAAGACATGAGACTTCTACATCAATCTTCTCATCCAAAGAAATCCTGTCCTGAAACAGTCAAACTTGGTCTTCACAAACTAAGATGGTTCACCTATCAAAACAAATCATCAAGAGACAATCCATACATCACTAGAAAGGTCTCTGAATCTACTTTCCATAACATCTTACATTTTTCCAACTCCAAGTAGAAGGCCTTCAACCAGGTCAATCTCTGCAACTACTCAAAAATGCCCTTTTAGGCCCAAAAACCAGTCCTCAAAGATAGGGCACACTTTTCCCTCTAGGACTTAACCATGTCACGAAACTATCATCCACATGTCGTACAACTCCCAAGCTTCCATAAATGGCGATTTAGTAAATACCTTTAATAGACAACTTCGGCACAAACTGAAAAATCTCTCGAAAACTTACCTTTTTGAGTGGGACCCACATACTGCCACAAGCTCTATTGTAGCTTTCTTGAAAGATGGATTTCTCTACAACTTCCAATCATCACGGTTGTAAAACAAAACAAAACTGGAATGGTACAAGCAATTTCCTCCAAGTCGCTTTGCACTAGTGTTTAACTAGGGTTTTAAAGCAACTTATCTTCTTAATGATTGTTCATAACAACCAAACATTCAAATGACCTCATACTTTTTGCAAAACACTTTTAGTTCAATGGAAAAACATCCCCCAAAACCTTTGCGTTCTTTGTAAATCGCACAATTCACAACGAGCATCAAAAGGATTATTTTTAGCACAAAAACACACTCTTGAAAACCCGGCTTTACCAAAGACTTTATATCTTGCAAAATCTTCTTCAGTTTGACCTGAAACTTGTCATGAAGCATTATGGAAACATCCTCTAACTATACATACTCACCATCTAGCTCAAATAGGCCTGAAACTCTCCAATTACAGCGACTTATCTGTGTTTTCCTAGCTTGTCTTCACTGTTTTGCTTCCCAAGGACCCCATACATGCATTATACCTCTGAAAACTGACCTGAAACACTTTCATGCACCTGCTATATTACGTCATGTCACCTTTCCCATGCTTGGATAGGACTAATTAGCTCCAAACCTCAAATCTCCATACCATTCTACATGTTCTTGGACTAGGAATAAGTCTAGAATGACTACTTCATGCCATGACAAACCATGAACTAACCAAGTTGACCTCATACAGACACATTAAAACCAAGAACTTACCTTTAGGACCATTTGTGACCTCATGAAAACCTTAAACCAACTATGGAGAACTCATACAGTGACTATGCAAGTTAAACCATGCTTCAGGACCTCGTAAAACTTCGTCACAAACATGACACTACCAATCAACCTTCATGTTTGACCTTTGAATAACACCTCATGGAGACTGATATGACACCATAACATCCTTTTCCATCAATAGATTTGACATAAATGAAAACACTAAAACACAATGGCCAACACGTGTGCATAGCGAAGAGAATAATATTGAGCATGCATATATGTAATCCATTTTCACCCTCTGCATTACGAATAGTTCCTTCACCATAGACGGATGCAAAACACTTACTCCACTAACAAATGTGGGTAAATGGAAAGGATGTAAACTGGATCGTAGAAAGTGAGAATAATTTGATCTCAATAAAAGCATTCTAGAGGTTAATCTACTAACACCTCTCCCATAGCTATACTTTGTCGATGGTTCAATCAGAGCATAGACATCCATATGATTCGATAGTGTCACATGTCTCATTCTATCAAGAAAATTAAGTTGAGGTGGTCTATGACATGACACTAATAGATGTATATGATGTGCTTCTTGGACAACCATACATTAGGGTAGACCACAATATCTACTAATCTAGGGCTAGGAGTGTTTATATTTCTCTTATTCGTTAGTGTTATCAAAAACCAAAGGTGACCCATACTAAGTCAATATCTATGATCGATGCAATGCAATGTCGGCATGTGATCACTCAAATCATGAACTTTATCCCGCTCTTGATAAGTTGAGTAAGGAGAGTCAAAACGTTTCAACAACCCCTCTTGCACTACAACAAGTTGAACAACATACAAAAATAAGATGAACTAGATGCTCTTAGAATATAGAGATATATTCATCTCACAAAAAGTCTACCTCTACCTTTGTCGGGTGAAACATTCAACTGACTTGTTCCCCATAAATCTGCTTTTAAATGGACTATTGTGTAAGTATCTAGTGTCTAATAATGATCACAACATATGTCAACTTTAACAACGGATTCAAAAGGGACACATTAAACCAAGTGCCTTACCTTGTAGAAGTGTAATCATACTCACCTAAAAGGAGAATGGAACATGGTGAATATGTGTTCACTATTGCTCCTAAACAACATCATTAAGAACTGATATTTACTTCTATGAATTGATGACCTTTTGGACCAACACATAAGAGCTAAACTTTTCACCAAGATTGATCTTAAATCAAGGTATCATCAAGTGCCCATTGATCTAATGTACGTATGGAGGAGCACATTGAAATCCAAGGAGGGTGTGTTTGAGTGGTTGCTCATTGCATTCGGTCTAAAAATTATCCTAATAACATTCATGAGGATGACGTATAATGTCCTAATACTCTTCATAGATTCTTTTGTTACTATCTACCTAGATTCCATACTTGTCCTCATTAAGAAACGTGATGAGTATGTGCACCATGTTTAACAAATTCTTAACACATTGCAGGTCAACATAAGTTATGGGAGGAGCATGTGCACCATGTTCAACAGATTCTTCACACATTGCATCAACATAAATTATATGCTTACACGAAGAAGTATTCCTTCAACATGGAAAATATCTAATACCTAGCTACATAATCAACAAGAATAGTGTAAACATAGATCTGTAGAAGATATAAGTCATCGGGGACAAACTATCTCGCAAAGAATCTCATAGAACTCTAGAGTACACGAGGAATAGAGAAATTTCTACCACAAGCTCATGTCTTGGATATTTCACATTTTTGGCCTATAAACGACATAACAAAAGGAGCGGAGTAAAAATTTGTATGGAAAAAGGCATGGCTTTGGGAATTTATATAGCTTAAGTAGAGGCTAAAACAAAAGGAACATTGAAATAAAAATACATTTAAAAAAGGCACAATGGGCATTTGTAAACACATAATCACGCACTTTGGGTATTTATTTAGTCCTGATCACATACTACTATTCATATGATTCCTAAGTAAGAAAAGTAATAATTAACCCATGTCTTTGGTCATCTTTGCTTGCTTTCAGTCGCCACTTTTGGCCTTACACACCTTCTTTCCTAGTTTGACCTTCAACCCTTCAATTTCTCCGAGTGTCGACACCAACACTCGGCGAGGATGTAGTCCTGGCCTCTTTGTACTTTTCTCACACCTTTTGGGTCCTTTCTTGTCATTTGGTCATCTTACCTTTTTGGTAGTCAGCCTTTTCATGGTTAATTACGAAAGTCAAGCAAGAGAATCATATAAATATAAAGCTATGTGGCAATAATAGAGGACCAAGCACTAAGCATTAGCTATCACCACCTAAGGTTGCATCTAAAGGCTATAGAAGAGCATTCAAGCATCCATTCTAGCATCCACTCAAGGGCAAGGGACTGAATTATTCTTCATACACTTTATAGGAAGGGAAGTATATTATATTTCATGCACACATCTACTACATCTTCTACATTTAGTTATTGCTCACTATCAAGTACGACACGCACAAGATCCACCTAGGGCACGATTACGCACACACGCATAGAACTACATTGCATCCGAAATGTATTGCAGTTCTAAGTCATAAGATCACTCGTCTGACAACTAAGGACAGTTTAGCCCCTCATTTGCATTCTTTTCTTTTTGGGATTTGATGCACTTTAGAGGGTTTTACAGGTGAAATCTTTATTGCAGGTTATCAAGCAACATTGGCAAACTTGGAGTGACATACTAGCGATATAAAGAGAAACGGACAACGAACATCTCAGTCCCTTTCAAGGAGGTTTTCGAGGTTTTGGGCATACAAACGCCCGAACTAGTCTATAGTACCTACAGCGCCTAACCTATTCAGGCGCCCGGTCCCAGAAGATCATGCGGTTACACAATTTTCAGGGCTTTGTGCAACGCTTCTCCCTCTTGGTTTATGGTGTCCCCAGATTTCATCCTAAAATCTGAGACTACCATATCAAAAAAAAATCGTACTTTTAAAATAATGGGTCGTTTTGTGTTTTTATTGCAAGAAAGTTCTTCTATTGTGTCAACATATTCCCAAAGAGCCATATTAGCCATTTTCGCCAAATACCCAGATGCCCAAGATTGTTATATTCATGCCGTCGTCGGGGTTTCTTGCGTAAGGAAATTTGTATTTAATTATTTTGAGCCCATTTTGAGGCAATTTGGACTCATTTAACTCTGTTGTGATCATACATATCATTATTTTATGTACAATAGGGTTTTAACCAGAATGCATTGGACTTTATTTGTGACTTCGCAACATTTTGTGTTTTTGTGTTTTTCCCGTTTCGTTTTTTGTGAAATTTCTCTTGATCAATTCCTTTTCGGTTTAGCTCGATTCTTGGTCCGGAGTAGCTAGAGATCACATACGCACGTTGTGTCGAAGGAAGTCACCATCGAAGGTCTGGTTCACTAGGAAAAGACGAAGTCGTGCACCAAAAAGCCTCTTCTGGGCTGGCCGCATTTTTAGAAAAAGAAGAATTGAAGTGGATCATGGGAAAATTAGAAGCAACGGGCAGGTGGGAATTTTGTACCTGCCTAGCAGGGTACTTTTTCCCATGGAAGCAACGCCACTTAAGTGACAATGGGAAAATTAGAGGCAGTAGGCAGGCGGGAATTTCTTACCTACCTTGCAGGGTAAAAATTCTCATTGTGGAATAAAAGAAAAATCACTTAAGTGAATCATGGGATTTTATTGCCTGCCTTGCAGGGTAAATAATCCCATTATGAAATTCAAATGACTTTAGTGAATTATGGTTTTTTGGGGCTGCCTTAGAGGTAAATAATCCCATTGTCATGTGATTTTTAAAAATAGAATTTTTATGCCAAAAAGTGCAACCCCTTTGGGGAAGGAAAGGCACCTTAAATTAATTAATTTAATTAATTATTCACCCAATTTGGCACCGAGGCTTGTGGAAAAGTCAACAAAGGGTAAAGACAAAAGGTGCTTGAAAATAGATCGTTTCTAAAATTAAATAAATAATATTTATTTAATGCAGCCCCTTTATGTCAAAAAGTGCACCCTTTTGGGAGAAAGATAATACTTTTAAAGTATTAAATGATTAAATTAATTCCTATTTTCAATGGCTAAAGTCAAAGCATACTTTGAGACTTGAGTTAAGTGGAAGCAGAAGTCTAAAATAAAATAAATTTAATTTATTTAACGGCAGCCATAAGCATGCACAAAATAGGCGACCCATTTGATGAGTGAAGCTTATTAATAATTAATTAATTAAGTGCCAGTAATAGCAAAGGCATTAATTAATTATAAAATCATTAGGATTATATAAGCAGGGGCTGCCATAAGGATGAATTAATTAATTCACAAGCAAAGAAGTGCAGCCCAGAGGAAAAGTATGCCCCATTTCAAGAGGATTTTTACTCAAAAGAAGGTGAAATTAATGTTAAAAGCTTCCAATTTTGGCGCATGGGTTGAAGTAAGTTGATTTGTGTCCGGATAATTGTTTTGCATAAGTGATACAGGTGCTCGGTGAAGTTGGTAAAATTCATGTTTGCTTTGCATGCAAATAAAATATCAATTTTATGGGCAAAGAGGCTTGAATTATGCAGATTTTTATGATTAAAACCCACTATTCATGTTCCGGTTGCCATCTTTATGCGAATCAATTGCAAGAATTCGTTGCAGGTGTTTTACAAAAGAAAAGGAGCTTAAATCAATGTCCAATACATTGAATATATCCCCCGAATCTAAAGAATTATCAGATCTACACCAATTTGAAGAATTCCGGCCGAATAAGAAAGGTCGGCACTATTTTGGTGAATACTGTAAACTAGTTCTTTGACGAAGGGATACTGCCTTGATGAAGCATTGATGAATCAAATCACGGGCAACTTCGGCAAAGGAGATTCTCTCAAGAGGAAGCACGGAGGAGAAAGTAGCAGAAGGCCCTAGAAGATGAAAGTGCAGAGAAGATCTCAATTAAAGGAGAAGATCACTTCTACGACTATGACTTTAGCTCCGGCTTCTCCAAAGCATCCAAGATTTACTTCCATTGTTGCACCTCAATAGGACACTTCCATGCCTCCACTGAATCCAGCACCATTCATCTTTTCTCCTTAGCCACTCCGTTTAGCACCTATTCAAAAGAGACGTTGAAGTTGCGGATGGCGAGTTTGAAAGAGCTTTGTCCTTGGATGATTCAGAAGATGGCAGCCATAACACTATAGCAGTTTCTGATGAAGAGGAAACAGAGCGGGAGATAGTAGTACACTCAGCATCTTCTCATTCTCCAGTAACTTCTAATGGAATGGTTGGCTTCTGATTGGTTAGAAGCTAGAGTGGAAATGAACTTGGAGGAACACGACTTGCGGCTCTGCTCAGAGTCTAGGCACAAAATACGGAAGATCTAAAGTTGCTAAGGTAACTTCAAGGTTGATCATTGAGGAGTCGGGACAAAATTTTGTTGAGATGTCAATTACGGTGGAAGGAAAGGAGGATGAGCTCATGGCAGAAGATGTAATAGTAACCAAAGTACCCATCGGTCAAGCCACCACAGAAGGATTAAAGCAAGACACACAGACATTGATAGATGCTCTATTCCTTAGGCTTGACAGAGAAAAGGCGGAGAAAGAGACGAACTTGAGAAGAAGGCTTTGTCCTTGGATGATTCAGAAGATGGCAACCATAACACTATAGCAGTTTCCGATGGAGAGGAAACAGAGCGGGAGATAGTAGTACATTTAGCAACTTCTCATTCTCCGAGAAGTAACTTCTCAGAATGGTTGGCTTCGTAGTTGGTTGTAGAAGCTAGAGTGAAAATGAACTTGGAGGAACACGACTTGAAGCTGCTCCATAGTCTAGGCGGAAAAGACAGAAGATCTAAAGTTCCTAAGGTAACTTATAGGTTGTTCATTGAGGAGTCGGGACAAAAGTTTGCTTTGAGATGTCGGTTCCAACGAAAGAAAAGGAGGATGAGCTCACGCTAGAAGATGTAACAGTAACCAGAGTACCCATCGGTCAAGCCACCATAAAAGGATTGAAGTAGGACACGCAGACATTGATAGATGCTCTATTCCTTAGGCTTGACAGAGAAAAGGCGGAGAAAGACGAACTTCAGAAGCAGGTATCTCAGTTGTGCGAGATCATAGCCAAGGTTGTTAAATCTTCCACTCAGCCCATTTCAACTCAGGTGAGTGATCATCTTATGCAGGAGATGGAAGATGCAAGTAATCAGGTGAAAGCTATTGACGAATGGAAGAATCTCATTATTCGTCAAGCTTCTGTACAACTCGGAGAGGTGCCAGCCCGCTTGAAGGTTATGAATGATGCACGATAAATCAAGTAATGGTGGTGACGAGCATAGTAGATATGAACACGATTCGAGAGTAAACTCGAGTACTTTTACCGAAATCAACAAGCTGCCAGGAGAAGTATTGGTTGCCGAGCAGATTGTACCGGATGGATCAATTTAGAAGGGGAAGCAGCTTGAGTTTGCAGTATCTTTTCGTTTGGAGATCTGCAGAGTTTTGCTGAAGAGGATGTATTGGCTAGATTTTACGTATAGCACAAAACCTAGGCGAGTCATGAGATAAATCTTCCTCATTTAATCGGTTAGGCTCCGTGTCGATTTGTCAATAAAAATGTGTTATTATCTATCGTGGATTTTACTTTAACCACTTAGTTCATGAAGCATAACTAAGAAGTTTAAAGATGTATTGTTCAAGAAAGGAAGTATTTTATAGAAAAAAGAAGTAAAGGAAATACAAAGAAGAAATGGGGAAGATGTGCATCTCAATTAGTAGATAGCAAAGCTAATTGCATGCACATAGAAGAAACTTAATAGATATGAACACACAGAATTATAAAACAAAGGCAGCTCTAGATCCAGATCTAAAATAACACAAAGTCTATTAAGACATCTAAAATTAAAAGCAAGAAACACAGTACACCGTGACACAAAGTTCTCCGAAAACCTGCTCCTTTGTATTCCTTTGCTCCAAGTTGCTCTCAGGGGTTCAGCACAAAGTCTAGAACACAAGATTGCTGCTTACAAATTCTGATTATTAACCCGAAGGTTCTTCCTCTACTTATAGAATGTAGAGGGGCAATTACAAGTTGGAAGCTTTAGTTGAACTGACACATGTGGAAGTTGGAAAAGAAACAATTGGCAATCTCCCTCCTGGAATTCCTCTTTGCATGACATGTATGATTTGCAACTGAAAATAGAACCTTCTATTTTGCACGTGCCACCTATCTCCAAGTAGTTGACTTCTTCAAGTAATGGCTTTTAAACCAATCACTTAAGTTGTATAATTTAATTGATCGTTCAATTTCTTTGTCGGAGGAAAGAAGAAGGAAGAGGAAACCTACAGTCTTGTCTTTTTCATGTCCTGTCTGCGGTGATTCTTTTCCTTTGATTCTCACCACACTAGATCCGGGAGCGAGGTGGAATTGGAAGCAACACGGAATTGGAAGCGGCTAGAAGTAGCTAGATTTGGAAACAACAAGCTGGAATTGGAAACAACTGGATTTTTCCTTCGCCTTGTCTTCTCTTTTATCCTTGAAGCTTTTGCAGTTCTTCTCCAGTACATGCATCAATGCATTGTTTGTCGTAAATAACTCATCATCCTTATTTTTAATTGCATATGAGCAATTAAAAATTCTGGAAAGCACTCCAGATGAATGAAAATTCAATGAAGGCTTCAACTGGAAGATGGGAGCATTTGCACAAGATCTTGGAAGGAATTTTCCATGCACTGACTTCTTCACGGGCTGCATTTGAAACAAGAGGATGAAGCCTTTGTGCCAGAAACTTTTGCAACTATGAGAGCTGGATCTAGATCTGGATCTGCATATGGATTTACATATGCATCTGGATATGGATCTGCACTTGCATAACAAACTCTGCGCAATCAAGTGCCGTGGATGGAAAAACTACAACTCGAATAATTCCACTGCTTTTAATCTGCACACATGAGTGAAGTTTTTCCTACAGGCATGAGTGAAGTCTTTCCTACTCTAGATCTGTCTATCAATTCAAGCAAGAGGTTCCGAGCCTAGATCCGTGTCTCCAATATCTACAAATTTAGAAGTGATGCATGACTTCGTTGTGCTTTCTTTTTCATCTTTCTTCGCCATAGCTTTGTCTATCTTTGTCTAAACAATTCTTTTTCTTCTTATTTGACTGGAATTCTTCAAAATTGGTGCAGATCTGGATAATCCTTCAGATTCGGAGGAAATATTCAATGTATTGGACATTGATATAAGTTCCTTTTCTTTTGAAAAACACCTGTAATAAATTCCTTAGCACCTGTAACACTTATGCAAACAATTATGCAAACAAAGATCAACCTCCTTCAAAGCATGCGCCAAATTTGGAAGCTTTTAGCCTTGTTGCCACCTTGCCTGAGCAAAATCCTTCTTTAAATGCCTTGTTTCCACCTTGCCTGAGCAAAATCCTTCTTCAAATGGGGTGCACTTTTCCTCTTGGCTACAATTCTTTACCTGTGAATTAAATAATTCACTCATATGGCTGCCCATGCTTATATAACCCTCACAATTCTATAATTAATAATTGCCCTAACAATTAAAGGCAATTAATTAATTAAAAATCAAGCTCTTCTCTTTTAAATATAGCATGTTTAAGGACAACCATCCAATCAATTAAATTAATTCAATTTAATCATCCACACTTCACTTCACTTAAGCTTCACAGTGTGCTTTGACCATAGCCACTGAAAATAAGAATTAATATAATCATTTAATACTTTAAAAAGTATTAATTCCTTCTCAAAAGGGGCTGCATTAAATAAATTAAATTTATTTAATTTTAGAATTCTATTTCCAATTGATTTATTCCCCTTTGCTTTTGTTGACTTTTCCACAAGCCTGGGTGCCAAAATTGGGTGAATAAATATTAACAAATATTTATTTAATGCATTATTATTCACCCAAGGTGGGTCGCACTTTTTGCATAATAAAATTCTATTATTAAAAACAAATGGCAATGAGATTTTTACCCGCAAAGCAGCCTCGAAAACCCCATGATCCACTTAAGTGATTTGACTTTGACAATGAGATTATTTACCCTGCAAGGTAGGCACTAAAATCCCATGATTTCACTTAAGTCACTTTCTTTTTATTTTATCATGGGAATTTTTACCCTGCAAGGCAGGCAATAAATTCCCGCCTGCCTGCAACCTCTAATTTTCCCACTGCAACTTAAATGAATTTTATATCACGAGAAAAAGTACCCTACAAAAGCAGTGCAATAAAATCCCACCTGCCTCGCTGCTTGTACTTTTCCCACTGCGACTTAAATCCTTTGTTTTCCAAAATGCGTCCAACCCCATAGGGGATTTTACGTGCACGACTTCGTTTTTTCCCAGTGATCCAGACCTCCGATGGTGACTTCCTCCGGGCATAATGTGCGTATATGTTCTCCAGCTGCTCCAGGCCAAGAATCGGGCTTACCCGACAAAGGAATTGTTCTAGAGAAATTTCACAGAAAACGAAACGGAAAACACAAAAACACGAAAAATTGCCAAAAGTCACAAATAAAGCCCAAAACTTATTTTTAGTTAAAACCTTTCTGGTATATAGGAATAATGATATATTCGATCATAACAGAGTTAAACGGAGCACAAATAGCCTCATACGAGGCTCAAAATAATTAAATACAAATTTTCCACACACAAAACCCTTGCGATGAGAATATAACAATTTTGGGCATCCGGGTATTTGGTGAAAAGACTAATATGGCTTTTTTTGGAATATCTTGACGCAATACAAGAACTTTCAGTGCAATAAAAACATAAAATGACCCATTATTTTAAAAGTACAAAAAAAAATCGGATAGGGTAGTCGCAGATTTCAAGATGAAATCTAGGTGACACCAGGATGCATGCACTTGAGAGTAAGACATCGTCTTGACAGAAGACAATATCATTGCTTTCACTAAGGAGGAAGTGGTCGGAAATGTTACTTCATATGTACGGATCATTTTACGGCAGAGTGCCTAATTCACTGAAGGGTCTTTTCTAATGGTATAAGGGAGAATTGATAGAGCTACTAAGCCTTTCATGATGAATTCCATTAGCGGAGTGGTGATGCAGTGATGAATATTGCGAGGTTCAGAGTTGAGCTTGGAGGATGTGGAAGCGTGTATCAAGATTTTGAATGAAGGGTTGCTGCAGATTCAGACAGAAAAAAAAGAAGCGATGGCTAAAACAGATGGGAAAATGATGAATTACATGTTTGACAAGTATATCAGATATCGTAACAAAGAGAAGACATAAATGTTACTGGTGGCTTGACTTCCTCTTCTATTTTTTCTTCTTCTATTTTTCATGTTCCCGGATGGAATTGTAAAACTTTAAAGTTATTGGTTTTCAAACCATTACTAAAAATTATATGGAACAATTCTATTAGTTAAGTGATACATGTGTCACTTAACGAGAAGTTAGTGGAGGATGATTACCAAATGTCATATTTAATTGTTGTTTATGTTTGATTCGGTTGAGTTTCCCATTTGTACTTTCCTTCTACATTCTATAAGCAGAAGAAGAACCTGCGGGTTAAAAATTAGAATTTCTAAGCAACATTCTTGTGTTCAGGACTTTGTCTTTGAAATCCTTGAGAGCCACCCAAGCAAAGGAACATATAGGAGCAAATTTAGGAGAACTTTGTGTCATGGTGTATTTTGTTTCTAGTTTTCTATCTTATATCTTTGAATAAAGCGTGTTATTTTAGATCTAGATCTAGAGCTGACTTTACTTATAATTACGTGTTGATATCTATTGGTTTCTTCTATATGCATGCAATCAACTCTGTTATCTATTGATTGGGATGCACATCTTCCCCATTTCTTGCCTTCGTGTTTATATAATTCCCTTCTTCTATAAATATTTCCTTTCTTAAACAGATTGCTTACTTTGCATGCACAGAATGCATATGACTATGGTTCATGAGCTGAACAGTTAAAGTAAAACCCCATATAGATACTAGCATATTTTAATTGACAAATCTGACATGGGAGCCTCACCGGTAAATGAGGGAGATTTATCTCATGACTGCTTAGATTTTATGCTATGCAAAAAAATCTAATGCGATTTTTAGCGACTCACTGGGAACAACTATCTTTGCAGATCAAAGCTTATCTCTTGAAGATTGGAGTGTTTTCCATACAAATCTCAACCTAGTTAAACGTCCATTCACCCAATCCGTGAAGGCGCAAGGAAGGACTCGATCACTTCTCGAGGCTGCGAAGCAATTCAATTTCAATCATCCTCCTCAAGTTAGAAGCCGCATATCTAGTCTCTCACCAGGAAGGAGAGTGCACACCCATCCAGATCCAGATCATCTTCAACATAATCTGGCGGCTGGAATTATTCACCAAGTCTACACAAGGAGAAGACGTGCTCCGTTCATCATGGTGAATCAGAACCAGATTGTACCTATCCCATGGGGAGCAACTTTTGGGCCACTGAACTTGGCTCCACCTATGCACGATCTGCCAAAAGGATCCAGAAAGAATTTTCCAAAATTCTTTGGAGATGGAAAGCAAAACCCGGATGATCATTTGGCGGCCTTCTTCATATCTTGTGGTGTGCTTGCAGTGGAGCATGAAGATGTCTCGGTCAGACTCTTCATTGAGACTCTACATGACTTGGCTGGCGAATGGTTCTATCGGCTAGCTCCTGGCACCATAACCAACTGGGCGACTATGCGTGAGAAATTTCTGAAAAGATTCAAGCCTGCAAAGGATGCTAGCACGTTGATCACTCAACTGACGCAATTGAAGAAAGAACCAAGTGAGAACATGCGGGACTTTATTGCAAGGTTCCAAAGGATTTTATATAAAATCCCCACTTCTGCTGCATTGAGTGATGAAAATCAAAAGACGTTTTTATAAATGCTTTGTTGCCCGAAGTTGGATATCAGCTAAGAAGGGCAAGACCTGTGAATCTACTTGAAGCACAAAATGCTACCGTGGAAGTTGAAGATGACTTGATCATGGTTGGAAAACTCAAACAACCATCTCACAAAGGTGATGGAGCTTCTTCAAGTACTTCAGATCCTTTGCTTTGCAAAGGTTGGCTAATGACATGCTGCAAATCAAGAAGCAAATCTCTCAAGCAGGAAATGTGACCCCTTCAAGATTAGCTCCTACTCGGACCTTTAATGGTCAAAATCAAAATAAAAATCGAAACAGACTTGTTGCTGCACCACAACGGTTGGCAATTGAAGCTGCTCCAAGGAATAACTTGGAAACTAATGAAGAAGATCTCGGCATTGACAAATCATTTGATGATGAAGACTTTGTAGATCCCGCTGGCGACTCCAATATTAGTTACCTGGACTATGAATCTGACGATGGCTATTATGAATCTTTTGAAGATTCTGATGGTCACATATTTGCGGTGTTCACAAGGTCTCGACCCGCCAAGATGCCGAAGCATCCACAAGTGGCCAAATAAGAGAAAGCAGAAGATCCTAGGCCGGATGTTACTATCTTAAAAAGAGGCATCCCTCTTCCTTCTTCATTAGCGCCAAAAGATAAATATTCAAATTCTTTTAATTCGCAGCAAAGGGCCAACACACATCCGGCTGAAGCAAGTCAAGCTTTTGACATCATCGATCATATCAAGAAGACCAAGGTCCAAATGTCAGAAGCTGAGTATTTGAGGGCATTTCCTAACTTGACTAAATAGATTGGTCAAGTATGTGCAAAGTAATGGTCCCAACCCTTCAACAAATAATACTTCACGGGGTATCTTGTCAAGTCCAAAGATTACTCCTTCAAATAATGCGGCTGCAAGTTCTTCTCCTTCTACTTCTTCTCCTGCTACATCGAGAAAGGATTGAGCCATTTTATGTATCTTTGCTTATCAACGGATATAAATTGAGCAATTGCATTTTGGACTCTGGAGCTTCTAACAACGTCATGCCTGCCAAAGTTGTTGATGCCTTGGGTCTCACATTGACAAAACCATCGGAAGATGTTATTCAATGGAAAGACAAGTTCCTCTTATGGGGAAATCAAAGATGCATAAAAAGACTTACCTCTTTTCCAGATAAAATATTGAAAATGACTATCCTTGTAGCAAACATCCCGAGTCTCTTATGGCATTTGTTGAGTAAAAATTTTCGTAAAGAGTCAAGGCGGAGAAGTCAAGATGGATTGGTCTTGTCCACACATACCAATCAAAGGAGTTAATTAGAAATTAGAATGGTGTCACTCAGATTTCACCACGAAATCTGACTACCCTATCAAAAAAAAATTTCGTACTTTTAAAAAATAACGGGTCGTTTGTTGTTTTTATTGCTCGAAAGTTTTTGTATTGCGTCAAGATAATCCCAAAGAACCATATTAACCCTTTTCGCCAAATACCCAAATGCCCAAAATTGTTTTATTCTCGTCTGTCGGAATTTGTCTTGCGAAATTTGTATTTAATTATTTTGAGCCCCTGTATGAGGCTATTTGCGCTCTGTTTTAACTCTATTATGAGCGAATATGTTATTATTCCTATGTGCGTAAGGATTTTAACTTATTTTAAGTTTTGGGCTTTATTTGTAACTTTTGGCAATTTTTCGTGTTTTTGTGGTGCCCGTTTGTTTTCGTGAAATTTTTGGAGCAATTCCCTCACGGTAAGCCCGATTTTTGCCCTGGAGCACTGGAAAACATACACACACATTATGCCGGAGGAAGTCGTCATCGGAGGTCTAGATCACTGGAAAAAGCGAAGTCGTGCATGCAGAAAAGCCCTTCGGCAGGATGGGCGCATTTTGGAAAACAAAGGATTTAAGTGCGATGGGAAAATATAAGCCGCAGCAGGGTGGGAATTGTATACGTGCTGGCCTGCAGGTACTTTTTCCCGTGTTATAAAAGTCACTTAAGTTGCGGTGAGAAAATGGAGGCTGCAGGCAGTGTGGGAATTTTTATTGCCGCCTGCAGGTAAAATTCCCATGATATAATAAAAGGAAAGTGACTTAAGTGAAATCATGGGATTTTAGTGCTCGCTTGCAGGTAAATAATCCTATTGTCAAAGTCAAATCACTTAAGTGGATCACGGGATTTTGGTGCACCTGGCAGAGGTAAAGAATCCCATTATGAAAAAATTCTTAAAAATAGAATTACATGTGCAAAAAGTGCGCCCCCTTTGGTGAGAGAATAAAAGCGATTAAATTTGATTATTTTAATTAATCTTTCCTCTCGTAAAGTGCGCCAAGCTTGGAGGAGGTCAAAAAGTCAAAGAGGGAATAAAAGAAAGGAATTAAATGCATTAAATTTAATTTATTTAATGGCTGCCCTCTTCCTCTCAAAAAGTGCGCCCCATTTGGGTATTATTTAATGTTTCTAAGGCATTAAAACATTAAATTAATTTCTATTTTGGTGGCTATGGTCAAAGCACACTTTGTGGAGCTTGAGTGAAGTGTTTGTGTGAAGGATTAAATTGGATTAATTTAATTTATTGGATGGTTGTCCTTAAACATGCTATTTTTAAAAGAGAGAAGCATGATTTTTAATTAATTAATCGTCTTTAATTGTTAGGGCAATTATTAATTATAGAATTATGAAGGTTATATAAGCATGGGCAGCGATATGGGTGAATAATTTAATTCACAGGTAAAGAATTGCAGCCAGGAAGAAAAGTGCGCCCCCATTAGAGGAAGGATTTTGTTCAGACAAAGTGCTAACAAGGCTAAAAGCTTCCAGATTTGGTGCATACTTTGGAGGAGGTTGATCTTTGTCTGCATAGTTGTTTTCACAGTGTTACAGGAGCTCAGGTGTTGATTGAAAGGATTCATGCTCTCTTTATGTGCAAATTAAACACCAATTTTTGGGGCAAAGAGGCTTGAAAAGTGCAGATTTTTATAATTTAAATTCACTATTCATGCTCCGGTGGCCATTTTTGTCTGAATAAATTGCAGGAACTCAAAGCATGGTGCTTTACAAAAGAAAAGGAGTTTTTATCAATGTCCAATACATTGCAAATATCCTCTGAATTTGAAGAATTGTTTAGATCTGCACCAGTATTGAAGAAATTCGGCCAAGTTAGAAGAAAAAGAATTATTCAGACGAACATAGACAAAGCCATGGCGAAAGGAGATGAAAAAGAGAGCACGATGGATTCATGCATTGCTTCCAAACTTGCAGACATCGGAGACACAGATCTAAGCCCAGAAAATCTTTCGATTTGATTGATAGATCCAGAGCGGGAAAGACTTCACTCATGCGTGCGGTCAAAAGTAGCGGAATTATCCAAGCTGCAGCTTTCCCATGTACAGCCCAATTGCCAGAGTTCGTGATGGAGTGTGCTAGATCTTATCATCCTTCATCCAGATCAGTGCATGATGTTGCGGGAAAGACAATAATTCGTTTCGATACGGAGTTCATCAATTATTGTCTGAAGATTCCAGTGCGAAAGGTGGTGACTTCTATTAGCATTCAGGATGCTGACAGTAGATGGGAAAAACATAGAGCTGATTGCGTGAGCATAATGAACAGCCGGTTCATGAAGAAGCCTAGATCTCCTTCAAAGTTCAGAGAACTCTTCCACGGTCCAATTTGGTGTGCAGAGGAGATGATGTCGTCAAATTGCTATGCAAGTTGAATGGCGGCGAATGCCTACACTTTCCGTACATGGATGTATGCTTTCATTAGGTCCATTGAAATCAACAAGGTTGTTTCTATAATCCATTGGTCGGAAATTATTAGAAGAACATCGGTGAGCACTTCGAACGTGAAGCGTGACTTTCACTTCAAGATGACTTCATACTTGGTGTATGCTGCAGCTTCACAGGGTGTCTTTTCCAAGCTGGATAGATGTGGTGTTCTTTCCAAGGACCCCATTTTCGAGTGCTACCCACAGCTTACTGTACCTGCGTGCGAGGACTTCAAAGTGATCAACGATGACTTCTTCTACGATTTCATCTGCAGGCTAGACAAAGACTTGAAGACTCACAGGGTAAGCAAGGAAGCATGGGAAGCAAAGGTCCAAGATTGTGATTTATTCATCCAGTTTGCAGATTTCACATACCTCAGGGTTACGGGCTTTTCTGGAGAACCAATAAAGATGCCCAGGTATCCGAGTGATAGATTGATCGCCATGGAGCTGAGCAGGCAACTTGTGGAGTTACACGACCTTCAGTCGAAACGGCACAAGTCTATGGGCTTCTTCCCAATCACGTGGATATTACATTTGCATCAACATTCACAGAGCTCGAGGGATGGAAGCGCAAATGTTATCCGAGTATGAGCAAGAGTTCTTCCCTGCACGGCTTAACTTCGATCCATTTGGAGTAGCCAGGAAGACAATCTCCCAGGAGTACGCACATGTGCCTTCGTTAGAAGATTTCTGGATGAAGTGCAGAAGAGAGTATGAGGTTAGAAAGAAAGATTTCAGCAAAGCTATCAAGAAAGCAAGTGTTTGATTTTGATTAGCGCGGATACTGCGGATCCTAAAGATGATGGGAACGTGGTACTTGACACTTACTATCAAATGGGAGGAGATAAAGCTATACTGCAGGATAACAATAGAGGTGCCATTCAATCAAGAGAGATCTCGGAGCTGTGTTTGTGAATACTTGAATCGATCACGACAAAGGGATACTGCCTTGATGAAGTATTGATGAATCAAATCACTGACAACTTTGGCGCAGGAGATTCCCTTAAGTGAAAGCATGAAGGAGAAAGCAGCAGGAGGTCCGTGAAGTTGAAAGTACAGAAGATCTCAAGAGAAAGAGAAGACCACTTCTACGACCATAGTTTTGACTCCGACTTCACCAACTATCGACTTTGCCGCAGCAGCAGACGCTTCCATGCCTTCATCAATCCGCGACGTTCGTCTTCTCTCCTCACCACTTCGTTCATCACCCGCTCCAGAGGAGATGTTGAAGCCTGCAGATGACGGAGTTCAAAAGAGCTTTGTCCTTGAATGTTTCGTAAGATGGCAGCCATAACACACGGCACTTTTGACGGAGAGGATGCAGAGTGGGAGATGGTGGTGCACTTCACGATTTCTCACTCCCCGAGAAGTAACTTCTCGGAATGGTTAGCTTTGCAGTTGGTTCCGGAAGCAAGAGTAGAGATGAACTTAGAGGAGCATGACTTGCAGCTACTTCAGGATCTGAGCAGAAGAGACAGAAGGCCTAAAGTTGCTAAAGCAACTTCTAGGTTGATCATCAAGGATTCGGGAGAGAAGTTTGCTGAGATATCAATTCCGGCGGAAGGAAAGATAGAAGAGGAGCTCACGGCAGAAGATGTGACGGTGACCAAAATACCACTCGGTCAAGCTACCACTGAAGGATTGAAGCAGGACACGCAGACATTGATGGATGCTTTGTTCCTTAGGCTTGACAGTGAAAAGGCGGAGAAAGAAGAGCTGCAGAAGCAAATATCTCAATTATGTGAGATCATAGCCAAGGTTGCTAAACATTCCATTCAGTCCATTTCAGAGTAGGTGAGTGATCATCTTATGCAGGAAATGGAAGATGAAAGTAATCAAGTAAAGGCTATTGATGAATAGAAGGATTTGATTATTCGTCAAGCTTCTGTGCAACTTGGGGAAGTGCCAACCGCCTAAATGTTATGAACGATGCAACAAATTAACTAAAGCAACTGATGGAAAGCATAGAAGGCATGAATACAGTTGCAGAGAGTAACCTGAGTATTTTGGCCGAGATCAACAAGCTACCCAGAAATGTATTGGTTACAGAACAAATTGTACCGGATGGATCAGTCGAGAAGGGGAAGCAACTAGAGTTTGGCAGTATCTTCCGTTTGGAGATCTGCAGAGTTTTGCTGAAAAGGATACAGGCGCTGAGAGTAGAACATCGATTTACTGCAGACAAGATCATTTCTTTCACCGAGGAAAGAGTGGACGGAGGTGTTACTTCATACGTGCGGATTGTTTCTAACAAGGTGCCTAATTCCCTGGAAGGTTCTCTTCTGATGGTGCAAAAGAGAATTGATAAAGCTACCAAGCCTTTCACGATGAATTCTATCAATAGATTGGTGGCGCTGCAGGCAGACATTGTGAGGTTTGGGCTGAGTTTGGAAGAGGTGGAAGCATGCAGCAAAGTGTTGAATGAAGGGTTCTTTGATTCAGACAGAAGAAGAAGCAGTGGCTAAAACAGATGGAAGGATGCTGAATTATATGTTCGACAAGTATATCAGATATCAGAACAAGAAGAAGATGTAAACATTACAGCTGGCATGACTTCTTCTATTCTTTCTTCTTCTATTTTCTATGTTCCTGGATGAAATTGTAAAACTTCTAAGTTATTGGTTTTGTAACCATTACTTGAAGTCATGTGGAACCATTCTATTAGTTAAGTGATACATGTGTCACTTAAGAAGAAGTTAGTTGAGGATGATTGCCAAATGTCATCTTTACTTGTTGTTCATACTTTAGTTCAGTTTGAGTCTTCTATTTGTACTTTCCCTCCTACATTCTATAAGTAGGAGAAGAACCTCCGGGTTAATAATCAATCAGAATTTGTAAGCAGCAATCTTGTGTTTTAGACTTTGTGCTGAACCCCTGAGAGCAACTTGAAGCAGAGGAATACAAAGGAGCAGGTTTCCGGAGAACTTTGTGTCACAGTGTACTTTGTTTCTTGTTTTGAATCTTAGATCTCTTGCTAAACTTTGTGTTATTTTAGATCTGGATCTGGAGCGCCTTTGCTTTATAATTTTGTGTGTTCATATCTATTAAGTTTCTTCTATGTGCATGCAATTAGATCATTATCTACTAATTGGGATGCACATCTTCCCAATTTCTTCCCCGCATTTCCTTTACTTCTTTCATCTATAATTCTCCATTCTTAAACAAATGTACGCTTACACTTTGCTGTAAAACTTCTTAGTTATGGTTCATATGCATAAGACCATATAAATAGACAATTACTTAAGCAGTTTTACAAAACCGTGGGTATCAAAACCATGGGCAAAATCCATCCCATAAACCTATGGGTCAAAAAACTCGCCCATATGAGAAAAGCACGTTTCCCGATATGTCGGGTGTATTTTTCGAGGCCAAAAAATTTTACGCCAAAAAAAAATTTCAGTGGCATGCGCCTTAACCCAAATGAGGATACATGAAAAGTGTATAGTACTCTTAGTGTATAGTCTTCAACACTTTCACACATGAAAACAAGCTCCACAACCTAACAATCTCCCACTTGGAGACTAGTTTTCCTCTGAGCAAGTTTCTCAACCCTTCACTAGTTTCCGTGAAGACTAACCAAAGCTGAACACAACTTTAGTTTTTCCCTTGTGACCACCTTGGTCATCATGTCTGCAGGATTTTGACTGGTATGAATCTTCTCCAACTTCAACTTCTCTTCCTCCAAAGCTGTCCTGATGAAATGGTACCTTAACTGTATATGCTTTGTCCTAGAGTGGAAAGCAGAGTTCTTAGCTAGGTGTATAGCACTCTGACTATCACTATGCAACTTACATTCCTCTTGCTTATGCCCCAACTCCTCAAGGAATTGTTGAACCAAATCATCTTTTTGCTTGCCTCTGTGGCAAAGCAACATACTCAGCCTCTATGGTTGACAAAGCCACCAGCCACGTAGTCGTGAAATCCAACTCACTACCTGTCCCACCTACAAAGTGTAAATATAACTGTCGTGCTCTTCCTACATCTACATCTCCAGCCATATACGGATCTACATAACCACGTAAAGTGGTGTTTGATCCATCAGTAGCACAAAAGCTGTCCCATGGTCCCTCTCAAATACCGAAGGATCCACTTTACTACTTGCCAATGCTCTTTACGGATCACTCATAAATCTACTCACGGCTCCCACTACATGGGCAATATCGTGCCTAGTGCACACCATACATACATCAAATCGCCAAGCCGCGATGAGTAAGGTACCTTGGACATCTCGGTTTCTTTCCGCTTTGTCTTGGGACACTTGCTCCTTTGATAACTTGAAATGGCTCGCCAAAGGACTCCCAACCGGTTTAGCATCCCGCATATTAAACCTCTCCAAGACCTTCTTAATGTACTCTTCCGAGATAAAGTCGCCTTCCGTTCCTTCCTATCCCGAGATATCCTCATACTAAGGATTTGTTTGGCTGCACCCAAATCCTTCATAAAGAAATGATTCACTTAGCCGCTTCTTGAGTACTTTTATTTCTGCATGTTTTTACTCGCAACCAAAGCATGTCATCAACATACAAACACAGGATAATATAACTTCCATCCTCAAATTTCTTTGTATACACACAATGGTCAGAATGACATCTGATATAACCTTGCTCCATCATGAAGCTATCAAATTTCTTATACCATTGACGTGGAGCTTGTTTGTGCCATACAAGCTCTTCTTCGGTTTTGCACACCATCTCCTCTTTACCTTTGACTTCATAACCTTCTGGCTGCTGCATATATAGCTCCTCCAAATCGCCATGGAGAAATGTAGTCTTTGCATCTAACTATTCTAAGTGCAAGTCTTCTGCTGCCACTATTCCAAGAACAATTCTGATAGAAGTCATTTTTACTACAGGAGAAAAAATCTCATCAAAATCTATACATTTTTTCTCATGCAAACCCTTGACCACCAACCGGGCCTTGTATCTTTTCTTGCCTCCTTCCTCTTTGACTCTAAACACCCACTTATTCTCGTAATGCTCTTTTTCATTCGGGTAGCTTTACCAAATCCATGTCCGGTTCTCCATGAGAGCCTAATGCTCCTCATCCATGGCTTGCTCTGTTAGCATAATTTAGCATAGGCATATTTATTACATTTTATTGCATTGTCTTTTATTTAATAATGTGCAACATGTGCACTCTAGTATAGTGACTTGCATTCAATATTGTTATGTTGGATAACATTCAATATTGGTATTAGTAGTAATTACATGTGCATGTGAGATGGGTCTTATCATCTCGTAGTTGGTGTCTGCTAGGGTGTCATGTCTATCCATATGAGGCTATCTAATATCTATAAATATTACAAACTTCTTGCATTGTAATGTAATCTGATTTAATGATCAATAATATTTGTGAGGCTTCCGTCCCTCTTTGGTCATTGCAATCTTATTCTATTCTATCATTTGGTATCTAAGCTATACCATTATTATCATTTGGTATCGAGCGGAGTTCTATCCAAGCAAGGTCAAGAGTAGCACTATTGGTGAGGATCCATTGGAGAAGAAGATCTGCATCAAAGGAAAGCCATCAAGCATACCGCAACCTCCATTCCTCCCAAGCATCCATCAACTAAAATTTGACCTATCCACTTATTTGGAAGGTAAATTTTTTTATTAGTCATGGCATAGCCAATTGATCTAACATATTGGCGGAATATTTCAGATTTGGAGATCTTTAAAAAAAAAAGGAGAAAGATCTTGGAAAAATTGCAGATCTAAAAAAAAGGATTTGTGAAAAAAAAAAAAAAATCTTAAAAAAAAAAAAAAAATCTTAAAAAAAATTGCAGATCAAAAGAAAAAAAATCAGATCTAAAAAAATAAAATTAGATCCGATAGTGGAGGTGTGAAGAATCGGGAACAAAGGTTGTTGCTCCGTCAACAAAATTCCAAAGAGATAGCTCTAGAAAAAAGGACGTAACTTTTTCATACAATGTTGGATTTATGTGCCGTTTTTTTTGTTGGAAAGATAAGGAGGTGCACAACTTTGCAGCTTTACATCATCTTGATTCGGCCTCTACATGTGACGAAAAGTCTGCAAGTTGGATCATTTTTTTCTAAAAAATCAGATCTAGCTAGTAAATTGGTAAGATATCAAAACCAAGATTCCGATTCTTCTGAAATTTTGTGGGTTTCAAGAAAAATATTGTATGATGTTTTTGTCAAAATTTTAGAAAAACCAGATCACGGTTTGTGAGAAAAGGTGAAAACAATATTCAGATTGTTTGTTTGGATCTTGGGAACAAACAGTCGGTTCAATTCCCACTCTCTCCATATTTTTTCTTAAATTATTTTTTTGAAAATTTGGAGAAATTAATAAATTTTGGGAGATTTACAAATTTAGAAGCTCACCAAACACATTTAGAGCCACCGCTAAATTTAGCGGAAAAACACCTATGGGGGAAAAAAATATTTTGGCCTAAATTGTGTATTTTGTGATTCTAGACCCTTTTTGTAAAAGGGGGACACAAAAACTTCATTTTGATGTACTTTGAGAGGATGTTGTACTAATCTTGGTGCATAAAGTGGAAAAAAAAATGCACATTTTTTATTTTAGTTTGGTTCTATCACACGAGATCTTTGATCTCATAAGCAATGTCGGTATATACGGTGCCTGGGAAACGCTTATAGGTGATGCGTCGTGACTACTACGCACTTAACGCCTAACACACTGCCTAAACGTCATGTCAGGCATCGACCCTATAAAATCGACGGGGAGTAATAAGGACACAATACACACACATTTGAGCCCTCCCATCCGCTTCCGTTTGTGCAAACCCCTCTCCATACTATCTAAGTACCACATACTAAATCCTTTCACGTGCGTTAACACCTCTTTCCGTCTTGACGGGTATATTGAAAGGATGATCTTCTTCCACGTACCAATGGGTATATTGGAAGGGAGTGTATATAGAAAGGTTTGGTATATCGGCTCGAGGTATATTGAGAGGGAGACCATAAACCCGGAGTGATAAGAGCCTTACCTTTTGTCGTAAATTCGAGTTTCGAAATTTAGATTACGAAATGGGTGCACAAGCACCAAAGTTCTTTCGCGATTCACAACCGCTTAGAGGAGACAACTATTTGCGTATGGAAACCAAGATCAAGGTGTTACTTGAGTTTGAAGACTGTGGGCCAGGTTGTAGATGGAAAAACAACAAGATCACTTGATGATGGAAGACATCAAGCTCAATTTGTGGGGCCAATCAAAAGGCCAAGTTGATCATCTTGTTTAGCGTAACACAGACGATGTGCAACCCCACATTAGAGATGCCACATCGGCAAGGATGCATGGGATAAGTTGAGCACAGTCTATGAGGCAAAGAACAAGAATGCCATCCTCAACCTACTATCACAACTGCATACTCTCAAGTTCAAGCACAATGAGAAGGTTGAAGTTTTTTGAGACGAGTTGCTACTTTGAGGGCATCTCTATTGGCATTGGGAAAAGAGATAAGTGATGAAGACCTCGTACCAATTGTGTTGCGAGCACTTCCTCCTTCCTACAAAATCTTTGTGACAACTATCAATATGAGTGAACACACAGTCACCTTTGAGAAGTTGGTCAATCTACTCCAACAAGAAGAGGTAATGAACAACAAAGATCATGAAGATGAGCAAGCACTATCTTCCAATCATAAAGGAAAGGGAAAATTTCAATCCAATCACAAGAAGTCCCAACAAAACCAAAGTCAACGAGACAACACCAAGAAGTGTCCCATTTGCAATAGAGGGGGACATGACATCAAAGATTGTTGGTACAATTCCTATAAAAAGGGTTCATCAAGCAAATCAAAACCCAATAACCAACAAGGTAACAATAATTCAAATAAAGGGAAGTCCAACAACAACAACAATCAAAGGCAGAAAAATGGTAATTGACAAAGAAAACCCAAACAACAAGGGTACATTGCCGAACATGAGGATGATTCAGATGAAGGACACCACATGTATTCTGCTCAATTTAATGAAGAAACCAAGTCCACACAAGATATCTGGTATGTTGACTCGGGTGCAACTCGACACATGATTGGACGTAAGGATTGGTTCTACACACTGCGTGACTCACCTAACAAGAACCATGTGTCATTAGGTGATGACTCATCATACAGTGTCAAGGGGATTGGAAACATTTCACTACCTCTTGGAAAGCATGACTACAAAATCACAAATGTATTGTATGTACCTAGGTTGACCAAGAATTTGCTATCAGTTAGTCAACTCCTTGATCACAACTTGAAGTTGGATTTTGACAGTAATAATGGAGAAAAAGTGTGCTCGATATGAGATAAGTCAAGAGGTTCCAAGATTGTAGTAAGAGCCTCCAATATGGGACGCATGTTCCAACTTGATTTTGTCCACAAGGATGATCAAGCTCTAGTGGCCAAAGACACAATCTGCAGAACTATGGCATCGCAGATATGGTCACATCAATTTTGGCTATCTCCAAACACTTCAAAAGGGAAACATGATGAAATGATTGCCTACACTAAGCACAACACCGACAAGTGTCACAATTGCCCTAATTTGGAGAGCAACACGAGTACCCTTCCAGAAGAACACATATAGAGCTAAGGAAAAGCTTGATTTGGTGCACACCAATCTTTGCGGGCCCATGCTGCAACCAAGTAATTCTAGATGTCAATACTTCATGCTTTGTGTTGATGACTACTCAAGAAAGATGTGGATATATTGTCTAAGAAACAAGAGTCAAGCCTTTGAGACATTTCGGAAGTTCAAAGCACTTGTTGAGAATGAAGTTGGTCGCAAGATCAAAAATCTCTCGCTCGAGATCGAGGGGGAATTCACAAGCAATGAGTTCAAGACTTACGGAAGTTCATGGGATTCGTAGACAAATGCCTCCTACTCACACACCACAATGAGAATGGTATAGTTGAGAGAAGGAATCGTATCTTATCATGGAAATGGTGCGATGTATGATTGACGACTCAGGTTTAACAAAGACATTTTGGGCAGAAGCTACAAGAATTGCAGTCTATTTGTTGAACAGTGCCCACAGTAGCTCTTGAAGGAGTGACACCTCAAGAAGCATGGTCAAATCGGAAACCATCAATTGCACACCTAAGAGTATTTGGGTGTAAAGCTAGCATGCACATACCCAAGAAGAACAGGAACAAGTTGGATATGAAAGTTGAGAAACTAATATTCATTGGATATAGTGAAGAAGCACTTGGGTACAAATTATGGGATCCGAAAGCAAAGAAAGTATACACAAGTAGGGATGTTGAGTTCTTTGAGAAGAAACAAGCAGATGCTCCACTCAACGACTCAACAAACATGCAGAATACACCTCTTGTGAAGACAGAATTTGATGTTCCCACTGAAGATGACAGTGATGAATTGGATGATGGTGAAAACTTGGATCCACCACAAGCCAATGGAACAACTAAGAAGTTACCTAAATGGTATACTCAATTAATAAGAGATGCAAATTTGGATGAAGCACCTAGCACATCGCCCAATCACGGACCTAGAACTCGCCTTGATCAAGCTCGTGAAGAGGTCAATTATGCCCTAATGAGTAGAGTTGTTGAAACAAAGAGAGCCATCTACGTTTAAGAAGCCCTACAATCAAAAGCTTGGAAAGATGCCATGGATTGAGTATCGATCGTGATGAAGAACAACACATGGCAACTTGTCGAGCTTCCACCGAGGAAGAAACCCATTGGATGCGAGATGGATATTCAAGACTAAGTACAAATCAGATGGGACTATTGACAAGTATAAAGCAAGGCTTGTAGAAAGAAAGGGTATGCACAACAAGAAGGCATTGATTATGAGGAAACATTTGCTCCACAAACCAAGATCAAGACAATCAGGATGATCTTTGCTCTAGCTGCACAATTTGGTTGGAAAGTCCACCAAATGGATGTGAAAAGTGTCTTTCTTAATGGAGATTTGCAAGAAGAAGTCTATATGACTCAGCCAGAGGGTTATGTAATACCAAGAAAAGAGATGATGGTATGCAGACTGATAAAATCTCTATATGGCCTAAAACAGGCACCCGGGCATGGTACATCAAAATTGATGAGCATCTCATAAGTCATGGATTGAAAGGAATCCTTATGACCCCAATCTCTACCTCAAAAAGCAAGGAGGGGAGATTATCATTGTGGTTTTTTTATGTCGACGATCTAGTCATTACAGGCAGTTCGTGAAGATGATCGATGCAACAAAGAAGGATTTTAATCGATCGTTCGACATGATAGATCTCGGGCTCATGCACTATTGTCTTGGGTTGGAAGTATGGCAAAAAGAGAATCATATATTTGTGTCACAGTTGAAATACACCAAGACAACGCTCGAGAAATTCGAGGATGATGGTGCACTCCTATCATTGCTACACCTATGGAAGCGAGACTTGATTATCTCGTTCGATCCATCACCACCGGTGAATGCAACTCTCTATTGGCAATTGATCGGGAGTCTCATTTACCGACATATACTAGACCGAGATATCAACTTTGCGGCGATCACTATTTATCACGCTTCATGCAAGAACCGAAAATATGTCATTGTACTAAGATATCTAAAGGGTACAGTTGACCTTGGTCTAGAGTACAAGAAGAATGACAATTTCTTCTTGACAGGATATTCAGATTCAAATCATGCAGGAAACATGGATGATAGGAAGTCAACATCAGGCTTCGTCTTCTTTATGGGATCTGGACCGATATCATAGGGAAGCAAGAAACAAAACTTTGTTTCTTGCTCTTCTACAAAAGCAGAGTATCGAGTTGCAGGTGAAGCTGTTTGTGAAGCAATATGGCTACGCCGAATACTGGAAGGAATTGGTCTACCACAACAGAAATCTACTCCAGTATATGTTGATAATGAAGGAGTTCTAAAGCTTGTTTGCAATCCAGTATTTCATGAGAGAACCAAGCATATTGAAGTACAAGTTCATTTCATTCGCAAGCATGTCTTGAAGCACAACATACTGACTCCATTTCGTCCTACAGTGCAATGTGACAGAAAAGCGAGATGTTTTCACTAAGTCACTTGCACGTGACAAATTCACACTGTTCAGAGAGTTCCTCTCCAATTCATTGGAAACTATGCAAAATTAAGGGGGGGAATGTTAGCATAATTTAGCATAGGCATATTTATTACATTTTATTGCATTGTCTTTTATTTAATAATGTGCAACATGTGCACTCTAGTCTAGTGACTTGCATTCAATATTGTTATGTTGGATAACATTCAATATTGGTATTAGTAAGTAATTACATGTGCATGTGAGATGGGTCTTATCATCTCGTAGTTGGTGTCTGCTTTAGGGTGTCATGTCTATCCATATGAAGTGTCTAATATCTATAAATATTACAGCTCTTGCATTGTAATATAATTTGATTTCATGATCAATAATATTTGTGAGGCTTTAGTCCCTCTTTGGTCATTGCTGATCTTATTCTATTCTATCATTTGGTATCTAAGCTATACCATTATTATCAGCTCCCACTTCTTCTGGCATCTACCCGCATTGCTTCATCAAAGCTCTCGGTTCTCCACTATCGGTGAGTAATAAATAATAAAGAGAAGGAGAAAACGCAGAAAGGTTCTCGTATTACCTAGAAGACCTCAATATAGGAGTTTGGGGTTCTGTTGTGGGGTTCCTGAACTAATTCATGTGTCACTTTCCCATCTAGAAGATCCCTCTACCACTGCATATTCTTTCTTGGATTCTTCCTGTTTTCCTGCAATTGTTACTTATACATGACTTTCTCATTAAAGACCACATCCCTAGATCGAATGATTTTCTTGTCCTTAATACTCCAACATTTATATCCAAAGTCATCACCACCATAACCAATGAAAGTACATTTTTCTGATTTAGCCTCTAGCTTAGTCCTATCATCCTTGTCTATGTGAACAAACACCTCACATCCAAAGACTCTAAGAAATGAATAATCAACTTTCTTACCATACCAAGCCTCCTCAGGTATGCCTCCATCCAAGGCACTTGAGGGTCCTCTGTTTATCAACTACATTTGTGCTCACCGCTACGCCCAAAAAGAAAGAGCGATCCCGCATGTAACCTCATGCTCCTAGCACGTTCCATTATTGTTCTGTTCATCCTTTCTGATACCCCATTCTGCTGCGGAGTTCTGGAACCGTCTTTTGCCTGCGGATTCCATTCTTAAAACAATAATCATCAAATTCATTGCTCAATACTCCCCTCCATTATCTCGACTGAGACATTTTAGCTTAAGACTGTTTCATTCTCTACCAAGGCTTTCCATTTAACAAAAGTGTCAAATACATCATATTTGTTTCTAATACAATAAACCCAAACTTTCCTTGTTGCATCATCGATAAAAGTAACATAATAACTTGAACCCCAAGAGATGATAATTTGGCCCCACACAGAATGCACCAGCTCTAACTTACTCTCTTTCTTTGTAGGTCCAACCTTGAGAAACCTTACTCGCTTATGTTTTCCATATATGCAGTTCTCACAGAAATCGAAACATGTTTCGTATATCTAGGAAAAAATTTCTTTATGATGTTCATGCCCTTATGGCTCATATGGCCGAGCCTATAGTGCCATAATGTTGTATCTACATCCGAAGCCACAAGATTACAATCATTAGTACTATCAGTGGTTAAATACAAGGTTCCAACCTTCTTACCTCTTGCCACCACAAGAGCACCCTTGGTGACCTTCCAAGAGTTTTTGTAAATATCAAGACAACCATCACTTCCCTAACCGCCCTTCCGATATCAGATTTTGTCTTAATGTAGGCACATGTCGACATCCTTCAATAGCCAAGTATTCCCATTCTCGCATCTTAACCCAATGTAACCTTTTCCAACTATGTTGCAAGGCTCATCATCACCAAGAAAAACATGCCCAAAATCTCCTTGAACATAATCAACAAAATAATGCCTATGTGGAGAAGCATGGAAAGAAGCCCCTGAATCTAAAACCCAAGATTCAGTAATATTGTGCAAAGAAAGAATCAAAGCATCCTGACATACATTACCCGTTGCCACATTTGCCTCCTTGTTTTCTTCTTGTTGTTTCTTCTTATCCCGAAGCTCCCAACAGTCCTTCTTTGCATGCCCAGGCTTTCCACAATTCCAGCATACAATCTTGTTCTTGGATTTTGACCTTGCCCGATCTTTTGATTTTCCACGGTTTCCTCTATTCTTCTGTCTCCCTCTAGTTTCCACTGTCAAAGCATTCCCTGAAGTAGAAGATTCCCTGAGCTTTTTCTTCGCATTTCCTCACTTAGAATCACCCCTACAACATCCTCAAACTTCAACTTCGAGTTAAGTGGAACCGAGTTACTTACCACCATACCAAGGCTATTCTAACTCTCGGAGTAAAGAGCACAAAATTAATAAAGCCCTAACTTCTTCATCAAATTCTATCAGAACTAGAAGCTAGCATATTCACTACCGTATTGAAATCATTTAAATGATCTACTACTGAACTATTCTCAAACATCTTCATATTAAACAACTTTTTCATTAAAAATATTTTATTAGAGGCAGAGGGTTTTTCATACAACTTCCTAATACATCCATTAGATCTTTTGAAGTCTTTTCCTTTGAAACATTAAATAATACCGAAGATGCAAGACTCAGTCGGATCGTTCCAAGTGCCTTCCGATCCAACAAATCTCATTCCGCATTTGTCATACCCGAGGGTTTGTTCACCTTCTCAGACAACGGAGTATAAAAATCCTTCTGATAAAGGTAATCTTCCATCGTATCTTCCAAAGACTCGAAATTACGCCGTTGAATTTATCAACCCTAGATCTTCCTTCATCTGCCATAGCTCCCACTCAAGCTAAAAACTTTCCCTACGATTCAACACTTCAGCAAACCAAACCAGGCTCTGATACCAATTGTTAGGAAATAAGGGATAAAATATGCGGAATAATCCCTCACAGAATCGCAACAGCAGAAACTAATATGCAGAAATTATTACAGATCTCAAATAAAATTGCAGAATAAAATAACACAACACAAAAAAGCGATATTTAACGTGGTTCATCCAATTTGGGCTACGTCCACCAAGAATCACTTGCTCAGATTTTATTACAAGCCACCGCTCTTTTAATACAATACCAGATCCGTTTGGAGCTATGCTCAACAAACTCTGAGAATTCACGGCCCGAATTTAAAACACATCTGCAATACATTTGCTTGTACATCTATCATATGCATAAGACCATATAAATAGACAATTTTGAGTTTTACAAAACCGTGGGTATCAAAATCATGGGCAAAATCCGTCCCATAAACCTATTGGTCAAAAAAACTCGCCCATATGAGAAAGCACGTTTCCCGATATGTCGGGTGCATTTTTCGAGGCCAAAAAATTTTACACTAAAAAAAAAAAAATTTGGGCCGCGCCCGAACCCCAAATGAGGATACATGAAAACAGGTCCACAACCTAACAACCCTACCATTTCTGGAACTATCTTTGCAGAGATCTAGAAGTTGTTAGATGCAAAGATTATTTATCCCATACATCATTCCGAATGGTTAGCCAACATAGTTCCTGTGAGAAAGAAGAGTGGCGAGATTAGGTTGTGCATGGATTTTCGCAACCTCAATCAAGCTTCATTGAAAGATAACTACCCCATCCCCATCATGGATCACACTCTGTAGGTGGTCACTGGATCTGAGATGCTTTCCATGCTTGATGGTTTCTCAGGCTACAATCAAGTCAAGGTGGCTGAAGAAGATCAATACAAAACGACATTCATTACACCTTGGGGAACCTTTGCTTACCAGAAAATGCCGTTTGGTTTGATCAATGTTGGAGCTACATTTCAAAGAGCTATGGATTTAGCTTTTGCTCATCTCAAGGATATAAGCATAGTGGTGTACCTTGATGATCTGATAGTCTTTTCCAAGAACAGATGCACACACATTTCAAATCTGGAAGAGGTTTTCATACAATGCCGCAAACATGGTATTTCTCTGAACCCTAAGAAATCTTTGTTGTAACAGAAGGAAAGCTACTAGGTCACGTTGTCTCCAAGGAAGGAACCAAGATAGCTCCGGAACGTGTCAAATCCATTCAGACATTGCCATTGCCAACATCCAAAAAAGGAGTTCACTCTTTCTTTGGAAAAGTTAATTTTCTCAGGATTCATTCCTGACTTTGCCGAGCTAACCCATCATATCTCGAATATGATGAAGAAGACAAGATTTTAAATGGAGTAGCGAAGGGAAGAAAGCTTTTGAGAAGATTAAGGAGGCTCTGTCAAAAGCCCCAGTCTTGGTTTCACGACTTCAATAAATAATTCATTCTTCACTGTTATTAATCCGAACACACCATGTCAACGATATCGATGCAGAAAAATCAAGAGGACGTAAAAGCTCCAATTGCTTTCATGAGCACACCCCTTAAAGCTTATGAGTTGAAATATACTCCCATGGAAAAGCACGCATATGCAATGGTGAAGGCGTGTAAAGCATTCAGGTACTATATTCTTTCCTCACACACTGTGGTCTTGGTTCCAGATACTGCAGTGAAATCTATCCTCACTCAACAAGAGTTAGGATTGTTAAGAGGCACATGGGTGACAAAGGTTCAAGAATATGACCTAGATATCAAACCTACAAAGCTGGTTTGAGGAAGAGGTCTGTGCGAATTAATGACAAAGATAAAAGTAATGCTGAAGCAGATCAAGAAGAGATAGATGAAGATTTGCCTATGGTACTTTTTATAGATCTGGTGGAGTGGTACAGTAACATTGCCTATTTTCTGACGTATGGAGAATGCCCGGATCAACTTTCTAGAAAAGAGAAACGAACTATTAAACTGAAATCCAAAGACTTTGTTCTATGGGATAATGGTTTATACAAAAGAGGGATTGATGGCGTATTTTTCAGATGCGTGGATAAAGCTCAACAGGATCAGCTCTTACAATAGTTTCATGACATGGCTTTCGGTAGTCATTTCTCAGCCCGAGTCACTGCACATAAGATCCTTAGAGCAAGGTATTACTGGCCCACACTTTTTCAAGATACTGCAGAGTGGGTAGCTAAGTGCCAAGCATGCCAACACTTTGTTGGGCGTGTAAAATTGCCTGCATTACCTTTAAAACCAATTGTAATTGAAGAACCTTTCCAGCAAATGGGGGAATGGATTTTATTGGTATGTTTAACACGGCTTCCAAGTGCGGCCATCACTACATTCTAAAAACTACTGATTATTTCAATAAGTGGGTAGAAGACATTCCTGTGAAGAACGCCACTTCCGCCGAGGTGTGCAGTTTTATAAAATAAAATATTATTGTCAGGTTTGGCGTGCCCAATAAGATAAGTGACAACGCTCCAAATCTTTCTTCTGAGGAGCTGGTTGATTGCACTCGCTTACTGATCATGGGATTCAGTTGGTACATTCCTCAAACTACTATCCACAAGGAAATGGCCAAGTTGAATCAAGTAACAAAAACTTGGTAACTATCGTGCGAAAGTTAGTAATGAGAAAATCAAAGGACTTGGCATAAGAAGTTGTTTGATGCATTATGGGCCGATAGAATTACACCAAAGAGGGCGATAGGCATGTCCCCATTTCAGCTATTATATGGTAGAGACACGGAGCTACCTCTTACCTTGGAACTGCCTGCCCTACAACTTTCTAGAGCCCTGGAGGATTCTACATTCACGGATGCTATTGATAAAAGAATTATGTACCTGACTAAATTGAGGGAAATACAAACTCAAGTTGCGAAATAGATCGATGAGCATCAAAGAAGGTAAAAGTCATCTTCGACAAAAAACCGGGGAAAGAAAGTTTGAACTCAATGATTTGGGTCCTTTACTGGGACAAAAAAAAGAGAAGTAAAAGGCATGCATGGAAAATTCGATTCAATATGGAAAGGGAATTTTGTGATTAAAAAGCGATCGCGGAGCAGATAGCTTCATTCTTGCTTATTAGGATGGAATTGAATTGCCGTTGCCTTCAATGGGCAACACTTGAAGCTGTTTTACGGACATGAAGAGCAAGGTAAAACTTGATAAAACATTGTTTGTTTTTCCTTGTTTTGTTTTTGTGTTGTATTGTTTTTGTTTGCCTGACCCCGTGCCCAAAAGACAAGATACAAAACAAGAGATGCTGAGATCTCATATTTTCCCTTGTCATTCTGACAGAGAAAAAGATGTCCACAGACGGAGCCAATTGGTGTCCCCAGATTTCATCCTGAAATCTGAGACTACCCTATTCGAAAAAATTTCGTACTTTTAAAATAATGGGTCGTTTTGTGTTTTTATTGCCAGAAAGTTCTTGTATTGTGTCAAGATATTCCCAAAGAGCCATATTAGCCATTTTCACCAAATACCCAGATGCCCAAAATTGTTATATTCTATCGTCGGGATTTGCCTATGGGAAATTTGTATTTAATTATTTTGAGCCCCATTTGAGGCAATTTGTGCTCCGGTTTAACTTTCTTGTGATCGTACATATCATTATTCCTATATACCAAGAGGGTTTTAACCAGAATGCATTCGGACTTTATTTGTGACTTTCGCAACGCGTTTTGTGTTTTTTGTGTTTTTCTGTTTTGTTTTCTATGAAATTCATCTTGATCAATTCCTTTTCGGTTTGGCCTTATTCTTGGCTGGAGTAGCTAGAGATCACATACACACATTGTGCGGAAGAAAGTCACATCGGAGTGCTGGGTTCACTAGGAAAAGACGAAGTTGTGCACTAAAAAGCCTCTTCGGGTGGCCGCATTTTGGAAAAAGAAGAATTGAAGTGGATCATGGGAAAATTAGAAAGCAACAAGCAAGTGGGAATTTTGTACACACTGCTATCAGGTACTTTTTCCCATGGAAGCAACGCCACTTAAGTGAATGATGGGAAAATTAGAGGCGCGGAGTAAACGAAAATTTCTTACTGCCTTGCAAGGTAAAAATTCCCATTATGGAATAAAATAAAAATCACTTAAGTAAATCGTGGAATTTTATTGCTCCTTTTACCTGATAAATAATCCCATTATGAAATTCAAACAACTTAAGTGAATCATGGGATTTTCAGGGCTGCCTTGCAAGGTAAATAATCCCATTGTTATGTGATTTTTAAAAATAGAATTCTTTATGCCAAAAAGTGCGACCCCTTTGGGGAAGGAAAGGCAGCCTTAAATTAATTAATTTAATTAATTAATCACCCAATTTTGGTGCCCAAGCTTGTGGAAAAGTCAACAAAGATAAAGGACAAAAGGTGGTTGAAAATAGACTGTTCTAAAATTAAATAAATAATAATTATTAAATGCAGCCCCTTTATGTCAAAAAGTGCGCCCCTTTTGGGAGAGAGATAATACTTTTTAAAATATTAAATGATTAAATTAATTCCTATTTTCGGTGGCTAGGTCAAAGCATCTTTGTGAGACTTGAGTTAAGCTGGAAGGTAAATCTAAAATTAAATAAATTTAATTTATTTAATGGCAGCCATAAGCATGTACAAAATAGGCACCCCATTTGAAGAGTGAAGCTTATTAATTAATTAATTAATTGCCAGTAATAGCAAAGGCATTAATTAATTATAGAATCATAAGGATTATATAAGCAGGGGCTGCCATAAGGATGAATTAATTAATTCACAGGAAAAGAAGTGCAGCCCAGAGGAAAAGTGCGCCCCATTTGAAGAGGATTTTTGCTCAAAAGAAAGTGAAATTAATGTTAAAAGCTTCCAATTTTGGCACACAGGTTGAAGGAAATTGATTTGTGTCTGGATAATTATTTGCATAAGTGATACAGTGCTCGGTGAAGTTGGTAAAATTCATGTTTGCCTTGCATGCAAATAAAACATCAATTTTTGGGACGAGAGGCTTGAATTATGCAGATTTATATGATTAAAATCTATTGTTCATGTTCGGTTGCCATCTTTATCAATTAATTGCAAGAATTCATTACAGTGCTTTAGAAAAGAAAAGGAGCTTAAATCAATGTCCAATACATTGAATATATCCTCTCGAATCAAGAATTATCCAAATCGCAACAATTTTGAAGAATTCTAGCTGAAAAAAAAAAAGAAAAAGAATTGTTGAGACAAAGATAGACAAAGCCATGGCGAAGAGGGATGAAAAAAAAGCACAATGGAGTCATGCATCACTTCCAAATTTGCAGGCATAAGAGACACAGATCTAGGTCCGGAACCTCTTTCCGAATTTAATGATAGATCCAGAGCAGGAAAGACTTTACTCATGAGTGTAGTTAAAAGCAGTGGAATTATTCAAGCTGCAGCATTTCCATACACAACCCAGTTGCCAGAGTTCGTTATGGAGTGTGCTAGGTCTTACCATCCTTCATCCATATCAGTACGAGATGCTACGGGGAAAACAATAATTCGGTTGGACACAGAGTTCATCAATTATTGCTTAAAGATTCCGGCTCGAAAGGTGGTGACTTCCATTAGCATTCAGGATGCCGGCAAGCAGTGGGAGAAGCATAGAGTTGACTGCGTGAACATAATGAACAACAGATACATGAAGAAGCCCAGATCTCTTTCTAAGTTCCCAAGAACTCTTCCGCAGTCCAATCTGGGACAGGAGGTAGATAATATTGCCAAATTGTTATGCAGGATAAATGGCGAGGCGAACGCTCACACTTTCCGTACATGGATGTATGCTTTCATCAGGACCATTGAAGTCAACAAGGTTGATTCCATAATCAATTGGTCGGAAATCATTAGTGACGACATTGGTGAGCAACTCCAAAACCTGAAGCGTACTTTCAACTTCAAAATGACTTCCTATTTGGTATATGCAGCTGACTTCACAAGGCATCTTCTCCAAGTTGGATAGATGTGGTTTTTTCTAAGGACCTCATTTTGAGTGCTACCCATACCTTCTTGTACCTCCGTGCATGAAATATTTCAAAGTGGTCAACGATGGATTCTTCTACGTATTCATTTGTAGGCTAGACAGGGACCTAAAGGCCAACAGGGTGAGCAAGGTAGCGTGGGAAGTTGTATCCAGAGTGGCGAGTCTATTCCTTCAAATTGTAGATTTCACATACCTCGGGGTTACCGTATTTTTCTAGAGAACCGGTTAAACTACCCGGATATTTGAATGATAGATTGATCACCATGGAGTGAGCAGATAACTTGTGAAGATACACGACCTTAAATCGAATAGCACAAGTCTATGGGCTTCTTCCCAATCACTGTGGGTCATTATAGCTGCCAAAGCATTCATAGAGCTCGGGAAATGGAGACAGAGATGTTCTCTGAGTAAGAGCAAGAGTTCTTCCCGGCACGGTTGAACTTCGATCCATTTGGACTAACCAGAAGACGATCTCAATGAGTACTCACATGTGCCTTCATTAGAGGATTTCTAGATGAAGTGCAAAAGTGAGTACGAGGTTAGAAAGAAATATTTCAGCAGGCTATCAGCACGACAAGTGTACGACTTTGGATTAGCACGGATACCTACGGATCTTAAAGATGATGGGAATGTGTTACTTGACACTTACCATCAAATGGGAGGAGATAGAGCCGTACTTCAGGATAACATAGGGGGCTGCCTTACGATTGAAGAAAGGTCTCGACGCTGCTCGGTGAATACGCAAACCGGTTCTTTGACGAAGGGATACTGCCTTGATGAAGCATTGATGAATCAAATCACGGGCAACTTCGGCACAGGAGATTCTCTCAAGAGGAAGCACGGAGGAGAAAGCAGCAGAAGGCCCGAGAAGATGAAAGTGCACAGAAGATCTCAATCAAAGGAGAAGATCACTTCCACGACTATGACTTTAGTTCCGGATTCTCCAGCATCCAGTACTTCACCAACTGTTGCACCTCAATAAGACACTTCCATGCCTCCATTGAATCCAACAACATTCATCTTCTCTCCTCAGCCACTCCGTTCAACACCTGTTCCAGAAGAGACGTTGAAGCTGCAGATGGCAGAGTTCGAAAGAGCTTTGTCCTTGGATGATTCAGAAGATGGCAGCCATAACACTGTAGCAGTTTTTGATGGAGAGGAAACAGTGGGAGATAGTAGTACATTCAACAACTTCTCATTCTCCAAGAAGTAACTTCTCAGAATGGTTGGCTTCGCAGTTGGTTCCAGAAGCTAGAGTGGAAATGAACTTGGAGGAACACGACTTGCAGCTACTCCAGAGTCTAGGCGGAAAAGACAGAAGACCTAAAGTTGCTAAGGTAACTTCAAGGTTGATCATTGAGGAGTCGGGACAAAAGTTTGCTGAGATGTCAGTTCCGGCGGAAGGAAAGGAGGATGAGCTCATGGCAGAAGATGTAACAGTAACTGAGTACCCATCGGTCAAGCCACCATAGAAGGATTGAAGCAAGATACATGCAGACATTGATAGATGCTCTATTCCTTAGGCTTGACAGAGAAAAGGCAGAGAAAGATGAACTTCGAAGGTGTATCTCAGTTGTGCGAGATCATAGCCAAGGTTGCTAAATTTTCCACTCAGCCCATTTCAGCTCAGGTGAGTGATCATCTTATGCAGGAGATGGAAGATGCAAGTAATCAGGTGAAAGCTATTGACGAATGGAAGAATCTGATTATTCGTCAAGCTTCTGTACAACTCGGAGAGGTACCAACCCACTTGAAGGTTATGAATGATGCAGCAAATCAACTAAAGCAACTGGTGATGAGCATAGTAGATATGAACATAGTTGCTGAGAGTAACCTGAGTACTTTGGCGAAATCAACAAGCTACCGGGAGAAGTATTGGTTGCAGAGAAGATTGTACCAGACGGATCAGTCGAGAAGGGGAAGTAGCTGGAGTTTGCAATATCTTTCTTTTTTGAGATCTGTAGAGTTTTGCTGAAGAGGATGCGGGCATTTAAGAGTAAGACATTGTCTTGACCAGAAGAGTATCATTGCTTTCACTGAGGAGGAATTATTCGGAAATGTTACTTCATACGTACGGATCATTCCTAGCAGAGTGCCTAATTCCCTGGAAGGGTCTCTTCTGATGGTACAAGGAGAATTGATAGAGCTACTAAGCCTTTCATGATGAATTCCATTAGCAGACTGGTGGCACTGCAGCGGATATTGCGAGGTTCGGGCTGAGCTTGGAGGATTTGGAAGCATGTATCAAGGTGTTGAACGAAGGGTTGCTACAGTTCAGAACAGAAAAGGAAGCGGTGGCTAAAACAGATGGGAAGATGCTGAATTACATGTTTGACAAGTATATCCAGTATCAGAACAAAAAGAAGACATAAATGTTACAGCTGGCTTGACTTCTTCTTCTATTCTTTCTTCTTCTATTTTCCACGTTCCCGGATGAAATTGTAAAACTTTAAAGTTATTGGTTTTGAAACCATTACTTAAAGTTATGTGGAACAATTCTATTAGTTAAGTGATACATGTGTCACTTAAGGAGAAGTTAGTGGAGGATGATTGTCAAATGTCATCTTTACTTGTTTATGTTTCAGTTCAGTTGAGTTTCCCATTTGTACTTTCCCTTCTACATTCTATAAGTAGAAGAAGAACCTCCGGGTTAATGATCAGAATTTGTAAGCAGCATTCTTGTGTTCCAGACTTTGTGCTGAAACCCTTGAGAGCCACTTGAAGCAAAGGAATATACAGGAGCAAATTTTCGGAGAACTTTGTGTCACGGTGTATTTTGTTTCTAGCTTTCTATCTTAGATCTTTGAATAAACTTTGTGTTATTTTAGATCTAGATCTAGAGCTGCCTTTACTTATAATTTTGTGTTGATATCTATTGGTTTCTTCTATGTGCATGCAATCAACTCTGTTATCTATTGATTGGGATGCACATCTTCCCCATTTCTTCCCTGTGTTTATATAATTCCCTTCTTCTATAAATATTTCCTTTCTTAAACAACTGCTTACTTGCATTTGCGAATCTATATGCCTATGGTTCATGAGTGAAAGCAGTTAAAGTAAAACCCCATATAGATACTAGCATATTTTAATTGACAAATCTGACACGGGAGCCTCACTGTAAATGAAGGAGATTTATCTCATGACTTCCTAGGTTTTATGCTATGCAGAAAATCTACCCAACAGATTTATCATCATCATCACAGGCAAAGATAGTCCGAGATTGATTGCGAAACAACTTTAATCTCCTCTTTACAACTAGGGTTTCATTTTTTCCTAGCTTAATTTGCTTTGTTCAAATTTATTTCATTGCTTACAAGTTTATTACATTCTTTACATGCTTAGATTAGTTAATATTTTATTCATAAATAAACATTTTGCTTAATCATTTTGGTGAACCCGACTCTATCACACTTAGGATCCTCATTTCATTTTTCATATTTCTTAGGATCTTCTCATCATGGATATTTCTATTCATGATTTCCTGCTCATCAACCCTGAATTAAGAGCTAAAATCATCACCCTCTTGGCTACCACTCGCATTCCTTCTGATCTTCATCTAGATATATTATATAACACATTTGTAGATGCATTTTCTCCACACATTGCTTTTCCATCTGATATTGCTACCGATCTTTTTGTTTCGACAATGATCCACTTTTGTATATCATGATTCACATTAATAATGTGGGTGTCAAATGAACAATAATCGATAATGGATTTGAGCTCAACCTTTGCACGTTATCATTCATTGAAAAACTCAACCTTTCTACCACTGATGTTAATCCCTCATCCATTTCTCTTCACGCATATGATGCTTCTATTTACCCATGCATAGGTCATCACTTTCCAATCACTTCTGTGCCAAAAACGCTTCCAATGGTCTTCTTCATCATTGACTTCCTAGTTCAGTATAATTTCTTACTTAGTAGACCATGGCTTCATGCCATGCAAACAGTACCTTTACAATTGCATTGATGCATTAAGTTTTTACACGAGGGCATAAAATATACATTCCCGGTGATCGTCACCCATTCAAATATTGTAGCCGCGACACAAACACTAAACTTCCTACTCCCACATCAGTTACTACTAATGACCCACAACCCATGGATGCTCTGGCTTGCTTACCACCACTTGAAGGTGTTATTTGCATGTTGGACACTTTGTCCCACCCGCATCATTTCCCCCTCCTGCTTCTACAAATTCTATGGTACTTTATTGGGGGCCTATCTAAACATTGGACATCATTCCACCTACTTCATTTTCTCATGAGCAAATACACCATTAGCACATCCTTCTTTCACATGTATGATTTTTATGAATAAAAATTATTGGGAACACATACCATTCAATCCTACTTGTTCTAATACTATATGCATAAATGACGGATTGACTCGGCTAGGGTATACAATGGACGACATCTTTCCTCCACCTCATGATCCTCATCTTTGCCATGGATTTATTCGGATTACTACTAATATGGTCTTCGTGTCTTTTACCTTACCATATTTCTTGCAAGCGCTACTTGCACTTCTCCACTTACACTCGAACAATCTTGGCTTGATTACATTGAGGGCACACTAGACCCTAATCATATTGATATTTCATTTCCCATGCCATTAAGTCACATTTTCATTTACAATGACTCAATCTACGGCTATTCACAAAACCTTACTTGTTGGTATGCCAATGGATGTCCATTACCACCTTTCACTAACAAGGAATACGCCATGGGAATGTACAATCTATGCCTTAATGGCTCTCTCTTGCATCAACCCGACATAATCACGTATCAAGTCTCTAACGCATCTCCATTCTGCTTTGACCATGACAATGATGATCTCTTTGATGACGTTACTTGATCCATCTTATGCTCATCATACACTTACGGGCATCATGCTTCTTTCCCCTAGCATTATCAGCTATCTTGCATCTCCACTACTACATTACATCTAGTATCTCACATACATCATTCATGTCTTGATACATTCTGATATCATCATTTCATGATGACACACTTGTGTTCTTACGGTTCTTACATGATTGTTGAGGGATCTCTTACAATAATAACCTTGTTTCATCTTCGCATTACATGCTTCATTGACATATCTATCTATTACATAATCACTCATACATACATACATCTATTACCATCTATCGTTATTCCTGCATACAATACAATCTTTCATAAACTATACACTATCATTATACTTCATCATCTTCACACCTCACCTATCTATCTATTCCAAACATCATTCATCGAATAACACACTCATCACACACACTTGGGGGCATCACACTTACTCCCCTCACACCTTCTAGCATTATTAGTTGTCATACATCTTACACACATCACATCTAGTCTTTTATGTTCATCATACACATCTTGATACATTTATATCGTCATTCCCGATGACGCACTCTCATGCTACGGTTCACACTTGATTGTTAAGGGCATCCTATACACATGAACCTCACACACTACACATTATACACTACACACTACACATTTTCACACACTTGACACATTCACAACACATCCTTCTCATCACTTGGCCACATTACACATTTTACACCTAGCACATTTACAACATATATATCTAGCATTGCTTAGTCATACTACACATTACACACTACACATTACACATGAAATCTTCTCTCACAACATCTGCTACACATTTTGTGTCTTATTCACACTACATATTCACACCATAACTTTCTTACATCTGCTTTTACACATTGCGCACTCATTACCCTATGACGCACTCTAGTTCCACGGTTCATACTCGACTGATGAGGGTCATAATCTAAAATGAAGCTCGCCACACTCACTCACTCACACACTTTCTACGTTATACGCTTTATCGATCACATATTTCTAGTGCGGACAATTCATACCATTTCCGATGACGCACTCTTGTTATACGGTTCATTCATGATTGTCAAGGGGGCATGTATAAATGAACCTCATCAGATGCATACCCATCCACTTGGGGGACACACGGCTCCCATCATTCACTTTGCATTCCATTCCATTTCATCCACAACATACTTACATATCTTGGTCACATTTACTCTTGCTTTCTTATGCTTTTACATGTACACTTTATTACACATGCTAGATAGATATCTTGTATGTCATTATCTTTATCATATACACATGCATGTTCACTTGCTTTCTAGTTGTGATTGCAGATTTTACAGATCCATACACACAACATGGATGTTTGGCGTAATACCTATTACCAGTCCCACATCGGCTCTTGGGAGCATCCACTTTCGTACACTACATGCGTTATTATTTCATTTTTTATAAAACATTACTTTATATCACTTTATACATGCTTTGACATACTTTCTATCTGTCTAACATGCTAACGTGTGCTTCATGTGCAACATTTGTTATGCAGGACTATTTTTTTCCATGGTTGTTTGTCATTTTGCTTCTCATTGCTTGCTCCTTGTATGCCATTGTTTGTGGGCTTTGCCTTTTGTCTTGTGTGCACAATGTCTGTCATTTACGACCATCTCGGCCTCGATTGTCTTACGACATCGTGAGTGGTGTCCTATGTTTGCAACCCATTTTTTGCGGCCTACATAGTTTTCTTGCATATTGTCTTTTTGCATCTTAGCTTACACATTGTCTGCGCTTAGCTTACACATTTGCTCGCTTAGCTTACATTTTGTCTTCTCCATGCGTGTTTGTCTTTGCTTGACTAAACCTTGTTTCTCACCACTTTGTTTTCATGTGCCTTGGTTTCTACCAAGCACGCTCCATCTCCCCCATAGGGTATCGGTTTCAACACAATGGTCGGTCCTCCTTTGGGCCGCATACTCCTTGACAACATCGCATGCACAAAAATGAGGGGGCATCATTTGGGTGAATCAGTCACCCCTACGCAACGTCTTATAATCACGGTTCAGCAAAACATGAAAGTACCGGTACAACACAATCATCAGTCTTAAAGAGGACTCGAATCGACTTGGGTCCTTAGCATAACAAGGACACCAAAGTGCCGAACTTGACAATAGTGCTCGGGTGCCCCGACCCTTCCCGGACTCTTGTGACTTGAGGGAAGTTACACAACATTTTTCATTCAACACATTTCAGTAAAGCACTTTACATTTGGTTTTTATAGGGTACACAGTCCTTAGCACTCGGCATGCATACACTACACATCATTTTCTACTTTCGCGTTGGATTGGAAGCGTTTGAACCGGATCGGATTTTTACACACCATCTTCAATGGGTTTCTACATTTCGGAAACAAGTTAAAGGTTGGAGGATGACACTAGAATTTTCTCCCTACACTACTTCACGTGTCGTGAGATCGCCCCAAAACTTATTTTTCTACATCATCTTCAGGATCCTTTCGCATTATTTTCTCACCATGGATCAGTGCACATGTTCCTTTTTCACATTTTGATCATATACACATGTATTTGACTACTTGTTCATTCTTCTCTTTTGCAGATATGTCCTTATGGGAAGCGGTAATCACATCATCACACAAAAATCGAAAATGATAGGTACAACACAACATCAAAACATACACTCTCACCCTAGGTTCGTTTTCATCATCATCATCACTTTTTGTACTTCCTCTTCTTTAGCATCCATGCTTCAAATTTTTATCACTCCACACTTTTTCTTGTCTCTCGGCATGTTCTTTGCCATCGATCTACATGGTTATCAAGTACGCATCCCTTATCTACTTTATGGTATTGAGCATTTGCTCAATAATATATAGTGGGGAAAATGTAGACACAAAATCATGCTCTTTCGGTATATATTTAGTCCTGATCACATATTACTATTCATATGATTCCTAAGTAAAAAAAGTACTAATTAACCTATGTCTTTGGCCATCTTTTCTTGCTTTTTGTTTCAGCTTTTGGCCTTACACACACCTTCTTTCCCAGTCGACCTTCGACTCTTTAGTTTCTCCGAGTCAAGACACCATTGCCCAACCAGGACACCGGCCGCTAGGAACCCCCGTCCCCTCCGGGCGCCCCGACCTCTTTGTACTTTTCTCACACCTTTTAGGTCCTTTCTAGCCATTTGGGCATCTTATCTTTTTACTAGTCGGTCTTTTCAAGTTTAATTACGAAATTCAAGCAAGAGAGTCATATAAATATAAAGTTATGTGGTAATAATAAAGAACCAAGAACTAAGCATTAGCTATCACCACCTAAGGTTGCATCTAAAGGCTATTTAAGAGCATTCAAGCATCCATTCTAGCATCCATTCAAGGGCAAGGGATTGCATTATTCTGCATACACTTCATAGGAGGGGAAATTTATTTTATTCCATGCACACATCTACTTACATATTCTACATCTAGCTATCGCTCGCTACCAAAAATGACACGCATAAGAGCCACCTAGGGCACGATTCCACACACACACATACACACATAGAACTACAATGGGTCTGAAATGTAGTGCAACATGCAGTCATAAGATCACTCGTTAGAGAGTTGAGGATAGTCCGACCCCTCATTAACATTCTTTTCTTTTTGGGATTCGATGCGCTTTTGAAGGTTTCAGGTGAAATATTTATCGCAGACTTATCAACAACATCGGAGAACTTGGTGCAACATACTAAGCGACAAAGAGTGAAGGACAGCGAACATCTCGCGACCCTCCAAAGGAGGTTTTCTTTGGTTTTGGGCAGACATAGGCGCCCAGATCTAGTCTACAGTGCCCGCAGGCGCCCCTGACCTATCCTGGGCGCCCAAGTCCAGGCAGATCCAGATCGTGTGGTTATGAAATTTTTCAGCCTCGTGTGGCACTTCTCCCTTTAGGTTTATCATTCTATCACTGTACACAGACAATCTAAGATTGATTGCGAAACAACTAAGTCCTTTTATCTCCTCTTTGCAACTAGGGTTTCATTATTTCCTAGCTTAATTTTGTTGGTTCAAATTTATTTCATTGCATACATATTTATTACATCTGCTACATGCTTATATTAGGCAATATTTAATTCATAAATAAACATTTTACTTAATCAACATTTATAAAGTTGAAGTGGAGACTATGTTCAATGTTGATAATTATGTTTCTAGATTTGTAACAATTATTTGAGAGCGAGAAAATTCCTTAAAGTATTCCCTTAGGTGATCCTCACCCAATTACGCACCACAATAAGCCCACCTTCAAAATAATGCACATGTATTCTACATACAATAAAGAGTTGTATGGCATTGTGTAGGTGTTAAAAAAGTGGAAACACTATATTTTGGGAGAAGAGACCATCACACATATAACTAATAAGCCTCTATTATTTGTTCAAACCCAAAGTAATTTGCAGAATGACCCTCATCAAATATGCTCAACATATTTGTAGTAAATAAACCTCAACATTAGACATAAAAATGAAGCGGAAATCAAATTGTTGATTATCTTAGTTGACCTCCAATTATAGCATTGAAAAAATTTCTTGATTCGCATACGGGCATACATCAAAGTGGCTTCAATGGTATGAAATAGACTCTTACTTCTTAAACATACACCATAAAATTAAAACTAAAATACATGCTCCTAATTATTATTTTCAAGAGGGGATTTCGCTCCATACAGGGAACCTCTATGTTCCTATAAGGAAGCATCAAAAATGATTTGGGAGGCCAATCAAAGCTAAGTGGCAAGGCCCTTTCGAGTGGAGAAACAATTGGCATTTCTATAGAAGTCTTTGCATTAGCAAAATTTTCATCATGATTTTACTAGACACGCCAAGTCCTCCATAACCTACAACAATGTGAAGAAAACCAATCTCAAGTAGGATCTACACACACCTCTTTCAATTCCAAAAAAATGTTGTGAGTTTTTCTTAATAGGATTTTATATCAAGTCTTCCTTTAATAAGACATGAACAAAGTTACATTTTTGTGGTGGTCAACGGGTTCTCAAAGATGACAACTAAAGACATCTGGAAATGTTAGGAAATGCGAGGATAAATAATAACACAAATTTATATATCCACCAAAATAAACAAGCCAAGGATTATAGTTAATGATTGAACAATTAATGGTAAATTATATCACATAATGAATTAGATATTAGATTGCATACATAAACATGAAAGTAAATGAACACAAGACACAAGATTTAAGTGGGAAAACTTTTCGGTAAAAAACCACTAAAAATCACTTATCTTTATTGAGAATATATATTTCACCCAACACTCCCACTATTTCCTTGAATCCAGTAGTTACATCGTCAAGAACGAATTATAAATTGTCATATACCTTTGCTCATGTGTAGAGATGAATCTTCACACATTCGCATCATATATCATCTATTTGCTCAAATATACAACTCACATGCATTTATTTATCATCCTTTTCACATGATCTATCTCAAAAAGATAACCTTGATTTATATCTAGGTGGGTGACCTATTTGGTTCTCTCTTATAATTTAAATTTAAACATTGCTTATATTTTAAATATAAGATATAAGCCATGACCATTAGTCTTTTCGGGTTTTTGTTAAGTCGGATTCACGCTTAATATTACAACCCCAACACTCCCCCTTAATGTTAAGTAGGAAACATGCAAAATTGTTTTTTTATACAAAAGGACTTACAATCCATAAATCATCACATGAATATTTAGGCTAGCATGCAAATATATAAAGTTTGTTCTAAATTACACATGCCAAGTCACATTTTTGTACAAAAGGAATTACAATCCATAAACCATCTAAGTGATTTAGGCTAGCATGCAAACAAAGCACTTGATCTGCATGGATTTTACAAGAGCCGTCATACTTTGCTTTAGTCTTCCACGGGTTTTGAAAAAAAACATGTCACAAGTGCTAAGTTTTAGTAATTCACAAATTCTAGGAAATATGCGGTTCAAGGCTTAGTGTTTCGCAGATTTAGAAAAAGCCGCAACATAGAGCTTTTTAATGTCTCGCGGGTTTTAAGAAAAACATGCCACAATACAAAGTTGTAATGCTACGCGGATTTTGGAAAAGCCGCAGTACATTGCATAGTAATATACAAATTTTTAGAAAAGCCATAGTAAAAAGTTTTGAATGTCCTGCTGGTTTTACAAATAACATGATGTGGTACAAAGTTATAGTGCTTCATGGATTTAGGAAGAAGCCACGATACACAAACAAACAAAATTCTCAAGATAAAGTGATTAAGTATGAATTCTTAGATAAGATTGTGGAGTCTTTTATAAAACAAGAATCTCTCATATCTAATGCTTCGTGTGGGTATTACAAGGAAATTCACATGAACTAATTATTTATTTAAACACAATGGAAATAGTCTAGGCAGTTTATAATTGGCACAATAAAGTCGTTAAGAGGTCGCATTACAAAAGAGGTGGAATTGTAAAAACATGCCCATTCCTCCTAATTTTCTCCTCAAGGAAACTCTAAAAGGCCATAGCTCATATGATTCAGAGAAGGGAAAATAAGTGTCATTCACATGACCATTTGAGTTAAACATTATATGCTCATGAGATTCAAAAGTGGAGATCAAGGTCATCCACATGATCATTTGAGCCAAAATTTGAAATTCCCAATATAGCACGAAATTTACAGAACTTTTAGCACATAATGGCTTTGTAAAAATGTCTACAACCTAATCTTCAATAGAACAAAACTTGATATTAATGTCACCATTTAGAACTTTTCCGAATGAAGTGCATATGAATCTCAATATGTTTGGTTCTTTGATGCTGAATGAATTGTTTGTGAGAGCTATACAACTTTGGTTGTCACATAGAGGAAGAGTACTTCCTTTGACGCCCATATGAAGTTCATTGGACACTCTTTTCAGCCATATAGCTTCCTTTTATTTCTTTCATAGCACTTATATACTCTACTTCAAAGTAGAAGAGATAAATATTGTTGGTTGTTTCTTGTTACTCCAAGTGATTGCACTTGTATCCAACTTGTAAATATATCCAAAAATAGATTTTTTATCCACAATATCAAAGCAACATGGTCGAATAACCAAATATTTTTACATCATCACAAAAAGAACAATACAAATCATAATTGATTGTACCTTTGATATACCTTAGAATCTTTTTTATCATTTTCCAATGGTCCTTATAAGGATCTTGCATGAATCTAGAAACAATTCCAACTACATAGGATATACAAGGCATAGTGATAGTCAAATAAATCAAACTACTAACAAGTTTTCTATATAAAGTAGGATTAAACTTATCATAAACATGTATTGGATATAATTTAACTCCAACTCCAACAGAATAGAGACAAGCTTACAATCAACTATGTTAAATCTTGACAAAAATCATTCCTAATAAATGATTTAACACTCTTAAATCAATCATTTCAAAACGTTGTCTTAGCTTCTCTTTGATTCTAAGAATTAGATTCCTATCATTACTAGTAATTAAGAAATCATCAACATGTAAGACAATACTATTTATACAATTCTTTTCAAATTTTACAGACAAATCATTATCAGCAAAATAATTTTTGAAACCAAGATCTTGAAAGAAAACTATTTATCTTGGCATACCAAGATTTAGGATCTTGTTTAAGACCATACAAAGACATTTTAATCTTATACACATAATTCCTTTCCAAGTTCTTCAAACCCTCTAGGTTGGTGCATGTAAATCTCTTCTTTCAAATCACCATTTAAGAAATCATTCTTAACATTCATTTGATGAATCTCTCATCCATATTGAGAAACTAGAGATAAAAGAATTCTAACAATACTCATTTTGGCAACAAGAGAAAATGTTTCAACATAATCTAAACCAAGTTTCTGAGTAAACCCTCTAGCAATTAATCTTGCTTTGAATTTGTCAATCTTACTAGTAGAGTTATACTTAATTTTATACAACCATCTAGATCCTACAATACTTCTTTTATCAGGAAGATGGATTAATTCTCAAGTTTCATTTTTATTAGAGCATTGTATTCAGTTTTATAACATTAATCCACTTTTCATCTAGGCTGACTTCTTCCAAAAATTGAGGTTCAACCTCATACAAAGTTGATAAGGCATGATAGGAAAGTTGACTACGGGTCATCTTTCTTAGATTATTAAGTCTGCGAGTTAGAAACCATGTTTTGAGCTCATTTAGAAATTCTATCTTGAGACAGATTGAAAAGACTCCCCTCAATAACAACATTCATCGTATCGGAAGAAGGATGATCAACCTCTTGGAAATCAGTTTCTATATTTTTTTAAGAAGAATTATTAAATTTAAGAGTTCCAGACTTAGGAAACGCAGAGGAGGGAAGAGAGGAAAATTCATAAAATAGTTTCTCTAGAACATGAACATTCTTATTCTCTATAATCACATGTTTGACTGGATCATACATAGTTAATATTAATTTTGCAAACCCCATACCCAAAAAAATGCAAAAGTAGGAGGCATGATCAAGATTTTGTCTTTTTATTTTAGGAATGAGAAGACAAGGACTACCAAATATTCTAAAATGAGAGATATCAGGTTTTTGTTTGATACAAACTTCATGAGGTGCAGTTTGATGCAAATCTTTAATAGGAACTATTTAGGATATGAACAACAAAGTTCATAGCTTCAGCCCGTAGACACTTAAGCACTTTGGACGCATGAAGCATATTCCCAACCATTTCTATGATTGTTCTATTCTTCCTTTTATCTATGTCATTTTGTTGTGGGGAATATGGAGTTGTTAAATCTATTTGAATTCCACAAAACACACAAAACTCATCAAACTTCTTATTGACATATTCACCTCCATTATCAGTTTTGATTCTCTTTATTTTCAAATTAGTCATGTTTTCAACAAAGACTTTAAAGTATTGAAACTTAGATAGAACATATTTTTTCATAATGTAATAAGACCAAATCATTCTAGAAAAGTCATCAATGAAACTAAAAGCATACAAGGCTCCACCAAGAGAAGGAACTTTCAAAGGACCTACTCCATTACTATGGATTAACTCAAGCAAGTTATAGGAATTAAACTCATGGTGTTTGTGAAATGGTTCAACATATTGCTTACCACGCAAGCAACTTTCACAAGTTCCATGGTCTAATTTCAACTTAGGAAGACATACAAGAAGGTTAAATCGGGACATTTCAAATAAATTTTTAAAGCTCACATGCCCAAGCCTTTCATGCCACAATTGAACATCATTACAAGAGGAAGAAAGACAAGATTCAACAACAAATCCGTCAAAGATATACAAGTCATTCTTTTGAAAACCAGCTGCAATAATTTTACCAAGCTCATTCATTACAACCCATTTATCTTGTAATAACACAACTTTGTAGTTTTTCTAATTGAGAATAAGATAAATGGTTTTTCAAGTTAGGAATAAGTAAAATATTATTAGTAGTTCTATTTGCTAACTTATCATTACCACAACATTCAGACCTAATGACATAATTATCATCTAGATATATATATTCTCATGGTATTCTACAATATCATAAAGAATTTCATGAATATATGTCATATGCCTAGATGCACCACTATCTAGAATCCATTCATTGTCATTAGAGTATGAAAGAGCAATATAAAGAGTAATATCTTGCTCAACATGTTATTAGCTTGATTTTTAGATGAATTCTGATTTATATTCTTATTTTTTATTGTTGAAATTCTTATTTTTAGCATTGTTATGAACCTTATTAACTATAGAGTAACAATCAACAACTTTATGAAAAATATACCACATTTGGTACATGTGCCATCAAACTTGACCTTAAACTTTTGATTATTCTTAGGTTTGAACTTAGATTTAAAGTTTGATTGTTGATTAGTATTGTTGTTATTCTTATTTTTAAACGATTTTTGATTTTGGGAGGACAATGCTCAGTATCGGGTATTCTCTTTTGAGTCAAAGTTCTCCATGACTCTTTCTTCTTGAATAAGAAGAGAAAATAATGTATCTAAATCTGTTAAATTGTATTCATTTTAATACTTAGAATTCAAAACAATATGTAATTTCAGAATTTTTCATGTACGTGAATAATAAAATACATCAACTTATCTTCAAATAATTCACAATTACAACCATCTACCCGAGGTTTGATGTTTTAAATCTTAGCTAGACAATTAACTATCTTTTCATCTCCTTTCATTGGAGTTGTAAACAATTCCATTATTAGTTTTATTATCTTAGAAAGGCGGTTGGATTTATGCATAGTTTCCAATTGATTTCATGCATCACTTGGAGACTCCATGTGTCTTATATGAAACAAGAATTCATCTTTGATACTTTTCAATAAGATAGACATGGCTTATTGAGATTTTTGGGAGAAGATACTCAAGCTTTCAAGGGTAGCTTGTATCCCAAAGTGGGTCTCTTTTCAACACCACTAACTAGATCCCAAAGTTTTCTTGCCATAAAGATGGCTTTAAGTCTGATTCTCCGAATACTATAATTAGTCCCATCACACAAATGATATTAATCCATGTAATAGCTTAAAACTATCCATATTAAAACAGTGAAAAGCAAGATTTAGGTGTTATGTGGTTTTTTAACAATTGTAGATATGCGCAGTTAGAAGAAAATAGACTTCTGCGGATTTGAAACAATTAGAAAATATCTGCACCTTAATAAACACACTCAAGCAAGGTATGAGAACCAAGAAGGGAGGCCACAAAACACAAAGAAAAAGCCGCAAGAGGCCACAAGGCAATAGAAAAAAAAACATCTTTTTCAAATTTTAAAAGTTGCGGAACAAGGAAACCGAGTTCCACGGAATTATAAAAATGAAGGTTTCTACAAATCCAAGATAACCTTCAAAAAATGTATGCAAACTCATAAGAGAGGTCGAAAACAAAAATAGCATTCCGCGAGGAGCAGGAAAGCAAGAACAAAGAGGATATAAAGATTTCCAAGTTCAAAAGTCACGAAAGAAAGAAACAGTGTTCTAAGGGATTTTGAATCAGTTGTTTTGTAGAATAATAAGGTAAAAATTGGGAACAAAGAAATGCTCGTGGGACAGAAAAGTTTTTCGAACAAAGGAAGTCCGCAAAGTAAAGAAAACAATATGCGGAACAAGTAAAATACCGTGGAATAAAGAAAAAGCGTAACAAGGTAGAATGCCGCAAAGCAAAGAAGTCCGCGTAACAAGCAAAAATGTCATCTAAGAGAGAAGAGAGCCACGAGACACGAAACGTGGATAAGGCCGCGAGACAAGGGACCGCGGAGAAAGTCGCATGACAAGGAATATCTATGGGAAAAAAATTCGCGAGACATGAGAAAGTTCGCAAAGCAACAAACAAGATTTTGAAACAATAGACTTCTGCAAGGCAAAATCAAGTCCGTAAAGTAAAAGAAAATGCAAATAGTTACGAAATAATGCTTTGGAAGCCGCACAACAAGCAAGCAAAAAGGCGGCGGATCCAACCGACAAGTCGTTACACAACACAAAATGTCACGCAAACAAAACAAAATTACGGAAAGCAAGGAAAAGAGCATGAAGCAAGGCGAAAGCTGCATAACAATAAAGTATCACACAACACAATTCACAGACTATGCAACACAAGAGAACGACCCGCAACAACTTGAAGAATTCACATACCACTTAAACTAACCACAAATGACTTAAGTAAGCCGCGGAACTATAGAAAAGTCATGTAAAACTTAAATAATTTGTAGAGAAGGAAAAAATCAAAAATGCGTAAAGGAACGAAACATAGCAAAGATGTCGTGCAACACAAAGAGAGGGCCAAGAAAGACTAGAAAACACTAAGGAAGGTCATGGATGACAAAAAAAACACAAATCCAATCATTCGTAGGCTACGAGAGAAAGGAAGAACACAAACATACACTTGATTTTGATCTTCCACACTTAATTTGATCTTTCAAAAATTCCAACTTCAATTAAGTTGATAGGGAATTAGAGTTTTGCACATGTAATTTTTGAAAAAGAAGCAAAATCTCAAAATTAGGGTTTTTACGGGTTTTGAAAACTTCAAGCTATCTTCTTTAAACAAATCTACAGATGATCTTGTATCTACAAAACAAATTTATGATGCAAAACCAAAAACATCTAGCTCTCATACCATGCTAGGTAACATGGGGATAAATAATAACACAAATTTATATATCCACTAAAATACAAGCGAATGATTATAGTTTATGATTAAACCAAAATTTATGGTAAATTACATCACAGAATGAATTAGAATTTAGATTGCATACATAAACATGAAATTAAATGAACACAAAACACAAAATATAAGTGGGAAAACATTTCGGTAAAAAATCCACTGAAAAATCACTTATCTTTATTGAGAATGTGTATTTCACCCAGCACTCCCACTATTTCCTCGGATCCATAACAACTACACCTTTAAGAAGGAATTATAAATTGTCATATACATTCGCTCATGTGTAGAGATGAATCTTCACACATTTGCATCATGTATCATCTATTTTCTCACATATACCGCTCGCATGCATTCATTTTTCATCTTTTTCATATGACCGATCTCAAAGAAATCACCTTGATTTATATCTAGGTGGTTGACTATTGGATCACTCTTATAATTTAAATTTAAACACTGCCGATGTAGTAGGTGGATTCCACCATGCTTATATTTTAAATATATGCTATAAATCATGACCATTAGTCTTTGGCGGGTTTCTATTAAATCGAGTATCTCGCTTAATATTACAACCCCAAAGCAGTAAAAGGCGTTTCGAGCGAGGGATACTTTGTCAAAATATTATTATAGCATGTGTGGGTTCATTTTATCTTACAAAAACAAATTCGATCAGATAGGGAAAATGGGTTGTGGGGATTTCTAGTCTATATCATGTACCATGATTGACACAAATATAAACAAATCCACCGCATTCCATCCTCAACCTCGATAGACAAATGGAGGTGGTCAACCAAATTATTGCATATTCATCGAATATATCATTCAAAAACATATGCACATGTCCAATGAGAGTCTTCCTTATGTCCAAAATAACCACAACCACGTTCTTCGTGGCTTTACATGACATAGCCCATTTCAGGTATGTATTAGATTATGACCACTAGCTCCATTCAATGTAGCCTAGCACATTGTGGTGAAGGAAGCATCACTCCATGTTTAGAAAGAAAACGATGATCAACCGGGTTTGTAATGTGAACTTAACACATTCGCAACAAGATCATGCAATTTACATAAGAATAGTTAGAAGTACAAGTAACGTCTTGATCAGCCATAACATTCTCCATCAATTCCAAGCGGGTGAAAATCTTTACTTGCATTTTCAAAGGAGGGGTTCAAGGTACCAAACAAGTAAACTTAAACCTCTCGCTATATGATATGTACAAAATCATTAAATAAGAGAGAATATAATTGAGCTCAACTTGACAACATACCCCGAGTTCCATTTTATGTTAAAGGAAGAGTTGCTTCAGTCATACTTTCCACCACCCTTAGATATATCATATGTTCGTAAGAGTAGTACCCAAAAATGGTCTTATGGCACTTGACAATATTACTTTGAAATTTATCCTAACATTATCATTATTACCCATTTCTTGACTAAACTTAAAACATATTGCTTTATCTTAGGCTCTAAGTCCACTAGGTCATGACTTGTTCTTCAACTTGGCACTTCAAGAATTAATGCACCTTATATAGAGCATGTCTTCGAGACTCTCTACACACCATCTTATGTCTCAATTTTTTTCTATCTTAACCCCTGGATGGGTTTGTGAGAAGAAGAAAAATTTGACCACAAATATTTTCCTAAGATGACAAACTTATTATTTATACTTGAAATGGTTCTATTGTCAAATGCACAAGTTACCTTAGTCATCCTAGGGTCAGTTGAGTGGGAAATCATTTGAATCAATTACCTAAATAAACACATCCACACTTACTTGTGAGGGACATCTAGGGATCCCATATTAAAATCACCTCTAAGGATATTGAAGCAAGAATTGAAGAACTTCTCTTAGAGAATACTACACCATAATTACTCAAATTTGAATATATCTATGTTGTTTCCCTAGATCATAGCTACACTAAAATCAAGCCAAGGAAAAATTGTAAAGTGTTTAAGGAAAATTGGGGATCCATATTCGTTTACATTTTCTAACCTCCACACCATCAAAGGAGTTGAAGAACTATGTGTGGCTTGATCCCACTTTAGCATGTTGGTAAGATAGTGCAACATTGATCATATAAGTGGGGGTATAGTGAGAACAATCCATCTCAAATCATACTAAACCCTTTTTAAGTTAAAAGAGGAGAGTCTGGGATTGAAGACAAAAGAAGACACATATAGGTACAAAAGAGTCTCATAGTTATACATATATAGGAAACATGTCCAAAGACACAGGTGAAGCAGGTCCTAGAGGAAGATTACAGATCTAGACATCAGAGGAAACATTCATTGATACCTAGACAAATTCACTTAGAAAATTTGTCCCTTGTCGGATAAATCTGTTTGTGCCAAGTTCCAGATTCCCATATTTTTCAACTTACGATACATTACACAGCCTTTAGCTAGTTATAATGCATTGTCACATCTTGTCTAAGCCCAATTGGGGCGAATATATTCCAAATAATAAACCTAAGTAATTGTATCTACTTTCTAAATGTGTGTGGAGCTATTCATCATCCTTTCATAATTTAGGATTCTCATTTCTATATATGTTTCTCTCAATTTTCTTAATACATAATTACAATATCTTAATTAGATTACCCCTAGTTTTCATATTACGTTTTAGTGAACCTCTTTATCGATCGATCTACACCAACCTGCGACTTTGTTCCTTACCACTAGGATTTCATATATTTAAATATTATTTTCAACATCATAGCAAGTCCTTAAGTTTTTCTCAAAATTCCATTTTTTTTTGTATTTACATTACTATAATGTTGGATATTGATATTTCTTCTTCTATAGCTCCTAAAATCGACACCCACTTGATGGATGAGGTTAGATGGATAATCTTTTCAAACCCCAACCTTTACTTCAAGATGCTAAAGTATAAAAGAACTTGGAGACAGCCAATGAAAGAGATACACCTTTTGAACCTTCAAGGAACATAAATCCACATTTATGAGGCTCTCTTTTCCCTTTAAAAGATAACTTTCATCTATATAATCAAGCATTGCCTACATCTAATGTGTCTACTTTGGGGGTATCTCAAGTATGAATCCCCATATTACAATGACTATGCATATACAACACATGGCCTACACTGTGATACCTATAACTTCGTAGGTGGCTTCAAATCTCATTCTTAATATGTATGTTCAAGAACTCCAAGACGTGGAAGCTCGGATAGATCTTCTAACGCAGAGCAAAGTGTAGGTCACTACAAACCCTAATAGGTTACTTAATAATGCATGAGCTCCTAAGTTCCTTAGTTATCCATTACCACCTAGGTTTTCTCCACCCAAGTTCTCCTTCTACGATGGAAATGTTGATCCTCATCAACATCTTCATGCCTTTATGGTTTCATGTATGGACTATGCTGGTAATGACACCTTATTAGCCAAGCTTTTTCTAAACCATCTCAATGAATGTGTATTAAATCGGTTTTATACTCTTCCTTGAGATTTAGTATGCTCATTCCAAACATTACGAAATAGTTTCCTTTCACATTTCTCTATCCACATTAGTCAATTACTATATTTTGCAAAAACACTCAAGTTCGTAAACAATCTAATAAAATTGTTGAGTTTAAGACTATGAACTGCCAAGGTTGTAAGCACATAGGGTGAATTACGGGATGTCTTTATTGTCATTCTTAATTAATTCACAAATTAAGGAAAGCGTCATATTCTCTATTTCGCAAATCCTTTGAAGACCTCAGTATCACATGGTTAAAGTTTGATAGCAAGCTCCTTATAGCCAACATGTTAAAATATAGCGATAATACACCTACATCCAATGGAACCAAATTCTAACCAAAACCAGCCTACAAAGGAAAACCAAATCACAAAAAGAAAATTTATAAAAAAACTTCCAATGTTGCATAACCAATTCCACCTATGGTCCTTACTTCGGGATTAAATCACAATGGACCCATTTTCTAGAAGGTCCTCGTAAGTTATTACAAAAATTCTTAGAGTGTAATTTCATAGAGTTACCTTAATAAATTAAAATCAATATGCATAGACCACAAAAAGTTATTATTTATAGAAAGTTTAATAGAGATTACCATCGATCGTTAGATATTCAACTAGCAAATGCTTAATATTATGCCACAAAATCCAAGGGAAAATAGACACAAATATTATTTTTGTAGACAACATGGAATACTAATGCAATGATTGGTCAACAAAATTCTATGCTAAAGGTGTTTATTGATCCATTACATAATCATACAGAGGCTCATAAGGGTGATGAATGTCGGTGTGTGTACTTTCCTTTTCATCTTATGGCATTGTCCACATCACATGGTGAGTCATCTCACTTAGGTGAGGTCATAGGTCTTAGGTGTCTTAGGGTATGACAGATTCTATCATAGATTCTTTCATACGCGTCAGTGCATCATACAAGAGTTACTTTCCATTTCTAGAATGTAACTCCTCTTCTCCCTTGTGGAGGTATGATTGTCTTGCATTGGGAGTTACACAACACTCCTATTTGTACCCCTTTTTCGATCTATGAGAATGAATAGACCCTTTCTCTTGCATGCACATTTCATGGTTGAATGCTTGTTTCCACATGGTACTTCGTCATGTTGTCGTTCAAGTGTAACTCGGTTGATGTGCGTTTTATTCCGCTCAATCCTCGTTCTCGCATTCTCTCACATGGTATCAGAGAATGTTGTTGGGATCCGTGCCACTCTCACGTTTTCATTTTCCAACTAATCTTGGTTTCATGTGTAATATTCGTAATCGTTATTCCATCGTGCTTTACTTGAATTTATTTAGCTAATCTTGGTTTTCATGGATTTTTGTTGGTTTTTGGGTTGTTTTTGTGCATGTGCAAGCTATTTCGAGTTTTTTGGAGTTTCGTGGTTTTTTCTAACTAAGATCCTTTGTTTGCCAACTTCGCAAAAAATTGTCTTTTGGAGGTATTTATGGCTTTTTTTTCGGTTTTTCATTAAAAAGTTATATATATATTTTTCTAAATTGTGATCTTGTGCCTTTTTCCCCCCTGCTACCCGCCTCGCCTTTCCGGTCCCACTCCTCACCTAGTTTCCTACTCCACTGGGCTCTCCCTCTCCCTATATCATCAGGATGTGTGGCGAGTTGGGATGTTGCATGGTTTGGTTGGCTCTACATTGTACATTCAAGTTGTTTTGTTTGGGTTATGCAGTGGGTTTCTTTGATGAACAAGATATGTTTGTTTTGCATTGCTCACCCATTGTCATCTCGTGTCGAGCTCCTCGACCTACATGGTTTTCCCTGAAGTTGTCCTACTTAATCTCTTTTCCATTTGTTGTACTCGAGTTGTGTTGAATCGACCCATCTATCCCATTCCAAACCCTATGTGCATTTTGCATTAGTGCTTTGGTTCTCTACCTTGGCCTTGGTCTTGTGTTTGTAGCCTACTGTGTTTTTGTTGGCTCGCTCGAGCCCAACCTACCTTGGTTGCATTCCCCTCATGCTCGTTGGTTGTGTGCAGAGTCGCATGTGTTTCCCTCTTTCACCATGTCGACGTCTCCCGGCTCGCTTTTGCGTTTGTTCGCTACCCGTGTGTGATGGATTCACCCCGTATGCTCTATGTGGGCTCCTTCCTCCTCCTACCTTTCCCTCAAGGTTTTTCTCCTCCTCTCTGCGTTCTTTCGTTGAGTTGTTACCTGCGTTGAGCTCACCTCTCTACGCATACCATTGTGCAAGATAACCGTTGTTGCATATGTCCTCGCCTCAAGCCACTTGTCTCATGTGTTTCAACTATGCCCTCCATGTTTCATGCCGAGCTCTTCCTCGGCCAGCTCGCCACCTCGATTCACTCGACCTGCGTCCCCGACTTTCCTCGCCGACTCTCCCACCCGACTCGCTCCACGCTTCAATCAACTCATCGATCGTTCCACCTCATGCCTCCCAACACTCCACAAGCCCACCTCTTAAAGTTTACCTACCCTTCCCCACTTTCTTTTTGAATTTTCACACCACCTTTTGTTTATTAAGCCTCTTAATTTGTTTCGTTTATATATTTTTTTAACTATTCAAAACCAATCTAAATTAGGTTTTAATAACTTAACGGAAGAGTCAAATTAATTAGAAGTAACGTTTACGATTATTAGTCTTAATGTATTTTAATTAGGATATAATTAATTTAATATTTAAAGTGGGTCATTAAGTTTTTTTGGAGGTGATTAATTAATTAGGAAGTTTATTATGGTAAACTACTATTTTAATCATAGCCCTTTTTTCATATTATTTGGAAAATAAGCAAATTTGGCAAAAAATATTATGAAACTAGGGTTATCAGATGTATGTTTTTTTTTCTTTTCGATGACTATTTTATGGGAGTGTGTAGCATGTTTTGTGGCTTGTCAGAGGCCATTCTAGCATTTTCCGGTGGCTTTTTGCACGTTTTGGAGGTCGTTTTGGCATTTTGAGCCCTTTTGACTCGTTTTGAGTCATTTTTACATTGTATTGCTTGTCTTCACTTGCGAGCTAGTGAGTCCATATGCCATAGCCTTGCAGCAAGAGCCCCCTTATGTGACGTGAGACGCTTTTTCTCGCACTAAACTTTGTTTTTCCATTTTGTTACTTGTTTATGCCCTTTTATACTTGTTTATATGTTTTTCCTCTCGCTTCCGACCGAGACTTATTATGGCCTCTACTCTTCGCGATTCATTGTGTACTGCAAGGTCGGTGGTCAACTATCCCACATCACATGAACACACCTTATCAGTAATCAACACACTATTTATAAATTGTCGCAAAAAGGTGTTATCATTTTTCTTGGGTGTTGTAATTGCATGCAAACACATTCTTGACCGACTCGACATCTCGCAACCATGTGTGTATTCTTGCACCCTTATTTTCTTACATTTTAGATGCATTTTCAACTAAGTCTCGATGTCTATTTGAGTGTGTATTTGTCATCTATGACCCTTTTGCACTTTTTTCTCTTTTCGTGGATGTAGCATGGAGGATTTTTTTATCGCAGGATCGCTTCTCAACCTTCGCCACTTCTTCTAGTAGAGAAAATTATAAATCATGGTGTTCTTGCAAGAGAACGTTATCTTACTCACTAGGGCCTTTATCCTTTTGTGTATGGGCTAGTTCATGCACCCATTGATTCTTATCATCTTGAAGAATGGATCGACAAGTGTGACCGAGTTCTTGGTTGTAAGTTTATACACGACTCCAAGCTCCTCCACATTCATGTGGCGCACTTAGATTGTCCTCACACTATTTGGAGAATTCTTTAGTTCCTATTTTGAGACCCTTCAGAGACTATTGCACCGCTTCTCCTACTGATACCGCTGTCCCCTCTCCCTCTTCATGTAATGATAAATCTGCTAACACATATTTTCTTGTTCCCGTCCTTGATGACAAGGACTGTTCTTCTAGTTTTGATAACGAGAGTGTTGATGAGGATTTCTCTCCTCCTCTTGGCCACTTTTCAAAGAATATTAATACCCCTCCTTTCCCATCGACATTAAGCAACCTTGTTCTCACCTCATCTATCATTGAATTTGCCTCCATTCCACTTCTAGTGTGTGAGGTTTCTTCTACTCTTCCTTTATATGTTGATGATTCATACCTCACAAGCATTACTCTTTTGTTTGTCGAGCCCCCTCTTGGGACAAGTATCTTCCAGGACCTTCGTGATCTCTTCGCAGTGCCTACTTGTGATGCAAGTACATGTTGTTTGTCTTACTTCAACAGTGTTTCAAAGGAGTCCATCTCCTTTGTTGGGAGTGCACCTTCTGAGACTCTTATCAGTTCCACTTCTCCAAAGACCATCACTAATCCACCTCTTGTGGATTCTCTTTCTACTGTTGTGGGGGTATCTACTTTGCCTTCACTTCACTTGGGCATCCTTCTGACGGATGTTCCTCTCTCTCACTCTGACAGCTTCTATCTTTGTGGCATTACCTTGAGTTCCTTTACATGTGTATGATAGACCTATGTCATATTTCAATGGACCGATTCGAGTTCTTCATATGACCGCCTTTGGTTTCCTTCGCAAGTGGGTGGACTTCCAATAGTCCTTTTTTGTCCTTCCCAAATCTAGGAACATAGTTTAATGTGGATGGATCGTCTTCAGTCTACAGGCCAAGGACCACATCATCGACACTCTTCGGGGAATTCATAGAATTGTAGATTTGATTAGGTTGCGGCTTCACATTTTTCTGTCATTTCTCTTGTCTCCTTCCTCTCTTCTCTTCTTATTCTTCTAGAAAGATTGCAGTTTGTTCATGGGTAATGTACGAATGAAAATCGACACCTGACCTTCAAACGCACTCGACCTCCCGAGGTCGTGCAAGACATTGCCGATGTGGAAGATGTGGATGTCATGGATAACGTAATATAGTGAATATATGGTATGTGGAAGAAAATACGTGGAAGTGGGACAAACGCGCTATCAAGGAAAAACAATGTCCTCAAGGTGCAATATCAAGATTTACTCAAGGGCAAAGCAATCCCTTCTAACCTAAATGGGTCTAATGGATGGATCGGAAAGGATGGCCACACGAAGACTCCAATCAATATCGAGCTCCACGGAAATACCTTCTAAGGGTTGTGGGATACGTGGAAAACCAACGGGTGCCTCGTAACGATTTCCAGACAAGGTCATAGAATGAATGGGAGAGAGGCATGGTTCCACTTGCTCTAAGGTCGGTTATCTGGAGTGGTCCAAAATGTGAGGGCTCAATGAGCTTCTTCGTTCAGAACATTCAGCTGTGTAATGATGTCTGGTGGAAGTGGGGACGACCTAAAGACTAATGAGCATAATCCTATGTCAAGGTCTAACTGGTCTTCGGGCCCTTGCGGTTGAGGAACCCGCAGATCACAACCGTAAACTCTTGGTGGTTGTGGTCCTTGTATGGTCATATGCGTTTAAACTCTATTGTTAGGGGAAGTCTAGTATTCGTAGGCTTTGTCAGCCGCGATGTTCAAAACGTTTAATTGTTCAATTTTCAGTGTATCGTGTTGGTGTTCTAAGGAAAAGCATACGGAGTCCCGTATCTACGTCTGTAATTAGTTGAGGTCCGTTTGGTTATGGGACCAATAGATCACTAGCATATGTTTGCTCTTGTTGTCGTTTGTTTATCGTCATGTATGCATTCAAAGCGTTTAAATCGAATCAAGGTAAATAACAATCTAATCTAAATAAGCAAATTCTGTACTATGTTTTTGTGTTTTTGGAATGTAATGTGTTGGCTAGATTTTCTCGCATAGCATCAAACCTAGCGAGTCATGAGATAAATCTCCTCATTTAACCGGTGAGGTTCCCGTGTCGATTTGTCAATAAAAATGTGTTATTATCTATCGTGAGTTTTACTTTAACCACTTAGTTCATGAACCATAACTAAGAAGTTCTGCAAAGTAAAGAAATTGTTTAAGAAAGGAAGTATTTTATAGAAGAAGGAAGTAAAGGAAATACAGAGAAGAAATGGGGAAGATGTGCATCTCAATTAGTAGATAGCAGAGCTAAATGCATGCACATAGAAGAAACGTAATAGATATGAACACACGTAACTATAAAACAAAGGTAGCTCTAGATCTAGATCTAAAATAACACAAATTCTATTAAGAGATCTAAGATTAAAAGCAAGAAACGCAAAGACACCGTGACACAAAGTTCTCCAGAAACTTCATCCTTTGTATTCCTTTGCTCCAAGTTGCTCTCAAGGGTTCAAAGACAAAGTCTAGAACACAAGATTGCTTCTCACAAATTCCGATCGATTACCCGAAGGTTCTTCCTCTACTTATAGAATATAAAGGGGCAATTACAAGTTGGAAGCTTTTAATTGAACTGGCACATGTGGAAATCGGAAAGAAACAACCGTAATCTTCCTCCGGAATTCCTCTTTACGTGACATGTATGAATTGCAATCGAAAATAGAAGCTTCTATTTTGCACGCCCGCCACCTATCTCCAAGTAGTTGACTTCTTCAAGTAATGGCTTTTAAACCAATCACTTAAGTTGTATAATTGAATTGATCGCTCAATTACTTTGTCGGAGAAAAGAAGGAAGAGGAAAGCTGACTTTGTCCTTTTTCATGTCTGCATGCAGCTGATTCAAACTGGATCTGGAAGCAGCTAGATCTAGAAACAAGCTGGAATTAGAAGCAGTTGAAATTGGAAGCAAGCTGGAATTTTTCTCCTTCGCATTGTCTTCTCTTTTATCCTTTGAAGCTTTTGCAGTTCTTCTTCATTGTACATGCATCAGTGCAAGGTTGGCCATAGATAACTCATCATCCTTATTTTTAATTGCATATAAGCAATTAAAAATTCTGGAAAGCACTCAGGGTGAATGAAAATTCAATGAAGGCTTCAACTGGAAGATGAGAGCACATGCACAGGATCTTGGAAGGAATTTTCCACGCACTGACTTCTTCACGGGCTGCATTCGAAACAAGATGAATCCTTTGTGCGAAGCTTTTGCAACTATGAGATCTGGATCTGGATCTGCATATAGATTTGCATCTGCATCTGCATTTGGATATGGATTCGCACTCCGCACAACAAACTTTGGCAATTGGGCTATGGATGGAAAAGTAAATCGAATAATTCCATGCTTTTAACCGCACGCATGAGTGAAGTTTCTCTTCCACACATGAGTGAAGTCTTTCCTACTCGGATCTCGTCTATCAATTCAAAGCAAGAGGTTCCGAGCCTAGATCTCGTGTCTCCAATATTTTGCATATTTAGAAGTGATGCATGACTCGTTGTGCTTTCTTTTTCATCTTTCTTCGCCATAGCTTTGTCTATCTTTGTCTAAATAATTCTTTTTCTTCTTATTTAACTGGAATTCTTCAAAACTGGTGTAGATCTGGACAATTCTTCAGATTCGGAGGATATATGCAATGTATTAGACATTGATAAAAGCTCATTTTCCTTTGTAAAGCACCTGTAACACCTATGCAAACAATTATGCAGACAAAGATCAACCTCCTTCAAAGCATGCGCCAAATTTGGAAGCTTTTAGCCTTGTTGCCACCTTGCCTGAGCAAAATCCTTCTTCAAATGCCTTGTTTCCACCTTGCCTGAGCAAAATCCTTCTTCAAATGCCTTGTTTCCACCTTGCCTGAGCAAAATCCTTCTTCAAATGGGGGCGACTTTTCCTCTTGGCTGCAATTATTTACCTGTGAATTAAATAATTCACCCATATGGCTGCCCATGCTTATATAACCTTCACAATTCTATAATTGATAATTGCCCTAACAATTAAAGGCAATTAATTAATTAAAAATCAAGCTCTTCTCTTTTAAATATAACATATTTAAGGACAGCCATCCAATCAATTAAATTAATTCAATTTAATCATCCACACTTCACTTCACTTAAGCTTCACAAAGTGTGCTTTGACCATACCACCGAAAATATGAATTAATATAATCATTTAATAATTTAAAAGTATTAATTCCTTCTCAAAAGGGGCTACATTAAATAAATTAAATTTATTTAATTTTGGAATTCTATTTCAATTGATTTATTCCCTTTGCTTTTGTTGACTTTTCCACAAGCCCGGGTGCAAAAATTGGGTGAATAAATATTAACAAATATTTATTTAATGCATTATTATTCACGCAAGGTGGGTCGACTTTTTTGCATAATAGAATTCTATTTTTAAGAATTTCGACAATGGGACTTTTTACCCGTAAGGCAGCCCGAAATCCCATGATCCACTTAAGTGATTTGACTTTGACAATGGGATTATTTACCTCGCAAGGCATAATAAAATCTCGTGATTTCACTTAAGTCACTTTTCTTTTATTTCACCATGGGAATTTTTACCCCGCAAACGTGCAATAAATTCCCACCGCTCTGCCTCTAACTTTCTCACTGTAGCTTAAGTGAATTTTATATCATGGGAAAAAGTACCCTGCTAGGTAGGTACAAAATTCCCACCTTGCCTGCTGCTTCTATTTTTCCCATTGCAGCTTAAATCCTTTGTTTTCCAAAATGCGCCCAACCCCCGGCAGGCTTTTCTATGCACGCCTTCACTTTTTCGCAGTGATCCGACCTCCGATGGTGACTTCCTCCGGGCATAACGTGCGTATATGTTTTCCAACTGCTCTATGCCAAAAATCGGGCCAAACCGGCAAAGGAATTGTTCTAGAGAAATTTCACAGAAAACAAAATGGGACAACACAAAAACACAAAAAAATTGCCAAAGTCACAAATAAATCCCAGAACTTATTCCTTGTAAAAAATCCTTCTGGTACAAGGTAATAATGATATGTTCGACCATAACAGAGTTAAAATGGAGCGCAACTAGCCTCAAACGAGGCTCAAAATAATTAAATACAAATTTCCCACAGACAAATCCCGATACAGAATATAACAATTTTGGGCATCTGGGTATTTGGCGAAAAAGGCTAATATGGCTCTTTGGGAATATCTTGATGCAATACAAGAACTTTCAGGCAATAAAAACACAAAACGACCCATTATTTTAAAAGTACGAAAAATTTTCGGATAGGGTAGTCACAGATTTCAGGATGAAATCTGGGTACACCATAATGGAAATAAACAATGTAAAACAACTAATCTAATAAAAGAAATCTTTTTATGATCTTCTAGAATTTAGAAGAAACGAAAAAATGCAAAGCTTCTAATCTAGCAAATAAATCCTATACAGATAAATAACTGGATGTAGTTATTTACCTGTGCAATGGTGTAATGAAATCTATACTAATCAATTAAAGCCTCTCTAAATTGTTGACTTGAATTAAATCTTCTATTTTCCCTCAGAGGAACGGGAAGAAATCAGAGCTTCTCATAAGCTTTTCTTCCCCTGCAACTTCCCCGACAAAGTAAAGAAGATTTTTATGGAGGATTTTCTATATGAGATGATGCTTCTTGATTTCTAAACTAACACAGAAGCTTTCTTCCAGAATCAATTCTTTACAAATCTACAGAGATAAGCAAAGGAAGCTATCCTTCCTAAGAAAGCTTTGTTGAAGGAATAGATCTACTGGAACTATTTAATGATTGCAATAATGAAAATGAAAATGCCTTTTCTATTGTAGTAAATAATGTGAATAAGATTCACAAACAAAGAATTAAAGAAAACCAATTAAAACCCCAATCTGGTAATTGCAGTATTGTGGCAATCCAGTTGTGGTGTGCTTTTGTGTCCCCTTAGTTTGTCTTTTTAATCTCTTGTGTTCACGTGAGTCCAGGATGTTGGGAATGCAGTAGAAGCAGCAAGGAGAAAGCACTGGAGCAATGGCAGTTTGATGGCAACTGCAAAGAATGTCGGCGTAAGAAAGATAGCGCAAGAGAACAACCCTTGGTTGTGTAATTTCTAGCAACATTGTTGCAGCTTAACTAAGCAAGATACACAAATAAAATCTTCGCCATTTGCTTTAGAAGAATCGATGATTTTATAGAAGGTTGGTTGGGCGTGCACTACCACACTTGGCAGCCATGGGGTGCCACATCATCACATGAAGGGGCGGTTAAATAGTCAATTACAAATTACAAGTGGAAGAGGAGGTTGCCACAAGTCAGTCAAGCTTAAAATCAGCTAAAATGATTGAGAAACATGCTCTAAAAGTGAACTGAAGTGAAGCAATCACGCGTTAATTCTCGGGTAAAGAATTCTGGAAAAAGCACATGTAACCACCCGCTTGCAAGGCAAGCCTTGCAAGCGGTTACAGGATCGCCACCGCTTAGGCGCGGTTACAAAATCGCCACCCTACCCGAGCGATGTATACATGACCACTGCCCAGGTAAGGCGGAAATTTTGCAACTAAAAGAAAAATATAATGCAGAAAGGTGCAGGGAGCTACCGAAAGCAGGGAATAGCTAGTAGTAGGGTAAACTACGCAACATATGTAATTTGCAAAGAGGTTTAGGGAGCTAAAACACTTTAGAAAAGATGTGAGTCATCAATGGGGACCTATTGTGACCGTTTTCCGACAATGTAGCCCGTGCAAATTTGGGTGCGTACAAGTATGGTGTCCCCGTGATTTCATCATGAAAACTACGACTACCCTATCCGAAAAAATTTCGTACTTTTAAAATAATGGGTCGCTTTTTTGTGTTTTTATTTCCTAAAAGTTCTTGTATTACGTAAGATATTCCCAAAGAGCCATATTAGCCTTTTTGCCAAATACCCAGATGCCCAAAATCGTTATATCCTGTCGTTAGGATTTGTCTGCGAAAAAATTGTATTTAATTATTTTGAGCCCCCGTTTGAGGCAATTTGCGCTCGTTTTACCCCTATTGTGATCGAACATATCATTATGCCTATATACCGTAAGGGTTTTAACTAGGAATAAGTTTTGGGCTTTATTTATAACTTTTGGCAATTTTTCGTATTTTTGTGTTGTCTCGCTTCGCTTTCTCGTGAAATTTCTCTAGACCAATTCCTTTGTCAAAGTTAGACTGATTCTTGGCCTAGAGCAAATTGAGAATATATACGCACGTTATTCCTGAGGAAGTCACCATCTGAGGTCCGGGTTCACGGGAAAAGGCAAAGTCATGCACTAAAAAGCCCTTGTGGGGTTGGGCACATTTTTGGAAAGCAAAGGATTTAAGTGCAATGGGAAAAATAGAAGCAAAGAAGAAGGTGGGATTTTATCGTCGCCTTGCAGGTACTTTTTCCCATAATAGGAAAGTCACTTAAGTGCAGTGGGAAAATTAGAGGTAAGAGGCAAAGGGAATTTATTGTCGCCTGCAGGTAAAATTCCCAGTGGTGAAATAAAAGAAAAGTGATTTAAGTGAAATCATGAGATTTTATTGCTCACTTTAAAGGGTAAATATTCCCATTGTCAAAGTCAAATCACTTAAGTGGATCATGGGATTTCCGAGGATGCCTTTACAGGTAAAAATTTCCATTGCCATAATTCTTAAAAATAGAATTCTATTATGCAAAAAGTGCGCCCCTTTGTGAGAGAAGAAGGCAGCCTTTAAAGTGGATTAAATTAATCATTTCTTCTTCTAATTTTGGTGCCTGTGCATGGAAGAAAGTCAACAAAGCAAAGGGGGAATAAAAGAAACATAAATAGATGGTCTAAATTAAATAAATTTAATTTATTTAAAGGTTGCCCCCTCCATGTCAAAAAGTGCGCCCCTTTTGGGAAGGATATAATGTTTTTTAAAGCATTAAATGATTAAATTAAATTCTATTTTCAGTGGCTATGGTCAAAGCACACTGTGAAGCTTAAGTGAAGTGAAGAGTGAATGATTAAATTGAATTAATTTAATTTATTGGATGGTTGTCCTTAAACATGCTATTTTAACACACTAGTTAAAGAGAAGAGCATGATTTTTAATTAATTAATTGCTAGGAATAGGAAGGGAAATTATTAATTATAGAATTATGAGGGTTATATAAGCATGGTTGCTATAAGGGTGAATTAATTAATTCTGTGTAAAGAATTGCAGCCAAGAGGAAAAGTGCACCCCATTCAAGAGAATTTTTGCTCATAAAGGTGAAAACAAGGCTAAAAGCTTCCAATTTTGGCGCATGCATCAAGGAGGTTGATTTGTGTTTGCATAATTGCTTGCATAAGTGTTACAGTGCTCAGTGAAGTTGGAAAATTCCTCTCTTTGCATACAAATTAGACATCAATTTTTGGGGCAGACGCTTGAAAAGTGTAGATTTTTATCATTAAAATTCACTATTCATGCTCCGGTGGCCATCTTTGTCTAAATTAATTGCAGGAATTCATTACAGGTGCTTTACAAAAGAAAAGGAGCTCTAATCAATGTCCAATACATTGAATATATCCTCCGAATCTGAAGAATTATCCAGATCTACACCAATATTGCATAAATCCGCCAAGTAAGAAGAAAAAGAATTATTCAAACAAAGATAGAAAAAGCCATGGCAAAGAGAGATGAAAAAGAAAGCACAACGGAGTCATGCATCGCTTCCAAACATGCAGACATAGGAGATACAGATCTAGGTCCGGAACCTCTTTCTGAATTGATTGATAGATCTTGAAGCGAAAAGACTTCACTCATGCGTACGGTTAAAAGCAAAGGAATTATTCGAGCTGCAGCCTTTCCATACACATCTCAATTACCAGAGTTTGTTATGGAGTGCGCTAGATCTTACCATCCTTCATCCAGATCAGTGCGAGATGCTATGGGAAAACAATAATTCATTGGACACAGAGTTCATCAATTATTGTTTGAAGATTCCGTGCAAAAGGTGGTGACTTCCATTAGCCTTCAGGATGCCGACAGCAGGGAGAAGCATAGAGTTGACTGCGTGAGCATAATGAATAACAGATACATGAAGAATCCCAGATCTCCTTCTAAGTTCCTAAGAACTCTTCCGCGGTCTAATTTGGTGCAGGAGATCGATGATATTGTCAAATTATTATGCAGATTAATGGTGAGGCGAATGCTTACACTTTTCGTACATGGATGTATGCTTTCATCAGACCATCAAGTCAACAAGGTTGATTCCATAATCAATTGGTCGGAAATTATTAGCGACAACATTCGTGAGCAACTCCAGAATGTGAAGCGTACTTTCAGCTTCAAAATGACTTCCTACTTGGTGTACGCCGCAGCCTTTACAAGGCATCTTCTCCAAGTCGGATAGATGGCGTTCTTTCTAAGGACCCCATTTTCGAGTGCTACCCATAGCTTATTGACTCACTACATGTGAGAAGGATTTCAAAAAGGTCAATGATGGATTGTTCTATGATTTCATTTGTGCTGACAAGGATCTAAAGGTCAACAGGTAAGCAAAGAAGCGTGGGAAGCCATATCCAGATTGGCGTCTATTCATTCGGCCTTTTGCAGATTTCTCATACCTCGTGGTTACAAGATTTTCTCGGAGAACCAATAAAGATGCCTGATATCCGAATGATAGATGGATCGCCATGGAGCCGAAAGCAGCAACTTGTGGAGATACACGACCTTCAATTGAAATGACACAATTCTACGGGCTTTTTTCCGATCATTGTCGAAATTATTGCTACCAGAGCATTCATAGAGCTCAAGGGATGGAGGCGCAGATGTTATCTGAGTATGAACAACAATTCTTCACGGCATGGCTGAACTTTGATCCATTTGGAGTAGCCTGGAAGACGATCTTCCAGGAGTACGCACACGTGCCTTCATTGGAGAATTTCTGGATAAAATGCAAAAGTGAGTACGAGGTTAGAAAGAGGGATTTCAACAGGCTATCAGCAAAGCAAGTGTTCGACTTTGGACTAGCGCAGATACCTGCAGATCTTAAAGATGATGGGAATGTGTTACTTGACACTTACCATCAAATGGGAGGAGATAGAGCCATACTTCAGGATAACGTAGGAGGTGAACACGATCAAGAAAGGTCTGAGAGCTGTTTTAGTGAATACTTCAAACCGGTTGCCGACAAAGGGATATGCCTTGATGAAGCATGATGAATCAAGTCAAAGGCAACTTTGGTGCAGGAGATTCCCTTAAGCGGAAGCATGGAGGAGAAAGTAGTAGAAGGTCCGAGAAGTTGAAAGTACACAGAAGATCTCAATCAAAGGAGAAGATCACTTCCACGACCATGACTTTAGCTCCGGTTTTCTCAAAGACCCAAGACTTCACCAACTATTGCACCACAACAGACACTTCATGCCTCCATCGATCCGCGACATTCATCTTCTCTCCTCAGCCACTCCGTTCATCACCTGTTCCAGAAGAGATTTTAAAGCTGCAGATGGCGGAGTTTGAAAGGGATTTTTCCTTGGATGATTCAGAGGATGGCAGCCATAACACTGTGGCACTTTCTGATGGAGAGGATTCAGAGCAGGAGATGGTAGTGAACTCAGCGACTTCTCATTCTCCGAGAAGTAACTTCTCGAAATGGTTGGCTTCGCAGTTGGTTCCAGAAGTGAGAGTGGAGATGAACTTGGAAGAACACGACTGCAGCCTACTCCAGAGCCTAAGTGGGAAAGACAGAAGGCCTAAAGTTGCTAAAGCAACTTCTAGGTTGATCATCGAGGAGTCGGGGGTAAGTTTGCTAAGATATCAATTCTAAATGAAGGAAAGAAGGAGGATGTGCTCACGGCAGAAGATGTGACAAGAACTGCAGTACCCCGGGTCAAGCCACCACAAAAGAATGAAGCATGATACGCAGATATCGATAGATGCTCTATTCCTTAGGCTTGACAGTGAAAAGGCGGAGAAAGATGAGCTTCAGAAGCAAGTATCTCAATTGTGTGAGATCATAGCCAAGGTTGCTAAACCTTCCATTCAAACCCATTTCGAGTAAAGTGAGTGATCATCTTATGCAGAAATGGAGGATGTAAGCAATCAAGTAAAAGCTATTGACGGATGGAAGGATTTGATTATTCGTCAAGCTTCTATACAACTCGAGAGGTGTCACCACCTAAAAGTTATGAATGATGCAAGCAAATCATCCAAGAACCAACTGACGAGCATAGTGGACATGAAGACAAATTCGAGAGTAACATGAGTACTTTGGCCGAGATCAACAAGCTGTCGGGAGATGTATTGGTTGCAGAGCAGATTGTACCGAATGGATCAGTTGAGAAGGGGAAGCAACTAGAGTTTGCAATATCTTTCCGTTTGGAGATCTGCAGAGTTTTGCTGAAGAGGATGCAGGCACTTGAGAGTAGGACATCATCCTTACTAGACAATATCATTTCTTTCACTGAGGAGAAAGTGGTCGGGAATGTTACTTCATACGTGCGGATCATTCCTAGCAAAGTACCTAATTCCCTGGAAGGGTCTCTTTTGATGGTACAAAAGAGAATTGATAAAGCTACTAAGCCTTTCATGATGAATTCTATTAGTAGACTGGTGGTGCTGCAGGTAGATATTGCGAGGTTTGGGCCGAGCTTGGAAGATGTGGAGGCGTGCATCAAAGTGTTGAATGAAGGATTGCTGCAGTTTAGGACAGAGAAGGAAGCAGTGGCTAAAACAGATGGGAAGATGCTGAATCACATGTTCGACAAGTATATCCGATATCAGAACAAAAAGAAGACATAAATGTTACAGCTGGCTTGACTTCTTCTTTTTTCTTCTTCTATTTTCCATGTTCCCGGATGAAATTGTAAGACTTTTAAGTTATTGGTTTTGAAACCATTACTTAAAGTCATGTGGAACAATTCTATTAGTTAAGTGATACATGTGTCACTTAAGGAGAAGTTAGTGGAGGATGATTGCCAAATGTCATCTTTACTTGTTGTTTGTGTTTCAGTTCAGTTAGATTTTCCATTTGTACTTTCCCTCCTATATTCTATAAGTAGGAGAAGAACCTCTGGGTTAATGATCAGAATTTATAAGTAGCAACCTTGTGTTCTAGACTTTGTTCTGAAACCCTCGAGAGCCACTTGACGCAAAGGAATATACTGGAGCAAATTTTTGGAGAACTTTGTGTCACGATGTATTCTGTTTCTTGCTTTTTATCTTAGATCTTTTAATAGATTTTGTGTTATTTCAGATCTAGATTTAGAGCTACCTTTTCTTATAATTCCGTGTTTATATCTATTGGTTTCTTCTATGTGCGAACAATCAACTCGCTATCTATTGATTGGGATGCACATCTTCCTCATTTCTTCTCGTGTTGATATAATTCCCTTTCCTCTCTCCTATAAATATCTCCTTTCTTTTAAATAGGTGCTTACTTTCATTGCAGTAATTGTTCAGCTTATGGTTCATGAACCGAGTAGTTAGAGTAAAACCCCATTTAGATATTAGCAATACTTTAATTGACAAATCGACACGGGAGCCTCACCGGTAAATTGAGGGAGATTTATATCATGACTACCTAGGTTTTGTGCTAGGCAGAAAATCTAGCCAACAAAGTACCTTATCATGCCTTTAGTTATCAAGACCCATTTGACGCATCTTTCTTAGGTTGTTAGGGAGTCTTCCATCTCTTGTAAGTGGATGGTTTTTCCCACTGGGTTTTCCTCCATTACTTGAGATCTTTTTGTGCATGGGTACCTCATCAGGCATAGCTTATGGGACACATTTCTTGTTTCTAACTCACGCCTCATCCTAAGTTATGATGAAGGGGGTGTTGGTGTGTGTACTTGCCTTTTCATCTTGCGGAATTTTCCACATCACATGGTGAGTCATCTCACTTAGGTGAGGTCATAGGTCTTAGGTGTCTTAGGGGGTATGACAAATTATGTTAGTGAGCGTCGGTGCGTAATACATGAGTTGTTTTCCATTTCTTGAATGTAACTCCTCTTCTCTCTTGTGGAAGTATAATTGTCTTGCATTGGGAGTTACACAGCACTCCTATTTGTACCCCTTTTTCCAAATATATGAGAATGAGTAGACCCTTTTCTCTTGCATGCAAATTTCATGGTTGAATGCTTACTTCCTCATGGAACTTTGTCACGCTTCCATTTGAGTGCAACTTGGTTAATGTGTGAATTATCCCACTTGATCCTCATTCTCGCATTCTCTCATAATGAAATATATATGGCTTATCACAGAGTACCCCTCCATAGACTTACACTACTAGCCTACATCCTATTCACTGGCATTGTTGGCATATCCACAGAGATATCAAAGTTCACATCATACATCACATTTGACAATTCATAGAGTCTTCTCAATGATGAGGAATCATCTAGACCTTTGTTCGTTAAAGCAAAATTGATTCACATCTAATCACAAGCATGATGATAGATATTGGATCTAGTTGGAAAAATTTTACCATGGAATTTCTTATTAGTCTAGGCCATATCACACAAGACATTATTGGCACAACACATACAATCCAAGAATTTGTTTGACAAAGAGGAAACTCACCCGGGGCATAGCGATACTTTTATGAGTAAGACCAAAGAAAATTGCCACATGGTATTTAGTGGTCCCTTTTAGAAATACAATCAATGTGTTCCTTAGTTTCCCATGGATGTCCTAGATGTACGTCATCCCCTAAATTTCATATAGATGATTAAAATATATACACAACAACATGGTGAGTATCATCTCTAGTGCTCGTTATGAATACCCTATTTGTCCTATTAGATTTCGATGCGGGAGTATCCAAGGTCTAGGGTAATCATGTAAAGTTTTCTAGCTAAGCATGGGTATGCGTAAGGTAGGAAAGGTGCGTAGTAAAGAAGAGGAAGCATTGTTGAGTCAAGTGGAAATTACGCAAAAGTGTGGAAGTACTTTACGTAGTTAACAAAAAGGAGCGCAATGCACGGAGTGTGTAGTTGAATTGGGTGTGTGGTAGTGCATGTAAAGTTTGCAAAGAAGAGCAAGTGCAGAAGAATAATGTGCAGCGGTGCGCCTAAGTTTTGTGTAGCATATTGGAGTTTTAACTTAGCTTGGTAGGCTAGAGGTGTGTGGGAATTAAGAGGGAATTATGTGTAATAACCGTAAGTATGCGAGATGGCATAAAAACATGGAAAGAAGGATTGCACAATAACCAGACTATAATGGAGACATGTGGAAGGTTTAGGAAGGCCAGTAATACCCCGAGACAAAGGCGCGTAAGAAGAGTGGTGGGAGGAATACTCGGTGGAACTGAAAGTTGGCGAAAATGATGGACAAGTCAAAACTGAATGTTTCAAATAACTGACAGAGATATAACGATCAGAAAAATCCAACAACTAGGTGAAGTATGTGTCATTTCAGAACAGCTAGGTGGCACTCAAATAGCTCGAGTATTAATGACCTCAATTTCAAATTTGAATATGAGCGAGGAGGCAATGTAGAGAGAGAAGCGGGAAGGCGCAACTATATTGAAAGGACGAGTTCATCTAAGAGAGAGGGTGGGCAGAAGAAAAGAGAGTTGGCACCAAGAAGAAAAGGACGAGATTGTTGAATGTGCTTGTGAGAAAAATTCCAGTCAAGGATAGGTCTCAAGAAAACACCTAGTGTTTGAACATACTCCATTAGAAAGTTTGTAAGCTCCACGGGACTAGTTGCATGTAGATTTCGTAAAGGCTTTAAAAATCAATAGAAATCTGCAGCTTATTGTGCAGTACATTGTGTGACTCAGAGAGGGGACATCAACCCTATGCCACATTCCCATTTTACTCGCTCAACAAGTGGTATCTCATACCAAGGCACAACCCATCGAGTGTTTTGATCATATTCCTAGATGGATTATATCGTATACACCGATACAGCCTCATCATGAGAAAACTTTGACATATTCTACTCCTTGGGTACACCCTATGTTACATAGGCGGGAACAAAGTACTACTATTTAATAACAATATTCTAAGTGTGACCCATATAAGAAATCAATGTACTCTTTACATACACATTGAGAGCCTTAAGGTTACTACGACTACTTGTGACCCATGAGTTATGTATATACATGTTATTTATGTTGTTATTCAAGATACTATATAACACATGGATATAGTTTAAGTTTATATGGTGGCTATATTATTTTGATCCCTTCTTTGTTACATCCTACATACACCATACCCCTTAATATAAAACATTTATATAATCATCCCATTGACAAGATAATAATATAGCCTTCTTATACCTCTCTTACTCACATCTATAAATAAATCATTTATACATGTAGCTTCTTAAATACATATATGCTTCTACTATTCAAACATCAATGGAAAGTTCTTTAAGTACAATGCTTATTCTTCCGACACCTACTTTATAGTCAATGAAAAAGGAATACACTAACTATGAGCACATTTTAGGGGTTCAATGTGATTGTTAAGGTAATAATCATTACCCAAGACCCCACATTATTTCTTCTATTGCTATATCCTATATCTCAGTCCCTTAGTATATTATAAGTTAGCAATTTCTTTTGAATCTTTCGTACTAGAGCTCAGATTTCGTGATTTTGGTATCATTGGAAAGTCTGTTGAAATTCTCCACACGATGGACTATTCAACTTTGATTTTTGGTGGGGTTTGGTGGGAAAAAAATTAGAAAACATTCCTAGCACGCAAAAACGCAGAAATGGTCTCCCAACCACCAAAATCAATGAAATTGGGTCCTTTTTGCCTCTGCAAGTGATGTACTTTGGAGTATGGATTTGATTATGAAGCCCATCACTTTGCAGCCCAATTTGATGGATCTGATTGGTGGTTGAGCTCTCTAATCACCCGTCACGTGTTTTCCTTCTCCCCCGCTTCTACTTCATCGTTAAAAGCTAGTTTTGGCTCATTTTGTAAAGGTTGGACCCCTTGCTTCTGCAAGCTCTCTTTTCTTCCTTAGCAGGTAGATTTGTAGAATTTCAGACCTCCCATGGAGATTGTAACTCGATTTTTTGCCTCTTTGCCAATGGAACGTATTGTATCAAACTTGGAAATGATAATGTATGTTTTGTGATTGATTTTCAATCCTCTCATGCATTTATTATTGTCTTTTGATCTTTCATTGCATTTTGGTAATCTGTGCATGTTTTGGTGTTGAATCTCCATGATCTGTGTCAAATTTGCAAAGCAAGAAGTCCAACACTCCTTTGGTGTATCACCGTTCTATTTTTTTGCTTAGTTTTGTTTCCATTTCCATGTTTTCTCTCAACCCTGTCTCCTTGGTAGTTTTAGAGTAGGAATTTTGAATCAGAACCTCTAGAAAAATTACATGCATACACCTAAATAGAGGAGTAAGAACCAACTTCAATCTGGAGAGTTTTCCCCAATTGCAAAGGTCCCACACTTTGGGAAAACTCCATGTTGTGCATTCACACCAAATTGACCATTTCCCAACAACAGATCTGAAGGTCGATTTGGGGGTGCTGTGAATTTGCACCAACACCAACATAAACACAAATTTTTTCGAGGCTCATTCATTGAAGATTCAAAGATCTCTTTGATCACCATGCTTACAAACTGCATACAAGAGGGAAATAGACGAAAAACAAGGAAGAGAGATAGAAGAAGTGTACCTTTTATTCCATGTGTAGTGATGAATACAAAGCTTCAACCAAGCTATCACAATTCACAATGCTACATAGTAGAAGTTCTTCAAAATTCGTGGTCTCCTTAAATGGAGAGGTCATCCCAATTTATAGAAATCTGAATTGTCCTTTCACTTCCCTCACATGAATCTCCGTTTCCATATTCCACTCGTGACCTTTCGTTTTCCATGAATTAAGTATTTCTCTTATAATTTGAGAAAATACTGTTACAAATTTAAAATAGGTCACTTAAGTGAATAGGACAAAAGACAATGATGAGGCCCAACGAAGAATTAGAATAGAGAGAGAATGAAGAGAGGGAAAGAGAGGAGGAATCACGAAGAACTACTTTGAATGCATTGATGAAGTCATGAACTTTGAACGAAGATTTCTGCCATTGGTGATCCTCTACACTGATGAAGATTTCTCCCTTGAATAACTTTGAATCATTTGCCCCATCCAACGATGACCACAAACTCTATGATGCATAGACATCTTGGACCACATGATGAGTGTTCATAAACATTATTCTCAAGTTTACCAATGTAAGCTCGAGATGAACACATACATTGCCCACGATGACCCTCCTTGAAACTTGGTTGATGAACTCTTTGACTCGTTGAAATCGTTCTGACCAACTTACTTTGAATCACCCGGCTCCTTAAATGACGAAGATGAATTCACATGATGTGCATTGTATACCATTGCACTCAAGATGATGCTTCTAAGACCTCTGTGAAGTTCTCATTCCTCCATTTGACCCATGAAACCATCTCATTATCTCGAATGGGAGTCTAAAAAGCAATCAGTGAGATGCAACTTTCCACTTCCAAAATGAAAACTTTATAATTTTAGAATATGAGCCCATGCTCGCTATTCTCGGACATATCACTGTCTTGCTCCAGTTTCATCTTATAAACTTTCGACATATTCCATCCTCCAATGTTCCCGAGGTATTGTTATTTTTACAACATTTCTATTTTTAACAGGTTGTTTTTAGGGACTTGCTATTTTGGGAAGAAGTTGTTTTATGTCGTACTTTCCATTTTACCCCTTTTCTGATTGTCCTGAGTGATCGAACTTGCAATTCAGCGGGACTTGCCATTTATAACATGTGAGGAAGTATAAAATATGTTATTTTTGGTAAGTGGTGAAAACGACTTCAGTTTGCAATGGTAACAACTTTTTTGGATTCAACTCTTCGTCGCGAACTCATGCCCTAATTTTCATCATGATTCGCTTACCAAAAAGCTCAGAAATAAAAAACAAAAATCTATGCCTGTTAAGAGCTTCAGCACGGAGCTACTCAGCAAAAAATTGATAAAAACTTAGTCCTTCATATCTTGAGAAATTGACAACTTCATCGTGCAAAAACTAGTTTGAAAGAAACTAGATTTTTTGGAGACCCTTCCTCCGAATTTTGGATGATTTCGCCTATTTGTATCTTCGTGAGGATTTGAAGTTTTCTTCGAAGAGGGAAAAATGCTAATAAAAAACACAGCCCTCCATATCCCTAAAAAATAGGAACTTTATGGGGTGAAAACTAGTTCACGCGAAACTAGATTTTTCAATGATCGTTTTCACCAATTTTCGCGCGATTATGCTCTATGGAACATTGAGAAGAGGAGAGGCAACTCATTGAGTTTTTCGATGTTGTGTCATGGCAACCATTAATGGAGCTTTAAAATTATAAGTCTCCTTTTCCACCTCAGATTGTGATGAAACAAATTCCATCGGGATAGGTTTTTCTCCTGGATTTTGTGTGCAAAATTTTAGCTTCACCCGCTTGATTGATGGGAAATTGAAGGAGAAGAAGTTAAGGCACAAAATGAAGTTTTTGCACAAAATGGAGTTTTTATTCCAACTAATAATCTAGAGCATCATTTTATCTTTCATTTTTTTCATTTTTATGCCCTCTTCAAATAAGGAATTCTGTAAAAAACCTCACTTCAATCCGTGCTCTGGATTGTGAGATATGAGCATTTCACCGTTTTGGTTCATGAAAGATGTGGCACTAAATGGACATGGTTGCAGCTGAAAAAGACAGAGTTTTGATGTTATTGCAGTCCTTGACATGTAAGATTAATGGAGGGAAGAAGAAATGAGGACGAGCAATGGAGGTTTGCAAGTTCTCTGCAACTTTCTTCCAGCAGTGAGTCTCACGGGCAACAATGGAGAAGCAACAAGGAGTTTGAATTTTTTTTAAATCTTGAAGCTGGGGTTGGGAAAATTTTTGTGTCTTGATGTCCCTTTAGCTAAAGGGACGAATGGGACAACAATTTGCACATCGCACCTCCTCACAACACTTGTCAAACATCCAACGGTTGAGTATTTGGGCTAAAATGCTTAAGAGAAGCACCTGGGGGCTGGAATTGAGATGCATGGAAGAACAAGAGGCATACCTAGGGCTAGGACCATTTTCCTGTCCCCTATGTCCCTTTAGCTAAAGGGACAAAAGAGACATCAACTTGCACATCGCGTCAAGTTGCGCCACTTGTCACAATCTGAGCAACTAAGGGGATAGGGTCTGACAAGCACATGGGAGCTGAACTAGCAATCCAAATGGCTCTATGTGTGACCAGAGGAAAAATACGGTTGGGTGCATTTTACTGTCCCTCATGTCCCTTTGCTTAAGGGATGAAAGGGACATCAAAATGTGCCAAGCTACTAGCGCTGACACGTGTCCTCATCAAAATTTGACTAATTGCGGGAAGCTCACCTTGAGGGCAACTTGGAACAACGATATCTTAAGCTAACAATGGAAGTTTTTGGAAAATGTTTATATGAATTTGACTGAAAATGGCATTTTGAATCCAATGGGGGATCTCAGCTCTTGATTCCTCCATTTAAGCCCTGAAAAAGCATATTTTTGTTCTAGATCCCTAGCTAAGCATGGAAAAACTAGATATAAACCTATTGCGCCAAAGTGTTGTGAAAAATATGATTTCACCATCTTGTAGAGATTTGAATTCCCTTTTCGACGATGTTTTGTTTAGCTCCTAACTCCATCCAGAGCTCCCGGAATCACTTCCCAAAGTTCAGTAGTGCTTTTGGCTTTATGCACTACCTAGGCCTGTGAACCCTGTTTTTGATGAAACTGCCCAACTCCAAATCTTTCCCGAATCTTCCAAAATCAATTTAACGATGTTATTAGTCCTTCAATTCATATCCATGTAGGATTTCTCTCCTCCATTCTGCTCCATGAGGTTGCACTGTCTTGGGAAAGCCAGTGCATAACCCTTCCCAACACCGCTCAAAATTAACATTCTTCAAAACTCTTAAAATCACCTAGGGAAATTGAATTTCCTAATTCACCTAGGGACCGAGTTAACATCCATTGTGAGGTCATTGGAATGACTCGATAAGGTTGGTGTGGAAGATAGGACCGAGTTGGGGGTGTCTTTGAAAGGTTTGACTCCCAAATTTTTTTGACACTATGGGAAAAGTTGTCCTATTCTTGGGTGGATTTTGCCCATACAAATTCTCAAGACAACAAGCATGAAATCATTCCTAGAATCAGCGAGGAATTTGGTAGTTTTGAGAGCAATTTGATTCTTTTCCCATTCACAAGCTTCTTCTAGCTTCTCACTCTGCTATTGAGAACAATTGCATTCTATACAAAACAGCTTCAACATCGGTCTTGAAATCATCTCTTATGGCAGATGTATTGTATTCATGAAGGAAGACATCCATGGGATATTCAAGCATTTTCTTTTCTTTCCATTCATGATGGATACAACCTTCTCCATATGGCGAGAAAGAGGTAAATTCATTTTCACATCCATTCTCATCCACCAAGGCTTGAAAAAGAACATTGAGCTCATATGTTTGTTCCATATCATTGTTGAGCACTTGTGCATCAAAAGAAAAATCATGACTGAAATCATACTTATCTTGCATTGTCATGGCATAGGTTAGGATCTCAATACTAAGTTGAGGGTCTTCAATTTCTTTCGCAATCTTCAAGATGTCTTGCACATATTCCTCCTTCAAAGTTGCCACATACTCATTTTCACATTCATCAGAAGAGTCTTCATATTGGGCCTCAAGGAGATGACTGGAAATATGATCTTCATTTGGCCATGATGCATTTGAAAAGTTTTCCTCCTCATAATCCATACTTATTTCTATCTAGGGGTTACCTTCGGCATGCCTGGTTTTCATCACTTTCAAATAGAGAGAAAAGATCCATGCTACTTGGAAAACACCTTTCAATTCAAGATTCATCAAGTGATTGTCATGACATGAGGAAAATTTTCCTCTCCACCATGAACATCTCCTATAGAGTCTTCTTCTTCGCAGGAAAAGGGGAGACTCCATACTTACTGTGGTGATCAGCATTACACTCCTTTGGTGATGGTGAGGAAATCAACTCCTCAAAGAGGTCATGTTCAATTTTCTCCTTTGTCTTTGTTTCGAGAAGGAAATTAGACTCTTCCATTTGTTCATCCATAATTGTATTAAGAAGGGAATTGGATTCTTCAATTTTCTCCATTTCATCATTCAACATTTGTGCATCAATTTGAAGAGTCAAAATTGGAAAGGAAACTATCCATGATTACCTCAAAGTCATCATCTTGAAGAACTTGGGTCCAGGATGAAGGATTGAATTTTTACACATCTTCATGGTCGGGCGGAGTCCTTAGCAAGCATCGGATCATCTGTCATGGAATAGGAATCTTCATCTCTCATACACATTGTTTCTCCAAAGGGTTGTGCCTCAAGCCAAAATGAATTTATGAATGGAGGTTCCACTCTCATATTTTCTTCATCATCCTCCACAAGTGCTGATTTGATGTTCATTGGAAGGTTTGTGGATAGAGAATTCATGAGAAGTGCACAAGAGCCTTTCAGGAACAAACACCTCATAATACGGGAAATCATTAGAATCTACTTCTAAAGGATGAATCTCTTCTTCTTCATCATTACGGAGTGTTTCAAGATACTCATACCTTCTTTGCATAGCCAAGGCATAATTCAGAATCTCAAGATTGGTTTGGGGATCATAATTTTATTCTGCAACACTCAAGATTCTTCGCACAAACTCTCCTTTCAAGGATGTCATTTCTTCATCTCCATATGTAAGAAAATCATCCAAAGGAAGAGAGACAAAAGATAGAGCTTTGAGTTTCTCATTCAACTGCATGAAGTTGAAAATATTACCTTCAGTGGATTCTTCACCATCATGCCCTTCATACAACATTTCATATCTCTTTTGCATATTTCTCATCAAGTTTTGGATTCTTGATCATCAACAGGTGTAATTCCCATTTTCTTTCCTATGGAAGAAGTTTGCTTGAATTGGAGCCACCAGGATTTCATGGTTGGATCTTTAAAAGAAGCAATTTTTTCCATTCTAGACATTCTCTTCATGACGACTACAGAAATAGTATTAACCTTCTTTCCCTTAGTTGATTACAGATTTTGGGTTGAAGTGTTGGACCCCTTAGCTGTGCTGAAATCCTTACCTTTGCAAGACTTGTCGTGTTGCAAAATATTGTTTTTTCACCAATAGTGCGGGACTAAGGCCCTCCTTATTATGTATGGGGAGGCTCTCATTATTGAATGTAAACTACTTTGATCTATGTGGTGGCCAATAGGTTGGAGATAACAAAGAAACAGATCCACTCGAACTGGGAAAATGCTTGTCAGACGGAGTACAAGTTAGGAATTTGCAGCAAAGAGAGGTAAAGGGGAGTTGGGGAAATAAGGAGAGAGAGGGTTACTTGTTGTGAGTAGGCACTAGAAGAGTTCACATACAATAACTAGAGTAGGTCCAAATTCAATTAGAAGAACACAACAATGCAAACAATGATAAGACATAAAAACTCATAGATGCAGAATTCTATTGATTTATTTATCAAAGGCGCAAACACCTTTCTTTGTTTCACAAGATTATCATGTATGCAAAAATGGAAAGAGAGAGTAGAGGAACATAAGAAAAGAATTAGAATAATTACATATTTTATTGTTTTATGTAGAAGTCGTAATCTCAACATCATACATTCAATCAACAATTGCAAACCCCTTTGGAATGGAGAAGTCGTTCCAATTTATAGCATTACAAATTGTCTCTTCATATACCCCCACATGACTCTTCACCTATTCCCATCACTTGTGGCCTTACATATTCCTAGGAGGTGAGTCGTTTTCTTATTATTGGAAAAAGGACTCTTACAATGTTTATCTAAGGGTCACTCAAGTGAATAGGACGAAATAGTAAAAAGTACATTCTTAAAAAGAAATTAGAACATGGGGAGAGAAAAGGGAAGAGAGAGAGAGAGAGAGAAGGGTTGACTGATTTGATGAAGAGAATCTTTGTTGATAGATAATTTGTTGATCATGATCATGGAGGGAGAGGTCCAAGAGTGAGCTCTTGTCCTTTGAATTCTTTACTAAACTGAGCTACCGCATGTGCCACCTTATCTACTTCTGGAATGCGAACACATCTCAATATTTTGATCCATGTCTAGGGAACATCATTGATATCCTTGCACTGACTGAGAAATCTTTTGTGATCTCTTGCAATATCTGAAATGGAGTTTTTGATTCCGACAAGGGACTCTAAGGTATCTTCGCTAAAGGAAAGGGGATCACCGCCTCTTTTGAGACCAACTCTGGAAGGAATAAATGAATTCTTCGATAATGAATTTTCGGAGCGAGAGGAACACAAGTCTCTAAACATAGTGAATACCTCATTCAGAATCTCAAAAAGCATCTTGTCCACTATAGTTAAGTTCGGAGATGGCATCTTCAATCATACCATATCTAGCATCCATGATGCGAGACCCAAACTAGAGATAAATTGTCAACAACTAATGCAAACACATTTTTACTTATGAGGGTGCAAGAGTCGAGGAATTAATCTCGAAACAAGTGGGAACACCTCATCCAAGTGGATCTTTCTGCGTTTCGATCTCCTCCCTTGTTTTCTTCACTTGACAAAGTGGTGAGAATGTACTTGAGAAGAGAGAACCTCTAAAAACAATGTTTTTCCTTTCTCAATGATCTTCTCGATCCATCTCTCGTTAGCCTTCCCTTGCATCATATAACTTTGTGCTTTCTTGATCACCTCAGGGTCAAAGCTACTGATTGGAGGAATGTCTTCCATGAAAGAGGAGGTGTTGAATTGGGCTCCAAGAAAGGTTGAATGTAAGCAACTGAGAGTTTTCACATGTTCCTCCAATTTCTCAATTGTTCATTTGTATTCTTCATTTTGAGAAAGTAGGCGGGTAGAGGATTCCTTGAAAAATGAGAGTCACCCTCATGCGAAGTTTGACCCAATGAGATGTGAGTCAATTCATAGTCCAATGGAGTCATCTCCTTCAACATGATTTACATTTTTGACCGAGCAACTTCTACATATTGGTTTCTTGAGGCACCACTGAAGAAGCGGGAAGTTGTCTAGGCCTTCTTCCTCTGCTTGGATCTCAAGGTTTTTGTGATAGCTCTAAGGTCGGGAATTACAACTTGATGTGTTGTTCTTGGTTCACTTTTGAACAATTCTTGAATCCACGGGAATAGCTCTTTAGGAGTTGACATGATGTTGATCACGGGAGCACTTTCAGGAGCTTGATGTAAGATCACATCTTGTTCATCATGAGAAAGTTCGATACTTGGGAAGACATACTTAGATGTTCTTGAAGAGAAGGAGGTTTTGATGGATCACTCTTGCTTGACTCAAGAGACTCTATGGGATCTATGATGAAATTTACCGTATTATGAACCCTCCGGAATACAAAATCTTTGTGCACCCTCTTTTATTATCTTCATTTTTGAAGGCTCGTATTCAATGTCACTTGGTTGTACTTACAATGTTCCGTCCTTTAAGAATTAACCACACTAATAGGTGTTTGATTGAGTTTTTAAGAACACTGTTATGCCAATGTCATCAAATGAAGCCTGGATGGTTTCTCGTTCTTACATACAAGGTACCCCACATGAAGATCACCTATCTACCTTTCTTGACTCCAAATCACTTTCTAAATGAAATCAAATTTGGGAAAGCTTGCGTACTTTATTTTCACATGCTCCCATGGAGAAGGATGGATTCCAATACGGCTCTTGAATCTTTTCAAGCCTCACAATGTTCCTAATTTTCACCGCTACGCCACGTATGCTCTATCTTGCTCCTTGACACAATTTTGATTAGAATAATGCTTTAGGATCCTTCCAGAGAGTTATTTTCCTTGTTTGAGATACGCAATAACTTTATGAACAAGTGAGGATGGAAAAAATTAGGGAGATGAGTGAAAACAAAGCCAACAATGTTTTGCACTAAAAATTGAAATCGGGAGTTGCTATTTTGGGAAATTTTTCTTTTTGTTCAAATTTTATCTTCAAGCTCCTATCACACGTAAATGACCTCCATTGATGATGTTTTACCATTTTTAGGAAGTTTCTATTTTTAGCAAGTTACTTTTTTAGAACCTGCTATTTTGGGAAAATTGCTTATTTTGCCTTGTTTGTTGTTTTGCACCATTTCTAAATGTTACAGTGATTGGAGCTTGATGTTTTGGGAGACTTACTATTTTTGTAAGTGAATATATAAAGCATGTGCTATTTTTAGAAACTAGTCATATTGGTGTTGGTTTGCAACGAAAACACCATTGTTGGATTCGACTTTACACTGTGATCTCGTGCTCCAATTTTTTGTTGTGCTTCTATGGGACTCTGCAAGTCAAAAAGGAAACTTTTGGTGGTAGGGTTTATGATTTGAAGTTGTAGAAAACTAGGGCATCATTTGGTAGGAAGCTTTTGTGATCACAAAGGCCCCGGGAGTATAACAATCGAGTTAAAATCATATTGCAATAAGATTTCTAGCTAGTGAGTTATGAGAAAATCTTAGTTTTTGAAGTCATGGTTGGTATGGAACAGGGTGGGCAATACCTCTGTTAAATTTTGATGTTATTTGAAGGTTTACCAGCATCAACATTGGTGGATGGGCGAACCATGTAGAGGAGATAGCTCAAAAACAATTCATTTTTCACTTTCGTATTCCATTGTTAACTACAATTTAACCCTGGTTAAATGGCAGCTGAGTGTGGTACAAGATTCGGGATTAATGAGCTGCTCATGCGTATTTTTGTCCCCTTTGTCCCCTTGGAAAAAGGGACAAGAGGGAAAAAAAAGTTTTCTTTGAGAAAGATGTTGACAAGTGTTGTCATAAGGTACAATGTGAGGGAGATTAAAAAAGTTGGTTTGAGCACCTAAGGGTTAAAAAGTGGGCGCATGAAGAACCTTGGAAGGAGTTTGATTATGGGTGCACTTTTTTGTCCCCTTGGCAACATGGAAAATAAGGACAAATATTGTGCAGCGAAGCAAGATGGTGCCAAGTGGTGAGATCTAATGTAATGTGAGTATGAGGGCTTTAGCTAGTTAAACACCTTGTCAGACTGAAGAGGGTCACATGAGGGACCAAAGAGGGGCCTTGCTAATGGGCGCACTTTTTGTCCCCTTGAGAAAGGGACAAGAGGGACACAAAAGTGAAATTTGAGCAAGAAACCGACACGTGGGATTCAAAACTTGGCTAAGTATGGGATCAACACACTCTACATTAGAAAGGACTTGAAATATTCACTACTAGAGCTTGGAAAGGTATTTTGAGATTAAATGTTATATGATTCTGACTCCAAGAGACCTTATAAGATCAATGGCATAGGTTTTAGAACCTAAGTATGCCTCCAAATCAAAAAAATGGTTCGTTTTTCTTCGGGAAATGAGGGTATGCCTGCAAAGGTTGAAATGTTTTGAAAACCCATCAAGTCTTGAATAAAAATTGATTCTTCCACCATGTATAGAATTTCTTCAGCTTTCCATTGCCTATTTGTTTGCCTTATAACTCCTTACGGAGCTCTCGGAATCATCCGGAGAAGTTCAGGTCATATTTTGACCATTCATTCCTTACACTTGAAAAACCCGCTTTTGCACAATTTGTCCCTAAACCACCAAAAATTCCCTAAATCTTCCTAAACCACTTCCAACACCTTCTTGGCTCTCCAATACCACCTTCGGAGGATTATGAGATTTTGGAACCTTCCCGAAGGATGCACACTGCGTTGAAATGGTTAAAATTGTCCTTTCTATGCATATCAGAGAACTAGTCTTTATTCACTGAAAGAAATTGTTGACCTTGAAAATTCACTTTGAACAATTGAACATTTTTATGCAATATATTGGGACCACCTGCAAGGTCAATATGATCATGACATAGAAGACAAACTGGTCAGGAGAGGGATTCAGGAAGCATTTGAGGCAAGTTTTCACATTTGGCTTAGTTGTCATGTTTTAAATTTTGAATTTTTTGGCTAGCAAAAATGCATGACAACAAGATCCATGCATTAAAGGGCACATTTGGTGATACCGGATAGATTTTCTTGTCGAATCTATCCCCTTCCGCACTCAACCCTGGTCAACACTAAGTTCCGATTCCTCATTTTGTCAACAACTTTACAACACCCTACACAACATCTTCAACTATTTATAATCCAATGTCATACAATTTATGCCTAATTTGAATGAATATGTTCCAAACCCTAACCCTAGTTACTTTTACATACTTTAGATAAGTGTGTTTATTGATATAATCCGTTCATAATTTAGGACTTACATTTTTGTATATGATGTTCTCAAATTATCTTAATACATGGATGTACAATACTTTGTTTAGATTAACCCTAGTTTTGATATTAGAATAAGAAGTTGTATAGTACACATTTGAATCCAAAATGTGTGACACCACTAGTTGTTGATCATATCATTCATATATTGATCAAAGAAATGATGCATTAATAGATCCTACTTTATCAATTAGTAATGGAGGGTAGTTAACATCCCAAAGATAGTGGTTCAAAGAAGAACCAAATTTTACAAAACATTATGCAATTGGTTCAAAACCTAGAATAGACTAGGGCCTATTGTTTCTCAAGGAGGAACAATAGATTCAAATGGCCATTTTGAACACTATTCTAAAAATTCTGATTTCTTTTTTTTTTTTAATTTTTGGCACATTTTTCGTATTTTTAATTTTTAGGGATCTTTAGTGCAAAATTTAGACCCAAAACTTTAGTTAGTTGTCTTATTTTTTGTAGGCATTTAGGTATTTTGCTTGATGACCTTTCCAACACATTACAATTTCAAATTCAGATCAACAAGCTAAGGAAATATGACCCTAACAAATGACACTACGGCATAACAACATCATCAACCAATATGCACATACTTTTTTTATTTTTTTCTATTCATTCCCACTTCTAAGATAGATACATGTCACTTCCATGTAGGGTGACCTTTGGGTTCATATTCAAAACTATTTATTTACTATTTTTAATAACTTTTCAAAATTCATTTGTTATAACTTTAAAGTAGATAACATCAAATGAAGAATACAAAGTTTATAGAATACATTTCTCCTACATAAATTTTATTTTTGTATACACTCTTATTTTAAATCACTTAGTTTTTATTTACAATTTTTGTTTTGTTAATTTCAAATCTACTTCTATAACATATTAAGCTTGTCTCACATTATTTGTTGTATCATTTGTTAGTGTGAATGTTTATCATTTGAATACTATGAAATGCAAACGGAGTAGGCTTATAAATTATCTAATAATGTCCTAAGGTGCTAAGTAGAATTATTCGACAACAATAATATTTCAATTTAACAAGAAATTACCCTTCAAAGTGGCTTTACTATAATAATTTAACTAATGTATTTTTAGTTTTAATATATAAGTTTAGTTTTAAAATATTGAGTCTTAACTTAAGAACCTAAACTTTTATAAATGCAATACATGGTATTTATTCTTTTTCAATGTTACTCATCTAATTTTATATTATAAAGTTATTTTGTAAAATATATATATATATATATATATATATATATATATATATATTTAAATAATCAAAAGAAGGTAAGATTTTATTTGAATAAAGTTGAATCTTATAGAAATTAGATTACTCTTATTTATGTTGTCAATTATTTGTTTAGGTGATAAGTGTCTAATATAAACTTTAAAAATTTATGGTTAATATTTCAAATAATATAGAATGTTAAATTGTTTTGATAATATTTGTTGATATAATTAAAACTATTTTTAAAATATAATAATATTATATAACAATTTTGTCTTGATATGTTTATATTAATAAAATGTTAATTTTAAATTTTAATATGATAATATAATTTACATAAATTTATTTTAACAATATATTTGTCAAAAAAAAAAATTTATCTTAATAATATACTGAATTTAAATATTTATTTTAATCGTAACAATAAACTAAATTTACATATTAGTATTCAAAAAGACTATATTATTTAAGATGGAAACTATTTTTTACAAAATAATTTGGGAAAAAATGTTAAACTATATTATTTAGATAAGTACAATCAAATTAGATTGTTTTCCTTTTACCATTGATATAATAGATTGTATAATTTAGTTGGGAAATGATTAAAATTGTAATGTAATAATATTAAAAAAATGGGATAAATGATTAATAAATCATGTAGAATATTAAGACAATATTAGATTACACTATTTACTTCCTCCAAAAATATGCATACTTCTAACATTAAAATTGAGACTTTAAAGTATTATATAAAATTAAATGTAAAGTTGGAAAAAATAATCATCCTTTTACAAATCTAAGATAGAAGCATATTACAAAAATATTGAATGTAAAATTAAAATATTCAAAAAATAATAAATATAAAACTAAAAACAATAGATTTCCCTATTTCGTCATTTTTAAATTTAAACAATTTAAAATCATAAATATATCACTCTAAAATATGAGAACTTATACAACGTTCACAAAATAAAGGATAAAAGAAAAGTGATATAAAAATATCATCCACCCAAAATTAAAACATATCAATCACTTACAAATGTAAAATTAAGAACCAAAAATACAAACTACATAATGGAGCGAGTAGATAAACCCTCTTAACAATGTTTTGAAAACAAAAATCACATATCGTATATAATTTTAATAAAAATGAAATATAATTTATTAAATAATTTATTATATGGTTATTTTGAACAAAATTACATATATTTATAAATATAGTCAATTGCATCAAATTTTAAATCAATACAAACAAAATTAAGAAAAAATCTTACAAATAAATACAATTTATCTTTCTTCATTTACTATGGTATCGTTTCTTTTTTCTATTTTATAATTGTGTGGGATAAATCTTACAATTTAAACATAAAAATAGTTGATAACCATGAAACTTACAAACAAATACAATTTTTCTTTCATTTTTTACTATGTTATTTTTTCTTATATAATTTTTTATAGTTGTGTGTGGGCCTTACAATATAAACACAAAAGTAGTTGATAACAAAAATAATCATCATAAACATTTAAGTTATAGTAGGCAATATTATAAATTTAAATGGAAATGAAAATAACATAGAGCTTTAAGCTTGTTACAACTATAACCAAATATATTTCACATATTATATTCCAAACTAATTTAATTGAATTTCATATTGATATAAAGTAACCTAAAAAATCTCATTCTTATTTAAGTTTCTATATTTTTGGAATTCAAGAGACTTAATATTATATAACTTTTAATATTACTTTTCTTTTGTTTGTTTCTTGATCATTTAATTAGGGTTGAGGGGTCCCTTTCCTCGCACAAATAGAGCTTAGCAAAAGGCGAGAACAACTCCAGCCTAAACCTCAAAAAAACACGCTACATAGAACAAAGTTGTCGGAGGGAAAACACTACCTTCGACAAACTGCCTAGACCCAGAAGCAAACACAGCCAAAGGAAGAAACTAGCTGATCAAAATCGTTACTGAGGACAAACACTTCCACCTACTCAGCCGAGGCCTTCGCTGGAGCAACCTCCTTCACCTCATCCTCGATTGCTAAACAACCACATTCCCATGCGCCCACTTTAGAATCATGTTCCACCAACTGTGCAAGAGCTCATAAGAATTTTTCCTTGAAGATTTTAGGTCTTTCCATTTGGAGGGGAAAGGTGCCAATGGAGCCTTCAAATGAGCTAAGTCAAGATTGGGAAGTCTCACTTTCTCAGGCAAAGAAGAAGCAGCTACATTTAGGACAATCTCTACGAAGTTCAGAAGGGACAAGAAGCAAGCTTCCAAAAAATTAATGGCTTCCATAGAAACCACATGATCGATCCTTCCTTTTTCATCTGTGAGCAAGGGGAAGGACCACTCGAATGCATGTTCTAGCTCCCACTCCATACCCACCCTATGACGGGGTTTCACAAACTTATATGCAATCTCTTTGGCTTTATCAATGTCAAAATTGAATAGCAGAAGATGCCCCACGAACGTGGCTGCAACTTCCGCATTGGCTCTGGCCCTTCCCTACAAACATAGATATTTATTACCCGTAACCATTTCAATGGCCACGATCTCTTAATCAAATGATGTACCCAAACAACCAACTCAAACGTTTCTCGGAGATGGGTGTATAAAAGGCTACTTTGTGTTTTTCACCTTCGAATTGCAATAGAGGAAGCCATGAATCCTCGCCGATGCCATGCTTACCACACCTCGCTCACCCGCAACCCCGCACAGAGGAAAATTAGAAAAAAATTGAGAACAATGCTAAGGAACCGCATGTCCTATGCCAATTAAATAGGGAACTAGCAAGACCAACACGCTCACCATCAAAACCGATTGTTGCCACTTCACTAAGTCATGGTATAAGCAAGTACTCAACCCAAGCCACACATTCGCCTCATCATTGCATATAATGCTTGGGATTTGGAGTACTCCGAAGTTCACCAACCAATCAACACTATCGTTGGCTTCTCGAAAAACATGGGAGATTTGCCACACTTCAAGATAATTAAGCCGTATTTAGTGGATGCAAGGCAACTTTTCAGCCTCCACGAATGCACCCTTTATGGCCATCTGCATTAGCAACCACCTAAGAATCCCCTTCAATATAATTCTTACAAAAACCTTTTTTGACGACTAAGGCTAAGCCTTTTCCGGAGCTTAGGCTTCAAACTAAATTGCAAGATCGTATTGCCAACCGAAAGGAGGCAGCCATAATAAGGTCACCATTGTCATTTTTAATGACGCACCCGAGACCCGATTTTTCCCAAATTGCCTTTAGAGGCCCCGTCGAAATTTAATTTGCAATACCCAAGGGAATTCCCAAGCAACCGCATATGCTTTTTCACCGAGGACTCGACTATCAATATTTAAAGAACCCGTAGACATGAGTTTCAACCTAGTCCACCCGCTAATAAGGCTTTGATCACAGAAGCGAAAGCCAAAATGCTTTCCAACGATTTGGACACAAATTCCGAGATGGCAATCTCTAATCTCGTCTAAAAAATTAAAAGAGTTAATTTCCTCTCTAAAGATACAAAGATTTCTCTCCCACCAAATATGCCACAACAAGAGAAACATGCTACATCTCCAAAGAGGGACTAGAACATCTTTGGATGTCAATCTTGCCCAACCCAAGAGTGCAGAGTAGTAATATTTAGCAGTTGGACCCAAGCCAGATTAAGCATCCCACATCTAGTCAGTACCAAAGCTTCAATGCAAAAGGGAAAGAAATAAGAAGATGATCCATGTCTTCTTCCTCACCGTTGCACATCACACATTTGGTGGGACCTTCCCAACCCCATTTCTATATTCTTTTCGGTGTGAGAACTGGACCTTTAAAAGCGAGCCACGTGAAGAAACCCAGCTTTAGGGGAGCACCCACCACCCAACACCTTGGCAATCTTTAACCATACTAGCATCTCTAAGAAAAAAACTATTATAACCAATCTTCACAGAATATTCACTAGACACCGCAGCCATCCAAAGAATCTTATCCTCCTCACTTGAGCATGGAACTATTCTTTCGAGCATTACAATAAAAAATCTTCCTTAGCTTGAGGGGAAATTGGAAGTTCATCAAGCTCCTTCCACCTCCAATCTGGAAGAGAATCAACCACCTCATCAAGATAGTACACAACTCGATCCCCCGTATCAAAGACAACGTCCTTTGTCTTGATCAAATCTCGGTTCCCTTATAGAGGGGAAACTCATTCCAAGAGTCTTCCTGCAATTTAGCAGACATTTAACCAAAACCAATCAGCCAAGAAACCGGATTCATAAACATCGATCGACAATACAACAAAAAAATCCAGATATGGGAGCCTTTAGGAGGTTCTTCAATTGTTAACAATGAAGTGGGGAGAGGGGCTCTTAGGTACTTTTTTCCAAGATTGACGTCGAGTTCTCCTTCCATTAGAGATCAAATTCCAAACCAATTTCACACCCAGTGCTAAATTTTGCTTTTCCAAGTTCAAAACTCCTGCCCCACCACACCATCTCAAAGAAGCAACCATATCCCTTTAACTAACGGAGGTTTTTTTCCTCCGACCTCCCCTAGCACGTAAATTTTCTCATTATCCTAACTAGTGAAACTCACACAATCTTCGTCACGAAATCGGGATTTTAAAAGGGGAGAGAGCAAGGGCCATTTTTTTCTCCTACTCAACTATCTAAAGTAGCCATAGTCATTTCTTCACAAACAAGGGGTAAGAAGATGAGGTCAATGAAGAAAGGTAACAAGGACAATCAAGTAGCCAATGAAGAAAGGGGTGCATGTTATGATCTCATCCCTGGAAGCCTCAAAACCGAGAGAAGATAGACAGTAAGGCGTTAAGCATAGACCGGATCAAAATCAATCTACCGGTTGAAGAAATCCACTTGCCTTTCCAAGAAGAGAGCTTAGACTCAAAGGACTTTACCAATTTTGACCATAGTGAAGACTTTCCATCTCCTACAAAGAGGGGGACTCCCAAGTAATTATGAGGAAAATTACCCAACTTAAAACCAAGGATAAGCAAAATACGAGATATTCTCCTAACATGAACAATAAAGAAAAAACCAATGATTTAGTTTCACTAATTATTTGTCCTGCCGCCTCAGCCGTAAGTGGCAAGAAGGACTTGTAAAGATGAGAAAAGATTCTCCAGAGAAGCTGGTTCTATTCCTCTGTTGAGATGCACACAAAAATGCGAGAGGGTTTGCTAAAACCTAATCTAACTTGCGAGGAGATAGGGTAAGAAAATGCATAGAATAAAACCTAAACTACAAAGGTGATGCGAGGAATGTTAGACACTCGTTTTGCAAATTTAACACGAGACCACATAGATGCAATACAAACACCATGCACACGAGGTAACCAAAGCTATGATAAGAGATCAAAATGGCAATGCAATGAATACATGAGAGGGTGAGAGTCAATCACAACACATATATTATTGCTCAAGAGTCGATACGAGTATACATTGCGGTGGCAAGAGGCAAAAAAGGCGGCATTACTGACCCATATGGGAGGTTTGAAAGCTCCACAATTTTCTCTTGAGCGAGGGAAGAAGGGAGGATGCAAAACAAGAATGTCGACCCCTTAAAGGAGCTCTTCTTTCTGATATATATCAAGAAATGAGAGAGGAAGAGAGAGGAAATCCAGAATCCCCTGACCACTTCTTGGTAGCATTTAAAATCATCTCATTATGTAGAAGCGGCGGATCCTAGCAAAGCGGCGGGTGTCTAACGAGGAGCGGCAGTATCTGCTTTGCATTAAAGTTGGTTGTTGAAGCATTACTTACTATCTATCACCACGTCGAGATGTTTTCTTAATTTTCTCCCTCAAACTACACCAAAATGTGAGATTGATCCGAGAATCATGTAGAGAATTTCATGACTTTCCGTTGATATAAAAAACGTGCAAATCGAGCTCTGGATCGAAAGATATGAATGTCCGAAGATTTAGGGCACAAAACAGGTGAAAATGGATTTTTAAATTTCTTTTCCCGCGCTCTGCCATCTGGACGACACGTGGCAGGCTCTGGTTCGCTGAGAAATTTTCTCTCTCCACCTTTTCGCGGGCTTTTCTTGTGGGCCCCTTAAACTTGGACACGTGGCACTATTTCATTGGTTCGGATCAGTGCTCGAAAACTCGCCCCTTTGACCTTTTGGACCTTTTTCCTTGGCGACACGTGTCATGCTGTGATTTGTCCACGGGCCTGCCGGATTTTCGCGTCCACCGCGTCCTTTTGTCCCGGATGTCCCAGTGCTTTGCGGGACAGAATCCTCCGATCCGCCCGAAATGGGCTTCCTCGTCCCTTTTCTGCCGGTGACACGTGGCGTGATCTGATTGGCTTTCGGCTCCTTCGGCTATCCAGCGTCCGCGCGCCCCTTTGTCCCACTTGTCCTTGTCGTTGAAGTTTCTTGTTTGGCCGATCCGGTAGCGGTTCGCGTCCTTCGCGTCCATTTGTATGTCCAAATGTCCCAGTCTTTATCTGGGACAAATTCTTCAGTTTCCGATTCGGCGGTTCGCGTCCTCGCGCACTCTTGTCCCGCTTGCTCCCGGTAAAGGACTTGGACAAATTTTCTTTCTTTCGGCCGATTCGGGCATTTCGCGTCCATTTGTCCCAGATGTCCCTTTTCTGTTTGGGCCGCCTGGAGGCTTTTCGGCCGATCCGCGCCTTCCGCGTATAATTGTTCCAACTGTCCCAAAGGTGGCCTTGAGCAGGACTTAGCCAATTTTACGATTTTCCCTGAATCAATCTACTTGCTTGGAACTAAAAACTCTGATGCATGTTATCAAATTAACTCTGGGGGGTGAAATTTGGATAACAATTTGGTGACTTTTCGGGGTCACCTGCTGCTAGGTAGAAGATCAGTGGCCTTTTAGCGATCCGTTGGGCATGGAGTCATAAGCGATAACACTGAAATGAGCACGATCTTTGTGACTCCCTCTACGAGCACGTTGAGCTGTAAACTCAACTCAATCTAGGGAGCAAATGCAAAACCTGCCCAAAGCACTTAGGAAGCGAAACCTAACTCTGACAAGACAATGTGCATACGCACTTAGAGGAATTGAAATCTAGGCTAATATTTACAAGGGTGAACCTTTTATTTTAGTAGTGATGTTTGAGATAGATTCCATTTCTTTGGAATCTGCGAGTTCTTCACCGTCAATGAGGCCAATTGGAAAGCATTGCTGCTCTTGCACTTCGTGACCATGTATGGGCCACTCGAATGGCATCAAATTTTGAATGCCTTCCGGTTTTGCCCTGTCCACATCCCATTTCAACACTAGATCTCGACTTGAAAAGATCTATCTTTGGCCTTCTATCAAAGGTCTTCTTGATCAAAGCTTGATCCTTTTCCATTGCTTGGGATGCTGATTTACGATCTCTGTGAGCTCCATCAACTCTGCATACCTCACCTCCATGGGCTCAAATTCAAGTAACTCCAGCTGCTTCATGAGTTCCAATGTTGGCAACTCAAGTGACATGGGCAAGATTGCCTCTCTTCCATAGACAAGCTTTGAATGGAGAGTTACTGTGGATCTTTTGGGAGTGATCCTATCAGCCCATAAGGCTGATTTCAACTTGGTATGCCAAGACCTCTGATTCTCATCAAGAGTTCTCCTAATGATCCTCAACAAGTTCTTGTTTGTAGACTCGGCACTTGGCCATTACCACGAGGGTAATAGTTCGATGAAGTGCTTAGGTAAATACCGTTCTTGATGACCCACTCGGTCACCTTAGATCGATGAATGCGATGCATTATCGAGAGATTATTGTGGCAGGTACACCAAATCTGGTTGTTATTCCCTCATAAAAGTCTAAGATCTTAGACTCATTTGCCTCTTTGAGTGCTCTGCTTGTCCATTTGGTGAAGTAGTCTGTGTTTGTCAAAATCCATTTATGCCCTTGGCTTGAATTGGGATTAATGACTCGATGAAGTCAAACCCCATTGCATGAATGGCTGGTCAACTGAGATTGGATGCAATGGAAGGGCAGCAAACTTCTCTTTTCCTGTGAAGAATGCACAATTCTTACACCTCTTGATCCATGCGTAGCAATCACTGAAGATTTTAGGCCAATAATAACCAGCCTTCATAATTTTTAGAGCTGTCACTCTTGGCGCAAAATGGCCACCAGCTGGTCCACCATGAAACTCTTCCAATACCCTTTGAATCTGACCTGTGCTAATGCATCTCAGCAGCACTCCATTTACATCTTTCTTGAACAAAACTCCATCAACAATGGCATACGGGACAACCTGTAATCTGAAGTGTCTCCTTTGGGTCTTGTTCATCTCTGGGGGGCACTGGCCTGTACCTAGGAAGTGCATAATACCTTGGGTCCAGCAAGGAATGGGGGAAGCATTGTCTTCTTCATGATTGCCGCTTGGCTCATGGCTGTCCTGGACTATCAAAACAGCCTCTTCTTCGTTGCATACTTCCTTTTGCTTCCCTAAAACCAGCTGCTCACACAGTCCTTTCCCTCTTACCAGCTTGGTGATCTTGATCTCAATGTCATACTCCATGACACGGGTGATCCAACCTGCCCTTTTCTCATTCAAATCCTTGTTGAGGAGGAAGTCCTTAACTCCAGCATGTGAGACCAGCAACTGGACCTTGTTGTTTGAGACTAAATGCTTGAATTTCTTCAAGCTTCTGATTACTGCAAGTACATGCTTTTCGATAAAAGAGTACCTCACCTCATGATCATCTAGGCTCTCTGGCTAAAAAAGGCAATCAATTTGCTCATCATTATCTTTTTGTTTCTTTGTGCAGAATGGCGAAATAGTGTCATCACCTCCAAATGCATAGAGGATGAAATCCTTGGAGAAGTCTGGGTTGATGAGAGTTGGTGCTTGAGAGATAGCTTCTTTGATTGCTTCAAAACTCTCCTTGCCTTTCATTGTCCACTTAAAAGCCATGCTCTTCTTTAACATTTTGGTGATGGGCTTTGACAAGGGCTGCAAAATGCAGGATAAACACTGCGGACAAAATTGATCCTTCCCAAGAAACTTTGAAGAGCCTTCTTGTGACTTGGCAATGGTAGTGCTCTTATGGCTTCAACCCTCTCTGGATCAATTGCCAGTCCCTCTTTCGAGACAACATGGCCAAGGAGCTTTCCTTCATGTGCAAGAAAGATGCACTTCTTGGGGTTCAAAGATACTCCGAACTTTCTACACCTCTGAAACACTTGCCTGAGGTGAAAGAGATGGTCTCTTTGCATTCTTTGAGAAGACAGTGATATCATCTAGATATATCAGCACTATCTTGTTGATCAAGCCTTTGAATGCCATGTCCATTGCCCTTTGAAAGGTAGCACCAGCGTTGGACAGCCCAAATGGCATCTTCTTGTAAGCATATGTGCCCCATTTAGTTGTGAAGGTTGTCTTGAATTGGTCTTCTTCTTTCACCATCACCTGATTATACCCTGAGTAGCCATCTAGGAGAGAGAATCTCTCTGAACCGGATACTACTTGCAATATTTGTTCCATTTGAAGGAAGCGGGTAATGATCTTTGAGAGATGCTCTATTGAGGTCTCGGAAGTCCACACAACCTGATTTCTCCGCTTTTCTTCTGGCCAGGAACCAAGTTAGCAACCCGGACTTGAGTGCTTGATCGGGAATATAATGCTTGCCTCTATTAGCTTATTTAGCTCTTTCTTCATTAGAGGCTCAATGTGAGGGTTAACGAGGTCTGCCTTGCACGATGGGCTTAGCATCTGGATCGATTCTATGGTATGTTGTGCCAAATTCGGATTGAATCCTCTCAAGTCTTCATAGCTCAGCGAAGACATCTGGAAATTCTTGACAAAGGCTGTATGAAATCTGATTTCTCTGCTCGGTGGCCACTTTACCAATTTGAAGTGTTTTGCCTTCCCAACCGGAATTGGCTCGAATCTTCCCTCTTGACTTTGTATGTTAGCCTTTTCTTTACGGGGCTAGTCGTTAGGGTTGAAGATAGACTCAACGTTACTAAACCCTTGGGAAGCTTGTTTGTTGCATTTGCACTACTTGATCCCCATCTTGCTTTGCTCTAGTCATCTGATTCTAGTGAGAATTCAGCCTCTTCTTGTAAAAATTGATGATCTGTTGATCATTTTCAAAACACTGCCATTTGGTGTTATTATCTAGAAGCTGCTGGCCTCACAATCACATGGATATGTGGTGTGTTTTTCCCTTTTGATGTTGTCAACCACATCAAGCGTTGCTCAAGCTGCTGCGAGCCTATCGCGGCTTCATTTTTCTTCTGGGTATGGACACTGATGTTGAAAGCTTGAAATCCTCAATGAGGTCCCATACCCTATTCTTGTAGCTCCTCGGCAAGTCGTTCTTTGTAGCATGTTGTCCTCTAACTTGGTTGTGATTAGCTCGCTATCCCCGAACACTGCTGAGTTATTTATCCCTTTTTCCTAGCTTGATGAAGTCCATGAATCAAGGCCTCATATTCATTTGTGTTGTTTGAACAAGAAAAGCTGGAAACGAAAAGCTGAATAATATTTGATGCCTTGAGGTGAAACAAGCATGGCTCCACCTCTTGCACCTTTCTTACTCCTTGATCCGTCAAAAAAACATTGCCATACCTCATTGTCATCATTATGGCTTGGCTTGGTGATCTTAGGAACAGGTTGATTTTCTTCGTGTATACTGATAGACTCCCGGCTCAGATTCTTCTACTTCTTGATAGGGATCAAAAGCATGTATCTTGTTTGCCCATTCATCAAGAGTTAGGTCGGGATACTTCCGACCTTGTGTGTCGGCCTCATCGGTACTAGGGTGATCTTCTTGATCAAATCTTTGAGCAATTGGCATTAATCGACTTGGAGTGTAAGGCTCAATATGGAAGTTTGCGATAGGTTCGGACCTAATTGTAGCCTTAGTTCCATACCTTGTTCTAAGAGCATGTGAGACCAATCGGCGAGACAAATACCCCCGATCTTGGTTGTGAAGTCCCTTGACAAGCAAAGGGCAAAGAGTGGTGGAAGTCTATGATTGATGATATATCTTGTAAACAACAACATTTGGACATGCATGCAAGGTAAGACTCAAGTTTTTAATCACTCCACTGTTCTTATTGCTGTCCCATCCAATTGCACTACCCCTTTAGATATTACTTCATATTGGAGACCAGTGATCAGCTATTTGCTTGGGCATCTTGAGCTACTTGCCCCGGAATCAATCATGCAATTGTGTACTAGTTTATCCCCGATGATTAATGAAACATAGAAAGGAGGGGCTTGACATTTTACCTTGTTGCCCTCCATGGCTTCCTTGAGTAAGGCAGCATTTGTAAGCACTTTGTCTTGCATCGAACCTGCTTGATTGAAGTTGTCCAATCCTTCATGGCAGCTTGCGGTGAGATCTCTTTGTCTGGGATGGATAGGGATTCCCACATTGATATATTGGCGTTAGTCTTCTTCATCATTGATGATCTTGAGCGGGGATGAAGTATCCTTTTGTTGTCCCTTGGTTTGTACATTACCCCTTGCGTGGGCAGCAAGCGGTGGCATTTGAGTTGGCCTAGGAATTTGTTCTTGGCTGTCCTTGTGCACTTGAAACTGGACTTTGCTTGCCAATCATTTGTGGAGCCGTGGAAGGTTGTGGATTGGCTAGGGCTAATGGCTGTTCTTCACCCAAATTTCTCCTCTTTGACCTTGTGTTGGCTGCTGACACCTTGAGAAGCTGCTGCTTGATTCATGCCACGAAATCTTACTTGCTTGCCGAGTTCACCAACGTGGTGTCATTTGGGGCTGATTCTTTGTTGGAATGTTTCTTGTTGTTATTTGTTTCCTTGTTGCCCTCGCCCTCCACACCGGTAGTTGTCACCATCGAGTGCTTGATTGAGAGCACCATTGAAACACATGGATTGGTTATGAGGCTCGTTGCATGGAAAGCACGAGTCATATTCTGAGCAATGTTGTTACGTGTTGGCACTAATGCCTTAGAGGCGAGATATAGCATTTGGATTATATAGGGCTGGAATGGTCTATTAGAGGGAGGCCTTGTTTGATTCACATTTGCAGCTGGATTAGGTGGTCTTTGTGGTTGGTATGGCTGCTATTAGGTGAGCTTGAGGTTGATAGGAAGGTCGAAACCTTGGGCTTGTTGCCTCTTAATAGTAACCAGCTCATTTCCCAAATTTTCAAGCTGCTTTTCATGACCTCTTGGAGTTCATTTGAAGCACTTGGAGATGAAGTGGAAGCTTCACTTGAACTCGATTTCTAGGAGTGGGAGCGAGGAGCCAAAGTGGGTGCTTGACTAGTGCTTGGATTTTCTAAGTTTGGATACTGAGGGCATGGGAGGCCTAGGAGCCGGTTTACCGGCTTGAATAAGAGGTTTTCGGCTCTAATGGCAATCTTTATAAGCCATAGGGATTGTTGTGCCTCCCATGGATTGAATTAACATAGAAATATCAGAATTCAAAGCTTTAAGGTAATATAGAAAAGCACCTTCTCTTTGTTGGCTTTTTGCCTGCCCTTTGGAATCCTATCCCAAGACCTTTGAAATCTGAAGTTGAAGTCGGTCATTTGCTCGTTGGGGCTCTCTTGATAGTTGTCATTGCTGCTCAAAAGAGACAAGTTGTCTCCCTTCTCTCAAATTGCTCGTGAAGTGCAATACACGGCTGATTCAGTTTGTGATAGAACCAGCTCAAGGCTCCTAAACCATTGTAATGCTTTACCCTTGAAGGAAGATGCGGTAACTTGTGACCACTTGCATTTCATTGATTTCATGGATTGCACAAAGGTTAGCAATATCTTTAACATGATCACAGAGTAGTCTGATTTTCTCCGGTGAAGTAGGGAATGTTCTTGAGGCTGATAAGGCTGGATGTTGTGCATTGAGAGCAAGTGGGCTGCTTTACTGTGAAGTTGGCGTAGGGATTGTTACGAGCCATTCTAATCGGTCTTAAAACCCTTGTATCTTGAATGAAAGGCACATCGGTGGAGGAGTTGAGAGAGTTACTGTTTGGTGGAGATGGAGACCTTTGAATCCTTCTTCCTCTTTGCCTTCTTCTTGGAGATATAGCTAGGTATTCAAACAACACTTCTTCTTCTCCAACTCTTGACCTTGTGGTGATTCTTCTCATGAGTTTTAGGCTGCTGCTGCTGAAACCGAGTTGATTCTTCCCCTTGGAGTCGCGGATATGCAGATAATAGCTCTTATAAGCAAGAAAACTGCAGCGAGATGCATATCAACTTTGCTGCAGATAAAAATGAGACCTCTAAGTCCCACCGCAGCGTGTGCCAAAAGCTGTTGTTGCGAGACTCACGGCACCCTGGATGCAAATCGGGCTTCTAGGTTGATGTTCGGGCATCGGTGTGATTGCACAACATGGAATCCTTTCTCAGCGTGGGACTTGTAAAGATGAGAAAAGATTCTCGAGAGAAGGTGGTTCTATTCCTCTGTTGAGATGCACACACAAAAATGCGAGAGGGTTTGCTAAAACCTAATCTAACTTGCCGAGGAGACGGGGTAAGAAAATGCATAGAATAAAACCTAAACTACAAAGGTGATGCAGGAATGTTAGACACTCGTTTTGCAAATTTAACACGAGACCACATAGATGCAATACAAACACCATGCACGGGTAACCAAAGCTATGATAAGAGATCAAAATGATAGCAATGAATACATGAGAGGGTTGAGAGTCAATCACAACACATATATTATTGCTCAAGAGTCGATACGAGTACATTGCGGTGGCCAAGAGGCAAAAAGGCGGCATTTGACCCATATGGGAGGTTTGAAAGCTCCCACAAATTTCTCTTGCGAGCGAGGGAAGAAGGGAGGATGCAAAACAAGAATGTCGACCCCTTAAAGGAGCTCTTCTTTACAATATATATCAAGAAATGAGAGAGGGAGAGAGAGGAAATCGAGAATCTGCCCCTGACCACTTCTTGGTAGCATTTAAAATCATCTCATTATGTAGAAGCGGCGGATCCTAGCAAAAGCGGGCGGGAAATTTGTCTAACGGGAGCGGCGAGTATCTGCTTTGCATTAAAGTTGGTTGTTGAAGCATTACTTCTGTCTATCACCACGCGTCAGAGACGTTTTCTTAATTTTCTCCCTCCAAACTACACCAAAATGTGAGATTGATCCCAGAATCATGTAGAGAATTTCAACAGCTTTCCGTTGATATAAAGAACGTGCAAATCGAGCTCTGGATCGAAAGATATGAAGGTCTGAAGATTTAGGGCACAAAACAGGTGAAAACAGATTTTTAAATTTCTTTTCCCGCGCTCTGCCATCTGGACGACACGTGGCAGGCTCTGGTTCGCTGAGCAATTTTCTCTCTCCACCTTTTCGCGGGCTTTTCTTGTGGGCCCCTTAAACTTGGACACGTGGCACTATTTCATTGGTTCGGATCAGTGCTCGAAAACTCGCCCCTTTGACCTTTTGGACCTTTTTCCTTGGCGACACGTGTCATGCTGTGATTTGTCCACGGGGCCTGCGGATTTTCGCGTCCACCGCGTCCTTTTGTCCCGGATGTCCCAGTGCTTCGCGGGACAGAATCCTCGATCCGCCCGAAATGGGCTTCCTCGTCCCTTTTCTGCCGGTGACACGTGGCGTGATCTGATTGGCTTTTCGGCTCCTTTGTCCCACTTGTCCTCCAGCGTCCGCGATCCCTTTCCCTTGTCCCATTTGTCTCAAATGTCCTTGTCTTTGAAGTTTCTGTTTGGCCCGGCCGGCCGGTTCGGTTCGCGTCCTTCGCGTCCATTTGTCCCAAATGTCCCAGTCTTTGTGCAGGACAAATTCTTCCCGGATTCCCTTTTTTGTTGGGCCGCCGGAGGCTTTTCGCGTCCTCGCGCACTCTTGTCCCGCTTGCTCCAGACTTAGTAAAGGACTTGGACAAATTTTCTTTCTTTCGGAGGGTGAAATTCGGGCATTTCGCGTCCATTTGTCCCAGATGTCCTTTTTGTTTGGGCAAAATGAACTGAAGAGGCTTTTCGACCCGATCCGCGCCTTCGCGTATAATTGTTCAACAATTTGTCCCAAAGGTGGCCTTGAGCGAGGACTTAGCCAGCTCATGCACAATGATGACTCCTTCGGTAATAACTCTTCTGAGCAAAACCAGTCTTTTCAGGGAGATGATTGCATTCATCAAAGGTTTCATTCAAGAAGCTATTGCTTTAGAAATGACCTTATAGATCAAGTTGCAAAAAGACACAGTCTCAAATCATCGAAAGAATCTTACTACTCCTTCTTGGGAAATAAACTAATGAACGCCGAGTTAAGGCCCTTAAGAACCCTCATGGCTTGTCTCAATTCCTCCGCTACCACCCAAACATCCTTCCCCACCACACTCCAAAAAGCTTAAAATAAATCAACATGGAAGCCATCGAGTCCCTGGTGCCTTAAATTTTTTAGGGAAAAAACAACACTCCCAATCTCCTCCAACGAGAAAGGATGCATTAAATCTCTATTCTCGCTCATCGAGATCAGTGAGGGGATGTGGCCAATCATTTCATCTTGAGGCCCACTAGGAGAGGCAATATCCATTCCCAAAAGCTCCAAAAAGAAAGACACCGCTTTTTTGATATCTCGACTTCTTGTCCACCACAACTCCCAAAGAAATTCTTGATACTAAAAATGAAATTAGAGCTCCTTCTTGCTTTCACCGAGGTATGAAAAAAATTAGAATTACTATCACCATCCTTTAACCAATTTTCTCTAGACTTTTACTTCCAAAAGGTTTCTTTCCCGAGAAAAAATTCCCTAATTCACCTAGGAGAAATTTCTCCCTCATAAAATCTTCTTGCCCCATGCCTCTAAAAAAAATCGTTTAGCTCGTTGAGTGAGCTTACACTTTTAATTTCTCTTGAAAAATGGTCTTAAAAATTGTTCATCCAATCCAACAAGCTTGTTTTTAAACGGTTTCATCTTTTTAGCGGCTATAAACATCTTAGATCCCATTACTTTGAACGAATACCACCAATGTTCTACCAAACCTGGAAGATATTTGTCAAAAAGCCACATCAGTTCAAACTTGAAAGGAGATTTTCTCGGATCTTCATCACACAAGATACACACAAGGATAGAAAATGATCAAATCCAAAGACAAGCAGGACCTCACTACTCAACAGAACATCAAAAAGAAACCAGGGAGCAGAGACGGGGAATCTATCCAGCCTTTCCAGGATATGACTAAAACGTAATCTTTTGTTCAATCAAGTATACCAACCAACTTTGGGAATAAGGTCTTCAAGGGCATTTACACCTACAAATTTTACAAAATCATCCTTCGATTGAGGATTTCACACCAAACCCCAGATTTTTTCTCTGAATCGTCCAAAATAGTATTGAAGTCACCCCCTAAGATGATTTTTTCATCCTTACGGCCAATCAAAACTCTTGTCGAGATCCGACCACAATCGCTTCTTCAAACGCAAATCCTGGGGACTATACACATTCAAAACGAACAAGTCATCAAGCTCTCCCTTAAGAGAGATTTTGCAAAGCATCCAATTATCTGAACTCGCCACCATTTCCACTACTACACACACAACTTTCCACAAAATTGCTGGACCTCTAGAGGCTCCAATCGATCTCGACCAAGGATCTAGACCAACCCCACAAACTTTTAGTCCAACAATCGATCATATCTCGCCACCGAAAAATTTAGTTTCTTGAAGAAGCACTATTTCGCGGCAAAAAATGTAATGTTTAACTAAGTGCTTGTTAGGGCAATTTAAACCCCTAATGTTCCAGGAAAAAAAATTCATTGTTACTCAAGGAGGGTCAATGCCTCCCCTTTCTTAGCATTATCAAGTTCAACAATGCTTGTTTACCACTGTAACTTTTTTTAGCTATCTCTTCCTTGGACTTCGGACCTAGCTTTCGGCTTGGGCCACTGGATGACCGACCCCAACCGGTTTTGCACCAAAGCTAAGGCATTTTTTCCTTAAGGAACATCCAATTCTTCCACTTCGTCCCCACAAAAACCTCCTCCCACCCCTCACCTCCTTCTAACGCCACCAATAGGGCACCCTGTTATGAAACCCAAGTTAACCGGTTCTAAAAGAGATGATAATTTTCCTAGTGCAAAGCCTTCAAAAGTCACTTAGCCAAAGTTCAAGAGTCTTCCACAATCTTTTTTGTTTTTCCGAGTAAGGTTCTAGGCATTAGAGACTCTTCTGTCGATATCTTACCCTTGATCACCGGAGTTTTGTCCTTCTAGACAAAGTTCACAAGACCTTGGTGGAGGCCTTAGGGAAATCCCATTTTGAATGCCCCATATCATTACAAAGAAAACATCTACGTAAGATTTTCTCATAATCTAATCATTAGGTCCACTAGCCCGCAGAAGACACAATAAAGATCTCTCGCGGAAGCTCCATAGACTGATCCAAAGAGACACAAACTCGGTGAAAGAGGCTTTCGGGTCGTCCCGAGTTCTTGGGTCTATCCTCAACACCTTACCAAATTTAGTGCAAATCTTGGTAAGGGTTTCCGTGCTCCAATAGTCCAGAGGGAGAGCGAACAAGCGAATCCAAACCGGTGTTTCACCAAAACGGGCCTTGCTCAGGTCAAATTTTGGAACCTGTGGTTGAACAATGACCCCGACATCTCGCAAAAGAGTCTCTCTACACCTCAAAGCTTCGTTTCTTTACTCTTCATTACAATGAGATCACTTCGAAAAAAAACCCTTCGGTAGAAAGAAGATCAAGTCACCCTCCCCATCAAGCGCCGCACTGCCTCCGAGTACCATCATAGGAGAGGCATCGAACGAGAAACTCAAGAATGAGAGCTCGGCATTCAAGATGGCTAGGTTCGCTTCCAACTCTACGTCCAAAGAAGACTTCCGACACTTCCCGAGAACTCTCTCCGTTTCCCGCACTACCGAATCCTTATCTATCATCACAAGCATCTCCTCTATGCATCGGGGACACCCGACAGATCAATAATTAGTTTTTATTGTTATCCATAAGTTTAACAAGAAAATTATAAAAACATAAAACTTATTAATAATTAAGTTATATTTCACATTCTTAATTATACTTTAAGTGGAAAATTGTTTAACAATCACATCTTACCAAACTAATTTAATTTTATTAAAAAAACCAACTACATAATCTCTTCAAAATATAACTAAAATAGAACAATAACTATATAATCCTTTATTCATATATAGAAACATTTTGAAAGTTAAAATGTACCTCAATATTGAATTCTTCGTTATTTAGAGTTGCATTTAAGCATTTGGAATATTTCTCCAAAATCATCTTCAAGCTTCACATTAAAAATAAACATAATTAAATTAAATTAAAATATATGTAATAAAATAAGAATATAATCATAAAGTATTCAAAAATATAATTGAAACGTAAATCTTATATTTCTAAAAAATTATTTATAGATATTATTATTTTTCATTAAATTTAATTATAGTTAAATAAATTATACAAAATTTATATTCTGAATCTATTTATTATCATCACCACTTAACATTTTAATATTGATCAATTCATATGTGAAATCATATTTAAATGTAACAACTCAATTACACACAAACATACACATATATAAGCTCACTTTATAAATTAACATCTTAAATTCTAAATAATGTTAAATCAATCTTATGATTCAATTATATTTGGTGTGAGCATTTATTTTGAGTAAAATTGTTATTTTAAATATTTTAAATCTTATTTTATTGTGTGTATTTATTTTGTTTTCTTTTTTAATTTATTTTTGTATAAATTATAAAAAAGTATTATTTTAAATAGGTTTTTGGGTGAATTGTGTTGTAATTTTTAACTCAAAATTAAAAGTTTCAACACAACTAATCCAAAAATTTATTTCGAATTCATGAATGTTGAAAGCCTAAAATATCTTATATTATTATTGGTTTAATTTTCTCGTTTAAATTACATCTTTTTTTCAAATAAATGTATTTAAAATATTTATACTAGTATATATGATTCTTTCTATTCATGATATGTTTTTATATCTAAAATATTTTTAAATACTTTGTTTTTATATGATTCTTTCACAATTATTCATAATCTCAAAGCTAGAGAGAATACACATTATTCATCAAAATAACAAAATAAACATTTGAGAAAAAATAGCAAAGCAATTGATTAGAAATAAAAGAGTGGATACACCGTTAAAATTTTGAGGATATACATGGGAAGTTTTGATTTTTGAATGTCACTAAATGATGACCATACACTTTAGTTTTGCTTTCTATAACTTTGGCAAACATTTAAATTGTATGATTTTCTAAATAATTTACTATGGTAAGGGAGAGGAGCCAATCGTGGAGCATGGACCAATAATGGTGAGGGTAGATGTAAAGTCAAGGACTAGTACATGTACATTTCTCACTTAAAATTTGAAAAAGTTAGCCAATAAAATGAGTCACATCAAATCACATCAAACAATCACCCAATCAAATGATGTCACATAAGTGAAAAAAAATGCATGACATAATGCCCAACAAATGGTCCACCCTAAATTTCTTTGTATGGAAAACTACTTGATTTAAATACTTTAAAACTCACTTTCCATACAATATAAATGCTCAAAAGAAAATATGTACATTAAAAAAAAAATCTATTAAAGGTTTTTTTCAAATTTTATAGTATTTATGCGGGTCTTGTACAACCCTCAACTTAGGGTGCACAACCACTAGCTCCTCTCCCTTATATTGTAAGGCGACACAACAACTAATTTTGACTACCATTGATCCATGTATTTGATATATGGTATAATATCTAATCAATTAATAGAGACTATATCATTGATCTATGGTATAAAATATAATCAATTGATATAAAATATTATTGATCCACATACTTTGGTCCTCTAATGTGTGAGTGAATAGATATACGAGAGGATATCATTGATTTATGGTATTAAATATAATAAATTAATATAAACCATTATTGATCCACATACTTTGGTCCCCTAATGTGTGAGTGGATAGATATATGATAATATTTCACTTGTTAATTTTGTTGATAAGAATCGTTTCAAATTAGATTTGGGGCGGTGAAAGAATATTAACAAAAATGGTTGATATTAAATTTCATATTACAATTTTTTTAATATGTAAATTTAATGGACTCAGCTTTTATTATGAATATAAATGAGAATGATTTGCTTAGTTGGAAAATTAATATAAATGTAACATAAAAAATATTTCTATAAACATATTCTATTATTTTTAAAGTTTCACATTATTATTAAAAAAATTGCCAATATTTTTAAACAAAACAAGGAAGATAAATGAGATATTGTAGACTCAATGCATCACATGACCTTACAAGTATCACACATTTCTTCAACATCACAAGGATCCCTCCACAATAACAAGATTCATCTCACTACATAGAGTCATCCTCTTCTTAATCTTCTATTCTATTAGATTATTATTTTCTATCAATTAAGTTTTATTTCCTTTTAATTATTCCAATCATTTTCTATTATATCTTGTAAAATCTCATAAACTAATCTTAAAATACACGTTAACATATGGGCATGTGCATGGAGATGGGGGACTTAAAAATGGCCAAAATTTGTTTTTTGGCCATTTCACACATAGCGCGAGCGCATTATAGTTTAGTCATGTTATATCATGGCCATGCAATAAAACAAGTGCATTATAACCGCTCAAGGCCATGGCGCTAATAACACGAGCGCTTTTTTACTATGTAAATTTAATTTTTCACTAAGAAAAGCAAAATGCGAGCGCTTTTTGTTTTCTTTGGATTGGATATCTAACCCTAAGGTTTGGGACCGGGTATCAGTAAGTATATGTGTTTTACATAAAAACATAACAATCTCAAGTGTACACCCCGATTTTTCATGTGTTATAAAACAATATTCCAAAAAAAATATGACTACGACATCAAGCTTTGTTTTACATTTGTGACGATATATTTCTTTCTAAAATCCAATTAGTTTAGGACTTTCATCCTTAATTTCTTTTACTCGTGCCTTCTTTTCTTGCCAAAACACATGTATACTTTTTATATATAATTTATGATTTTCTCATCCAAATTTCAAAAAAATCTTGATCTAAACTCCATTCTACACACTCAAAAAAATTATTTTCAATTATTTTTCTCAAAATTAGGGGGTGTACACACAAATATTTCATTTTCAAGATGTGTTCACTTTGAAAATTAGTAAAAAATTATATATTCATCTAAAAAATATGAAAAAATAGTGGGACCTCATACATGGTCTTAGTTAACTTTCTATTGAAGGAATTTGTAAAATAGTTTCATGGAACTCAAAAATGGGGGCGCACACACAACGCTATGTTATATTTTTAACACAAAAATAGGCACACTTTGTGTGTGCACCACATTTGACCTTCTTAATCTCCACCATTTTTTTAAAAAAGTAGTTTAGAAACTAGATTCCGAGCACTATGATTCTTATTTTTATCACATTGTCAAATTTTGACCACATATATGTTAAATTATTAGTTGAAGTTCATTTTTGCTGATTTCAAGAAAAAAGTGGCCACTTTTGACCCCCATTTCCATGCACTTACCTGGATATAAATTAAATTAATCATAACATCTAAAATAGATATTCAAATTTTTCTTTTTTAAAATGATACTATTAATTATCACTCCAAAATCGAATTCATAAGTATATAAAACATTTAAAATGCCAAGAAGTTAGGCGGAGTATTATAGAGGGGTTACTCCTCTATGTATTGTTTTCTGAAAAAAATTCTTCAAGGTGGCTGATCATGAAAAAATTAAGGTTGATATTTGTTGATAGTTGTTTGCCCATGCAAAGCACCGTGCAAGGATGTTGGGCTATTTTTAAGTGTTTTTCTTTAAAGCAATGGTTATGCCTAATAATAGTAAAGCTAACTTAGCTTTGTAACTTGAGTTCATTGTAAAAGCAATGGCTCTACTTTAAAGTATTATTTTAATACTTTAGCTTGCTTTCCACAAAAAGTTAATTATAGGATGTGCTTTGGTTATAAAAGTACATGCTCTCATTGTGAGAGGTATGCAAGAAAAACTTAATAATTGCAGCTAAAACTCTGAATGTTGGTTATTGTATTTGAGGGTTTTTCAAGTTAATAAAAGTTTGAAATTCTATTGGGTTTTTTACATGAAAAGGTTTTCTGGAATAAAAAGTGTGTCGATATTCTCGATATGTTCTAATATATTTCAAATCTACGTATTTTTACATATTCTAGTTTAGAATATTGCTTCCATTTGCACAAAATCCCAACATCCGGTAGCAAATCCAGTTGCATACTTGGTGGGGATTTACTTTACTTTCAACTTGATTTTGTTGTGGCCAACACACCCCATTCCCTTTTGAGAAGAGAATGGAGCCCCCTTTTATCCATAAAATGTTAAAGACCTTGGTTTTGAAGCTCTTTGATATATTTAAAAGTCTCTATTTTTGCAGTTTAATTAAAATGGTTAAGATGGCAGATTTTAACTTGGTTTATAACTTGTTTATATCTTTAAAGTTTAACTCTTTGATTCACTTTTGATTTGATCACTATTTGTACTTTCACGGGTTTGATTCAATGCTTATTATGTTTGATTAGGGAAAACGAATCAAATCCCAAAACTAGTTACTATTTTGGAGTCAAAACAGCTTGAGATGTGCAATGACGGTTTGCTTCGCATTTTCCATTGTTTCCCAACCGTCAAATTTGACATCATCATTTTAAACTGTTTCATAAGCTCAAAGTGGCACGATCAACACCATGTGTCCCCAAGGACACACCGATCATCCCATTAAAACTCAAGTAAAGCTTTTTAAGTCTCACAAAATTCCTAAGTCTCGAGAACCTAAATCTTTCCACGAAGGCCAAGTCTTCTCGAGACCTCGAGAATCTGGAGAGACCGCCACGTGGTCCCAGCGGATTCACAAAACAAAGATCAAACAAGGTCGATACCTCAAAGTCCCAAGATTCAAAGACTTAGGGATCAAATAATGTTCCTCCTCAAAGCCACATGTTCTCGAGATTTTTCAAAGAGAAGGATCAAAGGAAGAAAGGGAAGCCCAAGAACCCGAGAGTACCAAGACCCCAAGATACAAAGAAGTGGACAAGTGGATAATAACTTTCCTCTCACTTTTTGGGCACTTTCTAGCCATTTGAGCTTCTTATATTTTTGGTGGTCGGCCTTTTCGAGGTTAATTACGAAATTAGAACAAGATAACCATATAAATATAAAGTTATGTGACCATAATGAGGGACCAAGCACTAAGCATCTACTATCACCATCTAGAATTGCATCCATCAAAGGCATCTAAAGCTATATTTGCATCCATCTAGCTCCATCACAAGGCACACAAAGTTGGTTCATCTGCATCACACTTCATAGGAGGGGATTCTATTGTTTCCATGCACACATTTACTACATTCTACATCTAGTTATTTGTTCGCTACTTCACAAAGTGTGACTGACACAAGAGCAACCTAGGGCACGATTACACACACACACACCTAGAATTACATTGGGTATGAGATGTAGTGCAACGCTCAGTGATAAGTCCATCTATTTTGCAGTCGAGGACAGTCCCGCCCCTTCATATGCATCTTTCTTTTTAGGGTTTTGATGTTTTTTCTGGGGTTTTGTAGGTGATTCTTTATTGTAGGTATTACAGCAATATTGGTGATCATACAGTGACATTCACACGACATTCACGTGATAGGAAGTGAACACAGAAAACACTCAATGACACCTCAGAAGAGGTATCCTAGTCATTTCCACAGACCAAGGTGCCCCGGATTCAAATTAGGCGCCCATGGGCGCCCCTATCCCTTTCCAAGCACCCCAGTCCAGTCAAATAGCTCAGATTTGTACTTTCTCAAGCTTTTATGTGGTTGTTTCCTCCTCCTGTTCACCTGGTCTACACTGCGACACGCTTGCGACATTTGCGAATCAGCTAAGGATTTTCTTTACCCTTCTTGCACACTAGGATTTCATATTTTCTAGCTTAGTTTGCTTGGATGTATTTCAAGTATTTTATTGTTCCATTTATTCAGTCATTTTACTGCTCCTATATCATTAAATGACACCAAAATAAACCTATTTTAGCTTAATCATTTTGGTGAACCCGACCGCTTCCACGCTTAAGATCCTCATTTTTCCTCTATCACGACTTCTAAAATTCCTAAAATTTCTTTGTCTGATTTGCTTAAGATGCATCCTAATTTCCAAGTTGTTCTTAAGAAATCCCTAAACACAATGCATCTCTCTAGCAATACACTGCCGCATCAAGTGAGTTTTATTTTTATCGTTTATTTGATGACCCTAGTCTTCGTGATCCTCCATCTAATCAACCCATGTTGGAGTCAATTCAAGCTTTGCATTATTTATTTCAAGACAAATTTAAGGCTATGGAATCCACGATTACATCTCTCAAATCTGAAATCCAACATCTTAAGGACGCTTCTCAGGCTCATGTTTGTTCTCCCTCTCCATCTCATCCTCATTCCATGTCCACTACATGTGCTCATATTAGTGAGCCTCAAGTCATACCATTACCAGAGCCTCTCATCTTTGATCACAATACTAAACAACATGACCTTCTTATTGAGCTCCTTAGTCATCACTTGATCACTTTACCGCCTACTCATTACTATCCTCCTTATCGGCTAGCAAAATATCAAGGGCGTCCATATTGCAATTATCATCGGATCAATGGACATAATGACAATGATTGTTATGCATTACAATGATGAATCAAGCATGTTGCAAGGCGTCTGTTTGTATATGGATTTGCACGCATGCAAATGACATGCAACAAAGGTGGGAACGAAGTCCCTCCTCAATGAAGGTGAGGTGCCTTTTATTGAAAACCAAAACTGTATTTACATCTATACATTCAAAATTGTATGTGGGGGGTGTTTTGGAACATCAATGGAAAGAAAAGTGAATGAGGGAGATGGAATGGAATGAAGGAAATGAGTGGAATGGAATGAAGGAAAGGAACATGCAAGAGTTAGGTAAAAACAGAGCCTAATATTGCATGAAGAGGAAAGATGAATAACTAACACAAATAAAACAGAGTTTGAGTTAGCCAAACAAGAACGTGTAAAGGGAACACACATGAGCAAGTAGATAGTTAGAGCTTGCTCACTTTGAACTAGAACAACTGATTAATAATGTTGACAATAAGATCAAAGATAATATTTGCATGAAAGATTTAAACACCTAACATCTAATGAACATAAGAACACCAAATGTTACAAGAGACAATGAATGAGACACAAAGTTCGTATTTCATTAACTCCAAAATGTTTTTCACAAAAGATCACAAAGTTTTTCTTGAAACAAAGCTTACACAAAAGTATTTTCTTCTCCTCTCTCAAATTCACCCCTTACAAATGAGCCCCTCCTTCCTTTTATAACCCAAAATTTGGTTACAAAGTAGTTAGGGTTTTACATGATCATTAAATAAGGCACTTAAGTGACCTTTGACTTTTTCAACAACTTTATTAAAGACAACCCAAAAATAGAAATTACTTAAAATAACCATTGTTTCCCAAATAACAACACCTTTTAAAATATACAATAATAACCAGTGCCTTATCCATTGAAATGGGGTCTACCTATCTCAAGTGTATGAGAAATGGACTCTCCCACTTCATTAGATACCAAGAAAATCAACTCCCTACACTCTGGGAAATTAGGATCTACTGCTTTTGCCAGTTGAAAGGATCTAAACCTTCCCAAAGTTTCAAACATCTTTTCTTCTTCTGGAGGTTCACTTGGCCAAAGAATAGCCTCACAAAATACCTGCAATTCAAGAATTCTACTTGGCATATCATTTAAATTAACAATTTTAGATTGAGCATTCTCAAATAAGTTCTTCAATTTGATGCACCGCTCCATGGAAACTGACGAGAAATTGTTGGTAGGAGTGTACATGTCCTTAAACAATTGTGAAAATTGTTCTTCCACCTGCTCCGATGAACACCTTTGATTATGCTCATTTACGAGGTTACAAGGAATCTCAGCCATGAATTCCTGAATCAAGGAGAGTGAAGTGAAGGCTTCATTGCACATGTTGTCATAATGAATCATAGAATCCTCGAGAAGCATCTTTCTTGATTTGAGATGCAGACACCAAAGAAAACGTGTCCCTCAATGTTCAAATTCGAGAATTCCTTCAATAGCTAAAACTGAAGATTCCATACTCATCATCTCCTGTAGACTGGGCAATATCTCATCCAAATTTGATATAGCAGAAACAAAAGTTTCTTTGAAAGAAAGAATTGGATCCAGATACGCACTGATATCTTCATGAAGCTTAACCACGGTCTTGATTGTCCCTGGCCTAAAACGAGAATCTCTGAAAGCCAAGTTTTAGTGACATGGCCCAATGTGTTTATTTCCTTTGACAAATTGAGAGTCTCTTCATCTGGGGCAGCCACTGCATCAGGTACTGGGAAGGTGGATGATATGGGATTTATCAAATGTTGAACATACTCCACCAATTGATTCTTTTCGGCCTTGAGCCGAGAGTTTTGAGACTTGTATTTCTCAAGTCTTTTTAGCACGATATCAATTGAGTCTCAAGCCATCGCCATGTCACTTTCTAATGTAGATCTTCCAAGTCCCAGTCTGGAAAATTCATAGTCGGTGAGGCATCATAAAGATCACGCTCCTTATCCACTTGTGGAATGGCAAGGTCTGCAAATTTGTTACCATCATTATCGACCAATATTCGAGAAAGTACCTTAGGCTTCTTAGGAATGGCATCATTCAAAAGTTTGAAAAGGGCATCAAAATCGATGTCAATTGGCTTGAAAACTCTCTTCCTTTTCTTCACCTCAGAATCAACCCAGAAGGAGTATCATTCACTATTTCAGCATATAGAATCCTGGAGCTCGAATCAATATTCTCATTATTCCCGACATCATGAGATCCGTCTTGAATCCTATCTACGACCTCGACTTGAGGAGACACAACCTCAATATCCACTTCCTGATTATTCGGGAGATTTTGGGAAATCCCTTCATGAACTACATGCTCTGAAGTGTTTGATATCTAAATTGCCTACACCTGAGTGGATGCTTGGAAATCTTCTTGTCTTTTGCTGTCTTCTTTGGCTGGGCGTGGTCTGCTCCTTTCTCTTTGTTTATTTAAAACTAACCTTTATTTCCAAGCGCCTTCTTTCCACGTGTGGATTCTTGTCTTGTTTAAAAACTTGTTCTTATTTCCCTCACACGTGGAAAAGAAATTTTAAATCTTTGTTTTATTTTAAAAATTGTTCCTTGTACTTTCTGCGTGGAAATCTTCTTTCTTTGCTGGGCGCATGGATTAAAACTATTCTTCTTGGCCTCAAAGCGTATGGACTCCTCCTAGCTGTCTTCTCTATTCAAATGTGTGGAAAACTACTTTGAAATGCGTGGAAATTTTCTTTGGACTATTTTCTTTCTTCCTACCACACGTGGTGAATGTTTTGACTGTCCTCAGACTGCTGCCTTTGCATGCGTGGGTTTGGAAAATAGTTCTTTATCTCTTTATGCTCATGTGGATTCTCCTAAAACCTGCGCATTTTCTTATTTTTGCTATCTCCTTTCCTGACTTTTCCTTCACCCAAGGCGTGTCTTTAATCTTCTTCAAATTGTTCTCTTTCCTCCTGCGTGGAAAGGAAATCTTAAAAAAACTTTGTTTTATTGAAAACTCCCTCCTTCCCCTGGCGCGTGAAAAAGGAATTTACTGTCTTCTTTTTAAAACATGCGCAGGTTTTGTATTTGGTTTGGCAGTGCGTGGGGTTCCTGGGACAGCTCCACCTCTCCTCTGCCCAATGCGCAGGCTCAACACAAATGCTTCTGCACTCTTTCTCTCTCCCAAGGCGTCTCCTTCAGGCTGCTGCTTGGATTTGAAAATAATTTGCTGCTTGTTTTGGACTGTCTTATTTCCCTTTGCATGCGTGAAGTATTTCGTTGGATGTGATAAAATATTATGCCTTCAGAAGAATTAAGAAGCAAAGCTTCGCATGACTTTTTCCAACGGGTTTGATGGAGGAAGTTACGAGGATTAATTCAACTTCCTCTCTTCCGGGTAGTGGCTTAAGTGCCAGGGGGAAATGGGGAAAGCAACGGACAATTGCCAACGGGAATGGCAAAATGGGTTGGCAATCCCCGTTCAATTTCCCCATGTGGGAAATTGGGAATTTCTGCCGTTAGCCAATCCATGATTTGGCAATTGGTCGAGAAAATTCCACGCACTAGGAAAATTGAAGAAGATTGCCAGAAAGGGGAAATCCGGGTTCGGGAAGATAGATTGGCTTCCCGGCAGTTGGAAGCGTAAGCTTACTTCCCGGTAATTTGTCGAATGAACTTTTAATTTACATTTATTTAATTAAATACTTCTCAAGTGATTTAAAAATTAATTTAATCAACGAGGAGAAATTAATTAATTAAATATTAATTAATTAATTTTAATGCATTTTAAAGCTCTCAAGGGAAGAGTTCTCGCCCAAAAAGGACGAAACGAAGACCGAAACGATCACAAAAATGAGATGGTCGCAACGAGGGCAATGAACCACGCAGGGTAACACTTTTCAATTTTTTCATTTTTTATTATTTTTTAACAATTTTGCAAAGTCAAAATTGGCGATAACAAATGCGTCAAGGCTTTATCTCATTCGCTACACAAGACTTTGTTACATGCCCACCTACAAATATTGTACCCAAATGGGCTCCTAAGTCTACTCCTTCTACATCTAATGAGCATCCCACTACCACTTCTCATGTGTCATCTTCGGTCATCAAGCACCGTCCATTCAATCCACTCAAATTACACAATCACCTCTCAAGGTTTATCTTCCGTCACCTCCTTCTCCTTAGTCATCTATAGTAGATATACATAGTTCAAGAAAATCTCCAAACTCGTCACTTCTCTCCATCAAATTCAACCGAAGTGAATCTGCCCTAGGTTCACTCTCGTCACTTTTTGCACATTTTCATCTTTAATTTCCACACTTCACCATCTTTTTGTCATTCCATACTTCGTTTTTGTTTGATAAAGGGTTACTTTTTGTTACGTATTAAGGACGGAACTACAAAAGAAGAGAGAAATCTTATCAAGTCAAACTAAGCAACCTCCTCTTAAGGATGAGCTCACTCCTCCATTAAAGGTATCTGCAACATCACTAGGCCATGCTCAACAACCACCTTCTATAGTTAAACTTATAATTCCGTCGTTTGTTATAAACAATGCCTATGTCAATGATTGGGACCCGAATGAAGCTTACGATAACATGAACCATTTGATGGTCACACACCATTACCACCTCAATGTCCCATCACTTTTGTTAAGGAAAATACTCCTTACATTGATCCACTTAGTGTCTTTTGACTAGACCTCCAAGGTTTACATACTTGGGGGGCATCATAGCTCCTCCCCTTGCATTGCTATCAAATTTTGATATCATCTCATGCACTTGATGCTTCGTGCTTAAAGGCTAATATTTTTCAAGCATTATTACAATCCTCTTTATACATTTGTATCGTCATTACCCTATGACGCACTCTTATGCTTTGGTTCACACTTGACTGTTGAGGGCATTCTCTACACATGAACCTCACACACACACAGTATTCATTACACCTTAGGCACCACATATCATCACATGATCCTACATCATCTGCACATTACACATTACATTACAAGCTATACACATTGTGTGTCTTCCTACATACACCATACACATTCTACACATGCTTCACACACTACACCATAGCTACTACATATTGCGCATTATCACACATCATACATGTCATCTTACATTTTACATCCTACACCTTACCTATTTCATCTTACATCTTACATCTTACATCTACTATGCATCTTCATGTCTTAGGTCATCTATGCATCTTGCATTATACACCATACATTATACTATGCACATTACGCATTTTGTATATTCTCTTCTACGTGACTGACTACCCGATGACGCACTCTACTCTCACGGTTTATACTAGACTGTTGAGGGTATACGTCACAAATGAACCTCATCACCCTTACACGTTCATCATTCAATATTTTCTCATGCGACATTCCTAGGATTAGTGATATACGCTTTAAGCTAAAGGGTCACTTCTTCTAACATCATCTTGTAATAGGCTACATCATCATTTTTGCTTACATCATTTAGTGGTACACGCTTTAGGCTACATCTCTACTCCTTTCTATTCATATTGTCGTGATATATGCTTAGGGTACAGAGTCATGCACAATTCATCTCTATGTCGCATTTCATCACTACACAATCATCACAAAGACGTTACACACAACACATAGTTCGACCATTTCCGATGACGCACTCTCATTTATGGTTCATTCTTGATTGCTAAGGGGGAATATTAAATGAACCTCACTACATACAATTCCATTCACACTGGGGCACGTAGCTCCCATCATTCACTTTGCATTCCATTCCATCCATCCACAACATATTGCATTTTATGGTTGCATTTACTCTTGCTTGCACTTGCTTTTACATGTTCTCCTTATTACACATGCTAGATAGATATATTGTATGTCATTATCATTATCATACACACATGTGCATTCACTTGTTTTCTATTTGTGATCGCAGCCTATATAGGGATACTACATGCAGCAAGGATGTTTGACTACCGGCCTCACAAAGAGCTCCTGGGGCATCCTGTAATGAAATTACTTGTATAATTCAGATTAAGAGCAACATTAGAACAACAAATAACATAATATTTCAGAATAATGATCTCAATATACAATTAGAATAGCTTCGCCACTTCGAGGGGGCAACCTCCAAACCATATAATAAGACTCAAATGCTCAAATGATAATGAAATACTACATATAATCCCCTCTATATACTATTCATATGCTATGGCCATCACCAAGGCCGACCTATTAAGCATGAGAAAGTATAAATGATATAATAAAATGATATGGTAAGCCACAAGTTGGCTACTCATATCCTAATACAAGCAATAGGTTAAGGGCATAGCATGCCCTTCCCCTTCAAACCAACATTGTCCTCAACGTTGAATAATCCTGGATGTTGCTGCAGAAAACTTTCATCCTCCCAGGTGGCGTCTTCTATGCTCAGATTCTTCCACTTGATCAGATATTTCTTAATGTCTCTAGTTCTCAGCCTCTTAGTACGTGTTTGCAAAATCTTCTCTGGCTCCAAAATGATTCTTCCTTCCTCGTCAAGTTTTGGTAACTCTGTCTGGGCTTCAAATTTATGTCCAATAACCTTCTTCAGGCATGAAACATGGAATACTGGGTGTATGTGTGAAGATGGAGGCAACTCTAGTTTATAAGCAACACTACCAATTTTCTGTAGAACCTGATAAGGGCCATAATATTTAGGAGCAAGTTTGTTTTCCTTTTTCTGTTGCTTTAGGGACATCTGTTTGTAAGGCTGGAGATGTACAAAAACCTAGTCACCAATTTCAAAATGTCTTTCACTACGGTGTTGATCTGCTTATTGTTTCATCATGTTCGTGTTAATGCTAAATTCTCCTTCAAACGAGCCAAACCCTATTGTTGATGTTGAATGTGTTCCTCAACATCTCTCGACCTTAGTTCGCACTCCTCAAGGAGGAAGTGATAGAAGGTGGATGGTAACCATATATTGCTAAAAATAGGGTCATTTGAGAAGAGGTATGAAAAGATGTGTTATACCACCATTCTGCCAGTGGTAGCCATTTAATCCACCTTTCCTGCTTATCTGATACAAAACAACGTAAATACCCCTCTAAGCATTTGTTGACCACTTTTGTTTGCCCATCAGTTTGAGGATGATAAGATGAATTGTGAGCTAGCTGAGTACCCAAACATGAAAATAATTCCGTCCAAAAATTACTCGTGAAAATAGGATCACAATCACTTACAATTATCTTTGGGGTTCCATGTAGCCTTTGAACTGTCTCCAAAAAAATAGCAGAATCGTATTTACTAGCCGCAAATGGATGTGATAGGGCACAAAAATGGGCATATTTTGTGAGCCTATCCACAATCACAAAAATAACATTCTTACCTCTGAATAAGGAAATCCGGTGATGAAATCCATGGAGACCTCCCATCTCTGGGTAAGAATTGGTAAGGGTTGCAACAGACCTGGTGTCTTAATTGTTTCCCCTTTGTTCTGTTGGCACACTAAACACTCTGATAAAAACTTTTTACATCCCCTTGAGTCCTTCCCAAAAGAATTCTCTTTTTATTCTATGATATGTCTTCAAAACCTAGAGTTTCCTCCAACAGTGAGGCATGTAGCTCTGCAAGAATCTTATGCTTCAACTCAGAATCTTTACTCAAGTATAACCTATCCTTGTACCATAGGGCATTACCTTTCCACTCAAATTTGTTAGATGTCATAGATCATTGCTTGATATTTTGTATTAGAGATTATGTATCCTTATCTTGATTCCATTCCAATCATGCTTCATCCACCCAATCGGTCGTCAACATGGACATTCCACATAGTAAGGCATCCATGGATGTATCCCTTCTGGACAACGCATCAACTACTACATTTTCTTTACCCTTTTTGTATATGATTTCAAAATCATAACCCAACATTTTTGTTACCCACTTTTGTTGTTCCTCAAATGATAACCTTTGCTCCAAAAAGTATTTGAGACTATCATGATCAGTTTTTACCTTGAAGAGTCTACCCATGAGATAGGGCCTCCATTGCTTGACCACATGAAGAATAACCATCATTTCTTTCTCATAGACGAGGTTTGAGCAAATCTTTTCCTTTGAACCGGCGACTCTCAAATGCAATTGGTCTTCCTTCCGCATTAGAACCGCTCCCAATCCCCGATCCTCAAGCGTCACATTCAACAATGAAGGTTTTTGAGAAGTTGGGAGTAGCCATGCACATGGCTTCCTTCACCCTGCTCAAAGGATTTAGTGGCTACGCTCGTCATCAATGGAAGGCATCCTTCTTTAGAAATACGGTGAGTGGGGTTCTTTATTCTACCATATCCCCGCACAAATCTTCTGTAGTGCCCTGTTAGTCCTAGGAATCCACAAAGATTTTTGAGATTTTTGGACCTTGGCCATTCCACCATAGCTTTGATCTTTTGAGGATCAACTTTGACGCGTTCATGGGATACAATATGACCCAAGTACTCTACCTCTTGTACACCAAAAGAACATTTGGATGGCTTTGCATGCGGATTATGTTTCTCTAAAACTTCCAACACGTTATTTACATGTTGTAAGTGTTCTTCCCATGTCTTACCGTAAATCAATATGTCATCAAAGAAAACTAATACAAATTTCCTTAAAAACGGCCTAAAAATAGTGTTCATCAAGCTTTGAAAGGTCGAAGGCACATTTGTAAGACCAAAAGGCATTACCAAAACTCATAATGGCCCTCACGAGTCCCGAAAGTCGTTTTATGAACATCTTCCTCTTTTATCCTAATTTGATGGTACCCTGAACGAAGATCTAATTTTGTGAAATAAATAGCACCATGCAATTCATCAAGTAAATCATCAATTACTGGAATAGGAAACTTATCTTTGATGGTGTACTTGTTGAGTTCTCGTAATCTGGACACATCCTCCATGTTTCATCCTTCTTACGTACCATGACCACTGGTGAAGAATATGCACTCTGGCTATGCCTGATGATACATGCCTTCAACATTTCCTCCACCATTTTCTCGATCTCACTTTTCTAGGGAATATGGGTATCTGTATGGTCTGATGTTAGGTGTTTGGCTCCCTGGAATCAACTGAATGGCATGATCATGATCCCTAATTGGTGGTAGTCCCTTTGGAATTGCATCAAAAATAGATGAGTGAGCATCCACAATCTTCTAAAGATCGGGTGGCATTGAAGACTTTGTATTTTGTACTTCTATGGAAAATAGCTTTGCTATAAAGCCATCCACTCCTTTTCTGAGAACCTTCTACATCTGATGAGAGCTAATAATCTGTGGAGACTTAGCTACCATCCCATTTAATTGTATTGTCCTTCCATCTGAATGAAATCGCATGAACAATTCTTGGAAACTCATCTCTATAGTACCTGTGGTTGTGGAGCCATGGACCCCAAAACAATATCTCGCCCCTCCCATAGAAATAGCAAACATAGATGAGTCTAACATGTAGTCTCCCATGGAAAGCTTGATACTATGGCACTTTCCTGTGCACTTGACTATCCCATCATCCGCAATCATAACTTGCATTTCTGGAGCTGGGTAAATAAAACAATTGAGGTGGGCAAACTAACTTACTATTTATGAAGTTATTTGTACTCCCGAGTCAATCAACACCGTCACCTTCTGCTTTTTTGAGATAGCCAATAACCTTGAGTGTTTCAAGAGTACTAATACCGACAATGCATGGTAAGAAATTGTAGGTTGGTGATCCTCTACTTCATCTTCTACTAGTTCCTCACCTCTCCTATAATTTCAGCTTCCTCATTATCCTCATTACCTCTGGCACAATATAGAACAACTTCTTCTCAAAGACATATATGTCCCGGTCCATATTTGCTATCACAGTTAAAACATAATCTTTTTTCTCTCTTTTCTTCCATTTGTTGAGGAGTCAGTCTAATTAGCCTAGCAAATGAAGGGGAAGAGATACTACGGTCTCTGGTGTTAATGAAAGGTGGCCTCCTACTACAAAGAACTTTTTCCTCTACACGATGTGCCATGATAATAGAATCAGAAAGCTTGATTGGATTAAACATACGTACCTCATGCTCGATGTGGTCCTTAAGACCCCCAAGAAACAAGTCATTCAGATTCTCTTCTGGAATATTCTCCACCCTTAAGGATAGGTTTTGGAATTGATGCACATAATATTTGACTGATCCTGTTTGTCATAACTTTGCTAATTGACTAAAGTAGTTCTCTGAAACACTAGAACTATAGTGCAATTGCAACTCCTCGGTAAAAACTATCCAAGTGACACCTAGACCATTCTTCTACCTCTGAGCACATAACCAACGATACCAAACAAATTGGTCGGGTTCAAGATATAGGGATGCCAATGTCACCTTTTGTCCTGATGGTGTTTGATGTAACTCAAAGAAGTTCTCCATTTGATTTATCCAATTCAGGGGATCCTTACCATCAAATTTGTGCATATCCACTTTCGGCATCATGTTCCATGGTTGTGAATAAGTTTGATTTTGATGGGACTGGAAAAGTGATCCAATATAGTTACTTTGTCCATGATTTTGAAATAAAGGTCCTCCTTGGTTGATATGGGCCTGATTTGGGCCATACTGGTTACCCTTTACATGTTGCGTGATATCATCCAACCGATGATTGATTTGGGCTGTGTCTCCTTTAGAGGCCATCTCAGATTGTACATTTCGCAACTCATACTCAAGTTGGCTCACCTTATGATCAACTGAGGTAAACCCTAGTGCTGAGGAATCTGTATTTACCCCTTCTGACTCCATCTCTTCAATCACCACCCCATCTTTATTCTGGGTTTTATCCGGAGTAACCGGATTCTTTTTTGCTCTTGTAGAAGGCCCCGCCATGAGGTCAAACCTTAGGGTTTAGGGTTTCGATACAATTTCAGCCGAACAGGAAAAAACACAGAGAATATACTAATACTATTTTTTTGAGAGCTTTCCGAAAATGTAAAGAACTTGAAAATTTTCCACAATTTGCACCCTAGGGAGCGATTTTATGAAAAACCCTAAATTTGTAATAACTTTTGCAAAATAAATCAAAAAGTCTGAAATTTTCAAGGAACCTTACTTGAAATTCTTCACAACTCTGGTAAAAATATCTCCCACCAATTCACTCTGGTTCGCAATATGTGGCGGAAACAAAAAATTAGGGTTTTGCCCTAATTTCGGCCCAGATCGCAGCTCTGATACCACTTGTAATGAAATTACTTGTATAATTCAGATTAAGAGCAACATTAGAATACCAAATAACATAATATTTTAGAATAATGATCTCAATATGCAATTAGAATAGCTTCGCCACTTTGAGGGGGCAACCTCCAAACCATATAATAAGACTCAAATGCTCAAATGATAATGAAATACTACCTATAATCCCCTATATATATATACTATTCATATGCTATGGCCATCACCAAGGCTGACCTATTAAGCATGAGAAAGTATAAATGATATAATAAAATGATATGGTAAGCCACAAGTCGGCTACTCATATCCTAATACAAGCAATAGGTTAAGGGCGTAGCACATCCACATTTGTGCGCTACATTTATTGTTTCATTTTTGTTCATAGCACACTCTTTTGGTTTATACACACTTTGACATACGTTTTATCTTTCTAACATGTTAACGGTGCTTCATTTGCAACATTTTTTTGCACGTATACTTTTCTCCATACTTGTTTGTTACATTGTTTGTTATCGCTTGTTCTTATTCGTTGAGCTTTTCCCTATCTTGTGTGCACATTTCTTTGTTTATGGCCACTATCGCCTAGAGTGTCGTGCAACACCGTGAGTGTTGTCTCATGTTTGCAATCCACTTTTTGCGGCTTACATTGTCTTCTTGGGTGTTACATTATCTGCTTATGTTTTATCTTACACATTGTTTGTTTGGCTTACACTTGTTTTCTACATGCATGTTCGTACTAACACTTGTTTCCTAGCCACTTGTTTGTGTGTGCCTTGGTCTTTACCAAGCACATTCCCTTCCCCCTATAGAGAAGAGTTTCAAATTACGTTGTCGGTCCTCTTTTGGGGACGCAATCTCCTATGCACGACGTTGCATGCGTCCCTAAAGAGGGGGGCATCAGTTGGGTTTACACACTACACAACGCAAAGATCTGAGTACAGTTCAATTTTTAGTTATCGTCCATGACACAGTGGGTTACATAGTGAGTGAATTCAGACCAATCTATGAGAACTCCAAACACGGTGACTTTTATAGGGTAAATTTTCCTTAGCATTCTCGAGAGCAAGCGATTAAGTTCGAGGAACATCATACTTTCCTCCTTACACTTCTTCGGCGAGTAACGTCGGATCACCCAAAACCAGACGAAGACAGAGATCTCTTCATAACTCGCGTGAAGTAGTTACAGGCTGGAGGAACATCGGACTTTCCTCCCTACACTTCTTTGGACAGTGGCGTAAGATCGCCCAAAAAACTCGCATTTCACCAACATTTACAAGATCTTTTCTACCCCCCTTTTTACTCTTCACGGATCAAGTGCACATGTTCATTTTTCATTTTTAATACTTTCTTTACATGCTTTTTACATATATACATGTGTTTTTACACATTACATGCATGTTTGACTACTTGATCATCTTCTCTTTTGCAGGTCCATCCGTATGGGAAGAAAGCAATCAACAACACACCCATGGCAAGTATGTCACACATGATATTAACCATGTAAGTACATTACACACATGGCATCTACACACGCGCTTTTACCCTAGGTTTACTTTCATCATTTTTACACTTTTTGCTTCTTTAGTCTCCATGCTCCATGTTTTTTATCACTCCACACTTTGTCTATTCTTTTGACACGCATTCTACATCACTCTAAATGGATTATCAAGTACACATCTATATCTACTTTTGTTACCGAACTTTCCAATCACCAACATAAAGGGGGAAAATATAGACACAATCACACACTTTGAGTCATTATTTAGTCTCGATCTCATACTACTATTCATATGGTTCTTAAGTGAAAAGAGTAATAATTAACTCATGTCTTTGGCCATTTTACTTTGCTTTTTGTCATTACTTTTGATCTTGCACCTACACATGCCCAATCTGTATTGTCATTCTACGGTTTTCCTCCTTTTTGACTAGGGCGCCTGTGCGCCCTAGTCCTCTTTTACTTTCCTCTCACTTTTGGGCACTTTCTAGCCATTTGAGCTTCTTATATTTTTGGTGGTCAACCTTTTCGAGGTTAATTACGAAATTAGAACAAGATAACCATATAAATATAAAGTTATGTGACCATAATAAGGGACCAAGCACTAAGCATCTACTATCACCATCTAGAGTTGCATCCATCAAAGGCATCTAAAGTTACATTTGCATCCATCTAGCTCCATCACAAGGTACACAAGGTTGGTTCATCTGCATCACACTTCATAGGAGGGGATTCTATTGTTTCCATGCACACATTTACTACATTCTACATCTAGTTATTTGTTCGCTACTTCACAAAGTGCGATTGTAAGAGCAACCTAGTGCATGATTACACGAAACACACCTAGAATTACATTGGGTCTGAGATGTAGTGCAACGCTCAGTAATAAGTCATGTTGGCTAGATTTCCTGCATAGATGAAAACCTAGGCAATCATGAGATAAATCTTCCTCATTTACCGGTGAGGCTCCTTTGTCAATAAAATATGCTAGTATCTATTTAGGGGTTTTACTTTAACCATGCAGCTCATGAACCATAGCTATATAGTTTTGCAACAAGTAAGATAGGTCAATGTTGGTCATGTTGGCTAGATTTCCTGCATAGATGAAAACCTAGCAGCCATGAGATTGATTTGTCAATAAAATATGCTAGTATTAAAGAAAGGAAATATCTAAAGAAAAATAAGGAAATAATATAAACATAGGAAGAAATAGGGAAGATGTGCAACCCAATCAATAGATTACAGAGTTGATTGAATGCACATAGATATAACCAATAGATATTAACACACAAAATTATAAGCAAAGGCAATTTAGATCTAGATCTAAAATAACCCAAAGTTTATAAGTAGATTTGAGATAAAAATTTAGAAACAAAATGCACCGTGACACAAAGTTCTCCGGAAATCTGCTCCTTTCTATTCCTTTGCTTCAAATAGCTATCAAGGATTTCAGCACAAAGTCTGGAATACAAGAATGTTGCTTACAAATTCTCGATCCTTAACCCAAAGGTTCTTCTTCTACTTATAGAATGTAGAAGGGAAAATACAAATGGGAAACTCAACTGAACTAGAACATAAACAAAAAGTAAAGATAACATCTGGCAATCATCCCCCTCTAATTCCTCTTCAAGTGACATGCATCCGGGTCCATATTCAAACTTATACACATCTGTCACTTAACTAATAGAATTGTTCCACATAACTTAAAGTAATGGTTTCAAAACCAATAACTTTAAAGTTTTACAATTATATCCGGGAACATGAAAAAAAGAAGAAGAAAGACACGCCAGCTGTAACATCTACATCTTCTTTTTGTTTTGATACTGAATATACTTGTCGAACATGTAATTCAACATCTTCCCATCTGTCTTAGCCACAACTTCCTTTTTTGTCCTGAATTGCAGCAAGCCTTCATTCAATACCCTGATACACGCTTCCACATCCTCCAAGCTAGGCCCGAACTTCTCAATATCTGACTGCAGTGCCACCAGCTTACTAATGGAATTCATCATGAAAGGCCTAATAGCTCCATCAATTCTCCCTTGCACCATCAGAAGAGATCCTTCCAGGAATTAGGCACTTTGCTAGGAATGGTCCTTGTGTATGAAGTAACGTTCCCGACCACTTCCTCATTAGTGAAAGCAATGACATTGTCTGGTAAAGATGATGCCATACTCTCAAGTGCCTGCATCCTTTTCAACATAATTTTGCAGATCTCCAAATGGAAAGATACTGCAAACTCAAGTTGCTTCCCTTCTCAATTGATCCGTTGGGCACAATCCGTTCCGCAACCAACACCTCTCTCGGCAGCTTATTTATTTCAGCCAAAGTACTCAAGTTACTCTCAACAACTATGTTCATATCTATCGTGTTTGTTACCAGTTGCTTCAACTGATCTGATGCATCTTTCATAACCTTTAGGCGGGCTGGCACCTCTCCGAGTTGTACAGAAGCTTGACGAATGATCAGACTTTTCCATTCGTCGATAGCTTTAACCTGGTTACTTGCATCTTCCACTTCCTGCATCAGATGATCACTCACCTACTTTTGTGCTGAAATGGGCTGAGTGGAAGATTTAGCAACCTTGGCAATGATCTCGCACAACTGAGATACCTGCTTCTGAAGTTCAACTTTCTCCGCCTTTTCTTTGTCAAGCCTAAGGAATAGAGCATCTATCAATGTCTGCGTGTCCTGCTTCAATCCTTCTGTGGTGGCTTGACCTATGGGTACTCTGGTTACTGTTATATCTTCTATCGTGAGCTCATCCTCTTCTTCCTTCTATCGGAACTGACATCTCAGCAAACTTCTGCCCCGACTCCTCAATGATCAACCTTGAAGTTACCTTAGCAACTTTAGGTTTTTTGTCTTTTCCGCCTAGATTCAGGAGCAGTGCAAGTCATGTTCCTCCAAGTTGATTTCCTCTCTAGCCTCTGGAACCAACTACAAAGCCAACCATTCTAAGAAATTACTTCTCGGAGAATGAGAAGTTGTCGAGTGTACCACTATCTCGCGCTTTGATTCCTCTCCATCTGAAACCGCTACAGTGTTGTGGCTGCCATCCTCTGAATCATCCAAAGACAAAGCTCTTTCAAATTCTGCCATCTGCAACTTCAACGTTTCTTCAGGAAGAGGTGCTGAATGGAGTGGCTGAGGAGAAAAGATGAATGTTGCCGGATTCAATGGAGGAATGGCAATATCCTGCTGAGGTGCAACAATTGGTGAAGTACTTGATGCTGGAGAAGTCGAAACTAACACCATAGTCGTAGAAGTGATCTTCTCCTTCAAATGAGACCTTTTGTGCACTTTAATCTTTTCAGGCCTTTTGTTGCTTTCTCCTTCGTGCTTCCTCTTGAGGGAATCTCCTGTGCCGAAGTTGCCCGTGATTTGATTCATCAATGCTTCATCAAGGCAATATCCCTTCGACAACAACTAGTTTGAAGTATTGACCAGAATGGCAGCAGACCTTTCCTCGATCGTATGGTAGCCACCTACGCTCTCCTGAAGTACACTCTATCTCCTCCCATCCGATGGTATGTGTCAAGTAACACAGGCCCATCATCTTTAAGATCCATAGGTATCCGTGCTAATCCAAAGTCAAACACTTGTCGTCGCTGATAACCTGCTGAAATCTTTCTTTCTAACCTCGTACTCGCTTCTGCACTTCATCTAGAAATCTTCCAATGAAGGCACATGCACGTACTCCTGGGAGATTGTCTTCCTTGCCACTCCAAATGGATCGAAGTTCAGCCGTGCTGGGAAGAACTCTTGCTCGTACTCAAAGAACATCTCCGCTTCAATTCCTCGGCTTTATGAATACTCTGGGCAGTTGTAATGGCCCACAGTGATCGAGAAGAAGCTTGTAGACTTGTGTCGTTTCGACTGTAGGTCATGCATCTCCACGAGTTGTCTACTCAACTCCATGATGACCAATCTATCACTCGGGTATCTGGGCAACTTAACTGGTTCTCCTGAAAAGCCGGTGACCCTGAGGTATGTAAAATCCGCAAACTGGATGAAGATACTGCCAATCCTGGACACAGCTTCCCACGCTTCCTTGCTCACCCTGTTGGCCTTTAGATCGTCGTCCAGCCTGCAAATGAATCCGTAGAAGAATCCATCGTTGACCACCTTGTAATCTTTATGCATGCGGGGCACAAAGTACAAGTGTGGGTAGCACTCAAAAATAGGGTCCTTGGAAAGAACACCACATCTATCCAGCTTGGAGAAGACACCCTGTGAAGTTACTGCATAAACCAAATATGAAGTCATTTTGAAGTTGTAAGTACGCCTCACATTCCGAGCTGCTCACCAATGTTGTCACTAATGATTTCCGACCAATTGATTATTGAATCTGCTTTGTTGATTTCAATGGTCCTGATGAAAGCATACATCCATGCGTGGAAGTTGTGAGCGTTAGCTTCGCCATTTATCCTGCATAACAATTTGGCAATATCATCCACCTCTTGTACCAGATTAGATCGTGGAAGAGTTCTTGGGAACTTGGAAGGAGATCTAGGCTTCTTCATGTATCTGTTGTTCATTATGCCCACACAGTCAACTTTATGTTTTTCCCATCTATTGCCGACATCCTGTATGCTAATAGTAGTCACCACCTGTCGTGCTTGGAATCTTTGACATAATAATTGATGAATCGTAAGGGTCCCACCAATTATTGTCTTCCCCGCAGATCTCGGATTGATCTAGATAATGGATGGTAAGACCTAGCACACTCCATGATGAATTCTGGCAATTGGGCTGTGAATGGAAATGCTGCAGCTCGAATGATTCCACTGCTTTTGACTGCACGCATGAGGGAAGTCTTTCCACTCTGGGATGCCAATCAATTCTGGAAAGAGGTTCGACCTAGATCTGTATCTCCAATGTCAGCAAACTTAGAAGTGATGCATGACTTTGATGTGCTTTCTTTTTCATCCCGCTTTGCCATGGTCAATCTATCTTTGTCGAGCAATTATTTTTCTCTTTATTCGGCCGAAATTCTTTACAACTGGTGCAGATCTAGAGATTTCTTCAGATTCAGAGGATATGTTCAATGTATTGGACATTGATTTAAGCTCCCTTTCTCTTATAAAAGCACTTGTAATGAATTCTTGCAATTAATTCAGACAAAGATGGCAACCGGAACATGAACACTTGATTTTAATTATAAAAATCTGCATATATCAAGCTCTGCTGCCCCAAAATTTGATGTTTTGTTTGCATGCAAAGCAAGCATGAATTTTACCAACTTCACCTGAGCACCTGTACCACTATGCAGACAATTAATCAAACACAAATCAAGCTCCTTCAAACCTAGGCGCCAAACTTTGAAGACTTCCCAAGGTAAAAACACTTCTTCTGTGCAAAATTCCTCCTTAAATGGGCGCCAAATTTTCCTGGGCTGCACTTTTTGCTAAAGAATTAATTAATTCATCCTTATGGCAGCCCTTTCTTATATAACATTCACCATTCTATAATTAATAATTGTCTCTCCTATTCCTGACAATTAATTAATTAATTAACATGTTTTTCTCTTCAATTTGGGCACCTATTTTGTGCATGCTCATGGCTGCCATTAAATAAATTAAATTTATTTAATTTTAGCTCTCTACTTCCAGTTCACTTAAGCTTCACAGTGTGCTTTGACCTCATCCACTAAAAATAGGAATTAATTACATCAATTAATACTTAAAAAGTATTATTCCTCTTCAATATGGGTCACACTTTTTGACATGAAGGGGGTTGCATTAAATAAATTATATTTATTTAATTTTAGAATTCTATTTCTAAATTTCCTTTACCTTCTTCTTCTTTGTTGACTTTTCTCCATGCTTGGGCGCCAAATTTGGAAAAGAATTTAATTAATTAATACCATTAAAGTTGCCCTTCTATTCCAAAAGGGGTCGCACTTTTTGGCTTAGCCCATTTCTATTTTTAAAAGCTAATTTTCAATGGGATTATTTACCCTGCACCGCAGCTCCAAAAATCCCATGATCCACTTAAGTTGTTTGACTTTCATAATGGGATTATTTACCCTACAAGGTAGGTAAGAAAATCCCATCAATGCCTTAAGTGATTTTCTTTTATTTCACAATGGGAATTTTCACCCTGCAAGGTAGGTAAGAAATTCCGCTTGCCTGCTGCCTCTAATTTTTCCATTGTGACTTAAGTGGCATTGTTTCCATGGGAAAAAGTACCCTGCTAGGTAGGTACAAAATTCCCACCTGCCTGCTGCTACCAAAAATCCCATTGTAGCTTAAAATCTTCTTTTCCCAAAAATGTGACCTGCCTAGAAGAAGCTTTTTTGTGCATGACTTCGTCTTTTCAGAGAGAACCAGACCTCCTGTGACAAATTCCTTTTGGCATAACGTCCATAGGTGATCTCCAAATACTCCAGGAAAGAAATCAGATTAAACCGCAAAGGAATTGACCTAGAGAAATTTCACAGAAAACAAAACGGGAAAACACCAAAAACACAAAACGTTGTCAGAAGTCACAGATAAAGCCCAGGATTCATTCCTGGTTAAAACCCTACTAGTATATGGGAATATTGACATGTAAGACCACAACAGGGTTAAACCGGAGCACAATTTGCCTCAAACGGGGCTTAGAATAATTAAATACAAATTTCCCGCAGGCAAACCCCAGTGACAAAATATAACAATTTTGGGCATCTGGGTATTTGGCGAAATATGACTCCATGGGAATACGTAACAATTTAGGGCATCCGGTATTTGAAGCTAAATTGGCAAGATGACTCCATGGGAATATCTCAACACAATACAGACACTTTCTGGCAATAAAAACACAAAACGACCCATTATTTTAAAAGTACGAAAATTTTTACATGGGGTAGTCTCAGATTTCAGGGTGAAATCTGGGGACACCAAGTCCATCTATTGGCAGTTGAGGACAGTCCCGCCCCTTCATATGCATCTTTCTTTTTTAGGGTTTTGATGTTTTGTCTAGGGTTTTGTAGGTGATTCTTTATTGTAGGTCTTACAACGATATTGGTAATCATACAAGTGACATTCACGGGAAAAGAAGTGAACACAAAGCGAACACTTAGTGACACTTCGAGGAGGTATCTTGGTCATTTCCACAGACTAGGGTGCCCACGGGTGCCTCTATCCCTTTCCAAGCACCTTAGTCTAGTCAAATAGCTTAGATCTGTACTTTCTACGGATTTTATGTGGTTGTTTCCTCCTCTTGTTCACCTGGTCTACACTGTGACACAATCCTGCGACATCTACGAATCAGCTAAGGCTTTTCTTAACCCTTCTTGCACATTAGGGTTTCATATTTTCTAGCTTAGTTTTCTTGGGTGTATTTCAATATTTTATTGTTCCATTTATTCAATCATTTTATTGCTCTATAGCATTAAATTACACTAAAATAAATCTATTTTAGTTTAATCGGTTGGAATTGTGGTAAAATAGGGCACTTTAAGAAGGATTATAGGCGAAGTAAAAACAAAACAATTTGCATTTTGAAGAAGGAGAAGGAAGCACAAATGATTGTGATCTTTACCTTGCATTCATGAGTGCACATGCATGTATTAATGTATGGATTATTGATTCAGATGCATCATTCCACATGACCCATCACAACGAATGGTTTTCTAAATATGAGGTGTACGATGATGACCAAATGTTTATGGGAGATAATTCAGCCTATAGAATTTGGGGAAGAGGAAGAGTAAAGTTGAAGTTTAATTATGGGAGGGCTAAGAACCTCCTTTGTGTTTTGCACGTACTGTGCCTTGTTAGAAAATTGGTTTAAGTGAGCAAGATGAATGATGTTGGAGTACAAGCATCATTTAATAAAGATGGGTGTAAAATGGTGCATGGAGCTCAGTTCAGTAAGAGGAGTGCACACAAGAAATCTAATTCAAGTTGATGCAAGCACGACAGTTGGTGCAAAAACAAATATGTTGTATAAGAGGGAAAAACTCTAAAGCAAATTCCTAGTACTAGATCACGATACATTTTTCAAAGGAAAAACTAAATGAAATATCACCATAACAAGTTTCGATGGATGAAACAAAGACCGTTGGGGAAATAGTGTTACAACAATATTTAGGAAAAAATAAAGAATTGCTTCGAAGAAAAAAGAAATGCTTTGGCATGAAATGTTGGGCCATATTGGTGAAAAAGGGTTGCATGTATTACAATCAAAAGGCATGGTTAAAGGAATTTTGAATTGTCCCTCAAAATTTGACTTTTGTGAACATTGTGTGTATGGAAAACAAAACAAAGTTTCCCAATTCTACTACTCATTCAACTGGTATTTTACAAGTTATACACAACGATGTATTTAGACCAATGAAGGTGTCCTCACATGGAAATTTGGTATTTTAAGTGTATTTCATAGTGACTATTTGAGGAAGACTTGGATATATTTTTTAAAGAAATAATCTGAAGTGTTCAAAAAAATTAAGAAGTTCAAAGTGCTAGTTGAGAACCAGTATGAGAAAAGGATAAAGGTTTTGCTCACAAATAATGGATGAGATTATTGTTCAAAGGAATTTTATGAATTCGTGAAAATTGTGGAGTTAGGCGTAAGACAATTCCTTATACTCCACAATAGAATGGAGTGGAAGAGTGCATGAACAAAACATTGATGGATAAGGCCCTGAGTATGGTAAGTGGTGTACGCTTAGATCAGAATTTTTGGTCTCAAGCAATGACTATTAAGTGTTATTTTGTGAACAGATAACCTACATCAGCATTCATGGATAAGATGCCACATGAATCTTAGATGGGAAAGAAACCATCTCGTTGAACACTTAGAAGTCTTCGGTTGTGAAGCATACAAACATATCCCAAAGGAGAAGAGAATGAAACTTGACTTTAGGTCGAGAAGTGCATCTTTGTTGGGTATGGAAATGGTATCAAAGGTTACAAGTTGTGGAATCCATGACTCCAAAAGGTTTTTTATAGCCAAAATGTTGTCTTCAGGGAATTGAAAGGCATGAAATTAATAGAGAAAGATTTGGAAAAGATATCTCAAGAGGTAAAGAAACCAAAGGTAGAATCTTCAGAGGTGGTTTCACTACATGATCAAGTTCGAGAGGCTAGGAGAGTTGAGAATCAGGATGATCAAGATGTGTTACTACAACTAAAATTCAGAGGTATTGAATTGATATAGGGGAGTCAAGAGCACTTGTCGAAACAAGGACTTCATGAGATGACTAATTCTGAAATCACGCCAAGGTGAAATCTAGAAGCTGATTTGGATGATAGTGTTGCTTCTAGACTTAAAAGGTCAAGTAAGAGTTTGAAGAGCACCTCGACGTTCAACCCTTCGATTACCATTTAGTATTTTTATTATCGGTAATTGATAATGAGGATCTAACAACAATGGACGAAGGTCTTGGTTTAGATGAGAGTAAGTCTTAGATGATGGCTATGGAGGAAATGGAGTCTCAAAGGAGAATGATACATGGGACTTGGTATATTTACCTCCTGGAAGAAAAATAATTGGTCGTGAAATGGGTTTTCAAGAAGAAGTTTAATGCATAAGAAAACTTGGAGAAATACAAGGCTTGCTTAGTTATGAAAGGGTTCTCTCAAGTCAAAGGAATTGACTTTGGTGAGGTATTTTCTCTTGTTACAAAATTGACTTCTATCAGATTTATTTTAGCTATTGTTGTTGCATATGATCTAGAGATAGATCATATGGATGTTAAAATAGTGTTTTTACATGGGGAGTTTGAGAAAGAAATCTACATGAAACAACCTGACAATTTTAGAGTCAAGGGTAAATAGGACATGGTTTGTCTCTTGAAGAAGTCCTTGTATGGCCTAAAACAATCACCAAGGATGTGGAATCAAAAGTTTGATGGGTATGTTCATAAATTTAGCCTTGAAAGAAGCAAGGCAGATCCTTGTGTGTACTTCAAAGAAGAAGGTGATAAGTTTGTCATCATAGTGCTCTATGTGGATGATATGTTGTTGGTTTGCAATAACATGGGAATGGTCAAATAGGTGAAAGCTCAACTTTCTAAGAGTTTAACATGAAGGATCTTGTTGATGTAAATTTAATTTTAGGCATGGAGATCAAAAGGGATCAAGTGAAAATAAATCTTTGGAGAAATCAAAATATGTGAAGATGGTGTTGGAATGCTTCAAGTTGCAGAGACAACAAGACGGTAAGTACACCTTTTCCATTCAGTCAAAAATTTCTACTAAACAATGTCCAAAGACACAAGAGGTGTTAGAGGAAATGACACTAGTGTTGTATCGAGTGTGATGGGAATCCTAATGTATACAATGGTCTACACAAGACCTGACATTGCACATGAAGAAGGATTAGTAAGCGAGATATGTGACAAACTGGGGTAGGAGCATTGGACAACGGTTAAGCGGATTTTCATATATTTACAAGGAACTAGTGATCATGTTATTTGCTATCAAGGGAAGGCCCTTAGTGCAAGAAAAGATTTGAGTCTACATGGTTTTGTGGATTTTGACTATTGTAGTGATCTTGATCTACCAAGATCTACAAGTTAGGTTTTGAGCTTGTTCGGTAGAGCAGTAAGTTGGATGAGCAAACATCAAACAAGTATTGTTATTTCCACCACAAAGGTTGAATACATGGTGGAAACACATGCTTGTAAGGAAGCAATTTGGCTTCAAAGGCTATGTGCCTCAATTGGGTTCATACAAAAGGTAGTAAGGATAAGTTGTGACTCACATAGTGCAATTGCTTTGGAAAGGAACCCCGATTATCATGCTTGAACAAAGTAAAATGATGTGTGATATCATTTTGTCAAGGAAATGGTAGAAGAGAAGAGGGTGATACTAGAAAACATTGAGACAAAGGTGAATGTGGTGGTTTCATTGACTAAGGCAATGAGTTCGAGAAGTTTACATTATACGCAGAAAGAAATGAGCTTAATAGCCTATAACTATTTAGGAATGAGTTTGTGTTCTCCCTGATGGAGTAGGAAACAAGGGGGAGATGTTTGGTAGTTGCCTACCCATGCAGCACGCCCATGCAAGGGTGTTTATATTATAGGTGCTTTTAGTTAAATCAATTGTTGTGCCAAATAAGCGTAAGGTTGACTTCACTTTTTCACTTGAGTTCATTGTAAAAGTAGTGGCTCTACTTTAAAGTATTATTTTAATACTTTAGTTTGCTTTCCAAGCAAGGTTAATTATAGGATGTGCTTTGGTTATAAAATTACATGCTCTCATTGTGAGAGGTATGTAGGAAAGACTTAATTGTTGGAGGCTAGAACTCTAGATGTTGGTTATTGTATTTGCTATTTCAGATCTACATGTTATTGCATATTCTAGTTTAGTTTATTGCTTGCATGTTTGCACAAAATAGCAACATCGGTATCAAATTCAGGTTCTAAACCTGGGTGGGGATTTCTTTCCTTTGATTTAAATGGTTTTGAGTTGCAGATGTGATTTAGTTTATTGCTTATATGTTTGCACAAAATTCCAACACTATTTAAATTGAATTTGTTTTTAATAATTTGAAGGTGAATATTGATATGGAATGTATTTTTAATAATTCAACTAATGGTTGCTCCAAAGTCGAATTCAACAATTATCTTTTAATAGCTTAGGATAAGCATGTGTATAAACAATAAACATAAAAAAAATGTTAAGAAGATAAACCAAAAGTTTTATAGAGGGGATTGATGCTCCTATTTTTTACATTTTTATATTTTATATTTCGAGAAGATTCTATATAATTTTTTAAATTGTAAAAATAGAATATTTCTTTGAATATATGGGTTGTGGAGAATTGTTGTTTAGAAGAGTAATATCAATTTCAATTAAATATGATTTCAAATTAATAATTTAAATTAATTTAAATATTTTTGAGATATAAATTTTTAAGGTGCTTATAAAATAACTTTCTATAAAAATTGGGTATAAACAACGATAGCCAATCAATGTGTACTATATTTAATGGAAAGCCAACTTTGTAACTAAAACCAATAAAAATTTTTAAAATAGAAATTTAATATCTATTCAAATATCTAGCATTAATGTATCCTATATTATATATTAAATAATACTATAAAATTATTAAGAAAATTAGCATATAAATATTTCTAAGGCAATGTACAATCCTTAACTCTAAAACTACGGTTTAATATGGGAATGCTCCACTTGTTAAGTGGAGCAAGAAGGCTCCACAGAATTAGCCATTATTTTAGCTAAATGGATGAAAATAAGCTAAGGTATAAGGTTGTGTAAAGAGTCCCCAAAAGGAAGACTTGTGGCCTAATCCCAAGTTATTGGGAAACAAGAAAAGAGAACAGTTGAATAAAAAAGTGAATGAACTTGGGAAATGCAAGCACATAAATTGGCCATAGGGCCCAATCAAGGGTCAATGATGAGCTAATCACTAGCGTGAATGTAAACCAATCACGGTACTTGGTGTCATAATAAAATCGTGAAAAACAAATTAACACAATGAAATCCTTGGTGAATTATAGTGACCAATTATAGGTAGACACGTGATGCGATTTTGAGCGCTTGCAGTCCAGAAATGAAGGTACTTGATTAGGCCACATGGCTGAATTACAAGTTGTTGGTCGACAGTTGAGTTAGGTGCAAACACGGGAAGGCTAGGAAATGGAGGCACGTGATTGGGTCACATGACCCAACCACGCGTTTGTAGTGACCTAATGAAAGTGTGACACATCATGGACCAATCAAAAAAATGCAAATTAACTATAGTTGAGAAAAATAATTTCTTGCACAAGTTTAATGGGAGAAGCTACAAAAAAAGCTCTAATTTTTGCATTTAGCTTTTGATGGAGAGCTCCATTTTGAGAATGATTGGTACCATTGAAAATATTATTCTTAGTGCTTCATTTTAGTATCAATTTGGGAGAAATTTGGTGTCTGGTTTGCAAGCAATTTATGACAAAGTTGTGACATGCCTATTATTGTCATTTGTTGTTCCTCTAATCTAATTTTTTTGCTTCTACACATGTGTGGGGCCGCTCAGTGTTACTTGATTCTCATTGAGGTGAATTGGGACCCTTGGATATTCTTCATTTACATTTGGAGTGTCAATCATCACTTTATCTCCGATTAGAGTGCTGAATAATTTGTCCCATGCTTCTTCCATCTCTCTTATCAGTTCCTTCATCTAAAATTCCCTTCATATTCTCTTGTATCCAATTATAAAAAGGTATCAAAAATTGTATAAATAAATTAAGTATCGACTTCATCAATTATCTTCCAACTTAGACATTTTTGACTAGATCTTTGATCCCCCACAATTGTTTAGTCTTTTAGGTGTTTAGTTTAGCTTTGTTTTAGGTGTTAGGATATAAATAATTATGATCAATTCAAGGACATTATAATTCAAGTCTAGGAGAGTAGCTCTATCTTTTAGTTGAGTCGTAAATGAGATAGTGGGTTTAGAAGGAAGCTATCATTAGAGTTTGAAGTGTATTCACTCTCATTATCAGGATTACCATATGGTAATCTAGTGTCTAGGTTTTATGTGTAGTCACTTTGAAGACATCAATTTATATAATATGTGGAGTTTTGGTTCTATCATATGTTATATTTTTAAATTCTGAATTGCATCAGTTTAATAGATAATTATTAAAGCTCATTGTATGGATTTTATTGTCTATTTGAATTGTGGAGAGTTATAATGGTTGTGTAAATTGGTGCTACTTTTATGTTATTTTGACTCCATCTAAGCTTTGCAGATTTGTCCCAATAGAAAAGGCACGTGTTGAAGTTGGAATGATTAACCCCTTATTTTATCAAATCTTGATGTATTTTCCCACTTGAGACCTTTATTTCACTTCACATACCTTTAAAGGGCTCTCTACCATAAATTTGGTTTAGTACTTTTTTGCTCTATATATGTTCAAACCTCTAGTAGAAATCCAACAAGTCATGGATATCATTACATTTATGCATTAAAGCAAAATGTATTTCTGTCTTTTCTTACAAATGTGTGATTATGACACAAGTGAGACTTAATTAGGTGCTTAGTCATAGAGGTTATTGTTGTCACATGAAATTCACACCCTTGTTGAATCAAGGATACAACGCCTCTCAAAAACAACGTGAGATGATCTCTCAATGTGGGACTTGATTGTATGAGATCACCCTCCATAGAAATTCATTTTCCTCTACCTATCTATCCTACCGCTAACACTACTCCTAAGTTAAGCCTATAACTAACTAATCCTAATCTAAGCCTCCAAGGGACCAAGGTTAGAGAGAATGTAGGAAATAAAGCTAAGCTAAGAAAATGGCGATGGCGCTAGACCATGGAGGGGGTCACTCTCCATGAGGGGAAGAACAAAAGGAAACATAATGAGGAGAGGGCATACACGTATCACGAGACCAACCTTGCATCAACCCTTCCATTCCACGCATTATAGACACACGAAAGGAAACTCGCAAATATAATCCACGCATAATATTCATACCAAGAATGAACAGAGAGGCAAGAACACAATAAATGCAAGCATAGGGAAGAAACGAGCCATAACAACAAGATTTTATTGCTTAAAGGATGCACAGTCCATTACATCAATGGTGGAAGGCACTAGATGCATTACAATTCAGATCCGAGGTCTACAACTCGTGAAAGCTCGGTCACCATTTTGACATGGTGACTTTATAGTCATGAGAGGATCCTTTAGAATGAGTTTTTGAGTTGGATTTATATAAAGAAGGGGAGAAAAGAGAGACTTATCAGATCCATTAATGAATAGACTCAACCACCTGCCACCACCAAGGACCAATCACCATAGATTTCACAGTTAGGTAAGGGTGCCAAACATTACTCCAATCACACGCCATTGAAACACCAATGCAGAGGACGACGCAAGTAAAAATTAAATTCAGGTTAATGGATTAGTTGAGTGCATGGTTTCAAATTAGGCGTACCTTTGTTATGTTTATACTATGATTTACGGCTTCTCCGTTTTATGGCCTTCGCAACTTTTCTCTCGCTTTCACCTGCTCCACGGCTTTGTTTCAAACCTTCGCCGAGATCCACGAGCAACACTCAAACTTCGCAATGTATTATACCACTTACGTCCCTTTGTTCTTTGTCCTATGGCATTCATTGTGCACCACCTGGCATTATTGCAGCTTTTGAACTTGTGCAGCCTTTACTTCACACTTAACATTCCTTCTCCATATGTCGATTGTTCCACTTCTTTTCCTCGCGGATTTTAGACATGCGACAATGTCACTTTGTTCTTTGAGAACCCTTGGGACACATAATTCATTTTTGCGGCTTCCAACCATAGTCGCATTCAAACTTACTTTTTTGCATTCGGTGTCTAGTGGCACTTTTTCTTGCATCATGGCTTCTCCCGAGAAAACTACATGCTTTGTTGCACAGATTAACCAACTCCGCAGACTCCATATTTTCTAAGCCCGCATAATATTGTATTTTCCATGTCATACAACATTAAGCTTTTCACACATGTCACATAATATAAACCCTCTAACTTCTTTATTCCACAAGTCCTCAATCCGGAGCTGCCTAAGTCTCGATACTTGGATGAGATGTTCAAAATAGCATGGGGGCGTTATTTTGGACAACAGATTACATGTATAGACATATCACTTAAATACATTTGACTCCTATTGTTAAAATTACTAGGTCTCTACCCTTGGACTTGCAGAATTGAAAGAAGTGGAGAAGTGACCCCTTTCTCATATTAGCTGATCTAAATTCTGACCTGACTTGTAAAGAGAACCACTTGCTACAATTGACCTACTTTCATCTCCCTTCACTATAGTGTTTCTCTTATTTTATTCTTCATTGTGAAGTGGTGATAATGTGTTCATTTATAGACCATTATGCTGCAGTATTGGCATTTACCTTTAAGATTCTGATTGTCAATGCTTTGCATTTTGAAGTGTGGCAAAATAATTTAGAATTGGTGTTCTCATTCTATCTAGAAACTCCTCTTTTGGAACTTTTTAGAGCTCTATGGTGGATCAGACCGGTGGTTTGTTCAATAGTGATCACATAAGATAAGTGTTTCAGATGTCAAATTTGATGTGATACATAAATTACAACCATTATTCATTATGTTAAAGATTTAGGTAACTCTTTTCTCATTCAAATGTTAGCCAACTTATGGGATTTATGAATCAACCTTGTAGAAGATGGTAGAAATTTTTCTCATGTTAATAGTGTGTGACTTCCTCAACATGAATTTGTTGATCATAGATTCAGGCCTGTTGATATGGATTGTATCTCTAATTTTTATGCTCATTTCTCAAAAGAAATTAGAGAAGTGTTACCCAAGTTTGATGATAGTTATAGAGAAAAGGGGAAAGACATTTGGAAGCATTTGTCAATTTGATTAATGATTATGATATTCATAATGAAGGTGTGGCAACTAGATTGTTTATTCATAGTCTTAATGACAATGTCTAGGAATTATATTATGAGCTTCCTTACAAAATTATCATTTCTTGGGATAAATTTAGGCATCCTTTTGCTAAGCAAGACAATGATAAGACATATCATCCTTCTCTTTGGAATTATTTTGTAACATCCTCGACTTAATAAAATACAATTGTTGAATTAATATAAGATCATTATTACTTGAATAAGTTAAGTAATGATTGTTGATGATTTAATAAATTAATAACACACACACACACACACACACACACACACACACACACACACACACACACACACATGATTAGTGACACTTAGTGAATTAAAAATAAATATATATATATATGTATGTATGTTTTTGATTGGCATGTTATTGGTCATAGAACATTTACCATATATATACGCGAATCTGTTTGGCTTATTATGCCATGCATTGAGGAGTTAAGTGGATTGTTACGTGGCATTGTTATGTGTTTTCAAAGATATTAAACTTAGGTTTATACCTAAGTTGCATGGCATAATGGTAACGGATGATTAGTAAGGTTTATGGTTTTAAAAACTTTTGTTTGATTAGCCATGAGCTGCCGTGGGCAGCTAAGGAGTAGGTGGGAATTAAATGTGGATTCCTTGGAAACTGGAAGCTTCCTTAGGAAGCTAAGGCATGCATTGATCTCATTGTTTCATTTGCATTTTTTTGTTTTTAGGAGCTCGGTTGTGAGTTGTGCATGGAGTTTTGGGGAAGTTTGTTTGGTACCAGTTTCATGTGATTTATTGTTGTTGTTCGATGATCATATCATATTTATTATTTAAATATGTTGTTGAAGGATTTAGTAGTGTTTCAAAGCTTTCGACTTGGAAGATTGTAGAGGAGTTGGAGGCAAAATACATGCATGGGTTTTTATACTTTTACTCTCTATTGTTATTTTGATGAAATCTTTCAATACGTTTCTGGTTTTGATCTATTATGGGAAATTTGAATGCATTTGGGTTTTAGGATTATTATTTGAAATTTGCGTATGTTTTTTTAGGTTTGATTATAATGAAAACTTGGAAACGTTTTGGATTTATAATTTTGGATACGTTTTGGGGTTGCATTGTTATGCGAAATCTGGAAATAAATGAGGAATTTGAATGTGTTTTTGGCTTTATTTTATTATTTGGAATTTTTCATATGTTTTGGGTTTTGATCATTACATAAGATCTAGGAAATGATATAAGAAGGTTGTGTGAAATAAAAAACAAACCTGTTTTGGGCATTGTTGTTATTATTTAGAATACGTTTTGGTCTTGGGTTTGGACTATTATGCATAATCTGCAAAAAGAAATATGGAGTTAGCTTTAGCTCCTTCTTAGAGCATTGTTGATATCATTCTGATCACGTTTTCTAGTTTGGTTATTATGTGAAAAATGGAAATGAATACGTTTTGGGTTTTTGATTGTTATGTGAGATCTTGTGATTGCATATGTTTTTGGTTTGATATGAGAAACTGGAAAAGAATTAGAGTTACTCACAAGTCCTTTTGGAGCATTGTTCTTTATCATTCCTTCTCTAAACTCGTTTTGGATTTGGGTTTTTATGATCTGGAAAATAAAACAAGGAGATAGTTTGTGAAATAAAAATGATTTTGATAATTTTTACAACTCCTAGAGCATTGTTGTTATTGTTCCTTCTCTAAATATGTTTGTGGATTTTGGTTATTGTGATTTGGAAAATAAAAGGAAGTTTTCCCAAGCTCTTCTTAGAGCATTTTTGTTATTATTCTCTGTTTGGTTGGGATTATTGTGTGAAATATGGAAAAATATAATGGGAGATTATAGGAAGTGAAAACAAATTGGTTAAGTTAAATAGCTCTTTCTTAGAGCATTGTTGTTTTATTTAGTTTTTATAGCTCTTCTTGAAGCATTGTTGTTATCATATGGTTATAGCTCTCCTTTGAGCATTGTTGTTATCATTTGGTTATGGCTCCTTCCTTGAGCATTATTGATTTCATTCTTTTGTTTGATATGAGTAAACGGTGGAGGAAATACCTGCAGAGTGCATGATTAAATGGGTTTTGTGTTTTGTTTAAAACCAGATTCGGTTTTTGAGCATGAATGTTTTAGAGTTAGTAAGAAAAACTCTTAGAAAGGCTATAAGGGTTTATGTCTACTTCTATTACTATTTTTGATATATTTGAAAAGCTTGATTGATGACTATTTGGTTACTATTGATGAACTTTTTTTTCCTCTTTTAGGACCGGACATTTTGGTTAATTTCGATTACGATTAAATGAATCCTTACATGGGATTACAGATGTTCTTTGAAACAACGTTAATATATATGAGTGGATAACTTAAAAGCGTCTCTAAAACAAAACTACTACATTATAAGTTTCTATTAATTTAGGTTCTAGTTGGGCTATGAACGACTATTGCAATCTTATAATGTTTAACTCAAATTTGAATATGAGTTGTTTCATTGTTGTTATTGTCCGACTATATAATGAACTTTCTAGTTATCATTAATAGCGGGAACTTAGAAAATATTATGAGTTATTACATTGTAAAGGATGTTTGTGATGCACTAAACGATCCATTATTGTCTAAGTCATATTAGGCTGGTTGTATATAGTAACAATAGACATAATGTTTTTATACAATTATGTAGTTTCATTAAGTTATTTTTGTAAGATAGATTTCATATTATAAACTAGGAGATTTATGAGGGTAGTTCTTAGACAATCTCTTATTCTGTTATTTCATTATTATTACATCATAGAATAAGAGTATGCAAATTTATGTCATTCATATAAACCCGACCCATATCTATCTTTCTCCTACAAAGATTGCAGAAATGTCAAAGCACACTTGAACTAACTCGCTTAGATTAGAATTTGTGATTGTTTTACATTTTGAGTTTATTTGGAAATAAATCCGAAAGGATTCTTTGTAATCAATTTGTGTAAGCGATTAAAATATCATCACATCTTAAAAAGGGCATTATGGCCCAATATATTATTCCTTCTTATTATTGTGAATCATTATTAATAAAGTTTGGGATATTTGTCCTTATTTGAAATATGGTTTATGACTTATCTTATTATTTGAGCTGAAAATATAGATAATCTACTTATAAAGCTGATTTATCAATTAAAGCTGATAATTCTTAAGTTGTGAGAGTTTTGATTTCATTAATTCAAACAAAATAAATGAATATAGAAAGATAAACCGAAAGGATACATAGGAAATGAAATAAATATGTTTAAAGTACTTTATAGTGACAATGGATTAATCATGGCAAGTAATGAACTTAAATGACTCGATATGAAAATCGAATGATTAACCTACACCTAACAACGATTACTAAGTTGTTAAGAGTACGACAAGAAGAACTAATATAAGTTAGCAACTCATGGAGTTATTATGACCTCTTTTGGAAACCTATTAGTATTATGAGAATATACTTTATAAACGACTTGCTAAAAGAATCTTATCTTCGTGCCAACTTAGGATGGCTACGGGAAGGGTAGTGAGGACATAATGATGGGTAATCATTACATGGTCACTATGATTTCTATATGAATCCTATGATGGTACGGATGGGATTCTTTTCATTTGGGGAAATGAGTCAGTAGTGGATTCTCCTCTTCTTAACTAATTCACTTTTAAAACAATAATGAATCTAGATAATTGTATTGAGATGGTTGTGTGGTGACGAAAGATAAGTTTCGTAGGCTAGTGTGCGGTCTCAAAATTAAGCTTGCAAATTAATGTTAGAAACTTGGTCAAAGTAATGTAATAGTTGAGTGCATTGTTTGTTCATCAATCCCCTAATTTATTAGTGTCGGATACCGGATGGAAGCTTCATGATCGTCTTAAAGGTAGGCACTTAGAAGATGCACATAATTCTCATAACCTGTAAAAGGTTAAACCAAGTATACAAAGTATACACACTTGGTTAGAGTGACTTAAGGGAGATCGTGGAGATTTGGATATACCCTTACAATTGCACATGGTTATTGTATGTTATCAAATGGATTATGAATATTTTAATAATGCTAGTTTATTTAGTAGTAAGCTAAATAATAATGTTAATCATTAATAACATTTATTGTACATTAAGGGTATGTTTTAAAAAAATTCCCCTTAATTTGGATGATCATAACATGGGTGTTACAATTTGGTATCAGAGTTGTAGGTTTATCAGCTCTTGGACTCAATGGGTTCATAACGCTAACGGACATCTTATCATTTCATTAACAGGATACACTGATTAGAAGGGTGAACCATGAAGCTAGAACCGGTTCAACTAATGTTGAAGGTTTATCAATTGAGAAGTTAAATAAAACTCAAACTATCCTTCAAGACACCCGTAATCGGATAGCTACCTTGGAGTAGTAAGTAGTGGGTGAAAATGAAGAGCATGAGGAAGAAAAACATGAACAACATGAGGAAGAACAACGTGAACAACATGAGGAAGAACAAATTGAACAAAACGATAACAATAAGCAAGGGGATAAAAGAGTTCGCTTGATTGTTGAACTGTCTAGAGACATAAAAAGATCAGCCCACCCAAATTTGATGGAACTACCTTTGGGGATGGTGTTGAAAACTGGTTAAGTGAGATGGAGAAGTACTTTGAAATAAATGATTTTTCTTAGGAAATTAAATCAGTATGGGGTGTTTTCCAACTCTGTAATGAAGCATCTTCATGGTGGGATAACTCTAAGATGGAATTGGGAGTTGATAATGCCATCATCACTTGGAAGCAGTTCAAGGTATATTTTCGTCAACGTTGGTTGCGTTAACTCTATTTTGATTAGAAAATGTCTAAATTTCATAACTTAACTTAAGGAAAACTAAGTGTTGTGGAGTATTGGGAACGTTTTACTAAGTTGTTAAAATGCGTGCCCCAATACCAAAAAGGACGAAAAGTTTAGGATTTGTAAGTTCATAATGGGATTAAGCCTAAACATAGGAGGTGAGGTAGATGTTCATGGACCATCGACAATGGAAGTGGTGTTAGAAAAGGCTATAAAACAAGAACAAAAATTGTAAGTCATTTCAGCCTTTAGGGAAGAGAAACATAAGAAGAGCGTAAGCTAGCACTGGACCACTTACTCTTAAGAAAACTTGGTGGAAGAAAAATGACAAGAAAATGAAGACTTCAAGAAAATTACAACAACTAAACTTGTTGCAAACACAACAAAGAATGAATGGAGCAAGTGTTGCTTTTGGAGAAAATAAATTTAAGAGGAAAGGGCTTGTTGGGGATGTTTCAAATGTGGTGGTGATCACTATGCAAATAATTGTCCCCAAAAGAATCAGGGAAACAACCAAAGAAGAAAAGAATTCATGGTGCAATGGGCATTCACCAAGCAAAAAGAAAGCTACCTCTATAGAAGTGCTGTAAGTTTTATGGTTTTCCAATTACTCTTTTGTTTAGCAGAAAGCATTGGTTCTACCGAGTGTATTATTTCTAGTAAGTTAGCTGAAAAATTGTTTAAGAAGGCTAGATTTATTGAAAACACTTGGACTGTCCAATACGGGAATGATGTTATTCATACGGTAGACCAATGTTTGTTTGAAGCAACATTGGAATTACCTAGTTTTACCACTGAAATTGACCTTTATGTAACTCATTTAGGGTCTTATGACATCATAATAGGAGTAAACTAGTTGTCCAAACACAAAGCAAGAGTGAACTGCTTGACAAGAGTATAAAATGTCTTGATGACAAGCAGATAACTTCTATTTTTAGGGCATAAAAAGAGACTTTGAAGTTAGAAAATCTCTCTCTGAATGCAACTAAAGAAAGCCAAAAAAATGTTGCATGTTGTACGCTATTAGAATATCATATTTTAATGAGGAAGGTAAGACATTTTGGAATATTTTCCACTTTTACGTGAGTTTAAGGATGTCTTTCTAAAAGAATTGTTTGGACTTCCTCCTAAAAGAGAGTTTGACTTCACAATTGACATTAAACCAAGAAACAAAACCAATATCAAAAGCACCTTATAAAATGATAACAGAGCTAGTAGAACTGAAAGCACAAATACATGAACTCTTGTCAAAAGGATTGATCCGACCTAGTGTGTCTCCTTTGGGAGCACTGTCATTTTTGTTAAAAAGAATGATGGAACATTAATGTTATGCATTGACTATCGCATGCTTAACAAAGCAACGATAAAGAATAAATATCATTTGCCAAGAATTGATGATCTCTTCGATCAAATGAGAGATGCATCTATTTACTCTAAGATTGATTTATGATCTGGTTATCATCAGTTAAAAATAAAAGATTAGGATATTCACAAAACATCATTCATAACACATTATGGGCATTATGAGTTCATTGTTTTTTTATTTGGACTCATGAATGCATCAAGTAGCATTTATGAACCTTATAAATAATATTTTTCAAGAATACTTGAAAATTTTGTTCTAGTTTTCTCTTGATGATATTTTGATTTACTCAAAGAATGGTGAGGAATACAATAAACACCTAAGAACAATGTTGGAGGTATTGAGAAAAAGGCAACTCTATAATAATATTTCAAAATGTTTTTTTATCAAAATGAAGTACAATATCTTGGCCATATCATAAATAGGGATGAGATTTATGTTGAACCATCAAAAATCAAATCTATTACCGAGTGGCAAAGATCTCGAAAATGTGCATGATGTACGAAGTTTTATGAGGACCTGTTGGGTATTACAAAAATTTTGTTAAATACTTTTCAAGAGTGGCTAGACCAATTACTTCATTACAGAAAAAGGATAAAAAGTTTGTATGGACTGAAAAATGTGAGAGTGCATTTAACTTGTTGAAATAAAAACTTACATTTGCACCCATATTAAAGGTTACGTATCCCAATGGAATCTTTATCGTGGTTATGATGCCTCGGGTGAAGGATTGGGAGGAATACTTCTTCAAAATGATCACATAATTGCATATGAAAGTAGAAAATTGAAGGTGCATGAGTAGAACTATGCTCCCCACAACTTAGAGCTTGTTGTCATAGTCCATGCCTTACAAATCTGGAGGCATTATTTGTTAGGAAAGCCATTTGAACTGAAAACAGATCATTTGGGGCTGAAATACATTTTTATGCAGCCCAATTTAAACACAAGACAACATAGGTGGCTGGAATTTCTATCCCAATATGACTTTGATATTAGTTACATCAAAGGAAAAGAAATTTGAATGGTGATGCATTTCAGTGCAGGGAAACATATTTCCGTAATTGTAACCCTTAGAACTTAGTTTAAGAAAGAAGTTAAGAAACAACTTCAAGTTGGTTTTTATCATCAACAAGTGAAGATTGTGTTAGAAACAGATCCAAATGATAGGAGATACAAGGCTTTTAAGTTTGATAATGAATGAATTTTACATTTTAATAACAAAGTGTATGTGAGAATAAAATTTGTGCAAGAATTTCACGATGCACCGTATTCCAAACATCCCAGAGTAACAAAGTTGTTGGGTGATATAAAATAGTAATACTTTTGGAAAGGGATGAAGAAGGATATGGTAGAATATGTAGCGCATTATTTGGAATGCCAATGTGTAAATGCAGAACACTTACATCCCGTAGATTTTTATATCCTCATAATATTTTGCAATATAAATGATAGGTAATCAGCATGGATTTTGTGCAAGGAATGTCACTATCCAAAAATAAACATGATATGATTTTAGTAGTAGTGGATAAACTAACCAAAGTAGCTCATTTCATATCGGGAAATATTAAAGATGATTCCCAATACTTACAAAAACATTTTTGCATGATATTTTTCAATTGCATGGAATTCCGTAACTAATCATTTTAGATAGGGATCCAAGGATGACCTCTCGGTTTTGGCAAACATTGAACTTTGTGTTGGGAACAAAATTGAACTTTAGTTCGGCTTACCATCCTGAAACAAATGGTCAAATAGAAAGAGTGAACCAAGTTATGGAAGATATGCTCAGAATGTATTGCATGGATCAACAATACAAATGGGAGGAATATCTACCATTGGTTGAATTTGCTTACAATAACACTTACCACTCCTCACTGAAAATGTCTCCATTTGAAGCATTGTATGGTAGAAAGTGTAGAACTCCTATTAGCTGGGATAGCACGGAGGACAGAGAGGTGGTGGGTCTAGAAATGTTGAATGAAATGGAATAGCAAGTTAAGCTCATTTGTGAGCGATTGAAAGAAGTTGTTCATAGGTAGAAAAACTACGCTGATTTGAAAAAGATTGATAGAAAATTTGAGCAAGGAGACAAGGTATTTTTTAGGGTAAAACCCAAAAAGAGCTCTATTTCATTTGGCAAAGCTGCCAAGTTATCACCTAGATATGTAGGACCCTTTGAAGTCCTATAAGTTATAAGTCTTGTGGCTTATAGATTAGCTTTACCTCTTGCATTGTCCAGGATGCACAATATTTTTCATATATCTTTACTTAAAAATATGTTTTTGATATATCACATATTATTAATTGGAACTCATTACAGTTCAGGACCCGGGAATTGTTATCCAAAATTCACCCCCCAGGGTAAATTTTGATAACATGCATCAAATTACTTAGTCCTAGGCAAATAAATTGATTCAGGGCCAAAAAATCATGTTTCTAGGGTCCCCTCAGAATTTTTCTAACTCTCTTGTCCAGGTTGAAAAGAGCAAGTTCTGAGAAAAGGTGAAAAGGCTGCAAAAACAAGCTTGGGCAGGAAAAATCACGAAAAATGGCTAAGTCCTAGTCCTCACAACAGTCGGGACGTGAGGGACATCTGGGCGCGAATCGGCCGAAAGGCCGCCAGGCAGTCTGCAGGGCAAAGGAACATCCGGGCCGTCGGGACGCGCAGACGCGGAAAGCCGGTTCGGCCGAAGGAGAAGAAAATCGACTAACTGCTCTGGGACATTTGGGACAAGAAGACGCGAAGGACGCGAACCACCCGGATCGGCCGAAAAGGAGAACTTTCGCACTAAGCAGTTCGGGACATGTGGGACAAAGGTACGCGAACCGGCCGAATCAGGCGAACCGGAAGAATTTGTCCTGCATAGCCCTGGGACATCCGGGACAGAGGGACGTGGAAGGCACGGATGAGCAATGGAAAAGCCGAGAACCAACCAAATCATGACACGTGTCACAAGGAGAAAAGTCCAAAAGTCAAAGGCGAGTTTTGAAGGGTCGGCCGAGCAATCAAAAGAGGACGCGTGTCCATGGAGCAGAATGCGGAGCTCGGGAGGAGTTAGAATTTGGCCGAAGTTCGCCCAAAAGCTAAAAGGAAAAGGTCCGCCCGTGCCCCTGGCGTCGACCAATCAATGCACGCCGCGTGTCCCAGTGGCGGGGCGCGAGGAAAAGTAAAAATGTTCCAAGTCATCAAAAAGTCAAAGAAAACCCGCGGGACAGGGGAAGGAGAGAGAATAACACATCCAATCGATCACGACACGTGTCGTCCAGTGTGGCAAAGCGGGAAGAAAATTAAAAATCCGTTTTCACTGTTTTGTGCCCTAAATCTTGAGACCTCCATAACTTTCGATCCAGAGCTCGGATTTGCATGTTCTTTATATTATTGGAAAGTGGTGAAATGCTCTACACGTTTCAGTGGTCAATCTTGCATTTTGGTTTGGTGTGAGAGAGAAAGTTAAGAAACGGCTCGACGCGTGATAATAGCGAAGTGACATTTCAAATGACCAACTTTAATACAACGAGATAGCTCGCCGTTTCGCTAGACGATCCGCCATTCGCCCACGGTTCTCACACCGCCGCCATAATGAAATGAGTTAAATGCGACACTGGGAGTGGTTGGGACGATTCGAATCTCCTCTCTCTTCCCTCTCTCTTTCTTCCTATATATTGTACAGAGGGGCTTCTTTCAAAATTATTACAAGTTATTCATATTTTCTCGCTCGCCCTCCCTTCTTTTTTTCTTCTCCGGGGTTGAAAATGGAGTTCGAACCTCCTCCTCGCTCTCTCCGTAATGGCGTTTTGCCTTTTACTATTGAAATGTTTCGTGAAAACTTCGGAGCAACAAAAATGTGTTTTGTGATGCATCTGTCCATCCTTACTCGTTCCTTTGCTTGTTTTCTTCTTGCCTCTCTTCATTGCAGGTATTTGTGCATGTTCGATGTTCATTACAGTCCGGAGTGTGTTCACGGAGTTTTGGGGCATTTTTCGTGTGAAATCTATCTTTGGGCTCGTGATGCATCCGTCCATCCTTCCCATTGCTCACCTCTTCTTGTCCATGGCAGTTTTGATAGATGTTCAACATTCTCCTTCTCTCGGTGTATCACCATTTTAGTGTAGGCTTTTTCCGTTTTTCCCTTTTCTCTCTCTCTCTGTCTCCTTGGCATGGTTAGATTAGGTTTAGATTAGCTTGCACTGCTGGAATAGCTTGTGGCGGCAAGTAGTTTAGGAGCAGGAACCAACATTCTCTCGGAGATTCCTCTCTCGATTTTACAAGTCCCACGCTTGAGAGAGGTTTCCATGTCAGATGCAATCACACTGGATGCTAGAGTGATCAACTTAGAAGCCCGATCGCATCCGGGGTCTTTGTGAGTCTGCACAACAGTTTTGGCACGCCCGGTGGGACCTTAGAGGTCTTTCACTTCATCTTTTGCAGGTTGGTGTGTTCCTGTGAAGATTTCAGCCTTTGGAGGCACTTACAAACACATCTGGCGACTCCATCTGATCAATAACTCATTCTCTGAGTTGCAGACCTGTTTTCCATCCATTCCCATCCATCTTTCTTTCCATCTCTTTCATTCTTTTCCATTCCATGAAGTTGTGCAATCATGACTTCATTTCCATCATGGAATTCACATCAACAACAGCAATATATTCCACCTCCAACATGTTTTACAAATCCTCCAAGTCAGCATTTTGAGCAGATTCAAGATCAGTATGCATACCCATATGAGCAGCAGTGCCAAAGTCAGTTTGGATATGAAGCACATCAAGAGCAAGGGTATGCTGGTTATGAAGACTATCAGATGCAAGATGCTGGTCTGTTGGAGAAAATCCAAAAGATGGAGGTAAAGATGGTGCAGTCCAGAGCAACAGCTCAAATGAGAGCTTTCAGAATTGGTTGCAGGACTCCTTGTCCATGGGGAGGCCCTTTTCCAAGACACTTCAGCCCTCAGGAGAAGCTGGACTTCATGATAAAGATGTTGCCCCAACTTGCACAATGGACAGCAGAGATAGAGGCCTATACACCTGTTGTTGAACAACCTTGTCAATGGGTAAGTTCTACACCATCTAGTTTCTCTCTTCCCATTACTCAAGCAACATCATCTCATCTGGACTTGCAAATTTTGAACTCTCCATCTGCTGTCCCAAATGTTGATCCCATGTCTTCACCTCTCAGTCTTCCACCACACCTCAATTCTTCTTTCCTTTTTCCTTCCAAATAGTCATCCTCTCCACAAGAGCTAAAAGAAATACCCCTCCTCTACCACCACAAGAGATTTCATCTCCTTTACCACCACAAAAAAATGCCAAATCAATTGAGTTGCAACCCACCCCTCCTCTTGCATTCCCAATTCCATGTAGGGAAGAAGAAATTGCAAAAATCAGCCATCAAGGAGAGCAAGAGGAAGAGCCAAGAAGAAAAGAAATGACAGACAACTTGAGGAGTTGGGCTGCCAAATTTGGGATAACAAAGATCCCCTTGATGGTTAAGCCTATAGGAGAGGTTGAAGTTAGAGAACAAATGGTGGTCAGGACTGATTTTGTTGCAGTAGCAGAGAAGAAATTCTTGCAGTCCCAACTTGTCCTCTAGAGCAGCAGATTGAAGAGTTTGACTTGACAAACTTCATGCTGGAGGAAGAGTTCAACCAAGAGCAAGGTTGTCTTCAAACATTGGAGAAGGGAGAAGCTGCTCCAGATCCAAAAGAAGAGGAGCACATTCTAGCTGTGGAGGAGAAAAGCACAGATCCAAGGGGTTTGAGCACAAAGCAAGCTACAGGAGAACCTTCGATTCTTCTCTATACTTCACCTCTCTCAAGTTCTAGTATCAAGAGGAGTTTGATCTCTCAAACTCAATCTTTGGAGGGTGAAGGAAACCATGGTGGTCAAATTACTGAGATCAAGAGGACACCATGGAGGAAGTTGAACATTTCGGCAGGGGATGCCATGAGGCGGTTTATCTGTCGATTTGGAGGACTGTTTTGATGGAGAAGAGCCATTTGAGTTTCCACCATTCTCTCTTTCATCATCCACATTCCAAACACAAGAGTCTCATTTGCATGAAGGAGAACATTCATTCGCAGCAGCACTCGCATCCTATAGCAGCTCTTTGGAATCAAGATTGGAAGATTTTAGTCTTTCATGTTCTTCATTGTAGAAAGAGAAAGGACAGAGGAACTTCACCATTGCTTCCACACCATCCATTCAAGAGGGTCTACAAGAAGACTCCACTTTTGGAGTTGAAAATCAGAGCTATGGGCATATCAAACGGATCAAACCTTGCCCAATCAGGTATTTGGCTTCATCGGAGCCAAAGGAGAAGTCACAACCAGTCATGCTTGCTTCTGAGCATGAGGGTGAGCTACAAAGTACCAAGGATCAGCTGTCATACCCCTTCAATCCAAATGCAGAGCAACTAAAAGAGGTATTGGGTTCGCCTTCAACTAATACCTTGATGATTTGGGTGGGAGACCAGCTTCTTGTTGATTTTCCACTCATCCCAACAGCCATGATCAGCTCCAAATCAATTGCATGGCTGCCACTTTTGAGAAAGGGAAGCTATTTCTCACAACCAATTGCAGGGTTTGTTTAGCTTGCCCTTTGCTCCCAGTTAGAGTAGAGTAGGTAGGTTTGCTTTCAGTAGAAGAAGTGCTTGTGCACACTCTGCATGTTCCATTTGGAGCATGTATGATTTTCGCGTACATAGTTTTGGTGTTCTTGGTTCGCTCTTCGCACGATTCGTTTCAGTGGCATTTTGGTGAGAACAACTCCATGTCCGGTGGGTTTCAAGTGGCTCAGAGGGAGGTTTTCAAAGTTCAGATCAGTTGCAGGTTACAACTCATGACTCCATGCCCAATGGATGCTTCAGGTAACTGGTAACTTCATCTAGCAGGCAGATGACCCCGCTGAGTCGCCAAATTGTTATCCAAAATTCACCCCCCAGGGTAAATTTTGATAACATGCATCAAATTACTTAGTCCCAGGAAAATAAATTGATTCAGGGCCAAAAAATCATGTTTCTAGGGTCCCCTCAGAATTTTTCTAACTCTCCTGTCCAGGTTGAAAAGAGCAAGTTCTGAGAAAAGGTGAAAAGGCTGCAAAAACAAGCTTGGGCCAGGAAAAATCACGAAAAATGGCTAAGTCCTAGTCCTCGCAACAGTCGGGACGTGAGGGACATCTGGGCGCGAATCGGCCGAAAGGCCGCCAGGCAGTCTGCAGGGCAAAGGAACATCCGGGCCGTCGGGACGCGCGGACGCAGAAAGCCGGTTCGGCCGAAGGAGAAGAAAATCGACTAACTGCTCTGGGACATTTGGGACAAGAAGATGCGAAGGACGCGAACCACCGGATCGGCCGAAAAGGAGAACTTTCGCACTAAGCAGTTCGGGACATGTGGGACAAAGGTACGCGAACCGGCCGAATCGGGCGAACCGGAAGAATTTGTCCCAGCCGATGCAGGACATCCGGGATGAGGGACGCGAAAGGCGCGGATAGCCGAAAAGCCGAGAACCAACCAAATCATGACACGTGTCACAAGGAGAAAATTCCAAAAGTCAAAGGGTGAGTTTTGAAGGGTCATTGAGCCAATCAAAAGAGGACACGTGTCCATGGAGCGAGAATGCGGAGCTCGGGAGGAGTTAGAATTTGGCGAAGTTCACCCAAAAGCTAAAAGGAAAAGGTCCGCCCATGCCCCCTGTCGACTAATCAATGCACGCCGCGTGTCCCAGTGGCGGGGGCGCGGAGGAAAAGTAAAAATGTTCCAAGTCATCAAAAAGTCAAAGAAAACCCGCGGGACGGGGAAGGAGAGAGAATAACACATCAATCGAGATCACGACACATGTCGTCAGGGTGGCAGAGCGGGAAGAAAATTAAAAATCGGTTTTCACCTATTTTGTGCTCTAAATCTTCAGACCTCCATAACTTTCGATCTAGAGATCAGATTTGCACGTTCTTTATTTCATTGGAAAGCTGGTGAAATGCTCTACACGTTTTCAGGGTCAATCTTGCATTTTGGTTCGGTGTTGAGAGAGAAAGTTAAGAAACGGATCTGACGCGTGATAATAGACCGAAGTGACGTTTCAGCGACCAGCTTTAATACAACAGACAGCTTGCCGTTTCTACTAGACAGTCTGCCATTCTACCAGGGTTCTCACCTACCCCCATAATGAAATGAGTTAAATGCGACCTGGGAGTGGTTGGGGCAGATTCGAATCTCCTCTCTCTTCCCTCTCTCTTTCTTCCTATATATTGTACAGAGGGGCTTCTTTCAAAATAATTACAAGTTGTTCATCTTTTCTGCTCTGCCCTCCCTTCTTTTTCTTCTCCAGGGTTGAAAATGGAGTTCGAACCTCCTCCCTTGCTCTGTAATGGCGTTTTGCCTTTTACTATTGAAATGATGTTCTGTGCAAACTTCTGGAGCAACAAAAACGTGTTTTGTGATGCATCTGTCCATCCTTACTCATTCCTTTGCTTGTTTTCTTCTTGCCTCTCTTCATTGCAGGTATTTGTGCATGTTCTGATGTTCATTACAGGTCTGGAGACTGTGTTCACGGAGTTTTGGGGCATTTTCTGTGTGAAATCTATCTTTGGGCTTGTGATGCATCTGTCCATCCTTCCCATTGCTCACCTCTTCTTGTCCCATGGCAGTTTTGATAGATGTTCAACATTCTCCTTCTCTGGTGTATCACCGTTTTAGTGTAGGCTTTTTCTGTTTTTCCCTTTTCTCTCTCTCTCTGTCTCCTTGGCATGGTTAGATTAGGTTTAGATTAGCTTGCCTGCACTGGAATAGCTTGTGGCAAGTAGTTTAGGAGCAGGAACCAGCCTTCTCTGGAGATTCCTCTCTCGGTTTTACAAGTCCCACGCTTGGAGAGAGGTTTCCATGTTGTGCAATCACACTGGATGCTAGAGTGATCAACTTAGAAGCCTGATCTGCATCCAGGGGTGTTGTGAGTCTGCAACAACATGAATCATCATAGTTGAACCAATAAGAGTGTTGGAAACTCACAAATTGCGTCTCAAAAATCAAGAAGTTGCTCAATGTAAGGTCTAATGGGACCAATATTATGAGAACACAACTTGGGAGAATATGAATGATATGATGATTATTTTTCCTTTCTTGTTTAAGTAAACAACCTCTGTTTTTGATAATTTGTGATAAATTTGTTGAAAACTATTCAATACTTATTATAAATAAATGGAAATTTAAGCCATATTGAAAGAACTTTTGGGAAATTGATGATTTGGAACTTTTCAAGTGACTAATCATGGTCAAGTTGATGAATTTGAGCAGGTCTAAGGCAATTTGAGCTTTTGAAATAGTTGATTAAAGCATTTTGTGTTGGTAGTCCATTTTAGGCTTCTAGATCTTAGCATATTTGGTTTGTTGGTTGATTTGTTATTACAACTAACATTTGTTGTTTATAGTTTATTGGGCTCACCACTCCTCTACATCATACATCTAGGAATATAATGTTTCCACCTACTCCTAAATCGAAGAAAAGATTTTTAGCTCATCCATGAGCCGCGAGGATGCTACTCAAAGCAACTTCCCTAGAAATCAAGAACCGATGGTTGACCTTGGAATCAAGAATTTCCACATGGCCAACTATGAGCAATGCAAAGGGTTGAGGAAGGGAAAGGAGTAACTTAAGCTGTGACATGGCTGATTCGGATGAATGCATGCTTAGGTAGTAGTGATATGAAGAAGCTCACTAGAAAGTTATAGGCGAGAATGGCTTTGATAGGAAGATGAATCAACCTCGGAACTACCGCAAAGACCGGTGGTGAGTTGCGATATTATGAGGGTAATCATAACGAAGGAGGATACTTGAGGAAACACGATAGACACATTGAAATAATACAGCTCTAGAGAATGATGAAGCACAATATAATGTTGATGGCATCCTTTCCCAACCTGACGTGCATGCCCATGCGGCTAGGTTTCTTAACATTAACAAGATAGTAGCCATCAAGACTAATGACGAAGAGTTAAAAAAGGAAAAAGGGAAGGACGTATTGGACAAAGCATTCCCTTTTGTGCTCCAACACATCTTATAATTGGACATTTTACCGCACGTCAATTCGGGATGATGAATAGTGGCGATAAGTCAAGCTAGTGGAAACATGTAGGTAGAAGGAATGGGAAACATTACATTTACACAACAAGCAATGACAACCCCGCCAAGTGGAATGGTCATGTGCAAAGTTACCACAAATGACGCACTCGTCGCCTTTGAAAGTGGCGAAAGTGCAAGAATATCTGGAACTCAAACAACAAGCACAATAGTACATAGTAGGGTTATAATGTTGCACATCCTACTCGATGTCTCGAGATCTTCTATAGGATGTCTTTACATCTCTCCAAATATCACAAAGTGGAAAAAATAGTAGAGCATGTTCACAAGTGCAAACTCATATGGCGTGCCAAAGGGATCACTTCCCTTGCCACAACCTTTTTGGAGTGCACACATACTTGGTACCAAAAGTATGACCCTTAAGAAGTGGTGGTTGACTATGACAACTTGAAGGAAGCATTTATAAGGAATTTGATATTCCCAAAGTTGAGAAACAAATCACCTCAACGTTGAAGGACATCTATCAAGAGTTGACAACAAGTGTGCAAACGTACTACGCACGGTTCAAATCTTTAATTTATAGACTATCTTATAAAATCCATGCTACTCAAAGCATGCATAGTAGTTTGTTGGAGGGTTATTCATGTCATCCCGATGCACCTTTTCACATAAGACTTTTATGCACCCTAGAGAAGCACTCTAAGCGGTGTTGCACACAAGAGTGTAAGTAAGCATGGACCGGAGTTAGCTCATTCATAGAAGCAAAGATAACATAGATGGCATGACCCAATTTAAAGAAGTTAGTTGCAAACAATGCAAAAGAAACGTGCAATAGAATTTGGTGTACATATTGTGAGATTGAGTGCCATACAAAGACAAAGCGCCCCCGACACAATGTGTACATCATGCTCAAAGCATGCAAGATTTGTGAAGAAGGCCATGGTGTAAGAAATTTCCTCTACTTTGGTGTGTTACCTAGATAAAGGTATCGCTCAACTAAAATATCTATGATATACGCACAATAATGAGGATTTTTATGTAATTAACAAAATATTGAAGGCCCAAGCCATCGAGCTAAAGAAAGGCAATTGTAGGGAAAAATATAGAAAACCACAAAGGAAATACACTCGGGCGCGAGTGATTGAGGATGTGGACACGGAGGAGAAATATTTCCAACTAGATCTTGTTATAAGTCCGAGTCCCCACATCACTACCAATGAGATTGCCCTACATTCCCAATATGTGTGTATTGTTGTGGAGAACACAAGGTAGAGGATTTTCTAGACTTATATGTCACAATGAAAGAGAAGAGCGAAAAGGGTGCATGAATGATCTAAATTTCATGCGACACACCAATTGAGTAGAAAGGAAATCCAAGCATGCCAAAGACTACTCAAGGACCGAAGTTGAATATCACTAGTAGAGGAGTTGTTACATGTGCTCAAGCATCCACAACTCTAGGGAGGCCATTATCCGAGAAGAATCGAGATGACAAAATGTTATCCCGAGGCGCAGAACAAAAGTAAGTCTTATAGGAAATGAAGGATCTAGTCAAGGAGCTCAAGGAGAAATTGAATTTCTTAAAGAGGACGTGCACACTAGAAATGCAACCAAAGGGTCCCTAGACTTTAAAAGAGTGCATGGAGATGACTTACGTGAGGTTTTCACAGACTCCTACACACCTAAGGAGTAATTCCCCTACTTGGACATTGGCTTTCACAACAAATCGGGATATCAAGCTTGAAAAGCACCTTGGTCATGCACGGGGTAGAGAAATAAAAATCCTAGTGCGAGGAATACAATCAAGAAATCTTCATTAATGCTTGTATAGATGGGTGGTTGATAAACGACATCTTGGTAAACACAAGTGCGAAGTAAAAATTCTTATAGTTTATGTGTGGAATAAGATAGGGTGCACATGCAATCCATCTATCTCCCCATGTCTTGTTCATGGCTAACAAGACTCGTACACTACCCATATGTGTCCTAAAAATGCCACCATCAACGTCATGGGGATAAGATTCAAGGGGGCTTTGAATTTTGACATTGTTTGAGGAAGAAATTTTCAGCACTCCTTGGAATACCCCGATGATATGCGAATAATGTCGACTTGCATTTCAAAAAGTGTTACATAAGTTTTGAGAATGACTCCCAACACGTGGTCATTCTAATGGACAACAGCTAAAGTCCACCATGTGTCGAAATTGTCAAAGATAGAGAAGACTTGAACCATATACAAAATAACACGGCAAAGAGTTTGAAGCATTTTAACCCAACCTAAGGAGTACTTCAATGGGATGACACACATTTAGTTTGAGACACAATAAGCGCAACTTGTGAGAACTAGTTGTGTGGTTCTTATGAACTAATTGCATGAGATTGTGGTGATGTAAAATCATAAAAATGATAGATGCTCGGTGTGAGGTCAAAATCCACAATGAAGTATGTAAGGTGCCCTATAGCATCCCCATGCCACAATACCAAAGCAGATTAAATATCCAAGACCTTCCTACAAGAGATGAAGGCATATATGTCATCTCAAAGGGTGCACATCAATATTATGGTATACAAGGTGCAGAGAACTGCAGCATGATGGTGGGAAAATCGTAGTCCATTTCTAGAGTCATGGGATCAAATTTATGAGGCCATGTGTGTTAGATTGTAGCAAACTAACAACACGTGCAAGTTACCCATCTATAGTGGAGTAAATAAGACTGAGGAACAATTGGAGAGATGCAAAGAAACTTGGGACGAAGAGCACTTTCTCTAAAACATGCCTTGTGGATATATAAGTTCTACTACACACTACACATTTGGGCATGCGTTGCTTGTGGAGAGTGAAGCACGGAGAGAAACAACTAAATGGGAAGAAATAAAAGCCAACTTTGTGCATAGCTTCACTTTCACCTCGCACACACCCAATCTACACCGGTCATTACGGTGCTTTATGCTCACTATATTGGGATATGATGATGTTTGGGAGGAATGCATGCTTGAGTGATGCGAAAAAAATTAGATGACATAGTTGAAAACATTTGAAATGCACAACAAAAACAATGACTCTAGTTAAAAAGATGAAGCAGTATGGTTGGCATGAAGCTGGAAAAACAATGGTAAGGCAAAGATGGCTCGTCAAATAGAATAAGAACAAACACAAACCGCTTCAACATTGAGATCTTTATTGGCTCGCGAGAAGTAATATACATAAAAATGAATTAGACGATGAAGCATATCATGATCCACTCAAGTAAATCAAGGTTAATGTAGGCATGGAGGAGGAGCCTAAGATCGTGATTATTGGAGACTATTGGTCCGAGGCGGAAATAACAAAGATCACGAAACTAGTGCACGACTACCAAAACTTATTTCCATGCAGCTACTGCAAAGAGATGAAGGGAGTGCATCCTTCGTTGGGAACTATGCATATCAAATTAATAGATGGAGCCAAGTCAATGTGAAAAATACTATACATAATGGATCCAAACATGTGCACCAAAGTGAAGGAAGATATTGACAATATGTTAGCCACAGATGTAATAGTCCCAATTGAAGAATTTTAATGAATAAGCCCTATGGTGATAAGCATAAAAGTTGGACAAATTAGAATCTATGTGGATTATCGGAAACTAAATGTAGTGTGTTGTCGATCATTTTCCAACATCGTTTACATATAAAAAAATTGGAAGGTGTTGTGGGGTATGACATATACATGTTCATGGATGGGATCTTCAATTACCACCAAGTTCGAATCACTAAGGTGGATCACCACAAGACAACTTTTGCAACATAATGGGGATCCTTTGCTTACACAATGATGCCCTTCGGATAAAAAAAACGTGCCTACAATATTCTTGCACATCATGGTGGCTGCATTTGAAGAATTTATCTTTAAGTTCTTATAGGTATATTTGGACGATCGGACTATCTATGGACTAGTCAAAGACCATTGTGAGTGTTTGCACTTGATTTTGAAAGTTGTCATCAAACAAAAATGTCCCTAAACCTCAAGAAGTGCATATTTACAACTCCATTTGGAACATTATTTAGATAAATAATATGAAAAGATGGACTTGTAGTTGATTTAGTGAAAATTATAGTCATCATCGGCTTGAAGTTCCACAGACACAACGAGATGTGTGCACATTCCTCGAATATTGTGGCTACTATAAGAAGTTCATAAAGGGGCATGCAAAGATTGTCGGTCCGCAAGAGAAGTTTCTCGAAATCGAGGATACTTTGGGTTGACTAAGGAACAACAAAAGGCCTTTGAGGGATTGAAGAAGAAACTATCAAGCGGGATAATATTACAATTCCCTCGACTAGACAACACATTTTCATGTGTGCGTCAATACTTATGGAATGATAGTCAACATCATTCTAGTGAAACCAAACAAGGATAATTTGGATCATTCTTATTTCTTTGGTAATCCAAAGCTAACTCCAAGAGAAAAGAACTATATAATAAAGAGTGAAGGGTTGTCTATGGTATATGTGTTGCATAAATTTAGGAAGCATTTGTTGGCCACTCCATTTATTTTATACGGATCACATGGCATTGAAGTACTTGGAAAATAAGGTAGTTCTACATGGGTGCATCTATCGTTGGATCATCATGTTAAAAGAATCTCAATTCTCGATGATGGTAAAGCCAAGCAAGAACAATGTTGAACAAGACCACCTATTGCGCATTATAACTAGAAAAGACTCACAAGATATTGAAGAAGGAATGCAAGATGCATAATTTATCGGGATTAAGAGTGTGTCAAACGAATTAAATCATATAGTGCTCTAGCTACAATTTAGAATTGCATTTGATCATTGGCATGCTCAACAAAGGAAGCAACCGGTAATCAACATCATTTCATTTCATCGGCGAGGTTCTACACAAAATGGGAAGGGATGAAGTGTTCGTAAGTGTGTAATGGAACATTAACAACCAAAATTATCGAATCGAATCGCATGAAGGCATTACAAGTGTTCACAATGCGGGGATGCGACAACACAAAAATATTGATGGTAAGACTTTGGTGGCATAATCATTTCAAGATGCCAAATACAATGTTAAAAAGTGTGATCATTGTTAGCACGTAGGAAAGCCCAATAAGTACGATGAGATGCCTTTATGTCTGATCCTTGTACATAAACCTTTTTAAAAATGGGTGATTGACTTTGTTGTCCCAATATTTCAAATTGCGGAAGACATGCACATGGTATATCATTATAGCTACTAATTACCTCACACGTTGGGAAGAGGTTGTGCTAACTAAGATTGTCCAAGATGGCGATAGTCGTAAGGTTCCTACAAGAAAACATAATAGGTCATTATGGATTCCCATTAAGTTTAAAAAGTGATAGGGAAACTCATTTCTTGAATGAGATAGTGCTCATATTACTTTCACAATTCATGATCGTGCATCATTAGACAATGCCTTACCATGCGCAAGCGAATGAAATGGAGGAGGCTTTCATTAAAATTTTGAGTAATAACTTAACCAAGATATGTGATGCGAGAAGGAAAGATTGAGATGATAAAGTATCAATAGTTCTTTAGGCCTATAGAAAAACCTATAAGCGCTTGATTAAAGTGAATCCAATCTAGTTGGTGTTCGGAATAGAAGCAATGATGCCAATGGAGTTCAGTAGTACCCTCACAAGGATAATGTGCATAGAAAATTTGGATGATGAAGAGTCTATCACAGGATGCCTCATAGCTTTGTTGAAGCTAGATGAGAAGCTTGTTCACACATGCTAGATTCAAATCACGAAAGGTATGACAGAAAGCATGGCATGACCGCAATATAAAATATAAATTACTCACAAAGGGTGCTCTAGTAATTCTATACAACACCAAGTTTGAACGCCATCTCGAGAAGCTGAAAACACATTAGCTAAGACTATATGCAATACATGACATATTGCCTAAAGGGGCATGTAAATTAAACAACCTCAATGGAGATATGCTACGAGTCACTTCAATACAAACAAAGCTAAATCCCTACTATCTATGAAGGTCCTTTATGTAATAACTAAGGTGTATGCCACTAGGATAGAGTAGACACAACTCTTTAGGTAGATTTTAATTGTTGCCTTTTTTAGTTTTAATAATTAATCATATTCATGCAACTATAACCCCCATATTCATACTTCAATGTTTTGCATATGATTTGACATGATTATAACAATTTGCCACCGAACTAGATTCTCATTCTTCTATGTTCCTTCACACTATAAGTATGGCTAGATAAAATTTGTATGGACCACAATCAAGATTAGGGTGGGATGGAAAAGTATGATGGTTTTTGAAGTTTTGGAATCAAAGTGAGTTGATGATCCGTAAACTTCTACTTTGGAACTCTACAAATCACACAATTATGTTGTTCTACTTTCAACTTTGGAAAATGACATTTGCTTGAAAAATTAGAGCTTCGTGACTGATTATCTAGTGCTATAGAAAGGAAATTGCAGAGAAGGAAATAATTCAAAACTTCAACACCAACAATTTTATCCTGGAAACCTCCAATGGAGGAAAACCAGTCGGGAAGGGCAACTGCTCTTTCTTCCCACTTTTATTGGTCTAATATAGACAATTACAGATTACAATAAGTATGAAAAGAAGCAACAATGTAAACCTTCTCTCCAATTACTTGCTTGCTTTGTTTCTACACCTTGCTCCTACAATTCCATTCCAGCACTGAAGATCTTGCTCACTGCTCTCATTAAACTTTGCTTCTCGATCTCTCTGGATCTTCGAATGCTCATTCTCTTGCTCCTTTCATGCATTTATAGGCCTTCCCATGTCCTCTCGTGCCATTGGAGGATGTGAAAGGGCATGGAAGGGGAAGAGACATAGTTGGGCGCTTCAAATTCGCGTCCATTTGCATTCCATTCTTCTTTTCTATTCGAAAGTGTCATGACCGCCGCCCCTAAGCAGACCGGCGGTCTCAGGATCGCTGCCCTAGCTAGGCGGCGGTTTCGAGTTGCCGCCCTTGTAGGGCAAGAGTTCAGCTGTCCCTCTGCACAAATCGGCGGTTCAAACAGCCGCCGCTACAAGAGCAAGTAGCTTCAAACCGCCGCTCTACACAAAGCGGCGGTTCCTTCCAAAACCTCTATTTACCTCATTTTATTCACTTTTCTTGTTTCTCCTTCTTGGTGCTGATGGAACTGATGAAGTGGTGTGTTTTTCTAGATCCCTATGGATCATACCTCCCCTACTTAGGAGGCTTTTGGTCCCACAAAAGCTTAGTGGGGGAGTGGTAGAGGAATCAACTCCCTCTCGTGCTCATTCGAGTACCATTGGGTCTGCCTTGGTGTCTTCTCTTGTCCAACCTGCCAAGACTCCTGTGGATCTCTGGTTTGTTGTTCCAGTGCTACATCCTCCTCCGAGTTGCCTCAAGTACAATCCTCTTTGGAAGGAAAATTTTGTATCTTTCCTTCTTTGTCATGCATAGATGGCGTTAGTGGATGTGAGCTCTTGCAACTTGCTATCGCATGCATCTACATGAAGTATGGCTTGAAGGTTTCTTTTCAACATGCTCAAGTATGGCGAAGGTCCCATACTGTAGTGGTTTAGTCCTTTCTTGTCTTTGTTTCTTGAGATGGATTGGCCGAATCCTCTCCAAGTATGTTGTTGTTATAGTCACCACCGTTCCTTGTATCTCCTCTTCTTCTTGCTGCCCCACGGTCAAGTCCAAGTGAATCCGTAGGTAGATACGGTGACTACATAGCAGAAGTTTGTTTTTCTCCTTGAATGAGCAGTTCTTGTGGTGGCTTCTTCTACAAAACTGACAAGTGCTATCCAAATTCTCCATCCTTTGGTCTAGAAATATCCGTGCTCTCACGTCCATTTTGCTTTTCTTCCAATGAAAGCAAACAAACTGATGATTTTCCTGAATAAGTCTTGGTGCTTGGTTGGCACTTACCATAGCCTTCTTTGATTTTCTCTGGTGTGCCTAGATGTTAAAATTGAATCCATCCTTGACCCATCTATACCGGTTCTCCCTCCTTGTGAACATAACATCCCTAGCATACAAGTAAGGACTTCCGAAGACAACGTCAAATGCATCAAGTGGAATAATATCAGCCTCTAATACATCTATGTATTGGGTATTTATCCCAAACTGAAACTTACACTTCCTTGTAACTTGTATTTCTACACCCTTCTTCACCCATCCCAAGTGGGTATGGATGTGGATGCGCATAAGTCTCTAGACCAAGTTGTTCTATAACCGCATCAAAAATCAAATTTGACTGAGAACCAGAATCTACTAAAGTGTTTACCTTAGTCTTTTTATTTTGATTTTGATTTGAAATAGCTTACTCATATCTTCTTCTGCCCCAGTACATGTTAGTGGCCATGCATCCTAGCCTCTCGTCTACATCTGAATCATCCTCAATCTCCACCTCTCTTTCTGTCTTCACAGTGGCCATGGATTTCTTGGAATCCTTGGTTCGATGCTTTGGGTGCAATTCCGGATGCAACTTCCAACATGTGGCGTCAGTATGTCCATTTACATCACAATTCTTACAGAAATTCTTAGGATCTTTACAAGTATGCAAAGCAATAGTGGTATGTTTACCTTTCCATTTACCTCTACTACTTGTCTTCCCTTGTTCTTTGTCTTGTTGTTCTGTTGACTAGTCTCCCTTTGGCTCTATTTCTCCTTGCTTCTTCTCGTCATCAATGTAGTATGCTTGTATACAAGCTTCATTGAGATCCTTGGGCTTCGTGGAGATTACCTTCCTCGAAGGTGAGTGTGAAGTCCTCCCAAATACTTGGTTAGAATGTCCTCATCCTCCAAGTCCATATTAAGCAACATGGCTTGTCTCCGAAATTCCGTAGTGTAGTCTTGCACGCTTTGACCGCTTCCCTGTCTAAAGTATTGCCACTTAATCATCATGTTAGTCTTATGGCCAATAGGATAGAAGTTAGCTCTAATCAATTCTTTAAAACCTTTCCAAGTACTGACAATAGGACGTTTCTTCTTCTCACAAGTGGCTAGATGGGTTTCCCACCAAACCAGAGCATGACCTTCCATTTTGAGACATGCAAAGGTGATCCTTTGTGCCTCAGTGACATTATGCACACTAAAGTAGACTTCCAACTGTTTTAGCCATTTATCCAAGTAATTTTGCATCTACTTGTCCTTCAAAATTCTTTATTTCCACTTTCGTTTCAACTTTAAAAGGTGTATGTGCAAATTTTACCTTCTCGCTTACAATTGGCGTCTCTTCATGCTCTTCCCATTCTTCCTCTTCGTGGCTCTTTCCGATACTGAATTTTTCGGCTAGTGCTCGAACCACCAAGTCCATGGAATCTTTCTTAACCGAAGTTGTCTTTTGCAGATCTGAAATCTCTTCTTGTTTTCTATGCAATCTATCCATCATGGTCTCTAGCATCTCGACTCTACGGACCAAGTTCTCTTCCTCCATTTGAGCTCGAACTCTCTGTTTCCACTTCTTCATAGAAATATTTGGCTTGCAAGGTAAAACTTCTTCACCTTTGGACCTTGTCACTATCATACAAAATCACAAGAAAGATTCGAATACCACAGTCCTGGATATATAATCAGCTCTGATACCAAAATGATCCATAAACTTCTACTTTGGAACTCTACAAATCACACAATTATGTTGTTCTACTTTCAACTTTGGAAAATGACAGATTTGCTTGAAAAATTAGAGCTTTGTGACTTATTATCTAGTGCTATAGAAAGGAAATTGCAGAGAAGGAAATAATTCAAAACTTCAACACCAACAATTTTATCCTGGAAACCTCCAATGGAGGAAAACCAGTCGAGAAGGGCAACTGCTCTTTCTTCCCACTTTTATTGGTCTAATATAGACAATTACAGATTACAATAAGTATGAAAAGAAGCAACAATGTAAACCTTCTCTCCAATTACTTCTTTGCTTTGTTTCTACACCTTCCTCCTGCAATTCCATTCCAACAATGAAGATCTTACTCACTGCTCTCATTAAACTTTGCTTCTCAATCTCTCTGGATCTTCGAATGCTCATTCTCTTGCTCCTTTCATGCATTTATAGGCCTTCCCATGTCCTCTTGTGCACTGGAGGATGTGAAAGGGCATGGAAGGGGAAGAGACACGATTGGGCGCTTCAAATTCATGTCCATTCGCATTCCATTCTTCTTTTCTATTCGAAAGTGTCAAGACCACCGCCTGTGTCAAGTGGTGGGTGGCCATGTTGATGACACCCGCCCTTCCAGGCGGCGGTTAGCCTCAAATCGCCGCTCTACACAAAGCGGCGATTCCTTCCAGAACCTCTGTTTACCTCATTTTATTCACTTTTCTTGTTTCTCCTTCTTGGTGTTGATGGAACTGATGAAGTGGTGTGTTTTTCTAGATCCCTATGGATCACTTGAGCGCAAAGGAATAAAGGGTTCCCTTGGAAACAATGATCGTCACTGATCCAAGAGAATTGTGGACAATCAAACAAATCGCCACCATCGGAAAAAACATTAGTGATCCCCTGTGATGACAGGTTGCTACTTTTGATAACAGAGATAATTAGTGAAAACAGAGACTATAAATTGATTGATTAAGCTTTCGTTTGATATAAAAACAAAATAAAATGGAAAGAAGGGAAATCTACTCACCTTGACAAGGAAAAATGAGCAGTTGATGCTTTGATTTCTTGGAGATGTTGTGTGGAGCTTTGATTGCTTGGAGATGTTGTGTGGAGCTTTGGATGGCTTGACAAGTATGTTGGTGGTGTTAGGATATCCGTGACAGGGTCATCTGACTTCCTAACATGACAGAGCTTCGTTATAATGATCATGGATGTCTGAAACATGCGATTTAGAGGATGGGTTCAATTCTACAAATTTGTTCGTAAGATAACGTATTTTGGGACCCATGAAGCAGCTTCTAGACTTGAGATCTTGTTCACGAGTGCTTGTAAAGGATCATTTTGTGATGGTTGTTGTTGGGGATTGAATGATGAAGAGATTGATTGATTGTATGTATGGGGGTTTGGTTATCGATACGATTGATAGGGTAAATGGATATTATGTTGGATAGGAACACTTGTGGGAATGTTATATATAGGTTGTGAGACCAATGGTTGTGATGGTTGAATATATTGATATTGGATAGGCATGGAAGTGTTAATAAAAGGTTGTGACTGTTGTGATATAAATTTAGATGGGTTGAAAGTATGGATAAGGGGTTGAGATTGTTGTGGTATGTGTTGTAAGGGGATGGAATTATTGATAAGGGGTTGAGATTGTTGTGGTATATATTGAGACGGGATAGAGGTATTGATGAGTGGTTGAGATGGTTGAGGTATATAAGTATGGATTCGTGAAACAGCTTGATTGTGAGGAAGGATGTGTACTAGCGATGGAAATGGTGTGGATAAGGGGTAGTGATGTGGGGATGGACATGTCTAAACTCTGAACAATAAAGGTGGGTTGTTGTGACGAAATAAGAGGGATCGAACTAGGGATGACAACCAAGCTTATAGGAGGTGTAGAAGAGACATTGGAAGCTATGGGGCTAGATGTGGAAGGGGATGTGTTTGTATTGGTTTCAAGGATGACGAGCCTAACAAGGGGTTTGGTGAGGAAGATGGTTGTTGATTGGTCAGATCTTATGACAAAACAACATAGGTCAAAGGTTATGATAAGTTTTGATGACGTGAGGGATGATGTTTCGTGCACTCGAAGTGGAATAAGGATGAAGTTGTTGGATAACCGGCTCGTGATTAGGGTCAACAAGTCGGGAAAGGTCAAAAGTGACATTGGAGATGGGAGGTCATTTTTCAGGTGTGGGTTGCTAGAGGAAAACTCCTCGAGCAGTAAGATATGCATTTAAGGCCACAAGATTTGAATCCAAAGTCTCTGTGAATATTGGATCACTACTATGGAAGAAATGGGGACTTGATGGATCGAGATTTCGATGTGGTCAATTGATCGCTAGGAGAATGTGGAGGTTCTTGATCGGGTCATTGGAGGTGATGAGGATGCTCAATATTGGTCAATTAGGCGAAATGTCATCAAGGAAAGACTGGACATTTTCTAAGGACTATTGGAAATGTTCCATATAGTGTCGAGTTTAGTCAGACGGTGACTTATTGTTTGGATAAGACCATGAAAAAAAAACAATCACTATAAGAAAAAACAAAAAGAAGATGGTTGATTACAATCACACATGCATAAGTCATACACGAAAGTTTTTATTATATTGATTAAAATAAGAAAGGATGAAATGTGGAAAATGGTGAAAGGGTACTAGGAAATGGCAATCTAAAGTTGGTTTTGAGATGGCGTTAAAAGATGGAGTCCTCGATATACCCAAAAGTACGTGAGGCCCAAATTTGTGTTGGTGTCGGTACGAAACGTGGTATTGGGGCCTACCCCTCACTTCACGATCCGCAATGATAAGGGTGTTAGGTGCTTAGCCAATATACCGCCCACCAACTTATTTATACTCGGCTAGAACACCGAGTCGACTTATCCTCTTGGTGATGAAATCCAAGTAGGTCCACCTAGGAGGGAATATTTTGATGCAGATTATATTGACGTGATTTGGTTGTGTGAGGGGAGTTATGTGAATGCAATTCTTTAACTCCTAATTAAACTATGTGATCAAAGAAAATGAATGTTCATTTTAAATCCAAAAGAAATGTTGATTCGATGAGGACAAACAAACAAATGAAATGCTGAAAATAGAAAGGTGATAGAAAGCATACCTATGATTGCTTTTCCTTTTTAAGATTTTTGATTTTTAAATTTCAAATCCGAAATACCAAATCCAGAGGAGATCCCGCAAGGTTATATGAAAACAAAAAGATGAAAAATGAGCAGCAAACTAATAAAGATGGAAACTGACTGAGTAATCAAGAACAATCAACAAATATATCGGCGATTAAGGAAATCGTGGACGATTAACCATAATCGCTAGCTATTTATTGTAATCGTTGGCGATTATAGAGCAGAGAACCAAATAAATAAAAACTAAAAGAAAAGAAAGGGAAATTGTCCCACCTATTGTTCCTGGAATGTACTAAGTAGTTTTTGATTAGCATTATCATGTGCGGAAAGTACCTACAACTCAAAATGAGCAGGGTTTACCGATACCTACACCGATGGTCACAATATCGGGATGATGGAATGTAGGCAATGTAAAAGTGTTCCTCCTTTCAGCTGAGTGAAGAGACCCGTAAGCAAAGACAACTAAAAATATATATATTAGATGGATGGGATAATGAGTTGCTTGGTAAAGGCCGATCCCAGGAATCCAAAGGGACTTCCTTGAAGGATGTCAACTTGTTGATACAATTAAGTTAATTGATAAAGATAATATAAATGATAAAAGACAATATAGCTAGAATTCAAGATGGATAGGAGGTCATGTTCAGCTTTGTATGTGGCTCAGGCTAGCGCTATGGAAAGCTCGACGTCTTTGAAGTAATCGTACTAGTACTCTTTGATTGCTTCTTGTATCTCATTAAGGATCTCAAACTACTCTTCAATATCCTCAAAGGTTGGTGCAAATGTGATGGCGCATAAGGTGAGCTCGTGGAGGATGTCGAACTACTCCCACACGAGTGGTTGCTAGATGATCAAAAGATCGTCAATGCTTGTGATCAGATGGGATTGGCCCTAGCAGTCATCTATGTAATGTACATATCTCGCAGCAGGTTTGATTAGACTAGATAGAGTTGATAAAAATTCTAATGAAGATAATAACTGATAAATTATTGAATTTTAACGATCGATCGTGAGCGATCCAAGGAATTGTGGGCGATCGGAAAAATCGCTAGCAATTGGAAAAAACGTTAGTGATCCCCTGTGACATGTTGATACTTTTGATAACATAGATAATTGGTGAAAAAGAGACTATAAATTGACCGATTAGGCTATTATGTCGATATAAAAATAAAATGAAATGGAAAGAAGGAAATCTACTCACCTGACAAGGCAAAACAAGCGGTTGATGCATTGATTGTGTGGAGATGTTGTTTGGAGCTTTGGATGGCTTGACAAGTATGTTGGTGGTGTCGGATATCCGTGACAGGATCGCCTAACTTCCTAACACGGTAGAGCTTCGCTACAATGATCCTAGATTCTGAAAAAGGAGCTTTGGGCTTTTATTTATAATTGTGGGTGATTTTTAAAGTCGTCGACGATCCAGGGAATGTGGACAAACCCGTTTGGAAGTGGTTTCAACCACTTCCAAAATGGGGGTTTCGGGTATGAGGACGAGGGGAAATGGTTAGGGATGAGGTTAGGTTGGTTTAAGGGAGTTAGATGGTTATCATAAAAAGGGTTAGGATAGGTTACAAGTGGTTAGGAGGTTGTAGGGAGGTTAAGGTAAGTAAGGGTAGGTAAATAAGGTTTATGGGGGTAAAAATGTGGTTTTATGAGGGTGAGGGAAGTGGCTTAAGATATGATTAAAATAATAAGTTTAATGATTAATTGTATGTGTACGGGGTGTAGGCGGTTTTCCTAAGGTTACGAAAACCCAATGTCTACACTTGCATGGCGAAGAAGAATTGGTGGGGCATGACAACAAGGAAAGTGTCGTTTCTTAATGGAGCAGAGTCTCCAAGAATCTAATGCTACCATAAAGAAACCACGAACAAGGAATGACGTCACATATGTAACTACTTGTTAACTCTATAAACTAGGCTCAAGGGCCATTGTAACTTCTTGGTAAACCAATAAAGGGCAAGGCCCGTAATTATATATACCCCTTGAGGGATTAGTATAAGAGAGTAAGGTTGGAGAGTTATTGATTTTGGTGTATCCGGGTAATCAAAGAGCTATTCATTGTTGTTCATAGTTGTTTGATTGTAATTGGAAACAGTGTAAACATAAAGTGGAATGAATACAAGGATCCAATGGTTATGCACTTTACTAGTTCAATGAGTATAACGGTAATAAGTTATCTATGATTTCACACCTTGAAATGATGGAATGTATAATGACTAATTGTAAGCTAAGTGAACGCCCTTAACAAGCATTATGACCTAGTCAAACCCAATGGGAACTGTTTTCTCTTGCGCCTTGAGTGAGTATACTAGGTTATACCTTGTGTGATATGTCGGTGCGGGATGTTGCATTAATTTGCGGTGTGCAATGATAGTGTAGGTCAGCGCACACATATTTAAACTTGTGGGCACATACTTTAGGCACAACAATATTTGGATACCCATAAGGGGTACCTATCCCAAATCAAAGCCAAAGTTGCACCTAAAATGAATCTCTTCATTGTAGGGCCTTATAGTTAAAATATTAGAGCTCGAGAGAATTTTAATGACACTATGCACACATTTCGGGGTGGACATGAGCTCTCTACATCTTTATGGTTGACCTTGGGTGGATTGTTGGCCTCGACATTTCCTTCCAATCGAGAGAAGGCTTTAGGGAAACCTTGGTTTGTCATTTGGTTTAACACGATCGCGTTGGAGCTCTGTTAATCGAGCATGGGTATTTGGATGTTTTGGCCCGAAAAGATTGACTTAGAGTCGATACCATCATCTATTAAAATGGATAGTTAGACGAGATAAACCAAGGTCAATCTCGTCTACTTTGAAAAAGATCCCATCTATTTTAAAAAATGTTTAGCCCGCATTCTCGAGGGGAGTAGACGGCAAGAGCATATTTTTACGGTAACACTCCACATGTTAAGTGGAGCAAGAAGGCTCCACGGGACTTAGCCATTTTTTTGCCTAAATGGATGGAAATATAAGATGAAGAACAAGGACAAATGCCTGGTGATATTATTAATAATGAATCAAATCAAACTTACAATGAAGTGTTGCAATTCTTATAGGAATTGTACAACCAGGTACAAACAAATGAGAATGTTGCAACAATGCAACAATATACAATCCCGTGCTCATATAATAGCAAATATATGGTTTCAACCATATAACAATTATAATAATGACAAAAGACTTCTATGGGAATACTATTCCCAATTACAAATAATAAATGATTAATAACAACTTACCATTAATTAATAATTAACTAAGGTAAATGCATAATTAACCAAGGTAAACTAAATTTTACCTAACAAGAACGTGGCTAAGGCATAAGGTTAAGTAAATAGTCCTCAAAAGGAAGACATGTGACCCAATCTCAATTGATCATGAATTGAGAAAAGAGAATAGCTAAAGAAACAAGTGAATGAGCCCAGAAATGGAGGCATGTAATTGGGCCACGAGGCCCAATCACAAGTCAATGGTTAACTAATCACAATCGACACGTGGACCAATCAAAAGTGCTCGATAACATATTGAAATCAAAGAAAATGCAACATATGGACAAACCACAAAAATACAAATGTCTTGTAGTTGAGAAAAAATGCACAAGTGTAATGGAGAAGTTGTGAATAGAAGTTTGGTTTTGTGCTCGTGACTTTTGATGTAGAGCTTTGTTTTGAGAATGGTTGGTACCATTGTAAATTTTATTCAAAGGACTACATTTTGGTATCGATTTAAGAGAAAATAGGTGTCAAATTCACAAGTAGTTTATGACAAATTTGCAAAGCCTTTTTCCATTTTCCTTTCTCTAACCCAAATTTATGGTTTATGCATGCATGTGGGGCCCCTCATGTGTTATTTAATTCTTATTGAAATGAATTAGGTCCCTTAGACCTTATGTATTTTACATTTGGAGTGCCAACCGTCACTTGATCTCTAGTGGTATTGGTGAGTAATTTGTGCCATGTGTCTTCCAGTTCTCTAGTTGGTTCCCTTCATCTCAAATTCCCTCCTTTTTCTCTTCTAATCAATTCTATAAATTCATCACAAATTATATAAATAGATGAAGTGTTGGCTTCATCGATCATCTTGCTTGGCCATTTTTATCGGATCTTTGGTCACCCTCAATTGTTTAATCTTGTACGTGTTTAGTTTAGCTTTGTTTTAGGTGTTAGGATATGAATAATTTTGATCAATTTAAATACATTATAATTCAAATATGATAGATTAGTTCTATCTATTAATTGAGTCATAAATGAAATAGTGGGTTTAGAAGGAAGCTATCATTAGAGTCTAAATTGTGTTTACTCTTATTATTAGGATTTCTATTTGATAATCTAATATCTAGGTCCGATGTGTAGTCACCGAAAACGTCAATTTATAAATCCTTACAGAGTTTTGATATCATTTACACTCATTAACTTGGCATATGCTATATTTTAGATTCTGAATTGCAACAATTTGATAGATAATTAAAGTTCATTGTATGGGATTTGTTGTTTATATTTGAATTGTGGGGAGTTGTATTGATTGTGTAAATGGTGTTGCTTATTATGTTATTTTGACTCCATCTAAGCATTTTAGATTCGGCCCAATGGACAAGACACAAGTTAAAGTTGTAGTGATCAACCCTCTCTCTTATCAAAACTCATTATACTTCCCCTTTTGAGACCTTTGTTTCACCTCACACACCTTTAGAGGCCTCTTTACACAAAATTTGGCTTCATACTTACTTGGATTTGCTTTGAATTTGTTCAAACCCTTATTAGAAAGGAAACAAACCATGGATATCCTTACATTTCGCATTAAAATAATTATGATATGTGTGTTTCCTACAAATATGTGTTTATGTCACAAGTAACACTTAAATGGGTGTTTATTTGTGGAGGTTACATTTGCAGACATGATCCCTTAAGTGCATTTCACTCCATCTAGTGTTAGAATTGCTAGGATCTCTTCCCTTGACCTTGCAGAACCAAAAAAAAGTAAAGAAGTGGCCCCCTTTATCAATTGGCCTTAAGTTTGACTTGACTTGTGAAGAGAACCACTTGCTACAATCAATCTATTTTCATCTCTCTTCACCAAATCCTCATGGTGCAGATTTGGGCTCCAACAATATGCTCAATACAATCAATGATTTTTATAATTAATGTGTATATAGATTCTAGATGCATAAACTACGGAGTTACTTTTATTGGAAATTCAAATGCATTAATCATGGAAAAATTTAAGTGTATATTAAAATTACACACACACACACACATATATATACATATATATATATACATACATACACATATGTATGTATGTATATATATATATATATATATATATATATATATATATATATGTATATGTATGTATGTATGTATATATATATATATATATATATATATGTATGTATGTATGTATATGTATATATATATATACACACACACACACATCTATATACATATATGTATATGTATATGTATATGTATGTATATGTATATATATATATATATTATATGTATATGTAACATATACATATACATATACATATATGTATATGTGTGTGTGTGTGTGTGTGTGTGTATGTATGTATGTATATGTATATATATATGTGTGTGTGTGTGTGTGTGTGTGTGTGTGTGTGTGTGTATATATATATATATATATATATGTATATGTATATGTATGTATATACATACATATGTATGTATGTATGTATAGAATAAGTAAATTAATCACAAAATATTATTAATAAATTGGTAGTGTTTATTGAAAGTTAATTTAAAAAATTATTAAGTTGCAATTAGAATTTATTATAAGATCTACTACCATTTTAAAAATTGAAAAAGTTAGTAGATTCATCTTTAATTTATTTAGATACCTAAAGACAATATGAGTATATTACAAATTTTGAGAGAGACAAAAAAAGATGTGACTCATTCAAATTCTAAATAAATTTGACGAAGTGAATATCCCTCAAATTTTGATATTAAACCGAAGAAATTCAATTATTCATACACCGTATATACAAATTATTAAAATATTAAATGGAATTATATATATATATATATATATATAGAGAGAGAGAGAGAGAGAGAGAGAGAGCGCTAAAAAGTTGATTATTTATTCAAAGAGTACACATGTATTACAAGTTATTAATATTGCATCTTTTTTTGGAGGGGAAAAATATATAAGCATAATTAATAAATATAATGAAAATAATTAATAATGTAATATATAATGTGAATATAATTAATTTTAAATAATATTGTTATTAAGTGATTATCCGATAAAATTATTTTTATGTAGTTAATTTCAGAAATTCTTCACCATTAAGTTATATATTAAATAGATATTTTTGACAACACTCTAAAAACAAAAATATAAAGTGACTCGATTGAATTTGGTAGTTATATATAAAATATTAAAAAATCAAAAGGCTAGACAAGAATTTATGAAAGGGGTGGTTGTTCTTATTCTTATGTTTAACGTTATTGTATACAACTTATATTACAAAATTGTAAATAATAAACTCTCCTTACATTTGTGGAATACTAATTTTTTAAAGAGAATATTATTACTTCCAACTAACTTTGTTGAAATTTTGCAATGATTATAAAAATTTTAAATTTTAACTTTAATTTATTTATTTTAATTTACATATATTTAATTATAATTTTGAAAAGATTCAATAAAATATATTCAAATTAATATATTTTTAGGATTTGATAATTATACATAAAATATTAAAAAAAAAAAGAAAATAAACAAAGATTTTACATTACAAAATTATAAATAATAAATTATTTCCTTAAACCTATTTTTAATATTATTAATTAAAATTTTATATCTACAAAAATCATTAAAAATAATCAATTAAATTAATTTTTATTTTAATTCTTAAAAAATTACCAATGCATGTATTAAGATCTCTCTAATTAATAACTGCAATACGCGAAACTTTACAAAATATAAAACTACTTTTCTTTTTAAAAATCTCAAATTTAATAATGATGCATACACCAAAAAAACAAAAATATTTGTAGTTTGCTCTCATAAGACCATTCTCAATGACTTTCAAAATCATGACACGCTTCAAAATGTCGAGATCTGAACTGCTATGACAAGTAAAGAAATGTTCCCGTGAAATTATATATATGGCAAATGTTTATACTGTCCATCGAACAGTTTTTTGAGTTATTATTCTTACAAATATGGTTAAGTATTTTATTTATTATTTTACATACTCCTTATCAAAAAGGCAGGATCAGCCGTAAGTAATATATTTAAGAATTTTGTGACAGTTTTCAACAAAGTTGTTTTGCATTTATAATTAAATTTTTCGGGTAAAATTTGATTATATTTTTAACAAAAATTTATTGAAATAAATTAAAGGGTTATAAGAAAGAAAAGGAAAAGTTTAATCACAATAAGAAGGGCCTAGGTTCTAAGTTACCCAATGAGAAGTGTTAATTTGTGTATTAAATATGAGATATATACAACTTATTTTCAATTTTTTTACAATGTAAATTTATTGGAATTTAAGTTGAAGAATGAAGTGCACATTAAGTGTCAATATATTAAGTGAATAGTGGTTGAATAGATAAATTTTAACACTCAAAAACACTAAGAAGTATGAAATAACCTATAAATTAACAAATCATTCAACACTAAGGAAGCATTATTTAAGTTCTTTGATTTTTCCTTGGTAATTTAGAGGGATCGATGAATACTTAGCGACCCGTGAGCTTCAAGGAGCGAGGCTCTAATATAAAGCAAACGACACTGGAACTTCAAACAATGAGGCTCTAATACAAGACGAGCACTACCGATCGGCGTCATTTATAGCAAAGCATGTGCCGAACCCTCAACACATGATATGAATAAATCATGGAAATTGAACTCATTATCTAAATTAGCTAAAGTGATGGCCCAACCTCGAGGTTTAAACTCTTTCATATTAGAAAAGATTGGCCAAGCTCTCAATCATGTGGAAGCCTAAGATGTATAGGATTATGGGATAAGGTAAGATTAACCGTAAGAGTTTCGCTATATTTTTGTTAGAAGTCTTAATATTTATTCTTAGAATTTTTAGCTCAAGAAAAGGAAAGGGGTCAACAACAAAGGTTAAATCATATTTTTCAAGAAAATATCATCAAAACAAACTAAATAGTTATAGAAAGGAAAAGGTTTAATTTTAGGTCTAATATAAAAATTTGAATTTACAAGATACTTATAAAATATATAGCTATGTAGTATTGTACAATGTATCATATCCCCGTATTCTATTTATGCGTGGTTTGAACTTATAACCTCTTTTATAAAAATACAAATTCATTAAAATTTGTATACTCATACAAATTAAAATTAAAATACTCATACAAAGTCTATAATTAAAATACTCATACTAAATATTTTATATTAATGAGATAATATCCATATAAATTAGACACACTAAATAATGTATATAATACATAAACTTTATAAAACACTCTTGAAAAATCTACACATTGAGGATCACTTACTCTAAACTTTGAACTAAGAACAAAAGAATGAAAAGATTTCTTTTAATATATTGCACACTAATAAATTTAAAATTCATCATACAAATTTATTTAGTTGTGGTCTAATTAAAAAGTTGTGGTGTACCTGCAGGAAAATTTCTTTCAATAGGACAATACTTATGTCACTAATACATTAATTAAATCACTGTTAAATGTATAGACTATTTAACACTCGGCAAATAAAAAGTGCAAAACTACTTACGAATTAGCAGGCAAAGGACTGTTTAAGCTCTTTCATTTTTTTAAAAATGGCCATGGAAGCCTAAAATGTATCGTTTTGGTTCAGGAAAAAAACAAATGCAGGCATGAAAATGAATAATACCTGGAGCTGGAGTATTCGAAGAGCTTTCCCGTTGCAGAAAATACGATAACCCCTATATCCGCTTCACACAGAATCGCCAGTTCCTCGGCTTTCTTCATCAAACCCTTCCTCCGCTTCGAGAATGTTACATGCCTGGCCGCCCTGTTCTCTATTTTCTTTATCTCTATTTTCTCCCGAGCCATCGCAAAAACCTTCACAAATATTTAACCTGCAACCAAGATCTTTCGCAATTACAAATCTGTAGAGCACGATGCAGCGCAGAGAGAGGAGAAAAAAACAAGACGGCGGTTTTTCCCACCGTGAACGCGTCGACGGCGAAAGGAAACAAAAAGCAATCTGAGAAATGAAATGGTTCGGTGTGGGTAACTTTAGAGGTGGTTGCTGCAGTGTAGTTTCCTGCAGCTTTGCAAGAGAGAGAGAGAGAGGATTCCGACAACAGTTTCCGTTCCGTACAGAGATGTAATGGGGACCAAAAGCTTTCACATCGTGTTAGCGACGTCCGCTCATGAATTGCCAATTTGCCAGCATATTTCGTACGGAGGTGATGTAATGGAGTGACGACTAAGTGCCACGTGTTGCGTGCTGTGTGGGGTAGATGCCCAATAGGGTAAGGGTAGGTGCCTTAGATTTTATGATAGCCCAGACAAGTGCCACGACGGAGACTACAGGGTACACCTCAGAATGGTATCTTTGGCTATAAAAAGAAACCGTAGATTACTTACTATTGGAAATTTGGTAGGGTGTATATTTCAACTGCTGCTTTTGGAAATACGCATCTAAGATTTTTCTTGCTTCAAAAATAGGAAGGTGAGCATGATTGAACGGAGGGGAATATTTTAACCTTACTTGTTATGTACATCAATTAGATTGACCTAAATTTTTTATTTCTTCTTGATTGGCCATGTAAGGAAATTTGAATTTTAGTCATATTAAAATATAGTCTCGCCGACACAATCAGATAATGAGTATTAATGTGTTTGACAAGACAAAATTATCATTATATACTGACTTTCACTCGCTTTATGTTTTCTATTTTTGATTATATATTGACTTTTTTCATTATATGGCAGCACGGTAATCTAGCTTCTTTCCCCTTTTGTCCCCTCCCCATTTTTTTAAATTTATTTGGTTTTCCTCTATTTTTATAGCAATGGCTGAGCCCATTTTGAAGGAACGGTCCTTGTGTTAATGCGGTCATTGGGAAAACCATGGTGGAGAAGAACAAGCACGGGGTGCATTGGCGTGACGTTGGCCTACGTGTCGTCCACGTGTCGTCGAAAGATTATTGTCCATCACGTCGGTCGTTATATGGGGCACGCAAATTTCGTTGTGAACTTCATTAACAAAGTGTATGGAATTTCATAACTCGTAAGGCATCGTAAGAGGATAGCGTCAAAGCCACGTTTATAGAGAAGACCACCCATGATGACATAGCGAGAGACACTTTTGAGAAAGGCTCATTGTCCATTGCGAGTAAGATCTAGAGCGCGGGTGAAAGGGAAAGATAGTCAGAAACTGCTTATACCAAAGGTCACGTGGGTCAATTTCAATGTTTCCTACAAGGTTGACGTCTCGGATTAGATAAGAAGGTGATTGCAACCTTTGTATTGTGACAAAGATTTTCGAGTCAGAGGGCGAAGCGGGGATTTGAGAAGCAAGATAAGTCATGGTGTCTCGTAAATTTATTAGTGAAACGCAAGGTGGTTTGAATTTCATAATGGTCAAAGGTAGTCAAAAGCATGTCAACATGATGCTTATACTTTTGAAGTATCTCGTTACGACACTAGTATATACCATTAACTTGGTTCACAACCAATTGAGAGTCATCAAAGATATTAATTGATTTAACATCTAAGGTTATGGCGGTTTAAAGACCTAACACGAGTGCTTCATATTCAAAGTGATATTGTTAGTACAATCAAAATCTAGTTTGAAAGATAATGGCATAAGCTCACCGTCAAGAGGAATGAGGATAACTCGACACCACCCCCACGTTGACATTTGGAACCATCGAAGAATAAGGTCATCTAGTAAATGGTATCGTCCCAGTGGAGAGGCTAGCGATAGATTCATCGGGAAAATTGAAGTTAGAAGATTGGTTTCAGATAGAGGTGCATCCGTGAATTAGTCAACAATTGTTTTTCCTTTGTGATTTTTGATGGATGAATTCGAGATCTAGGTTTCGCAAGAAGCATGAGCCAACGCGGCAACACGTTGATGTTGGTAGGGCTTAGCGTACATGTATGTAAGGGGTCGTATTGGTGACAACAAAGGTTTTTAGTTGAGCGAGGTAATGGTGAAGTTTAGTGGCGACAAAAACTAAGGCTAAGCAGAGTTTTTGGCGTGAGTATATCTAGTTTCGTAGTCTAAAAGTGTACGGCTTATTTAATAAACTGCTTGCTCCCTGTGTTGCTCGTCACGATGAGCGAGCATGACACCTAGGAATGATCCGTAGCAGAAATGTAAAGGTAAAATGATTGGTCATCCTCAGGGGGAATGAACACCGGTGGTTGGAGGTGTATTGTTTTAAGGCGTCGAAGGCTTTGTGGCATTCATCATACCATTTGAAAGAGACATCCTTTTTTAGAATATGGAATGGATGGCATCGATTGGAAATCTGAGAAATAAAGTGACGAATATATTACAACCTGCCTTACAAACTACAAATTTGACGAAGGTTAGTAGGTGGAGGCATTTCGAGAATAGCCTTGATTTTAGCAGGATCAACTTTAATGCCATCGAAAGAAACAATAAAACCAAGGAGCTTTCGGAGAGAACAACAAAGACACACTTCTTAGGTTGAAGGAGAATGCAGTATTTGATGAGATGGTCAAAGATAACTTTAAGGACAGCAAGGTGCTCACCCAATGTTTAGATTTGGCAAGAAGATCGTCAACGTAATCTTCCAATATGTTATGCATGATGTCATGAAAATATAATTCACACATAACGATATGTAAGATCGACGTTTTTAAGGCCAAAGGGCATGACACGATAACACAAGGTCCCCCAAGAAGTGATGAAGGCGGTTTTGTGTTGATCTTTCGGGGCAAGTAATATTTGGTTATAACTCGAGAAACCATGTATGACCTGATAATATCTCATGGTCACGGTGAGATCAACTAGTTGGTCAATACTAGGTAGAGAAAAGTTGTCTTTAGGGTAAGCTAAGTTAAGGTCACGGAAATCCATGCAAATGTGGAGTCCCCCTGTCGCTTTTGTGACAAGAATGATGTTAGAGATCCATTAGGGATAATCAATGGGTAGGATGAAGGAAACTAAAAGAAGTCATTAGAGTTCTTATTTGACAAGAAGGGCAATGTGAGGATGCATTTTTCGCAGCTTCTATTTCATGGGTTTTACATCAGGAATGGTTATGATATTGTGGACCACAATGTTTGGGTCAATACTTGGGCATATCAGCGTAGGACCAAGTAAAAGTGTTGATATGATCCTAGAGGAAAAAAATGAAAGCTTCCTGTTTAGCGGCATCTAAAGATTGTCCTATTTTTAGAATGTGCGGGTCGTCCTAAGTGTTAATATTGATTTCGATGGTCGATTCATTCAACATGGTTTGGTCTCTAGAAGGTAATGACCGATGAATATAAGAATCTTCCGCACTAAGGTAGGTGAGAATAGACTCATCATCCTGACATTGAACGACATTAATAGAAGGGGTATCATCATCGATCATGTCAGGATACAGGAAGGGAAGAGAAGAGGGAGCCTCGTCATCATGCTGATAAGTCAGAGGTCCCAGGGAAACAGTGTTCATGAAAAACAAAGTTAGGAGGAATGGATTCTAGGTCCATAGACTCTGTAGGTGAAGGTGGTGAAGTTGGTGAATGGGGTGGGGAATGTTTATCGTCCTCAATGAGTTTGACTCAGGCCTTCCTAGAAGGTGGTTCGGAAAATCCAATACCATTGCGGTCTTTATGCTTACGAGTGGTGCAAGGAATGACAGTATGGTGGCCTTATTCATAGAAACTAGAGCTAAAGCCCTCCAAGCATAGCGATGGAGGAAGGTGAGGGTGAAGTGACAGTTGGTGAGAGATTGAAGGTGAGAGGAAATGGTTAAGTTTGGGAAGGTGGCTCGGGTGAGTAGGTAGAAGCATCAAGTCCCCCATACGTTAAGTTGGTGTGAAGATGGGGAGGACCGTAGGGAAAACCTCGCCTATGCGGTGATCATAGCAGGGATGTTGGTGAAGTTTACCATACTCTTGAGGAGTAAGGAATGTGTCAATGTTATAAAGGTGACACTCCTCCAGAGTGAGGCATTAAAAACACCTTCTAAGGGATCAGTAGTTGATATGTGGGTAGTGGGAATGGATGAATCACTGGATAGTTGGGAAGAAGAAGCATTAGTTGTTTTAGAAGTAGATGGGTTGGCTGATGGGTCACCTGCAGAAGTTGTGGAAGCAATGGGAATAGAGGAGTTAGTTGTGGAAGATGTAGCAAGCAGCAACATTGGTGGATGAGGCAATGGCTGAAGAAGAAGTGGTAGCGGTGGTAGATGCCTTAACTGGTATAAGGACATCATTGGGTCAATACAACATGTTACAGGTCTTGAATGGTGAAGGGTTGGCTGGAATGGTATAGTTGTGCCCTTCATGTTTGAATTTTAAACAATGGTGTAAGGTTGAAGGAACACAACCCATGGCGTAAATCTAGGGTCGGCCAAATAGCATATTGTACTAGAATTCCCCCTCTAAGACATAGAATAATTTAGGAATGGCACGGGGCCTACATGAATGTGGAGAATGATAGTGCTAAGGGTGGAAGTCATGGCATCATTGAATGAACGCAACATAACTGGGTTATTATGCATATAATTGGAAGGGATGCGCATTTGGTTATACGCATGGAAAAAATGATGTTAATATTGGCACCACCATCGATTATTACACGTCAAACATGTATATTATCAACATAGATGGAAATAAATAGGGAAGGATAAAGATCATCCGATTGGAGAGGTACAATCTTGTCATCAAAGAAACTAAGAGCGGCTACTTGATGAGTGGTAGTGGGAGCAGAGGAAGGGGGCGAAGTGGTGAGAGAGGCCACATGGTGAGGAGTGATAATGGATGCAACAAGAGTAGGGTCATTAGGTAAAACCTCAATAGATTACATAACCTCAATGAGGGCCTATCGATGAGACTCAGAGGTTAGGACAAGGTTAGAAAAAGACATTTTGAAAGGAGACTGGTGCAATTGTTTAAGCATTGTATGATGGGAAACCCCATCATAAATAGGGTATGTGGGTCCACGGATGGTGATTTTTAGTGTAGGTGCAGATGGAATATTAGGTAAAAGAGTAGCGGATGAGTTGTTTGTTTTCTCCTTTCCTTTGTCCTTCTGGGCTCGAGTGGCAATTTGAACCATATTAATATGTGGTAAAGGAGAAAGTGATTCATGATAGGTGTAGTGACAGGATGGGAAAAAATATGGTGAGGGCATATATTGGTTTTGTGAAAACAATGCAAAGCACATTGGCATTTTGGCGGAGGTTTGGCTAGCTCTCTTATGTAGACCATATTGATCTCAAATTTTGGAAGGGGATAAAAGGGTTGTGGAGGTGGAGATGAAGGTCATTGAATAGGTAAGAGTGAGGATGTGTGGTGATAGGTGAAGGTGGAATAGGGTCCTCATCTAAAATATCATCATTGTCAAAGCTTTCTTCAAGAGGACATAGTTGGAGAAGAATAGTCTTAAGAGCCTTATAGTTTTCCACATCATGCCTTGGCACACAATGGTAAGCACAAATTTTGGTATCATCAAACCCTTCTGGTTTAGGTTTGAGTGGGTTATAAGGTCTAAGTGGTGGCAATGTGATAACAAAGGTTTCCAAAAGGTTAGCTAAGATGTTGACGCAAGACCCCGCTTAATCTATCACAATGTGAAGTAAGTGTGAGTTTGGATGGAAGTGTGGGTGACTTTGATGGGAGAGGCACCACCGGAGGTGGAATCGGAGGTTGAGTAAGTTTGACCACCTGTTTGGTAGATAGTACGGTTTTAGGTTTGGATTTCACCTTCTTGGGTAAAGATGTATCCGGTGAACTAGTTGTTGAAGGTGGTATAGGTTTAACTACCTCTATGGAGGCGAGTGGGTTCGCACCTTCTTGGGTAAAGGTGAAGAAGAAATGTGTGATGTAGAAGGGAAGGAAGATGGCAAAAGGGGTCGGGTTAGCCAAGGAAATAATGGAGGTGTAGTGAAGGTTGTAGTAAGAGGCAATGTGGAAGGTATCGGTTGAAGAGAATGGAATGACATAGGTAATGATGAGGATCTTTGGAAGCGATGTAGGTATAAGATGTAGAAAGGATGTGGGTGATGGTGAAGGCGTAAGTTGTGTAGGTAATTTAGGTGCAACAGAGGATCGTGACGAGGTACATTATTGTGCTTTTGGTTTACTCTAGGTAGGAGGTTGTTTGGCCAAGGTTGATGGGTGGGGACCTAGGATAGATGGAAGTGGTGAAGGTGACAGAGGGGTAGTGGGCGAAGCCGATGTATGCGGTCTAAGAGGTTAGGTCTTCCTCTTAGGTGGGGGAATAGTCTTTGTGATAGCTTGTGAGGACATGGATAAATCCAATTTGACATGAGGATGGACTAGGCTTGATGTCGACATGACTCCCAATGTGGTAATGGGTCTGGACACGAGAGGAAGATATAGGTGTAGGTAAGGTTTTAGGAATAGGAAAAATTTTCATTTGATGGTAAAGGTTTAGGTGTGGGTGAGGTGATGAAGAAGAGGTCATTACAACTAGCATGGGAATGGTGGGTTTGGTTGTCTGAAATACCTTTGGATAGATCGTGGAAGTATCAATGCAGACAACATTTGCATTTGAGTTGAGACAAGCAGTCAAAGGCATCCCCAAAGCATGGAATTGTCAACATAATCCAAGCAGGACAACCAAATGTGAAAATGACACCATTATAAGGGGGATGATGTTGATTTGGTAGTAATTCATGTAAAGAATGTTTGTGAGACAGGAAGTGGTTGGCTTCGGTGGGTAACAGACAAGAGCAAATCAACAAGAATCCTTGAAAGCCAATGGATAATTGTCACCAATAGGAAGGGACATTGCTAATGGATCCCCTATGGGTAGGGAGATGACAAGTTGGATGAGGTAAGTTCATCTTTTGGCAAAGAAGAAGGTAAGCATGACTCTCCCATGGGTAGAAAAGTAAGTATTGTGGGTTGTTCATTAGGTTGAGAGGTGAGTGGGGAAATTGCATCGGCGGATATGGTGGACTCCTCGTGGGTGAAGGAGGAAATAAGGGAGACTCATCTATGGGTAAAGGAGCAGATGAAACAAGTCCCTCCATGGATGAAGGAGCTTGTGCAAGAATCTCCTCGATAGATGGAGTAGGAGGAAATTTAGCAGAAGATCTGGTATGATGTCGAAAACAACATGAACTTCACGAACGTTATTGTCATTGGTCGATGTTTTGCCGGTTTGGTTAGATGACAAAGTGTGATTTGGGAACGAATTCTCGAAGATGTGAAGGTTCTTATTAGCTGGTGCATTATGATTATCCAAGACAAGATCTCCATTATCTAAATTTTCTTAGACGATATTTTTAAAATTTGTACAATTACCGTCATTATGTCTTCTAACGAGATGATAGTTACAATAATCATTTTATTTGTACCATGCAAGCACATGACAAGAGGGTTCAAAACCAGTATGTGGTTTGATGGGTGGAAGAGTGACTGCTCCGGCTTTTAGAAGTTTTTCTAAAATTGAAGAGTAGGGTTCTCCTATCGGAGTATATTTTCGTTGCTCCGCTTGAACTGGAAAGCCTGAATAGGAGAAAGATTGGAAGAAGGCTTTGATTGGTTGGATGGGTGAGATGGGCTAGCTTTCAAAACTACTGTGAATTGGTAAATCCTTTTCTTTAGAGTAATTATTTTATAGTTTAGAAGAATAAGAGGTATTATTTGATTTGAATGCAACGTTCTTGTTACACAATTGTATCTTCTTCTCTTCAATGGCATGAATTTCAAGTTTTGGGCCATGGTGAATGCCTCGTGAAATGTGCGGAAGGTTTTAACTTGGAGAGTTAGCGAGATGTGTCTAGCACAAGCTCTGGTGAATAACTCTATTAACTCGGTTTGAGGCAGTTGGAATGTGAGCTGGTTGATCAGGCTCTACCAACAAGCGAAAAATATGTGATAGATTCTTCTTCGTATTGGCATGTTGCGTACAAGTTGGTCATGGTGACCTTCTGGACAACATTGATAGAAAAGTGGTATAGAAATGCCCGAGCTACCTGATTGAATGAAAATATGGAATGCCTAGGTAGAACATTATACCAATCTAAAGCCAGTCTTGTCAAGGGCATTGGGAATGGTCGTCGAAGAGCAAAGTGTCATCATGAGCGATCATATAACACACATGTTTAAAAGACCGCAAGTGTTGTTGTGGGTCTTCTTTGCTATTAAATCGGTTGAATTTAGGCATTTCCCAATGGGGATGGTATGGACGAATCGAGAATGGATGGGTGAATGGTCTCATTACAAATCTCGTCATTTATCAGAGAGTTATGTGAGTCGGAGACAGATGCTTCCAATGTTTGCATCTTGTCCATTATTTTTGATAAGATCATTGGTAGGATGTGATGACTGGGCACCCCCTGTAGTATAAGGGGGTAGATAAGGAGTGTATGATGTGGACGACATCCCAGTATGTGGTGGTGCCGAGTATGAAAATTGTGAGGAAGGAATGTAGGTCGGAATAGATGTAGATGAAAAGTATCTTGAATAAGTGATAGATGAAATAGGGGTTATTGGTGATAAGTGTAGGTAGGTGGAGTGGACGTAAAGACTCTCGTAGCAATCGAAGGAAGTGTCTGTGGGATGGAGAGGACAATGTCTTAGAAGGGAGTATGGGTTGTCGTCACCATCGGTGGCTGAGATGTAATAGGTATATGAGAGGTGGCGGATACAAATAGACCTACACTCAAGGTAGTTGATAAGGGCATGATTGACATCGTAGGAGTGACATATGTTAAAGAAGTGAAAGATGTCATAGGTGTAGCTGATATCAATGATGTAGGGTCAAGCTAGGAAACCAAAGGTGGTAAGCTTGAAGAGGGTAAGGCTAAATTAGTAGTAGCTAATACAAACATGGGTGCGAGGGTAGGAGGAATGGACACAAACATGTCATATACAAGCTACCCTAATGAATCATGGGTAGATGAATGAGTGAGATAGTATTGCAGAGTAGCGGGGTTATGATCAAGGAGTCTCATGAACTCCTCATCACCAAGTGGGTATGACAAGAGCTTGATTGGGGTCCATGGGTGATGAGATTGAAGGGGGCGATGGGCTAGGTGGGAGCGGTGGCGGCTAGCATGAAACACGAGAGCGTTAGCTTGTTTACGATTCAAAACCATGTGACTGACGATAAAACAGGTATTTTGAGCTTCGTTGATGATGTAAAAACACATAAGTAATGGGGAAAATCAGTCTAAAATGAGTGATTATATCATTGTTCTGATTGGAAAGTCAGAATACAGAGACCGAATTCGGTTGGGATAATCAATGTCGGTATGAGGGTAACCACCACCGGTTGGCTCAGACCGATGTCTACTGTGAAAAATAAGAGATTCAAATATTTGACAATGAAAGGTGAAAATGGGTCCACTGGATCCTAAAAATGATATCAGAGACTCAAGAGTGGGATAAAAATAGTAGAAAAACCACGAAAAGAACATGAAGGTGGAGAATATTATTTTGGCAAAAATAACAAAAAAGCATATAAACTAACGTTGGTCAGTTAACCGATGCGATAAGATGATACAACCGATGTCGGTCATTGGACTGATATCGATTGTTGTGAAATATGGGAAGAGAAGAAAAAAAGAATTTTTGGTGATTTAGATCAAATAAAAGGGCCAACCCAGAGACTAAGTATGGCTATGAGGAGTCCTAATAAACCCATAATAAAATTGGAATACACCCATGATGTGGGGCGTAAAAGGATAAGAAAGAATGAAGAAACGCAACTCAAAACGCAACTCACACCTCAAAACGCAAGCAAACATGAAATCATAAGTTGTATATTTTATGTTGTGGCTTATGCCATTTAGGACTGATTGTAAGTAGGATAGAATTTTTGGTTAACAAAGGTGCCCTATAAAAGATGACAACTATGGCTGGTTTCAGGTAAGTTTTGGTGTGGGAGATCCTTCTCTAAGATGATGACTGGATAGAGAAACTAGCTGGAGCCCATTGTCAATCCTCTGATCATGTGATCATTGACAGCTTCTTCCGGGAAAGATGTTGTTTAAGAACTGTGTAGTTTGTTTTTAGTGATTTGGTATAGAGAGTGCAAAATGTGAGCTATGGTTCAATTTTTCAACCATCAATTGGGCATGACTTCCAACATATAGGTTGCCCACAATTTAGATTAGCTATAATGCAACAAAATCAACAATGCAAGTGCACAAGTTTTAAAACCCAAATCCACAAATTATATTCGATGAGAACAAATTATGAAGAGGTTAAGGGCATGAATTTCACTAAATGCAATACAAGAAAAAAAAAAAATAAATAGTTTTAATCCCCTAAAATAAGTGTCATTGAGATAATTAGAAGAAAATAATATTTCTAGAGAAGAAGCTTAATGTGAACTTGTTTCAAATGAAAATAGACACACAAGATTTTCCCTAGGAATGAACAATGCAAAGAACCCCTGATGGGTCCCACCAAGCGTGCCAAAATGTTTCACCAATAAGTTTTATGCTTTCTAGGATGAAACAGATAGAAGGTAAAATGGTTAAGGAGGAATACCGTGATATGTAGGTCGAAGGTTGAATGCACGCGTTAATGAATTTTTGATCCAAGTTGATCGTGAAGAGATTCCCTTTGGCTAGGAGGAACAACCTATATAAGAAACACAACAAGACCACCAGATAACATTAATAATATAGGTTAGTGGACTGCCTAACAAATGCTAGATCCGGGAAGTGTGATGTTTCTAGAAGGTTGTCAATCCACTTTCAAATATAAATTAATATTACAAATATCATGAAGTAATGAAATCCTACTATAGTTATACGATTTAGGTATCTCATGTAAATACAATAAGAAAATCTAATCTAACAGGACAAGGTTATGATTAGATCTGGATGTTTGGTAGGTTATTCTACGGGGTTTTATAGGTCCGGCAGGGGATCCGGGATTGATCAAGTGAGTGCAGGCTAGTTTGGTTGTGGAGAGGCTTGTTAGTCAAAAGGAATGAAATGACACAGAGACCGATATTGGTCAGGTGACCGATGTCAGTATAGAGGTGAAACCGATGATGGTTAGGTAACCAACGTCGGTAGGGGCAATTGACAATAATTTGATAAAAATGGTTTTGGGCTTCTCTATGATTGCTACAGAGAGTAAGAAGGGTGTGGTTAGGTTTGTAATATTACTGAGAAGACTCAGGGATACAAAGGGGGAAGTCATGGAAGGAAATTTTTTTATAGGTGGTTGGAATGGTAGATTGGTGAGGAGGTGGAAATAAAGGAATACATGTAAAAATAAAGTATAATGAAAGAGGTAAGGAATCTATACTTTAAGCAAGCACAATATGATCGAAATCACAAATACTTACTTGTATTTCCAGATCTAGTAGGTGAAGGTGGATGGTAGTTGATCCGTGAAGAGATTCTGGAATCAGTGTCACTTTAGTACTCTCGTAGTGTTCTCCTGAGTATTCCAATACTCTAGAAGGAGAGCCAAATGCATGCTTGGGCTTGTGGCTAAGTATTTTGTGTCATCTGGATGCTGAGAGGCTTTGGATTCATGATTGAATGCCATAGTTCTCTCAAAACTAAAAATGACCAACTTAGGTAAAAGGTTGTAAAATTGTATATAAAGTAATCGATGACGGTTAGGTGACCGAGTGTCGCTCAAGGGATAATGAGCATCGCTTAAGGCGGGTAAGTCTAGGTTTACCAAAAATAGGTAGATCTTCCTAGATTTGGCGTGTTTTCCAAGTTGAGTCTTCTTAGGGAAGTGGAGTTCTTGTTAGAAAAGGTAGGAAGGTCATAGAAGAAGTCCAATTAGGTTTGAGAAGAATTCTTAGTTAGTTAGGTCAAGTGGTGACTCAGCACTGAGAGTGATGACTTAGTGCCGAGAGTGATGACTTGGTCATTGCAAGTTAATTGCCTCTAGATTGAGTCCAAGGTGAGGTGTCATGGCGAGGTGGTGGTGTGAGGGTGAAATTAATTTAATTAAAATAATTAAATTAATTAATAATGTGAAGGTGAATATATTAGCAATAATTAGTAATGAGGCCATGGTGTGTTTAATTAATTGAAAGGGACCAAGGGTGTGTGACACCTTCATCATCAATTCATCGATCTCACACATGTTCCTCCTTCCCTATGGGATCACTCGGACGTGGTGGAGACATGGGTCTCTCCACATCATCTCTACGGTATTGTGGGAAAGGTGGGGGCATGTCCCGCTTACGCAGTCTAAGCCATCGACCTGTCCATGAGTATCATCTTGTGCTCACCGACACACTGCCCCTATATCCATCTCAATAACTGAATCCCCTCTAACTCCTTAGCCATGCCTCTATATGACAAAAAACCAACATATGGCCACCACACGATATCCACCACTGATAGGCCCTCCAACAATTGCTTGTAGTATGTAACATCATATGTGGCCCTAGCCACTCTCGGTTGTGCCTGACTGTACCCATCTCCTAAAACCCACTTTGTACAAACCACCCCTGAACCATTCTGTCATGGTAACCCAACTGGACACACACACAATGTGCTCATACGCCCAATAATGTAACAAGTATGTACAACACATACCAAATCTCATGTACCTACCATAGGCCCATAGCTCCCTATACAACCTGGAATAGAAAAGTTGGTGCCCAAACAAAAAAACCCGCTCCTCGATCATGTCCTGTAGCACCCCCATCAGTGCTCGTGGAAATATCCCACCCTCAGAATCTGGGAGAGAAAAATAGCCTACTGCCACCATCATCAAAATAGATAGTCTAGTCTCCTATGAATGTGTCAGATACATATCCCCATAACTCAAACTCATGCTATGATAACTTAGGGTGCCCATCGTCTCACCAAATATCATCAATATGGGCTCCACCGACGCACCTCTGTTGAAATTGAATACACTAACTCCCCAACAAGAGGAAGCCGTAAGATCCTATACACGTCCTCCAATGTGACGATCATCTCGCTAGTTGGTAAATGAAATATATTGATCATGGAGTCCCATCTGTCAATGAGAGTGACCATCAATCTAGGATATCAACCTATACACCTATAGTTCCTTATCAAACTAAGTCCCACATCTACTATATGATCTCACTCCTCAAGCTGTCATGTTAGGCCGTATTTGTACCAATAGAGGTGGTACTTTGTCTCTCATAGTCATCTGATCTCTCGCCTACATCATCCAAACCAACATTGTCAAGTCATGACCCTCTCAAATTACCTATTACCCAAACCTCAAATTAACCTCATACTTAGTCCTTTTTGTGCCAAACGATACCTAAACACATCAATCATACCTACCCCTCAACAGGTTTCTAATACCTACCCTTTACCTAATTCACCTAAAAACCTACTTTCTCCATTATCATACTTACCCAATATCCTAGATCATTTCACCTACATACCTATCACACATCGGCAACATAGTGCCTTACCCTCTTCCACCTACATTAGTCTTCACCTACCCCTATCTACTTTGTTTAAATTTCTCATCTAGCTATTTTTTTCACCCAAACACTCTTTCTGAGTGACCGACATTGGTCTCCTTGACCGTAATTAGTCATCTTGACTGGTGCCAGTCACTCCAACATTGGCCGTCTTTGGCCAAAACCAATCGAAGTCGATCACTATTTCGGAAATGAAACCGAAACCCTCATCCCCCATTATTAAAAATCAACAAAAACAACCTAAAAACATACCCCACCCACCCAAATCTACCCTACATTCATTCCCAACCCTACTTAACCTACATTTGCCTATTTCCCACCCCGTTTCACCCCTTTTTACCCACAATTTCAAAATAAAATTCCCACCCCATTTTACCTGAATTAAACAAATCTTTTCAATCACATGTAGGCTTAGGAATGTCTCCTACCTTTACTCAACGCCATCTCCACGGTGGAACTTTGGGTCGCTGTGCCGGTGGTCCACTCGCTCCCTCTCCTGCCCCCGCCATGCCAAAATCTGCTCCTCACCTCCCAACCAATCAAATTTCTCTAATCAATCTTGTGGACCCACCTACCAAATTCCACATCACCTGCTAGTTGCTCGCTAACTCAGCTAGAGATCTCGTATCGTTGCTTTCCCACTTTTCACTTCTTCTATGTCATTTTCCACAAATGACAAAGTAACAAATGAATCCATAAAACACGGATTTTACCTTTTTAGCCCCAAATTGACATGACCGACATCGGTCAAGTTGTGCCCTAGCCAACCAATGTTGGTTAAGCTCTAACCGACATCGGTCACCACACATATCCATTTGACCCACACTATGCCCACTTTTCCTAAACATAATGTTTTCAAACAACTTTTACCCTTCCCAACACTTATTAAATCTCACCCACAAGCCTACATTACTTGTACATTTCCTTAATTGCGCTTAGGGACATGTTATTTACCTATACCTTGGCCTTACCTATGCCCTAACCTACATACCCTAACTTGAACCTCCTTTTGTGACATTTAAATTCATGTATTTGCATTATAACTTGTGATGATGCTACTCATGTGGTTTAGCCTAATGACCTTACCTTTCTTGATGTCGTGATGTTTATCCCGACCAAACCTTTGGTGCCCTGGAACAAAACCTATTACCCATTCCTACACCTTTCCTAGTTGTGATTCAGGACCATATCCTATACCTTGGATACCTGAACCACTTCAACCTCATTTGGATAAACCTATCGACCTTTGACGAAGTAGAGTTTGTAAGCTCTTCAACCTAGTACCTTATCGTAATCTATACATGTGCATGTGTTTGATTTCCATTACCTATTACCTGACCCGACCATTACCCTTACCTATAACCCATCCACCCTTGTTTTTATTAACAACTTATTTATCAAACCATTCATCGACTCCATTTCCTACCTCATCAGTTCCTGGTTTGAGGGGGATCACTTTCATCCATACTTGGGGTAACCTAATCTTCGTTCATACCTAAAACACTTACTTCATATTTTTTTCAAGCATCGCTTATCAATACAAGCTACGTGACAAAAAGGGAAAATGTAGACACCAAATTTGGGTCACACTCCCCTTGGTCCCTTTCAATTAATTAAACACACCATGGCCTCATTACTAATTATTACTAATATATTCACCTTCACATTATTAATTAATTTAATTAAATTAATTTCACCCTCACACCCCCACCTCACCATGACACCTCACCTTGGACTCATTCCAGGGGCATTTAACTCACAGTGACCAAGTCATCACTCTTAACACTGAGTCATCACTCTCAGTGTTGAGTCACCACTTGACCTAACTAACTAAGAATTCTTCTCAAACCTAATTGGACTTCTTCTATGACCTTCCTACCTTTTCTAATGAGAACTCCACTTCCCTAAGCGGACTCAACTTGGAAAACATGCCAAATATGGGAAGATCTACCTATTTTTGGTAAACCTAGACTTACCCACCTTAATCGCGCCGAGTTATCCCTTAATCGACACGGTCACCTAACCACCATTGGTTACTTTATATATAATTTTACAACCTTTTACCTAGGTTGGTCATTTTTATTTTGAGAGAACTATTGCATTCAAGTGCAAATCCAAAGCCTCTCAACATCCATACGACACAAAATACTCAACCATAGGCCCAAACAAGCATCTGGTTCTCCTTCCGAGTATTGGAATACTCATGGGAACACTACGGGAGTACTTCCATAACACTAACTCTAGAATATCTTCACGGATCAACTACCATCCACCTTCACCTACCAGATCTGTAAAGGCAAGTAAGTATTCATGATTTCGATCATATTGTGCTTGCTTAAAGTATAGATTCCTTACCTCTTTCATTATACTTTATTTTTGCATGTATTCCTTTATCTCCACCTCCTCACCAATCTACCAACCCAACCACTGTAGTCTTTTTTCCTTCTGCGACTCCCCCTTTGTATCCCGAGTCTTCTTGGTAATATTACGAAGCTAACCACACCATTCTTACTCTCTGTGCAATCATAGAGAAGCCCAAAAACCCTTTTTATCAAATTATTGTCAATTGCCTCTACCAACGTCAGTTACCTAACCACCATCGGTTTTACCTCTATACCGACATCGATCACTTGACAAATATCGGTCTTTGCGTCATTTCATTCCTTTTGACCAGCAAGCCTCTCGATCAACCAAACTAACCTGAGACCTCACACGATCAATCCCGGACCCACTGTCGAACACTGCAAAACCTAGAATAACCTACCAAACCTCCAGATCTAATCATAACCTTTCTGTTAGATTAGATTTTCTTATTGTATTTGCACGAGATACCTAAATCCTATAACTACAGTAGGATTTCCTTACTTCATGATATTTGCAATATTAATTTATATTTGAAAGTGGATTGACAACCTTCTAGGAAACATCATGCTTCCCAGATCTAACATTTGCTAAGCAGATCCACTAAACCATATTATTAATGTTATCCAGGTGGTCTTGTTGTGTTTCTTATACAAGTCGTTCCTCCTAGCCAAAGGGAAGCTCTTCACAATCAACTTGGATCAAAAAGTCATTAACACGCACATTCAACCTTTGACCTACATATCACAGGTATTCCTCCTTAACCATTTTACGTTCTATCTATTTCATCTTAGAAAGACTAAAATTATTGGTGAAACAACGTTGACCTATGTGTCGTCCATTTGTCGGGAAATTATTGTCCATCATATCGATCATCGCTATATGGGGCCTTTGTTTACGAGAGATCGTGGCGGGGTAGTAGTTGGGTGTGAAGGTAGGACATCCGAACAAGCTATACGATGCCGCTTACATGTTCCCTAAAATTTTACAAAACGCATCTCTACACCAAACCATGTCGGACATGTGTTAATATAGACAAATGGACATTTAGTGCTTAGAAAAAGTGTTGTGTAGATGCTTCCTTTATGAGTCGAACGTAACTACGCACAATCGAGGGTTTTTCTAAGGAAGAGGAAGAGATTTCACAAATATGGCTTGATTGTCATTTTTTGTTTTTCTCTTATTACTCTTAGCCAAGTATAAAAGGGGAGAGTTTACTTGATTTAATAAGCCTTCAATATGAAATACTCTTCTCAAGTGTAAATGTGTTGCCTGAGACATAATGTGTAAAGGTGTACTAGGTTTTATATATAGTTGTCCATTTTGGGAGAGGCCTATATCTTAGTGAATATGAGATAAATGTAATGTAGAATTAGAAAGGAATAAGTATGATTAGAAGATATTATTTAGATATTAGCAACTCGTGGGAGTTAGGGAAGGTTTAACGATTCAATTAAGATTAATTAATAGACCAAGGTAAGCTTATAGAAGCTATTTGGAGATGATTTGGGGATATTAGTAGAATTTGAAGGGTTTGAGAAGGAGATTTAACCAATAAGAAGGTTTATTGTTTAAATACGAGATTAAAAGGTTTAATTAACTAATAATTGCTAATTAATTAATTAAAAGAGGATTATAACTAATGCGGTGTCGTTAATTGGCCAGAGACGAAGGAGAATGTTAGCTAATTAGTGAGAAATGATGATAAAGAAGACAAATAAGTGTAATTTTAGTATTAAAATTGTGCGGTTGAAATTAGGTGTCTACATTTTCTTCTCTTTGATGTGGTGTATGCGTGGCGACATCATTTTAAAGATAATAGATAATTGTATTTTGAATGGATAACAAAAAAATTAGTAGTATGGACAATGCCCCCTCGAGTATTGATGGGGTGATAGAAGAGGTCGATTAATGCTCACAAAGAAGAAGAAAATGACCACGAGTGGCGGAAAATCTCGTCGTAGCATCAGGGAGTTGAACTTGGATCGATCAACCATTGTTCAATTTGATTGGTCTAAGCCCTTGCACTAAGTGGATTATACAAAGGAGGGAGGGAGGGAAGAAACATGTTATTGTGAGAATTGTGTTTCAGCAAGGTAAAAGAAAATAGAAAAGGTTAGGAAGGAAGAATGTTAGTTAGAATGGGAAAGACGATAAATGATGAATAATAAGATCGTAGCGTAACGCACGCACCATCCGGGATCAGAAGTACATTTTTATTTTATATAAGCATACGACAAAAGGGTAAAATGACATAAGAAGCTATAATATTAATATTTGTGCAATGTTAAAGGGATTGATTCAAAGTTAAATACCAATGCAATACGAGAAAGTAAACAAACAAGTAGATAACAAACAAACAAGCACAAACAAATAAACTTAAAAACAATGCTTAAGACAATTGTACCAATGTTTTTGTTATCCAACTTCAGTACCCATATGTTCGAGTTATACGACAAGGGTTAAAATGATGCCCTAAGCAAGGATACATGCAAGGGAGTGGATAGAAGACATACAAGTCTAATGAAAAGCAACTGTGCACTATGAAACTGTCCCGAGCACTGATATATATGTCCGGAAGACAGACATAACAAGCATGTAAGCTTTGTTGGTGAAATAAGATTACGAGATGATCTGCATGTCGCGTGCAAGAACGAGCAAACACTGAAGTAGGATATTTTTGGTATAGTTTTCAATTTTTTTAGGATTTTACGTTTTGTGAATGTTTAGGATTATTAGATTTTCCGAATGCTTTGGGATTTGTGATGTTTTACTATATGTAAAAGAGAAGAGGCAGATAGAAAGAAGAGTAAAAAATGAATACGAATGTGTGTGTGCAGAACGATCGTCCAGTTCCCTATCCAGAATGTGTGTGAAGAGGAGTGTGTTTGGTGTTCGTACATGTTAGTGTTCCATTACTCATTTTCATAACATACATCAATCCTAGTGTTTAATTTAACAATTGTGCAGCGAAATGAATTAGTAATAGATTTATAGCAGTCTATAACAACCAGAGGCAGATAAATGGACTAGAGAGGAATGCATGTGTGCAGAATGACCGTCTAGTTCCCTGTCCAGAATGGTCGTAAAGAGGAGTGCATTTGATGTTCTTACAGGTTAGCGTTTCATTGCTCATTTTCATAACATACATCCAACCTCGTGTGTAATTTAACAATTGTGCAGAGAAACAAAGTAACAATAAAATTACAACAATGTAAGAAATTAACAACAATGCATTACAATTGCACTTGTTAAGTTGGGTCAAGTTGAGGTTATGCTTTATGCGGCTTCTTTCCCTGTACTGATGCACCTTTAAATTCTTGTTGTTCTCCTGAACCTTACATATTTGTGGTCTTACTGACCTGGACGTAATATATGTGTGATATGAACTGTACATAGCATAGTAAATTGAAATTTAGCTGCAAGGCGATTATTATTCAACTTATATAATTGCTATTTAAAATTCATATATTCATTATATGACAGAAGTCACAAAGCCAATTATTTCTGTAACTTTCATATTTCAATGTGCAAATCATCTTCCGATTTCTCATAAGCCTTAGGTGATTTAGCATCTTGTTTCAACAACCTAGTTTGTCTAGCAATAGTGGTTTCTTCTAGTTGTTTTGCTTGCAACAACCTTGTAACTTGTTGCTTATATTTTTCCAATTCGAACTATCTGGATGTTTTCTTCGTTTATTTTTTTGTTATTTATGTACCAGTTTCTTCTACACCAAATTTAAGAATTCATGAATTTGTTAGAACCCAACATACAAAGTATGCAATTTATGAAATGCTGCATTTATATATTCATTATCATAATTTGGTTGAGTGACAAGTGGAATGTCTTGAACTTTTCTCAACAAGTATACATGTAAAGCTAAAAAGTTGTGTGACAAATCTTGAAGTCTTTATTAGATCCATGTGTAAGTCGTTCCACAAATGACACAATTTCCTTTACAACCTCCCTGTCTCTGATATAATTTAAACTCAAATATTATCTTCAATCTTAATGGCATAATTCACGACTTTATCAACTATGTGTTGTTGTGGATCTTTTTCAATTATCTGATGGATGGTGATATAGGTTCCATCTCTACTTCAAGAAATCATCATAAGATGTTTGTTCATATAATGGGAATCAACATTTGATATGTTAATATAAAAATTCTCCCCCTCTTCATCTATCTTCAATTTCCAACATCATCTTAACTTGTGGCATTCCATGTGTCTCCATGTTGTCATCTAAATTCTTCAATTGTTCACAATATTTTTGTCATGCTTTGGCATCTAATGTCCATTTTCGATTATGTGTGGTTTTATGATTTTTAAATATATCATATTCTAGGGGGTTAATGGTTTTTTCGGGGAGGAGATGCTACATTGTTGGTTGTAGCTACCGTGAACATGGATTGAGTTGGTGGTGGCTTTGTGCTCATTGTTGCTTATCTTGTTTCTTTAAACCTTTTTCTTGCCCCATCTCGCGGTTATTCTTTGTTGCCTTATATATAATTGGCATTGATTTTTTCCAACTTATATTGAATAAATATGTCAATGCACGATTGCATGTATACCTGATAAATCGCGTGAAATGTACAATGGAAACGCCGAAGGGGATATAGTGAAGAACTCAAACTAGTGGGAGGGATTAAATGGGAGGGAATGAGTGGCAAAGACTTACTCTACATTCTTTATTTAATATTTTATGGCTCTAAGGTCATCGATTGGACGATGTTTAATTTGGTAGAAAAGACAAAGACATGAATGGAAAGTTGGAAATTAAGTGATGGAAATTAAATGGTTGCATGCTTTGTATCTATTTCATAGTTTTGATAGTTATAACCCCAAGAATATATACTATTTGCGCTCCACTGCCCTATTCACATTATTGTAATTTATGGTTAAAGAGGACGATAAATAAAAGGAAAATCCAAGTTTTTTAGGTTTGAGACCCGACTACAATGCCTACTTCTAGCCCCTATTTCTAGTTGTAAGCTCGAGCAATTACATGAAATAGTTGAGGCACAAACACTCACTTTATTGGTAAACGTTTAGTTTGTTAGACAAAGCGAAGACATGAATGGAAATCTAGAAATAAATTTGTGGGAATTAAATACTTGTATGTCACACAATTATTACATTGATTAGATAGTTCCTACCCAAATAATATATGCTAACAATGTTCCACTTTATCGTTTCAATCTCTCTTGCATTATTCGTGTGAGTACAATTGATGTATAAAGGGGTAAACGGTGGGAGGTGGTGGAATCCAATAGGTTAAAGGTAACAAAACCCAACCACACTACACTCTTTTTGTAGCACTTTGTAGGACCCCTTTTCAATTTTAAGCTCGAGCACTAAAGAAATGTGACAACATGGTTTTGGGTTATCATGAACCTCTTCCACACTCTAATCAAATAATTTATCTAACAATCAAGCATTTTATTTTTTTATTTCATGGCGTCAAGGTTTTCAATTTTCATATACTCCTCAGTATCTTTGTCTACTTCCCTTGCTTGTAGATGCCTTCCCTAGAGGTGAAAAAAATGGCTACAACGTTAGAGACTTACGTAAAATAGAGAGGAAATCCTAACAACGAGTGTTTCCATGTCGAGGCTCTTGGAAATTTCACGTCAACTTTTCCAAGTCCATTTCCTACTTGTGAATAAATATAGAGAAGGCATTCGTTTCCCAATTCAGAATGGGGAATATAAATGTCCAAGTTCTGCTACAAGTGCAAAACTGATGGAAAAATAATTTACCCACATCACCATACATTCTTTTACAAGTAGTGATCAATTTTATATTAAAGGGTCCATGGAGAGATTCCTAGGAGCAAGATACAAGCACAAAGAAAGCATAAAATTCTATTGGGTAGGATGTGTAAATGATAGAGAGGTATGATGACGATAATTTTCTCATCTCACATTGGCTCAAATAGTAAATTATGGATTGAGAGATCCTCCTTTGACCCTTGCCGATAATGGGACTGATCTTATGGATCCTGCCTATGATCATATTGTTTTCATTCCACTCCCTAGTATTTATTGGAGTAAAGGAGACGAAACCATGAATCAATCCATGTTGGGAAGAACTATGATATAGTACGAGAACCAAATAGCCAACCCTTTCCCGTTTCAGGCACATATTTCTAAAATACAAAAATTACCAATGAGAGGAGGAATCACATAGAAAAAGGTGGTGCAAACCTCTTCACAATAGTCTCCACCAACATCATCACATGCATCTCAGAGGAAAAGTCGGTGGTTACCAAAATTTATCTCTTCTGAAGAAGCAAGTGCCTCAAAGGTCAGTAAAGAATGTGCATCCTAGAGAAGGAAGAGAACATGTTTCAGGTATTTCTACCCCAAACTCATCTATCCACATCAATGAGAGTTCCAATAGGCTCACTAAAGATCCAAGTCATCAATGTCAGACACCTGAGTCTAAACAAATCCCAGTGGTACAGATATCCAATTCTTCCAAGCATCAAGGTGATGGGAATGTTCCAAAAGAACATGATGGTAAACAAAATCTATTATAGATACCACTTCACCAAGGACCAAGGCTGCATAATAATTGCCTAATAGTTTTAATCATGAGGAAAGTAGAGAGGATATCCCTTTGAATTATCAACTATGTTGTGTCAAACTAATGAACGAAATAATTTCTTGGGTTGATTTTGAAATCAAAAAGAGGAAGAGATTGATCAAAGTGGCCAACATTGATTTGGAATCTCTTTCTACCCTTTCCAATGAAGTTGTGCCCAAAAATCCCAAGGTCTTCTCTAGGGTAGCTATTGATGATAGCAAAAATAAATTTGTAGAAATTATAGTTCCAACAACTGAAAAGGATCATGGAGACATGGAAATAACTGATTGTGAAGTATCTAAAATAGACCTCGAGAAAGATCACTTTTGAAAGTGATGTGTTCATGGAAAAATATTCAATTAACAATGTGCTTAAAAGGTTGGAGAGATAAAAATCTCAAATTTCCCAAATCAAAGAAGAGAAGAATCAGTTGATCTCATACGTTCAACATTTGATCACCCAATTACGTCTTCTTTTCCTATTCCGTAATTGGTGGCCATCCTAGATCGAAATTCTCAATCAATCAAACAATGTGATCAATCTAGGGCACCTTTGTAAGGTCTTGGGTTTTGAGATAGAAAATTTTGGGTTGAGAAGAATTTATGAGTATATGAGAATATTTAGGCCTACCTTGATCCAATGTTTCCATTTAAGGAATGCCTCATTACAGAATTAATAACTATGGATCAGATCTTTCCAAGTCTTCAGGATATTTCTTGTATGGAATATACATTCTTAGCCATGGAGGGAATCCTTGAGTTTGACCATCACAAGACACAAATATTATGGCTAAATCATGCTAAGTCCAGTAAATTGATTCAGGAAGACTTAGAAATGTAGTTTGACAGTCTTTGCGATGAAGCTTATACTGCACTCTCTTCCATTCAAGCCTTCATCGAAGATATTCCTTGTACCTTTATTAATGAACACAACCAAAGGAATTCAAGTACAACATCTAAAGGAAGAATTCACAAAATTGATACATGAAATGTACACTCCTATTGATAATTTTTCCACTTCTTCTATTGATCAATGTTACAGGATCAAACACCTTTGTGAAGAGATCCAATCTAAAGTTACAGACCTGCATACCATACCAGGTAGGATTCTTGAACTGTAGGTACTTTGTGAGGCTTGTCTTCTTCCAAGTTGTTTTCCAGAGGAAGAAAAGATGCACTAGACATTGCAGAAGCTCAAATCTTTCGAATTGGTGAAGGATCAGGACCCTTGTTTCACCAACAGAATGGTGGGATAATTTCCTATGTTATCTAATGGGTGTGCGTGTTCATTTCTCATACGAATGAGAATAGGCGAACCCTACCCAATGGATAAGGCACTAGTTGTTTTACTTAATTTTCATGTGTTTTTCTACATGGGGTCCACATGTACCCATTTCCCTTTATTTATGTACTTCTCCTAAAGTGACTTTCAAATTTTTATAAAGTGATGTTGACTTATTTTAGTTAGGTCATTTAAAAGCAAGGTCACTTAAGGTGCCCTAATTTGATATTCATGTAAACCCTAACTACCTTGTAACCAAATTTTGGGTTATAAAAGGAAGTTAGGGGCTCATTTGTAAGGGTGACTTTGAGAGAGGAGAAGAAATACTTTGGTGCAAGATTTGTTTCAAGAAAGAAATTTTGTGTTCTTTTGTGAAGACATTTTGGAGAGTTAATGAAATATGAACTTTGTGTCCCATTCATTATCTCTTGTAGCATTTGATGTTCTTATGTTCATTAGATGTTAGTGTTTAAATATTGCATGCGAATACTATCTTTGATCTTATTGTCAACATTATTAATATGTTGTTCTTGTTCACAATGATCAAGATCTGATATCTACTTGCTCATGTGTGTTCCCTTTCATTTATTCTTGTTTAGCTGATTCAAACTCTATTTTATTTGAGTTAGTTATTCATTGTTCCTCTTTTTCTCTATGCAATATTAGGCTCTATTTTTACCTAACTATTGTATGCTCCTTTCATCCATTCCTTTCCATTTCTTTTCTTCATTCCATTTCATCTCTCTCATTCACACTTCTTTCCATCCGATGTCCTAAAAAACCCCACATACAATTTTGAATGTATAAATGTAAATAAAATTTTGGTTTTCAATAAAGGAAACCTCGGCTTCATTGAGGAGGACTTTTTCCCTTGACTATTGGATGTGTGCAAATACATTTTCTAACACAACCCCATTTATTTTCTATACAGATCATATGGTGCTCAAGTACTTGGTCAATAATCTTATTTTGCAAGGGTACATTTGCAGGTGGATGCTTTTATTTCAAGAGTTTGACTTTACGCTTTTGTGAATCCAGTAAGAGCAATTCGAGTCCTGTTAATTTATCAAGGATTACTTCGGTGAGGATGCACAGAGTATTGAAGATACTATGGCGATACATAATTGTTTAGATTGAACTACACGCCATGGGTGGAAGATATTGTAGTGTTCTTGTGAATTTACATTATGCGGAGGAATGAAAGCGTTGGAGAAGAAGAAAATTTTAATGTGCGCGAGCCTTATTAGTTGATTGGAGGATACTTATACAATTTTGGCCATGATGAATTCTTGTGGTGTTGTGTTTTAGAACATTTGTATGGAACCATTTGAGGAGTCTCATGGTGGAATAGTAGGAGGGCATTATGTTGGTGATGCCACCATGCATAAGATTCTAATGGCTAGACTTTGGTGGGAGACTTTGTACAAAGATACTAAGGAATATGTCAAGGCATGTGATCATTGTTAGCGCCTCGAAATTGTGACCAAAGAGATGAGATGTTGTTACGGCCTATTGCAAGCACAAATCCTTTTGAAAAGTGGGATATTGATTTTGTAGGTCCCATTTCACCACCCTCGTGTAGGGCTATCATGTGCTACATTATTACTTGCACAAATTAACTTACATGCTAGGAAGAGGTGGCCCTTATAAAGGATTATACAACAACCACAACAACAAGGTTCTTATGGGAGAATATTATTAGCAGGTATGGTTGTCCATTAAGCTTGAAAAGCGATAGAGGAACTCATTTCTTGAATAATAAAATCATAATTCTATTGGAAGAGTTTATGGTGACACATTATAAGAATAATCCTTATCACCCACAAGGTAATGGTGTTGCGAAGCTTTCAACAAGAGTTTAGGACAAAAATTGACAAAAATGTGTGATGGTGGGAGAAAATATTGGGATGATAAAGTGTCATCTATACTTTAGGTGTACATGACCACTTATAAAAGATTGAATAAGGCCACACCTTTCTAGTTGGTGTTTAGTGTGGAATCAGGACTGTTAGTTGAATTCATGTTACCATCCTTGTGTATTGTATGCACAAGTGGAATTTCTGATGAACAAGCTATTAAAGAGTGCATTGATAAGCTAATACAATTATATGAATGGTGCACCATTGTGCATTGGAGGACGAAGAGTAAGAAGGCACGACATAAGGCATGGCATGATAGGCACATTAAGGACAAGAAATTTGAAGTTGGAAATATGGTCCTTCTCTATGACTCCAAGTTTATGTGTTATCCAGAGAAATATAAGGTGCATTGGTTGGGACCTTTTGTAGTAACCAAGATACTTGAGTCAAACGTATGTCGATTGCGGGTGTTGGATGGCACCATGTTACCTGGTTACTTTAATGGGAGTATATTGAATCCCTACTATAAATAAATCTTTACAATGTTTGTAAAAAGGAAGTATTTCCATTTAGATTTGATTTCCCTTTCATGTGTTTCCTTTCATTGTTGCTATGCTTTATTATTTGTTTTCTTTGTTTTGTTGTAATAGGCACGCTTGCATGCAGGAATATGATTACTATCTATTGAGTTCATGTGTAGAGGACCACACATACTTTTAGTGTGAGGTGGATCGGGTATAAGAACAAGGAATCCATTAGTGCTATGATTTATATACATGTTGGCATGGTTTAGGGTGCTCTTTGAAAGATCACTGCAAAAGAAGGTGTTACAGGTGCTAGGAATGATGGTGCTCATAAGGAAATTGATCAATATTGCAGATCATGTGAGGAGAAGGATTGTGTAGTGTAACACGAGGTAGGTAGTGACATGATGAACTACTTTGAATATGGCACGAGAGGATTATGTACTTCAGCACATAGAGGCACACATAAGGATTTTTGTGGCTTGGGAAGTAGTAAGGCATGTTAGAAGGTTACGACTACAACACTCGAAAGGAGGTTAAGTGATAAAGCAAAAAGAAGAAAAGGTGATTTATTACGTAATAACTAAAAAGTAATAAAGTGAGAAAAAATATTTTGAAAGTGGAAAAAGTAAGTCAATGAGGTATGAAAAATTAACAAAAGGGGGAAATCAATTTATTTGCTACCTTGCATTCAAGAGAACTTGGGAAACTAAGCTCCGAGTGACTTGGTGTGACCGAGCAAGAGAAGTGAAAAGAAAACTATAGCAGCATGTGTGCGAAGTTGTGTACGACTCCTTGTGAAGAGAGAAGTTTGATCCAGTAATGGAATGCAACATTAGGGCATGAGCAAGAGGGTTTGTGGGAAGAATTTGAAAAACTAGGGTTCACAATGCTCAAATAGTGAAGGAAGATAATGTTTTGAAATAGATTACCTAAGGCAAAAATTTGAAGGATTCGATGACACCAAAGACCGAAAGTATCAAAGCCCACATGAAGAGGGGTGAGGTTGAAGTGGAGGAACCACTTGAAGATATATATTCAGAAATGAAGTACCCTCTGGATTATTTAGGGTTTAGACTTGGAAATCACAACTCATCAAGTGTAAGATCAACGAGTACAACCATAGGGCTCCATGGCATGAAGCAACATTGAAGGAGGACATGCTTTAGGAGTTACTAGGGACTAACGAAGAGGATAAAGTGTTGGTGGATGATTTAGTATGGAGAAATTTGGAGAAGGTAGGGGTCATCTAGTTATTTGAGCTACCCTTCTTCGCAAAGCCTACACATCTATTCCAGTGGCTCATGTCTAGGGTACATGAGGAATTCTTCTATTTTATGGGCCGTAGAATGAGATTTATAGCCCAACTCATCAAAAAGTCACGGAGTTTGAGAAGTACGGGGAGGATATAGAGCTAGACTTATATGTTGATATGAAAATTGATGAATTGGATGTTCAACTACAATATGAAAAAGAAGGGCCATGACCGTTGATAATATCACGAGATCCTACAACTAGGGTTGTAGCTAGGTTGGTAAGTTGCGTAAGTTGGGTTCCTCGGAGAGGTGGATGGATGTCAACAAGAAAGTTTTGTATATTTCACATAAGATGGCACACATAACCCATTACAACATCACGTAATACATTGCGAATGGAATTATAGAGGAGACCAAGGTGTAGAATGAAGAAGGAGCCAAGATACTTAGGGCTCGATCCTCCTACTCTTTGTGTTCTAGGAAATTGGAGTTCCAAACGGCCCAGACAAAGAAATGTGGGTTTACCCACAAGTGAACAAGTCCCCAGAGTCCAGGTTCCTGGTAACACTTATGATGGCATGATCTCTAATACATACAAGGTAAGGATAGATAAATGGTACAATAGGTTGTGTGTGACATTTGAGAATGAATGGTGCATTTCGTGTGAGTTACCGATAGAGGTAGGGGAATATGAAAGGTTTACGGTGATACATCACTACATTCTTACATGATTTAGAATGAAATACGGGAAATGAACCCTTAGTGCAAGCCATCATTTGCATTCACTACCATGTATTTCAAGTATGCGATGAACTGGATAAAGGATGCACAAAAATTAACCTTTGATCTTGATAAGGTGACTCGATTTACATATCTTGTGTGCGACCTATAGGTATGACTCACAACCTACATATCTAGTGATGCGAGCCAAATACTTTGGACTTGCACCCTCAGTGAATGTTACCATAAAGGGGATGATAAGAAAAAAATTTCTAATACTAAGACCAAAGACCCGGGGAGGAGTAGAAATAGAGATCAATGATACTCACCTTCCATAACCTAGGAGAACTATTGTACCATCATTCAAGAGAATGTACGAAGATACTCCTAAGGAAGAAGAAGAAGAGCAAGGTGGGCTTGAACACTTGTAAAGAAATAAAATGTATTATAAAAGCGGGAAGAGTGGTGATGGGACATGGAATTCTCGGCCACCTAAGGATGACAAAAAAAAAAAGGTGGAACATGGTGGGGTGCGAGGTGGTTTCTAGTGAAGAGGAGTCCAGTGAAAAATAAAAGTATGATACTTTCTTGGATGAGCTTGGGCGCGAGTAGGAGGAAGAGTTGAAAAATAAGAATGCATAGGATTAAAAAAAAATTGGCGCCGCATAAGGAGAAAAGAACCAAAGCCTAACCAAAGATAAAACACGTATATACGAGCAATTGCATATAGAAAATAAATTGATGATACTTATGTCATCGGATAAGATAAGGCGAAAAATTTGGGACTAGCGCAAGCACCTTTTTGATCCGAAATCAAGAGAAAATTACAAAAACGTTCACCAAATTTGCTTTATAAAATGATTTACAGATAAATTTTAACATTATAACTTTTCTCTATTTTTAATTAATTTTCAAAATATGTGAGCACCTTTGTGTAATATCAAGAAATAATCAAACTGAAATAGAGAAAATCGAGACACATGAAATTGATAACGGAGTTCAAGTATAAAAACCTACATCTTCGAGTCCATTTAAAAGACCGATATATTAAAAATATGCCCAAAAACTTACAATAGGGAAATTACAGATCTTCCAGTAATTGCATGATAATCTCCCTACAAAATCAACCTAAGTCTCCTTTGGAATTTTTGACTAATTTCACTCCTATCTCTCACATGATGAGAAAATCTATCACAAGCCTAGCGAGAACTTCTATACAAATACCAATTAGCTCACTTTTATAACATGGCAACTCATCGTGGTGTAACGTCTTGGGATAGTTTTAGCTTGTGGTGAATCAAGGGCTCGATTCCCTTGCTCACCACCCACTTTTTATGATTTTCTATTCAGGGATAATGTCCCACATGTGTGACATGATGGGTGGCATAAGGATTTAAAAGAAATGTGACAGTGGGTGTAATCGGTCTTAAGACTACTTTTGCCAAATAAACGTGGCCTGCTCGAGTTCGTTTAGATCGATGCATGGATCGATGTAATGGTTAAGCGTGCCACCGCATGGTTGGGTATATGCTTATCGAGTGGACCGTGGAGCCTGAATTAGGCTTGGTGTAACGATTGAACTTTGCAAAGTCAGTTTGGTGAGTAGTTGGGTGTTACAATGGAGGGAAAAGGTGGATGCGAGGAAATAGAAAAGGACCCTGCATGGAAAAGAAGAGCTTAGGAGGATAAGTGGATAGATGGCGGGGATTTGGGAATGTAACTTAGCAAGATAGATTACATAAAAATTGAGATGAAATGGTAGACGGTGAATTAGGTAGATGGTGGTCGAAGTCGACTCGGTCGTGGCTTGACTCGGCTCACCAAGTCGGGATGTCCACCAATGTAATATGTATATACACAATATAATTGATCCCACATGTAGAGGATTACAAATATATGAAAAATCACGACAATGAATAAGGTGTATATTGGAGGCCAAGGAACCCCTCCATAATCAAGAGTTTGAACTCCTGGTCAAGGTCCCCGACCAACAAATAACGGGGTCCTTTTATCTGCAACCGAGTGTCAAAGAACGAATCTTCAAAAAAAAAAAAATCTCCATTTTTTTTACATATATGCCCTTTACGCGTTCTTCATACCGTCGACAAGATCTTTAAAAACTCTAGGCAACACATCCGATTGTATCAGATTTTGGAAGATCATAGATTGATGTTTCCCATGAGGATCCCTGGATCACTCCTCCCCACTGAGAAACTTTTTGACCTCTAAAATTATTTTAGTTGGTGATGAGGTGAGGGTATTTCTCCCTCACCTTTCGAGTTTCCATCCATTTCACCTTACTCGGATGCATGCCTTTTACGCCCACATGAAGGTACTCTGCATCACCCTTCATGAGGTTCTCACCTTTATGTCCAAAATGACATCTTCCTGCAATTCATCCATACACTTAGGAGAAAAATCATCATAGAAGGTATCGAGACATTAGCATATTGATTAATAATCATAGGCGGTTCATACAACTTCATATTTTCCACATTCACAACTAAATAAATCTGCGTGTAAGGAGGTAAATCTAACTAGAAAGCATTATTACCAACTTTTTCCAAAATTAGAATGGACCATACCGAATTGGTTTCAAATTTTTACCTTCACCTATCATTCTTTCCTTGCTGATGTGAAGCCAAATTGAATCACCCACTTGGAATTTGTGATCAATTCTATGTTTATCATGCCTAGCCTTGTATTTTACTTTACTTTTCTCCAACTATTCTTAGAAAAATTCTTAGCTTTGTCAGTATCACTATGTCCATTAACAATAGTTTCTTGTCCAAAAGAGAAATCTAATGGAGATTTAGGAAGATAACCAAAACAAGTCTCAAAAGGAGACTTCATAGTAGAAGAATGAATGACACGATTATAGGCATGCTACACATAATACAAATGTTCATCCCACAATTTAGGATGTTTTCCACAATAACCTCTGAGAAGATGTACCATAGTGTGGTTTACGACCTCCATTTGGCCATCAATTTGTGGATGAAAAGTAGTACTTTTCTTTAGTCTAGTGTCCATCAAGTCCCACAAAGTTGACCAAAACTCCCCAAGAAACCTAGAATCCCGATAAGAAACAATAGAAGTGGGAAAACCAAAATGAACCCATACATATTGAAAGAATAAGTGGCCAATCCCTCTTATTTCTTGAAAGTGCACCATTGTTGAGAGATGACAACATGGGTTCTAAGATTTCTTTGAATCTCTCACTTTCGTAGATATAATGGAAATACCTCAGGTTTGGAGGTATACCTATTGTTGAGGTGAGTCTTCGGTATCAAGGCCGGTTCCTTTTTGATGTATCCTAAACTAATTTTTGGGGGTTTTGAGGGTAAAAAGATGATTGTAACTGAAATTGAAAAGGGGTGATACACCAAACTTGTTGAGGGATTTGAATGAGTATATGCACAATAAAATTGAGAATGAATTTTGGATGCATGAACCAATGGTTTTCAGCAGAATATTAAGGCAAAACACTTATGTATTGAGGATAAATCACAACAATACAACAAGATAAACATGCACACTAAGATTATGCAGAAAATACCATATTGCAACAAGGTAAGATTATTAATTAGGGAATTGACATTCAAAATAATTAATGAAAGAGATACACACCACTGCAAATAATTGGAAAGGCAAAAATTAGTTCTCATTCAATGCAAAAACTGGCAGAAAATTTCTTTAGCACTCATATGTCCCAAAATTCCCTCCTCTTTTACTTTGCTAATGCACACAATATATAGCAAAATTATTCACCCAACCCATCCTAAAAATATGCTAAAATTTGTACTCGCCCATGCATGCTAATTTTACCCCTTTATCATGAATAAATAAATGAATAAAAATAGACATGCTGATTACTAATGAGACATTAATAGCCTTACTTACAAAAATAAATTCCAGTCAAAGTGTAGTTGACTGATCTATTTTTAATAAAATTTGGTGAATACTTTTGCTAAAATTAAATACTTGCTTGTTGTGCAAGTCTTCTCCAATGTGCATGCAATCTTTGTCTTCTTCTATTTGATGTGACACTTGCAATTTGATCCACTTGCAATGATAAATTTAGCACCTTTACAATTTTGCCCCCTTGGATGCACATGCAAAAATAATATTCTGTGTGAGCAAAAATAATTCCTTTCTCTTGATACTTTGGAAAACATTCACCCTCCAATCCAGAGGACCACTGTAGGCATGTGTAATAAAATAATAACTTTATTTTGTGAAAAATAAGGTAACTAGTATTTCAAAAGGTCTTCTTGATATCTCGATGTTGACATTTGTGCAAGAAGGATAACTCATACCAATAATGATATCTCTTTCCCTTTGTGATTATATGCATAATATTATTCCTACAAGCAAAAAAAAATAATGTGTTTTTCTTCAACTCAAAATATTGAAATCCTCATGTTGGGACCACCTCCAGGCATGTGTAAGAGAATAATACTATATGGGCACCATGCAATCATATAGGGTACACTTGATTGGTACGAGGTTCCTTTGGCAACTTTAAGGTATAATCATTTCCAATCTTAGCCTTTTAGCATGTATATCTTGACCATATGTTACTTGGCCACCTTCGTTGACTTGATCATCATGTATTGTTGTTTGGTCCCCTTCACAATTCATATAGCACATACTTTTGATAAGAATTTGGATGTATCATATTATTGGGTTCCTTTTTATCGTCATTGCATATTATAATAAGGTAAGGTTTACCTTTTTGATAATAATTGGTTGTCATATATATACCGATCGACCACCTTTACGATTAGACATGGCATATACTATAGTGTCGTCTTTTTTGAATAATCATTTGATTGATCATTGTTGTCGGCATTTTGATTTGTAAAAACATATGGCATATGATTTTAGACCTTGATATGGTCAAATGCAAATAATTTCTAGATAATAGGGATGGCCCCCTTTTACGATGACTCAACCCATCAATGTTTTACCAATGGCGATGTTATACTTTATTCGGGTTCTAAAGCGTGGTTGTGTTACTTGCTTTTGATGAGGACCATCGATATTTATCATGTTAATTTACAACCATCAATCTTTGAACTGGCGAGATGGGGGTAGTTTTTTGCATTGAATTCATTGTTTTTCTAGTACCATTGATCATGGTACTTTGATGATTCACAATGTCAATCTTTATCTTGGTAATTAGTCCTGCATTACTTGCAATGTATGTCATTCGATATTTAGCGATTTGATCTTGATTGTTGATCTTTAACCCTGCTTGGATTGGGTGCTTGGATTAGGTTTTCTATGTAAGCCATTCGATCCAAAGACTTGCAATTTTGGATCGTTGATGCTAACTCATAATGAGTTAGGTTTTAGTAAAAAGCTCGTCGAGCATAACATTTTTAATTTTTTCTTTCCCATTTCGGCGGAAAAGCCTTGGCTAATTTTTAGCTCACCACCATGAATATGATATTTCGAGCTCGATTCACTACATAAATTGATCTTGTGAGAGGTTTTGAGCACGTATCTTGAGTTCGTTTGCATTGTCTTTGTCATTTGGAGTTTTTGCAATGAGTTTGGCACCATTTGAACTCTATTTAGAGCTTCGCTTTCAGCTTTTTTTTCAAGCCTTCTATAGCTTGCATTGAGGGTTTGATGTTGTCTTGATTTAATGAGCTCTACACTTTCATTAGTTCTTTCATTTCGGAAAGCCGCCATTGCGAGGAAGGTAACCTTATTATTTTTAAAATCCCATGCTCATTCCATTTTGGGTTTTCTAAGATTTTCGATATGTTACTCCTTTATTTTATTCCTCCCTCAATAATGTTCTAAAAAATGCTTTGAAAAATGTGTGACTTTTGATTCTTGCCTTTTGAAACCTTCCGAGAGAATCCTAGAGAAAATGGGTTCTAGGAAATCAAGATCTTCATCCTTTAGCTCGAACTTGATGATATTTTGTGGGTTTCAAAAGCTTGATCATAATAGTGAGTCTCTTCACTAAAAGAGGGTTTAAAACCCACAAGCGAGGATCACGAGTGACAACGTGCACATCAGCGGACGTGCAAACAACGGCGTGAAGAGATATTGGGAGGAACGAGCATCAATCAAATGTGCATGCAAAGATTTGAAACACGGGAAGAACCTGGTTAAGCCATAAAACTCTCCTCTATCTCATAGATTAAATGGGGTGTACATAAAGGAGGTGTTGAGTAACCCCCAGTGCCGCAATCATGACAACTTGAGTGGAGAGGGGGAGTTACATTCCCAGAATAGAAGTGTAACTCCCAATGACACATATGACACACTGAGGCTGACACACTTCGCGCTTTGACATGCTGACTTATTGATGCGTAAGAGAATCTCATAATGACCCCTAAACGACACATGGACCTACGATCTCACCTAATGATGTGGAAAATAATACACACCAACACCCCCCTTCATCGTAACTTAGGATGAGGTGGCAAGTTAGAAATGAGAAATGGGTCCTAGACAAAGCTTGATGAGGTACCCACATACAAGAAGAAGTCCCCAGCAGTGAAGGAAAACCCAGTGGGAAAAACATCCACCACAAGAGAACAAAAACTCTCTAATCTAAGAAAGATGTCGAGATATGGGTCCCGGCTCTAGACAAGCTGAAAAGGTACCCATGTACAAAGAGGCAATCTCTCGAAAAGAAGAGAGAAGAAGAGGGAGATGAGAGGAATGCAGAAGATGTCATGGACAGATCTAAACTCTACAGCTTTAGGAGGTCTCCCAAAAGAATGTCGGTGACAAGATCCTCTGCCTCTGGAATGAAGAAGAGCCACCCACACTAAACAATGTGCCTACCCTTAGGAAGGACATAAATGATGTGCTGGAAGTCCACCCACTCCATGAAGAAAGCGAAGGTAGCAACAAGAAGAACTGTGAGTCTAGTGCATGGAAGTGTGATATAGGTCTAGTAAGTGAGTGCTAAGGAACCGAAGGTAATACCACGTGCATAGAACTATTAGAGTGAAAAGAGGAAAACTGCAGCAGAAAGGATTTCCAAGTGATGTGAAGGGAACAAAACATCCTCCACAATAGAAAAGGGATCCACATCGAGGGTGGGTCAATGAAGGTCTCTGGAAATGTGGAAGTTGTAAGAGTCCCGAGAAGGGCACTCCAACAACGAGAGATGATAGAATCCTCGAAACACTTGTAGATGGATGAGAAACTTATAGTGCATCACAAGTAGACTCTGTAAAAAGATAACTAAGGTCAGGAAGATACTCATCCCAATGAGGGGGCTCAATAAATAGAAGAGCGATGTTAGATAGGTATGAGTCATCTAATAAAGGTAGATGAGTGGAAGGGGCCTCGCACACTGTAAGTGGAAAGGAGGTGGGTGTGATCAATGTATGATACTGAATAGGATACTGCTTGATATCTGATGAGATGTGGGAAGTGTCAACACTCTCTAGAATAGTGAGAGAAAGAGGAGAAGAGTCCTTTGTAGAACTCTCGACATCAGAACTGGATGCACAATCCTCATCATCAGAAGTAGAACCAAGTGAGCATGTGTCAGTGGAACTGTCATCACATGAAGAAATGGAGGAGACAACTGAATCTGCAGCAACAAAAACGATTGCAATATGTGAAGGGTCTCCATAGAGGGACTGAAGAATGCTCCAAACACGGTGAGGTGGATCTGAGTCTACCACGTGAAACTAGAGAGATCTGGAGACATGTATCATCATGTGACTAGAGACATGGTCACAAGTGTCAAGGAAGTCCTCCAAATGACAATGATTAGTGGGTGCAGGAACTGGCCCAAGCAAGAAGGGTAAAAGACCCTCGTGGGTGAAGTAACATTTCATGGAAGCACACCAAGTTGAATAGTTACCTCTCCCGGTGAGAAGTGGCAGAGGTTGCAAGGTGATCCTACGACGCTCAAGTCTAGAAAGAGCACTCTCCTTGATGCAAAATGCAAGATGCAGAAATACAAGAGCGTCGAACTCGATCGATAATGCATCTACGTGTGAAAGCCCAAGAGTATAGTCAACCCCGAGAATGCGGAACTTTATAAAAAAAGTAGCATTTATAGCATTGGAAATTCCATCACGTAATGTGTGGAAAATCATGCAAATTTGACTAAAGAAGTGCTAAAAAATGAGCAACGAGTCAAAAGTTATAGCATTAAAACGATTCCTGCAACTGATGGAAAAATGCACTAGATGCTGCAAACGCATTAAAATAGTGCACGAAATGGGTGCAAAGGGTATCGTGTGAATGCTCATTGGAACTGGCATGAAATTTTAGGCATAGTTTATTTTGATTGCGAGGGGGGATTAGCCTCTTGCCAACCCCGAACCTCGCCCTCTGTCTTCGACGCTCGTAGGAGGGTAAGTAATATAAGCCGAAAACAACCTAAAAACTATTACAATGCCAATAAAAGGAAATGTTTTAACTCCTTAAAACATTTAAAAAGGTGATAACCCTAAAACATTTTTAAAAAGGGATAATGATTTAACAATAATCAATTAAAAAAAAGAAATGTTGATCGCATGATGTTCGTGAGTGTTGCACGTGTTGGAGGAGAGGTCGAAACCACTTTGGAGATTGTTGTAGGGCCACATGTAGAGCTACGGGGTTGTTGGTACGTGCAAAATGGTTGCAACAAAGGAGAAAATGTAGGTAAGCGATGCAGCGAGTAGACTAAACGTGTAGCGATGGAGCGGCAAGCGGTGACTCAACGTGGAGTTGATGCGGAGGTGTGCAGGCATGTAGGAGGTCGCTGGAGGTGCTGCAGGCATGTGGGAGGTCGGCATTTGGAGGTGTAGAGAGCTTGAGTTTTAGTGGTTGGAAGAGATGCCAAATGAGGAGACACACCAAGTGAGCTGATAATGTTGGGTGATTTTCTAGCTGCGGTAGAAGGAACAAACACATTCCGAGCAATAAGCAGTAAACGAACCAACACATGTGCAAAGGAGCTCATGGAGTAGTCGTTGGAATGCCAAAAATGCGGGTTGGAGCTATAGAGTGAACAAAATGGAGAGTTCTAAGCAAGAGGTCCATGTGTTCCAAGCTTGGTTCCCACGTAGTTCTATTGTTCCAAGAGTGTTTGAACAGACTGAGCAAAGAAAATGTAGAGGTAGACAAAGCGAACAATGCAAACGATGAGCAATGCGGTCAAGTGAGCCACAAATCAAGTTAGGCGGTAGAGTGAGCGGTGAGCTACCAAGAGGAGGACTACCCACCACTGAGACTCAGTAAAACCAACATGTGAAAAACTCATATTTGAAACTATAAAATGCCCAAAACTACAACCAGAGACTCTGAAGCACCTCAAAACCACATGCAAAGGCAGAAAAACCCACGAACACCCAAAAAAACCACGAACAACCCAAATGGAGGTATGAAACCCGAATCAATGTAAGTAGAGAAAAGCTGGAATATCCATTACGACACATGCAATGAGAGAAGCCGTAAATCACACCGGAAGCCAAAAACGCACCAGCAATGCCAAGGAGTGCACGGATCCACAAGATCTTCTCTGATACCATGAAGAGGGTTTAAAACCTGCAAGCGAGGATCACGAGGGATGATGTGCACATCAACGGATGTGCGAATGACAGCGTGAAGAGATCTCCGGAGGAGCGAGCATCAACCGAATGTGCATGCAAAGATTTGAAACACATGCAGAACCTAGTTAAGCCATAAGACTCTCCTCTATCTCATAGATCAAATGGGGTGTACATATAGGAGGTCTTTGAGTAACTCCCAGTCTGCAATCATGACAACTCGAGTGGAGAGGGGGTTACATTCCCAGAATAGAAGTGTAACTTCGATGATGCATATGACACACTAATGCGGCGACGCACCTTGCGCGTAAGAGAATCTCATAATGACCCCTAAATGGCACATGGACCTACGATCTCACCTAAGTGAGATGACTCACCTAATGATGTGGAAAATAATACACACCAACATTCACTTCTTGAAGATCTTTGCAAAAATTTATAGAAATCTTAAATAGTCGTGAGAAAGATGATTATTTTGTTGATATTTTTCTTCCTTCATAACTTTGTATCCGAGTCCTTGATTATTTGTCTTAAAATGCTCCATTCTGCGGTAGAGTTGAGTCGTATATTGAGCTCAATTTTGCATTTGAATCTTTCCTCTAAAGCGTTTACATTCTAGCTTCCTTGAAGTTTCTTCACAAATGTTGAGTGCATAATATGTTATTTGGAGCGTTTTTGAATGAATCTACGAAACTTGTAGATGTTTCACTCAACTTGTACTAGGTTTCTTTATAAATTTCTACCATGTTGTGCCCTTGTTTTTGATTTGAAGTTTGTATTAAGTCGATACATGATCTCTGGTATGTGTAACATTAAAGTGATTTTTGTTCGAACCTATAATCCATGGTTGTCCCTTCTTTTCTATATTTTATTTCATTCGAAGTTGCTTCTAATTTTTATTTCCCGATATTATTGCTTGACCCCTAATTTGGGTTTGCCATTATTATGTTGATGGAACCGATATCTCTTGGTGGGGTATTGATGTAACTCATGGTACTATTTCGACATGGTCATGGTGTTTGAATGATGGTATAGGTTGACCATGGCTTGTTGCTCCATGATCTAGGTAGCTCAATTTTTGAGCATTTTTGTATTTCATTCCATCCTATAACATTGACTTTCTCGTAAAATCATGTGACCTTGATGGTTTGGTGTAAATTCAACATGTTGAATCTCTTATTTATCATACGTGACTAATTTGTACTAAGCCAACTTGAAACTTACTTTGTGGTTACTGTTAGCATATGGATTTGCACGCATGTAAATGACATGCGGCAGTGTGGGAGCGAAATCCCTCCTCAATGAAGGTGAGGCTGCCTTTATTTAAAACCAAAACTATATTTACATCTATACATTCAAAATTGTATGTGGGGGTGTTTTAGAACATCAATGGAAAGAAAAGTGAATGAAGGAGAAGGAATGGAAGGAAGGAAATGAGTGGAATGGAATGAAGCGAAAGAACATGCAAGAGTTAGGTAAAAACAAAGCCTAATATTGCATGAAGAGGAAAGATGAATACCTAACACAAATAAAAGCGAAGTTTGAGTTAGCCAAACAAGAATGTGTAAAAGGGGACACACATGAGCAAGTAGATAATCAAATCTTGATCACTTTGTGAACTAGAACAAGCTGATTAATAATGTTGACAATAAGATCAAATATAATATTTTCATGTAAGATTCAAACACCTAACATCTAATGAACATAAGAACATCAAATGTTACAAGAGACAATGAATGAGACACAAAGTTTGTATTTCATTAACTCCAAAATGTTTTTCACAAAAGAACACAAAGTTTCTTCCTGAAGCAAAGCTTGCACACAAAAATATTTTCTTCTCCTCTCTCAAAGTCATCCTTACAAATGAGCCCCTGACTTCCTTTTATATCCCAAAAGTTGGTTACAAAGTAATTAGGGTTTTAAATGCACATTAAATAGGGCACTTAAGTAACTTTGACTTTTTCAACCAACTTTTAAAAGGTGACTAAAAATAGAAACCACTCAAGTTGAAAAGTCATTTAAGGAAAAATACATAAAATAAAAGAAATGGGTACATGTGGACCCCACTTAAATGACTTGGACGCACACGTAGACATCCTAGTCAACAATGTGCCACCCAGATCAAGACACCTATGATCAGTGCCTTATCCATTGGGCCAAGAGTCCGCCTATCCCGATTGTACGGGAATGAACTCATTGACTGTGCTCTGCAATCCTCCAAATGACAAGAGTGCCGAGCTTGAAACTTGAGCAATTCATCCACTCCTCCATCTGAACAATATTCTGGTGTGAGAAATTTTGTCTTTATTCGTATTCACATTCACCATTCTCCACATGCTCAAAGTACCTTTCCATGGTGAATTATTCATTTGTCGCGAGATCGTAGTTATTACGCCACCTTGGTTTGTCGAATCCACACGATCTTTTGCCATTGAGAAGATCTTCCAAGAGCCAAAATTGCAATTCACCTCCAATGGTATTACAAAACATGGCTTTAATAAACACCCCATGAATAAATATAACTTGATTATTTGCACTATACATCGATTTGATGAAGTTGAAAACATTGTCTAGCTTTGCGAAACACTTTCTACAAATTGAATAACCCGACTCTTCCATCTCTCACACCGCATGACCTATCTTTTATTGGTTCACTTAACATCACCAATAATCACCAAAAATAACATTTTCCTTGTTTGAAATGATGGAAGTAGTTCTCATATTTCACAACAATCTCGGAAACAAACTCGGTTGCAGTGTGTCAACATGCACACAATTGAAGGTTCTTGTCGAGTCAAATAGTTATTCCAAGGGACATTTTTATCAATCAATATGGCATTGCAAACTTCTCATCTAGGTGACAAAGGAATGATTATTTTACTCGTGAACATCATTCAAGAATCTTGAATCGAAAAATACCCTGTTGCCTTCATCTCGTGGGTAATTGTTAGTGCGATCTATCTCCTCCAGCGTCATCTTCCTGAACTTGGCCGAATTGAGCCACTCTATATGGACCCTGTGATGTGCAAACTCAAGTATTCCCTCATGAACAAGTGACACGAAGACGATCTTGGCAAGTTCACGAATGTCTGGGAGTTTGTTTGTCAAGAGTGACCAATTTGACATCAAGAGCCTCTCCAAAATAGAAAATTGAATCCAGATGGGTTTGCACCCGATCATAGATTCATGCCGCCTCATCAACGACCCTCAGACCTTGGCACAAAATTCGATCTATCCAACCCCTTATCGTATGGCCAATGATGTTATTTTCTTTTGATCTTTGCAAGCGCCTCCTGATTAGGAATAGCTACCGGGACTAGAAGTTGGACATCGAAGGTGATCAAGTTGATCAAATGTTGTACGTATGCCACGAGCTAGTTAAATTAATACATTTGATAACATGACCAAGTACAAATGTCTTGAGAATAATACAGAAACCAAAAATAGCTACATGGATATTTGGCAGTACCTCACACCATTATTGCAAACAGAAACAAATAAACGCACTTGGAATGTGATTGTGAATTTAGCAACCCATTAGCTTATTGGGAAAAGGGCGGCGCCACCCGCCTTGTTTTGGGCAACACTACCGTCATTCCCTGCAAGAGCTTTGTATTTATCCCTCTGAACAAAATTGGTGCATTCATAGGACAAGGTCCCTGCAAGAACCCTTTGAATATAGCTGGCCACCTCATGATAAGTCTTCCCACTAGAGCACGTCAAATCCATAGGGAGTGTATTCAAGACAGTGACTTCGTAGAGTGGGGTGGGATTCATGAAGAAATAAAAGGCGTCCATGCCCTTCCACCCATGATCCGTGGTGCCGTGAAATATGTACATCTCGTTGCCCATGGCCACAGGAACAATCTGGTCCGTAAGCTCTGCAAATAACGCATTGAATCGTAACAAGAAGGGCTCCCGACACGTGGTAAATGTTTTGACTGTCCTCAGACTTCTGCCTTTGCATGTGTGGGTTTGGAAAATAGTTCTTTATCTCTGCTTTCAAAATGTTTGAAATTATAGCACTTTCAAAACCATGTTCTTCCAAGCTTGGCGAGACAGACTCACGACGGGCTATGATATTAGATCTCATAGACGGTTCAACAACACGAACACAATGTAGAATCGCATTCCTCAAGGTACTTCCATAGATTTCATCATCTTATAGTATCCGCCTTGGATATATGCATTTAGGCACTTCAATTCCTCTCGGTGCTCATCCACTACTGCCCGAACAACATCTCCTATTGAAACCATTCCAGTCATACTATTTCCCTCGAGAACTGGAATGCGCCTAATACGATTATCTGACATAAGTTGGATTTCCTGTAATACCTTTGTAGCTAGTGTTACTGTGATAATCTTATTTTCCTCGGTCATAATATCCCCGAATTTGGTGTTTTTTGAAGACCGACCTTGTACAATGATCCTTCTGAGATAATCTCTTTCTTTAATAATTCCTACAATTGACTTCTACGCACTTGGCTTTACTACCAACAATGCTCCTACATTGTGCTGAGTCATCGACTTCACAGCATCATAGCCAAGAGCCATCTGCACTTTTCCCTTTCCTAAGGCGTATGCTTAAAAAAGAATGCGTGTTTTTTTATTTAAAGACTGCTTTACATTCCCCTCTGCCCAATGCGTGGAAGATCTTTTTATTTCTCTGCCTTTCTCCTTAGGTATGGAAAATGTTGCTTGGAGAGCTGCTTAATAAAATGTATTTTGGCTTTGTCTTTGACTACCTGGTGAAGGCGTGAGAGTTGCAAAAATGTGGCTTTGTTCTTCCTGGCGCGTGGAAATCTTCTATTTGGGCTGTGTGTGGAGTTTGTTATCTTCTTCCAACTGTTCTTTCTTTCTTCCCAAATGTGGATTCTCCTTCTTTGGCTGCATATTGAGATTTCCTAATACCTGCGCATTTTCAAAAACTATTCTTATTTCCTTTTTGTCCTTTCTTGGACGCACGGGCTTAAGTGAAAAGGGATTCACTGTCTTTCTCTATGGCTGGTGCGTGAAAACTGTTCTTCTCTCCCTTCACGTGCTGTCCTCCTTTGGCTTTGTTGCTTTTCTCTCTTGACAAATGCGTGGGAATTTTCTTTGGACTGTCCTCCTTGCATGCACGACTGATATTTCTTCCTTCACAATAGCGTGAGTTTCTCTTGCATTATGGAATGTTGATAAAATATTATGTCCTCCTCGAAGAATTAAGAAGCAAATCTTCGCATGAATTTTTCCAATGGGTTTGATGGAGGAAGTTACAGGAATTAATCTAACTTCCTCTCTTCCCGAGTAGTGGCTTAAGTGCTAGGGGGAAATGGGGAAAGCAAAGGACAATTGCCAACGGGATTGGCAAAGTGGGTTGGCAATCCCGTGGGGAAATTGGGGAATTTCCCGCCCGTTAGCCAATCCATGATTTGGCAATTGGCAGAGAAAATCCCACATGTGGGAAAATTGAAGAAGATTGCCAGGAAACAGGGAAACTGGGTTCGGGAAGCTAGATTGGCTTCCGTGATTGGAAGCGTAAGCTTACTTCACCAAAGGCATTAAAATTTGTCGAATGATTTTTAATTTATATTTATTTAATTAAATACTCCTCAAGTGATTTAAAGATTAATTTAATCAAACAAGGAGCAATTAATTAATTAATTATTAATTAATCAATTTTAATGTATTTTAACGCGTTTTAAAGCACCTGGCAGAAAGTTCTTGCCTAAAAAGGATGAAATCAAGACCGAAACGATCACAAAAATGAGACGATCAAAATGAGGGCAATGAACCATGCAGGGTAACACTTTTCAAATTTTTCATTTTTTAATTATTTTTAACAATTTTGCAAAGTCAAAATTGGCGATATGAGATCTAAGCATTTGTACCTTTTATAATATTGTTATGGTTGCATGAATGGATCATTATGAAGCTTACTATTTACATTTTTACGAATCATTCACGTGTAATCCTTTCTTGCTCAATTGTGTATCTATAATCCTATCTTCTTTAATGATCTTACATTACGGAGTACAAGCTGCAAGTCTTTACTTGAAAGATGAATGATAATGAATAATTCCCTTTATGGATGTGTTATGCATGAATGAAATCCTTTGTGGATGGATGCAATCTACGAATATGATTTTATCTAGCTAAAAATGGTTGTATATTAAGACCTTTTGTAAACCTAACAGATGCATTATTTTATGAGCTTGAAGCTTTGATGAGTCCTTCATGCGATATTTGAAAACCGATCCACAGGGATGTGAATTGACTTCTTTGATCATTATTTCTATTCCGATTCACGAGAAAGGTACAACAAACTTTATAATAATAATCCTTTGATGAATTTCAAGCTGGAAAATAGTCCACTCCTTGAAGCTTCTATTTGTATCAATCTTTTGTAGAGTGCTTCTTTTTTCATCAAGGTCTCTGTACTTTTATTTTTATTGAGGCACACCTTGTGATTTATAGCTTGACATGATTTATTGTACCTTGATAGAATCTTTATTGATTCTACAATCCTGTAGCATGCACTCCTTTAGTTAATGCTTAAGTTTTGCTTTGTATAAGTCTCTTGCAAAACTGAAGGAACTCTGCTTTATGCTTTCTTGAAATGATTCTACAGTGGCTTGATTTGAGCCTTTCTTTCTAGATACATGATCTGGAACTCTTCTTGATGGATGTAACCTTTATAATAACTCTTATTTTGCACCTTGTAGCTCTTTGAGGGGTTTTCAACATGACTGTAAGATGAAGATGTACTTTTATATTGGCAAATGAAGTAATCTTTGGAAGTGAAAATTGTAATTTGTACTTTGACTTATGATGAATAATTACGCATTAACAAATGCATTATTGTTTTGTAGCTTTACTTATTTGACATGATGTCCCTCCAATATTTTGTCTCTTAACCGTAATACCTACCGCATTTTCTCCTTTTCTTATAACTTAAATATTTCTCATGGTATATTTGTAGAACACGAGCTCTATCATCCTTAAAAAAATTGTGACTATGGAAAGAACCTGAATGATTACTATCTCGAAAATGGGTGCGATTATCTAATATTTATTCATATTTGTTATTGCTTGAAAATTTATCAAAATCCCATCAAGATCAAAGCCTCGTTCTGTTTTCCTTATACCTGACTGTAATGTGATGAAAGCTTGTCTCTTTTAGCTATATGGATACCACATCTATATTGAAGCTCTCCTTTGATCCATAATATGTTTGTACAAATTTGTACTCGATCTTCATGAATTGTACATCCTTATTTGGTCTAAAAGATGTTTTTATATTAAAACAACAATCTAACACTATCTTATCCTCGAGACTCTTGCTTCTATAGTTGTTACTTATCGAGTTCGTATATTGATTGTAATCTATACTTTATAGTACAAAGTTTGAGAACATGCATTGATTTCTTAACTGCATGACATGTACCTACACACTTAAGAAAATAGTTAGAAAATAATTAGGATTTTTGGCCTCTTTTATGTTCCATAGTCTTTTCTTTTTTCTTCCTTCTTTTGTCATGATTATGGGAATCATATGTGCTACTGTAAGATATTACTTTATCAAAACTTTATCCGTTTTTGATGTACCTTATGCTTATGATATTAAGAAATCCATTTACATGTAGTTAGATAGTACATGAGTATAGATTAAACCTTGAGCTCAATATTGATGTCATTTCTTTTATTTTTCAAGTACACTTTGTAGTTGTTTGCAACACAGATGAAAGAGGAAACTCGAACTGGAGATAAGAAGATTAGAAGAAAACCCAAGGAAATGATGGGTTTCTTCTATACTATTTTACTTTTAAATTTATGCACATGTACTTCTTTCTTTAGTAGTTATGAGTTACATCCCACGGCTTGTGTGGGAAACATTGAATTTCTTCATGAATAAATAACATTAATTTCTATAACTGAGTTGTATACTTCTTTCTGCATTCAGATTTTATGATGGATATTGATTGTATAATGAAATAAACAACTCAATCACATAATTAAATGTATTTAACATGAAGAAATAATGATTTTTGAGGTACTGTAACTTAATAATGAACTCTCTTTTATGTAAATTACAACTATGTTTTTATTCATGAATTTACCGTTTCACGTAATTTGTGATTCCCATTTTCATCAAGGCAATGCATTAGTCCTTCGGGGATTTTTTGTTTCCTTGCTAAAGACAAACATGGAATGGCAGTCTATGTGAGGTGTTACATTTTGTAACAACACACATAGTTGCAGATTACATGTAGTTAATCAATTGCTTCAAATGAAAAACACAATAAAACTATAATGCATCCCCCTATTTAGGTTCACTTCATCAATTCCTTTCATCGTAAATGAAGTTTGAGTTGCCCCTGTAACGTCTTGATTTTTATAAGCTATCATGGTAATCTCTTTTCATGATGTTATAACTACTAAAATGAAGATAATTATGTTAAGATATATCTTTAATCTTAAAAATAGTGTGTTCCGATCTGGACCCTTGTTTACTGTAATTTGTTTACTTGGGACGGAGGTTATTATAACTTGTGTTTTGCAAGAGAGAGACAATGATCTTGTTTCTATGTTGATGAATTGTTGTTGTTGATTGATGCAAGTACACCTTGAATCAATTCCATTGATCCAAGGTATTGTGGCCTTCTTGTGATCGCTTTGTCGATTTACTTCTAAACCGGAATGAAGTCTGAAACCAGACTGAAGGTTGATATAAATGTTGCAACACCTGATTTCAAGGATAAATATCTGGTACATAGATGCCAATGGAAAATTTTCAATTCCCAAACCACATACAAGTTGTAACGCTAGACAACGTAAGACAATAAGAGCCTGGATGCAAGTGACACAGGTATGTGTTGAACATAGGACGAAACATCCTGCATTGTGTTGAATGTGAACACCAGTCAGAAAGACTTGTTGGAAACTATTAAATAAATAGTATGGGGATTAAATCCTAACCTACAACTAAGTTTTATCCTATAGCCTAACTACTACCCTACGTGGATTTTAAATTACATGGGATGAAAATTGATGCAAATCCTAATAACTTAAGAACTAGGTGAAAAACCTAGCTATGGACTATAAAATCCTAAACTATTACTAACCTATGGAAGGGGACTTATGGACCCATGTGGATGGAAAGCGGATAAGATGGAGAGGTTAGAGATTTATTAGGACAATAAATGAAGTCCTTACAGTTTCAATACCAAGTTTGGCGGGAATAGGGAAAAGTTGGAGGGCATCCAACTAGCTAAGTAGCTAAGGAGGAATTGCATGCAAAATTTGAAAACGAAACTCGCCAAACCCGAGTCGGTGGCGTGAAAATTTAGGAAAAAGCAATGCATTCAATGCATTAATGATCTTGGCCTTAGTGACCAGCTCGCCTTGGAAAGAGGATAGAGGAAAATTTGTTGGTCATTGTGTTCATTCGGGTTTTTAGTTGCTCTGCATTTCTTCCATGGTTCTTTTCGAACCTGTTGTTATTTTTGGTTATTGTTGTTGTTGTTTGGAGTAGCCACGGATATTTTTGAGCCCGAGGAAGTTAGAGGATTGTTTGGAAAGCTTTACTATTGTCTCCGTGGAAAAGAATAGCTCCTGTGGGTGCGGTTTTCTTCGAGCCACAAGAAAAATTAACAGGCATGTTGAGCCCTTCTCCTTAAACCGTTTTCTTTTGTTTAAACATCTCATTAAAACAACCCTGCTCTTATGATGGGTGTTTAGTTAAATAATGTTGTTGATATGTTGAGGTAATGTCTGGGTTGAGTCGTTTTCTTTTCTTTGAATACGACTTGAGTGATTCTTTGCAAATGGGTAAATAAATGAATCTGTGCTTTGTATGAGTTTTCTTTGATAGTATTGTGTAATCGTTCTACTACCCATTATGGATTCGAGTTGGTAAGTGTACCAACGATGTGTGTATTGTTTTGAGTTGTGCATTCTTGTAAAAATGGAAGGATGAGATGATTCTGTATGCCCTGGTTTGAACTGTCATTATAAAAATGAACACGACTTGGGTATTTCTTTGCAAATGAGTGAAACAAAGGAAGTTGTGCTTACTTGTATGAGTTTGTTTTGACTGTGTTTAGCATTCGCTTCTATTACCCTATATGGGTTTGAGTTGATAAATGTATTAGCGATGTGTGTATTGTTTTCTGAGTTCTGTGCATGAAAACGATTGGGAAAAACAAATTCGTGATAATGTTGATGAACTGTTGTGTGAGTTATTTCTCCTAGTTGCTTTACATTGCATAGAATACGATTTTACCTGGGACAGAGAATTCATTTCATTGTCTTACCCTTGCTGGTTAAAAACGTGTCGATATTTTCTTGTGGAATGAAGGCCGTGACTGGGTTTTTGGAGAAAATAAATTGTTTAAGAACTGAACTTGAATAGATTCTTGTTCTTGTAAAAAAAAAGGGTTTCTTACTTCTTACAACGAAATGATGGTAATATATTTGTTGTACTTTTACTCGTTTCAAATTCAGATTAAGCTAGGTATGACTGTTTCTAGCAAACAAGTATGTTTTTATATAAATGTATATATATCCAGATTGCAGTCTAAAAACTTCTTTCTGTTGCATTAAAACTGAATCGGAATTGGAATTTTTCCTTGGTGTTTGGGAAATGAGTCCTTTTATTATTATTACGATGAAAACATGAATTGTTATCTGTTGAACATTTTTACTTGTTGTTTCTGGATTGAAAATGTTTGTTGGGTGAAAAACTAAAGGAAATGAATTTATTTAGAGGGCCGTTGATATTGAAACTTATGGACCAGATCACGATTGAATCTTTGGTAAGCCCCCTGGAATAGTAGTTAGTAAGTTTTTAATTACTAAATTCTAAGCTATTAAAGGAAATCACCCTAGGGGAATAGGTGGCAATGAATAAGTTGATATTCAATTTGAGCAAGGAGAAGAGGTAATAGGATGCTCTTTCCTTTCACTCGATTATTAACTTCAGTAGCTTTTTCTTTTGGTTGTTATCTTTGATTGATATCATTCTTGTTTAAACTATTCAGTACAGCTAGGAAGAAAAGAAAGAGAATATTAAATGGATAACTTGAAGTAGTGATTATTCTTCTCATATACAATGGACATTCTATATTTGATGTTGAAGGAATTTCTTACCGCCATAGGCGTAAGCATTTGCATCTAATTGTTGTCTATTTTCTTTCTGATTTGGAAGAAGTATTATGTTGTTGTTAAATTTTAAAAATTGACACCAATGAGTTCATGGTGAATGACTACTTTTCTCTTCAGCATTTGATTGTTTGAAATTAGATGAGTAGTATGAAAGGAAAGGAAAGTAGCCCTGTTGGAAGTCTTATTTAAAATCTATCTCGTGAATCTTTTCTTTAACTATTGTAAGGGAATGGAATTGATAGCATTTACATTAGAACAATAGTATATACATAGGTGTATTAGTTCTTACAGATGTTTTAATCTGGAACTGTTTGAAGGAAATTACTTCTTGTAGTAATTATTTGGGAAAAAGGGTAGTAATCCTTTTGTCTGATTGGGATGGTAATTAGATGATTGGGTTGTTAAGCTGTTCATCCTTATTGGTACTTAATTCTTGGATGATGTTCTTTTTTTTTTTAACGTTTCATAAAAGTAGGGTTCTTTTATTGAGACAGTTAATTAAGAGCACCTCATTTTAATGATAAGTGCTTAATATGCTCAGTTCAATGAATTGACCCGTGCAAGTAAATTTTGCAAATGGTTCTTGAGTAAAAACGAAGATATGCTTATTTTCTGATACTTTTTCTGAATAGCTAAGGATGGATCGTATTTGATGGCTATTATTCCTCTGCGAGGAAATGGGAAAAGAAGGAGTTACATTCTTCTTTCCTTATGTGTTGTAATGTTGTTTGATATAAGTAAAGTCCAGTTGTTTGGGTGGTAATTGTATAGATTGTAAATCTTATGGATTGAATACAAGGAAAGGTGTGATGTTTTAATGGTCAGTATTACTTGAAAGCTGTTTGAATAAGATTGAGAATATAATATTATTCTTTAATTTGGAATTATTCAAATGATAGTGAATAGATTTTAAAAGGACATAATATCTATTCTTTACTGAAATACAACTTTTAAGTTGGAATGTGCAATTAATTCATACTTGGGTTAATATGAAATTTGGATTGACATTGAAAAGGAATTAAATGAATATGAACTCTTAACTGAATGATATTCGGGATTAGTTTATAAGCTAAGGAATATCAAATAACAAAGGGGTAGCTGAACCTTGTATTCGGACTTCGTTAATATCCTCGTAGTGTTTAAATTCAGAGGATATTAGATATGAGGAAACATATCTATTTGTAACAAACCTTAACTGAAGTAAGGTTAAGGTGAATAATTGAATACCTTATTTTAAGAATAGACCTCATATAAATGATGTCTAATAAGATGGAATTCTGAATTTAAATACAGTTGTGGATAAGACTTGGTTAAGTTTAATAGGTTGAACTTACTACGTTCAATTTGTAGGGTATTAGTCCAAAGCTTGTAGTAATGAACCAAGATGGAAATATGCGATACTTCGGTATGGAGGAGTAAACATATATTAAGCTATAAGACAATTTAAGTCTCTATTAGCTACGCCCTTTGTAATGAATAGTGAGATTAGAGGATCAGACTGATCATTTGAAACCTATTCTTAAAATACTAAAGATAAGAATCTAATCACTCAAATTTGGATGTGTATTCTTTGAGGAGAGGATTCCATAGGACCTGACACACACGTCGGCTGTAATATGGTGTCTTCATGAAGGTGATGCCTTCATGACGACACAATGTTGTAGCTGACATGTTACAACGCCCTCCCGAATCAAATCATCAAGTTTACATAAGCTGGGACTAAGTTACTTAGACGAGGATAGGAATGTGATCGCGTATATGGAGTGACTCCGGAGGACTAAAGGTAACTAGACACACGGAGTTGTCTAGGGATGACATAGTATGTCTGCGTACCTTTAGTTACCATGAGTGCCTTCCTATACTCAATCATATTGCTAGTTGGGGTTAGAGCTTGACCTTAGACGGAAGGACTGACAGAGATCAAGAAAGACCATTCTAGATAACAGATGAAGTGAGGTGAAGGACGTATTCCATTAATGTGTATAACATTTGGGAATATGATCATGTAAAGGATGTGAAAATATTTTTGCCAAAGTATCGCAAGTTACTAGTTACGGTGTCCTAATCACCTAGTTTAAGAAGCGAGGATATCGAGATGAATATCGCAGTATATTTATTCGGATAGGCCTCTAAAATGGATTACTTTGATAACCGAAGCAGTAGAGAACCCTGTATACTTAGTATACAATGATGGATTAACATGAAGGATCTATAAGTCGCCGAGTCTTGAAATGAGAGATCGCTGAAACTCCAAGCCATAAAGTGGGAGATCGGTAGTTCTTCGAGTCATTTACATTAGCATATGGTATCTGTTATATGATTGAATGGCATTGAATGTGTGTTCCATATTGTAAATATGCGAAAAGAGAACATTGGTTTTAAAAGAGATTGTGTGATCCGAATTACATTAATTGGACAAAGAACAATTATTAAAACTTGAACGTGTGTTTGAATTACATAATTTAGAACAGAGAACGTTGTATAAATTTTTTTCCCTTATTCTAGTATCTAAAAATGGGGATGTTACATCTTGGTATCGTAGCTGAAGGTTGCAGCTCTTGGACCTAATGAGTCCACAATTTAATAAGGTTTACATTTTCTTATTGAACAGAAAATGGGTGAACAAGAGAAATGTTGTGAACAACCCATTACCGGGTGGAGAAGCATTTCTTTGCTCAAAAGTGGATGAAATCCTTGCTGCCCCTCTTGGAATCAAGAGATCGTCTTGTTTTGGAACAATAATCAATGGGCAATGAGGAGGAGGAAGAAGAAGCTGATATAAATGATCAACCACCTCCTGTGGAAAACACCAATGGAGGGAATCGGGTGTTGATAATAGTAATGTGAACGCTCCTAATCACCCTGAAAATAAAAGGGCAAGATTAGTAGCTGAACTTACAAATGATATAAAGAGAATAAGTCCTCCAAAGTTTGATGGAACAACACTTGGGGACGGGGCTAAAAATTGGCTCAGTGAAATGGAGAAGTACTTTGCAATAAGAAACTTCTCTGAGGAGACCAAAGTGATATGTGGAGCATATCAGCTTTCTCATGAAGCATCATCATGGTGGGACAACCGTAAGGTTGAGTTGAATATTGTCAAAACAGACATAACTTGGGATCAATTTAAGGGTTACTTTAGGCAACGGTGGCTACCTCAACTCTATTTTGATAGGAAAATGTGAATTTCGGAATCGGTCGTGAGGAAGGCTAATGGTGGTGAATCGGGAAGGGTTTACTAAACTCCTTAAGTATGTGCCGCTTGATGCAGTGGCGAGAAGTTCGAATACGAAAGTTCATAATGGGAGTGAATCCCATCATTGGTGGCGAAGTGGATGTCCACGGTCCAACCACTATGGAAGGAGTTGTCGAAAAGGCAATAAGACAGGAACAGAAATTGAGAGCAATCTCTGCTCATAGAGAGGAGATTAGGAAGAAGATTCCCAACTCTTCTACATCTCTCGCACCCAAAAAGGGACCCTGGAAAAGGTTTGGTATGAGAAACAAGATTGTTGTGGATAGCAACAAGAAATTAGTAATGAACAAACCTGTAAATAGTGTGCAAAGCAGCTTTGCAAAAGTTAGTGGCAATGGACAAAAGTTCTATGGAAGCCAGAGTGATAACTTCAAGGCTGGTAGCAAATTCGAGCCTAGGAAAGGGCTAGTTGGAGGTTGCTTGGTGTGGAAAAGACCATTACTGCAAGTCACCTTTGTCCTCTGAAGAAGGATGATCGTGATCGGCAACATAGGATACATCTTTGCGGTGGCCAACAAACAAGTTGAAAAGCAAGTTACACCCATAGAAGTTCCGGGTAAGTTATTCAAGTACACTTGTAGTCATACTTGTTGTATATATTTACCCCCGGGTAAATATAGATACACAAAAGAAGCATGTCGGAAGGGTTGAAAAACCCGACATCAAAGGCATGTCGGAGGGGTTGGAAAACCCGACATAAAGGCATGTCGGAGGGGTTGGAAAACCCGACATCAAAGGAAATCGGGTCAGGAAGTCGGGGAAACACGGCGCAGAAGCACGGGGCAAAAACATGTCGAGCAACCCTCCGAACCCGATGCACATGCAAGTTCATCTTCCGCCCCAACAACAAAGGAAAACTCGGAAATACTGGCAGAAGCGGGTTTCGGGAAAACGCAAACATCAAGCAGCATGTCGAGCCATCCTCCAAACCCGATGCAAATGCACAAGAGAACCCCGAACCCGACAGGCGGAAAATCCCGATGCGGAAATAAGCGGTTCGCCATGTTTTGAGTTTGTTGAGTTTTTTACCTACCGCCATGATTTGTTGAAGTTAGGTGCAGTCTTGGAGGTGGTTGGGGAAACTCGAATTCTTCTATTCTCCCTCATTTTCTTCATATGAATAGCCAGGAGAGGCTCTTTAAAAAAGGGTTGGACATTTTCATTTTGCAGGCCCCCTTCTTCCCTTGCTTGCTAGAGAATTCGTGGAGCTTTTGAACCTCCCATACGGGTTGTAATACCAGTTCTTCTTCTGCCTCTTGGCCACTGCAACGTATTGTATCGACTCTTGAGCAATAATATATATATGTTTGTGATTGAATTTTCGACCCTCTCATGTATTCATTGTTGCCATTTTGATCTCTTATTGCGGTTTGGTTAATTTACTGCATGCATGATGTTTGTATTGCATCTCGTAGTACTGTGTTAAATTTGCAAAGCGAGTGTTTAACATTCCTCGGTGCATCACCTCCGTAGTTTAGGTTTTATTTTTATGCATTCTCTACCCTGTCTCCTTGGCAAGTTAGATTAGGTTATTTGGTAAACCCTCGCTTTTATTCATGCATCGACAGAGGAATAGGAACCGGCCTTCTCACGGAGATTCCTTTCTCATTTACTGCAAGTCCCACACTTGGAGAAAGGTTTTGATGTTGTGCAATCACACTTTGGATGCTCGAAGATCAACTTAGAAATCGATCAACATCCCGAAGTCTTGTGATTCGACATCAACATTTTTGGCACGCCGGTGGGACCAAGAGGTCATTTGACAAAAAATTGAAGGAGTTTTCACGAAATTCGGACTGAGAAATTGCAAGTTTTAAAATTTCAGATTTTGCTCCGTCCAGGCCGAACTCCGAAATCATTTTTCAAGGGTTTATCTTGCTCAAAACAGGTCAAAATTTCAACAGTTGGTAGATCTGAGGGTGATCTTCAAAAGGGTATCTTTAGTTTTTTGATATTTTGATTTCCAAAATTTCAAGTTTTTCAGGTTTCGGGTTTTCGAGGTCCGAGAACATCAAAGTAGACCCAGCAGTCATTTCAGGTTTCGGGGGACGCATTGCATGGTCCTATTCCCAACAATAGTCATTTCAGGTTTTGGGGGATGCATTACATGGTCCTATTCCCGACAACAGTCATTTCAGGTTTTCTGGGGTGTCGGGCATGTCTCAAGTTCCGACACATGGCAATTCGGGTTTTGTGAGTTGTATTACATGACGAGTTCTACTGTATTTTCGGGATCTGTATTTGCACAACAAGGCCCGAATTCAGATTGAAGATTGTCTCCTCTCGGGTCCTTTGAATTTTATTATATTTTTAATATTGTCGGAGTTTGGTGTGTAACTTGACAAATCCAGCCTTTTAGAGGCATATTCAAAAGCACATCTGGTGACTCCATCTGGTAAGCAACCCATTTCTGAAGTTGCAGACCCGTTTCCATCCATTCCCATCCATCTTTCTTTCCATCCCTTTCATTCTTTTCCATTCCATGAAGTTGTGCAATCATGACTTCATTTCCATCATGGAACTCACATTTACAATAGCAATGATATATCACATCTCCAACATGTTTTATAAATCCTCCAGATCAGCATGCATACTCATATGAACAATAGTGCCAAAGTCAATTTGGCTATGAAGTCCATCAAGAGCAAGAGTATGCATATAATGAAGACCATCAGATGCAAGATGCTTTGAGTGCATTGGAGAAAATCCAAAAGATGGAGGTAAACATGGTGCAGTCCAGGGCTCAAGCACAAATGAAAGCATTTGGAATCGGTTGTGGAGCACCCTGTCCATGGGTGGGACCTTTTCCAAGGCATTATAGCCCTCAAGAGAAGCTGGACTTCATGATTGCAACGCTGCCATTGCTTACAAAGTGGATTGAAGGAATAGAGGTATATGAGAGAAGTATTCAGCAACCTTGTCAATGGGTAAGCACACCATCTCATACTCTTTCTTTTCCTCCTTCTCAATCTATATCATTGCAGCAGTACCAAGTTTTAAGCCCAGCATACGTTGCCCCAAGTGTGAAATCCATCCCTCCATCCCCTAGTCTTCCACCCCATCTCAATTCTTCTTTCCTTTTTCCTTCCAAACAGTCATCCCCTTCACGAGAGCTAGCAGAAATACCCCCTTCTCCAAAGAAACAAGAGGTTTCACCTCCTCTACCACCACAAAAAATTGCCAAATCAATTGAGTTACAACCCATCCCTCCTCTTGCATTCCTAATTCCATGTGGGGAAGAAGAAATTGTAAAAATCAGTCATCAAGGACAGCAAGAAGAGGAGTCCAACAGAATGGAAATGACAGACAACTTAAGGGCTTGGGCTGCCAAATTTGGGATAACAAAGATCCCCTTGATGTTTAAGCCTACAGAAGAGGCTGAGGTTGAACAAATGGTGGTCAGGACTGATTTTGTTGCAGCAGAAGAAGAAGATCTTGCAGTCCCAACTTGTCCTCTTGAGCAGCAGATCGAAGAGTTTGACTTAAAAAACTTCATGCTGGAGGAAGAGTTCAATCAAGAGCAAGATTGTCTTCAAACATTGGAGGAAGGAGAAGCTACTCCAAATCCAAAAGAAGAGGAGCACATTCCAGTTGTGGAGGAGAAAAGTGCAGATCCAAGGGCTTTGAGCACAAAACAAGCTACAGGAGAACCTTCAATTCTTCTTTCTACTTCACCTCTCTCAAGTTACAATGCTGAAGAGGAGTTTGACCTCTCAAACTCAATGTTGGAGGAAGAAAGAAACCATGGTGGTCAAGTTGCGAGATCAAGAAGACACCATGGAGGAAGTTGAACATTTGCAGCGGGGACATGACCATGAGGTAGTTTATCTCACATCGATTTGGAGGACTGTTTTGATGGAGAAGAGCCGGTTGAGTTTCCACCATTCTCTCTTTCATCATCCATCTTCCAAACACTTGAGTCTGCTGTCATGAAGGAGAACATTCATTTGCAGCAGCCTGCATCTTATAACAGCTCTTTGGAATCAAGATTGGAAGATTTTAATCTTTCATGTTCTTCATTGGAGGAAGAGAAAGGACAAAAGAATTCCACCATTTCTTCCACATCATCCATTCAAGAGGGTCTACAAGAGAACTCCATTCTTGGAGTTGAAAATCAGAGCTATGGGCATATCAAACGGATCAGACCTTGCCCAATCAGGTATTTGGCCTCATTGGAGCCAAAGGAGAAGCCACAACCAGTCATGCTTGCTTCTAAGCATGAGGGTGAGCTCAAAGTACAAGGATCAGCTGCCATACCTCTTCAATCCAAATGCGGAAGTAACTAAAAGAGGTATTGGATTTGTTTTCGATTGACACCTTGATGATTTGGGTAGAAGACCAGCTTCTTGTTGATTTTCCACTCATCCAATCAGCCATACTCGGCTCCCAAATCATTTGCATGGCTACAATTTTGAAGAAAGGAAGCTATTTTTTGCGACAACCGATTTGCGGGGTTTGTTTAGCTTGCCTTTGCTTCCAATTAGAATAGAGTAGATAGGTTTGCTTTCAGCGAGAAGAAGTGCTAGTGTACACTCTGCATGTTCCATTTGGGGCATGTATGATTTTCGATTTTGTGCATAGTTTTTGGTGTTGCTGGTTTTGCTCGCTTTGATTCATTTGATGGCTTTTTGGTGAGGTCAACTCCAGGTTCAATGAGTTTCAAGTGGCTCGGGGAGGGGTTTTCAAAGATATTAGGTTGGTTTCAGGTTATTGCTTATGACTCCATGCCCAATGGATCGCTAGAAGGCCATTGATCTTCTTCCTAGTAGGCAGGTAACCCCGTGAGTCGCCAAATTGTTGTATATATTTACCCCCGGGTAAATATAGATACACAAAAGAAGCATGTCGGAAGGGTTGAAAAACCTAACATCAAAGGCATGTCGGAGGGGTTGGAAAACCCAACATAAAGGCATGTTAGAGGGGTTGGAAAACTCGACATCAAAGGAAATCGGGTCGGGAAGTCGGGAAACACGGCACGAAGCACAAGGTGAAAACATGTCGAGCAACCCTCCGAACCCGATGCACATGCAAGTTCATCTTCCGCCCCGACAACAAAGGAAAACTCATAAATCTTTTGGTGGAAGAGGGTTTCGAGAAAACGCAAACATCAAACAAGCATGTCGAGCCATCCTCAAACCCGATGCTAATGCACAAGAGAACCCCGAACGCGGCAGTGGAAAATCCGACGCGGAAATAAGTAATTCACCATGTTTTGAGTTTGTTGAGTTTTTACCTACCGCCATGATTTGTTGAAGTTAGGTGCAGTCTTGGAGGTGGTTGGGGAAACTCTGAATTCTTCTATTCTCCCTCATTTTCTTCATATAAATAGCCAGGAGAGGATCTTTAAAAAGGGTTGGACATTTTCGTTTTGCAGGCCCCCTTCTTCCCTTGCTTGCTAGAGAATTCGTGGAGCTTTCGAACCTCCCATACGGGTTGTAATACCAGTTCTTCTTCTGCCTCTTGGCCACTGCAATGTATTGTATCGACTCTTGAGCAATAATATATATATGTTTGTGATTGAATTTTCGACCCTCTCATGTATTCGTTGTTGCCATTTTGATCTCTTATTGCGGTTTGGTTACCTGTGCATGATGTTTGTATTGCATCTCTGTGGTATGTGTTAAATTTGCAAAGCAAGTGTTTAACATTCCTCGGTGCATCACCTCCGTAGTTTAGGTTTTATTTTTATGCATTCTCTACCTGTCTCCTTGCTTGCAAGTTAGATTAGGTTTTTGGTAAACCCTCCGAGTTTATTCATGCATCCGAAAGAGGAATAGGAACCAGCCTTCTCTGGAGATTCCTTTCTCATTTACCGCAATTCCCACACTTGGAGAAAGGTTTGATGTTGTGCAATCACACCTTTGGATGCCTGAAGATCAACTTAGAAATCTGATCAACATCCAGGGGTGCTGTGATTTTGCATCAACAATACTTGTTTATACTGGAGCTACTGAATGCTTTATTTCTACTAAACTTGCAATGAAATTAAAAAGGAAAGCTGAACGAATGGATAAGACTTAGACAGTGCATTACAGTCGAAATGTGCCTTTTTGGGGCAATTCTTGACTTGCCCAGTTTCTCCACCGAAGTTGACCTGTATGTCACTCATTATAGGAGTTAATTGTTTGGCGGAACATAAGGCAAAGGTCGACTGTTATGAAAAATAGATTTCTTGTTTTGATGACTGCGTAAAGTAACTTGATCATTCAAGGAGTAAAGCGTGAGGTTGCAGTTAGGAAGTTAACAACTATGCAACTGAAAAGGGCTAAAAATAGAGGTTGCACCTTGTATGCCATAAAAATGATAGAAAATGCTGAGGAAGATAATGATTTCATGGAAAGGTATCCATTATTAAGGGATTTCAGTGATGTATTTCGGAAGAATTACCAGGTCTTCCGCCCAAACAAGAGTTTGACTTTGCAATAGAGATCAAGCCAGGAACCGAACCCATATCTAAGGCACCTTACAGAATGACCACCCTCGAGTTGGTGGAGCTTAAGGCTCAATTACAAGAACTTTTGACTAAGGGGCTGATAAGACCGAGCGTCTCACCATGGGGAGTGCCGGTAATTTTTGTAAAAAAGGATGGCACACTAAGACTGTGCATTGATTACAGAATGTTGAATAAGGCAACTATTAAGAATCGATATCCACTTCCTAGGATTGATGATCTGTTTGACCAGATGCGTGGAGCATCAGTCTATTCAAAAATAGATCTTCGATCTGGATATCATCAGCTGAGAATAAAGGAAGAAGATATTCATAAAACAACTTTTAGAACAAGGTACGGGCATTATGAATTCACGGTGTTACCTTTTGGGTTGACAAATGCACCTGCCACCTTCATGAATTTGATGAACAATATTTTTCAAGAATACCTAGACAAGTTCGTGCTTGTATTCTTGGATGACATTCTTATATACTCTAAAAATGTCGAAGAGCACCAAGAGCATTTAAGGATAGTGCTGGAAGTTTTGAGAAAGAGAAGGTTGTATGGTAAATTGTCTAAATGTTCCTTTTATGATGTAGAGGTGCATTATTTGGGACACGTTATAAGCAAGAACGGGATAGCTGTAGACCCTTCAAAGATCGCAGCTATAACCGAGTGTCTGTGCCTAAGAACGTACATGAAGTAAGAAGCTTCATGCGCTTGGCAGGATATTATAGAAATTTCGTTAAGGACTTTTCAAAAATTGTTGCCCCAATCACTTCACTGCAAAAGAAAGATAAGAAATTTGTCTGGACTGACAAATGTGAATCTGCCTTTAAAATTTTAAAGGAACAATTAACTACAACACCTATTCTGATTGTACCCGACCCAAATAGAAATTTTACGGTCATAATGGATGCGTTTGGAGAAGGTCTTGGAGGCATTCTATTACAAAATAACCATGTTATAGCTTATGAAAGCAAAAAGCTTAAGTTACATGAACATAATTATGCTCCACACGACCTAGAGCTCGATGCCATTGTACATGCACTTCAAATGTGGAGGCATTACCTTCTTGGCAAACCCTTTGAGTTAAAAACTGACCATCTGGGGTTGAAGTATATTTTTACTCAACCAAATCTGAATGCAAGACAACGAAGATGGTTAGAATTTCTGTCTCAGTATGATTTTGATATAAGCTACATCAAAGGCAAGGAAAATAGGGTGGCAGATGCTCTGAGTCGTAGGAAGCACATCTCTGCTCTTATAACATTAAGAACTCAGTTTAAGGATGAGGTGAAAGATGTCATGGAATCTGACTCTTATTTCCAGCAAGTTAAAACAACACTTGCTGCAGATCCAAAGGATGTGAAGTATAAGGGATTTTGTTTTGATAATGAAGGATTTATGAGGTTTGAAAACAGAGTATATATACCCTTGGAAAATGATTTAAGAAGGAAATTATTAACTGAATTTCATAATTCACCTTTTTCGGACACCTGGCATTACAAAAAAATGCTTGCGATCTCAAGCAACAATACTTACGGAAGGGAATGAAAAAGGATGTGGTGGAATTTGTAACACTGCGCTTGGAATGTCGGCATGTTAAGGTGGAACATATGCATCCCATTTGGATTCTTGTATCCCCACAGCATTCCGTAGTACAAATGGCAAGTGATAACGATGGATTTCAATCAAGGATTGCCTATTTCAAGGAATAAGCATGATATCATCCTGGTTGTCATCGAAAAATTAACCAAAGTGGAACACTTCATTGCTGGTAATTTAAAAGATGATGCACCGTGTTAGCAAGAAGATTTACGTGAAATTTTCAGATTGCATGGAATACCCGAATTGATCATATTGGACAGAGATCCGAGGATGACATCAAGGATTTGGCAAATGCTTAATGTGGCCTTGGGAACTAAATTAAACTTTAGTTATGCATATCATCCGGAAATGGATGGATAGACCGAAAGAGTCAATCAAGTTTTAGAGGATATGTTAAGAATGTATTGCATGGACCAGCAGTATAAATGGGAGGAATACCTTTCGCTGGTTGAATTTGCCTACAATAATACATACCACGCCTCTTTAAAGATGGTGCCTTTTGAAGCATTGTATGGAAGAAAATGCAAAACCCCTGTTAGTTGGGACAACGTAGAGGACAAAGAGGTAATTGGGCTAGAAATCCTCACGGAAATGGAACAACAAATTAAAATGATTCAGGAACATCTAAAGGAGGCTGCCAATAGGCAAAAGAGTTATGCAGACTTAAAGCGGGTTGATAGGAATTATAAACTTGGTGAGAAGGTCTTTCTTACAGTTAAGCGGAAAAGAGCTCAATAACCTTTGGCAAGGCTGCCAAGTTATCGCCTCGTTACGTGGGACCTTTTGAAATTGTTGAAATAATCAACCCTGTAGCTTATCGTCTAGCATTACCTCCTGCTTTATCACAAATGCATGATGTTTTTCATATTTCTTTGCTTAAGAAATACGTAATCAGATTTATCACATGTGCTGAATTGGAATTCCTTGTAGGTCCAAGACCCAGGAATAATCGTGGTTAAGCCCATTCGAGTGTTGGGAACTCGCCAGTTGTACTTAAGAAATCATGAAGTGAACTAATGTAAGGTCCAATGGGACCAATCTAGCAAAGAAAGTGCAACTTGGGAAAATCTCGAAGGAATGAGATCTACTTTTCCATACTTGTTTGATCAAAATTGAATTCGAAAAACTGATAATTCTACCAAATATAGACAATTACTGGTCTATTTTACAGTTATCTTAAAACACTATTTTGATGATTAGATTTGTTTTTGGTATGAACTTATGAATGGAAGGACGATAATAGAATTTTGTCCTAGAAACTCTATGAATTGGCTAACTTGATCATCGGGACGATGATTCTTTAAGAAGGGAGGAATGTAACGTCTTGATTTTTATAAGCTATCATGGTAATCTCTTTTCATGATGTTGTAACTACTGAAATGAAGATAATTATGTTAAGATATATCTTTAATCTTAAAAAGAATGTGTTACTAATCTGGACCCTTGTTTACTGTAATTTGTTTACTTGGGACGAAGGTTATTATAACTTGTGTTTTGCAAGAGAGAGACAACAGACTTGTTTGTATGTTGATGAACTCTTGTTGCTTGATTGATAGCACACCTTGAATCAATTCCATTGATCCAAGGTATATTGTGGCCTTCTTGTGATCGCTTTGTCAATTTAATTCTAAACTGCGGTATGAAGTCTAAAACTAGATGAAGGTTGATATAAATGTTATAAAGCACTCGATTTGGTATAAATATCCATACATATATGCCGATGGAAAAGGTTCGATTCCCGAACCACATACAATTTTAACGCTTAGACAACGTAAGACAATAAGAGCACGGATGCAAGTAACACGGTATGTGTTGAACATAGGGACGAAACGTCCTGCATTGTGTTGAATGTGAATGCCGGTCGGAAAGACTTGTTGGAAACTATTAAATAAATAGTATGGGGATTAAATTCTAACCTACAACTAAGTTTTATCCTATAACCTAACTACTACCCTACGCAGATTTTAAATTACATGGGATGAAAATTGATGCAAATCCTAATAATTTAAGAACTAGGTGAAAAACCTTGCTATGGACTATAAAATCCTAAACTATTACTAACCTATGGAAGGGGACTTATGGACCCATGTTGGTGGTAAGCGGATAAGATGGAGAGGTTAGAGATTTATTAGGACAATAAATGATGTCCTTACAGTTTTAGCGCCAAGTTTGGCGGGAATAGGGAAAAGTTGGAGGGCATCCAACTAGCTAGGTAGATAAGGAGGAATTGCATGCAAAATTTGAAAAGAAACTCACCAAACCCGAGTCGGTGGTGGCGTGAAAATTTAGGAAAAAGCAATGCATTCAATGCATTAATGATCTTGGCCTTAGCGACCAACTCGCCTTGGAAAGAGGATAGAGGAAAATTTGTTGGTCATTGTGTTCATTCGGGTTTTTAGTTGCTCTGCATTTCTTCCATGGTTCTGTCGAACCTGCTATTATTTTTGGTTATTGTTGCTATTGTTTGGAGTAGCCACGGCTATTTTTGAGCCTGAGGAAGTTAGAGGATTGTTTGGAAAGCTTTACTGTTGTCGCCGTGGAAAAGAATAGCTCCTGTGGGCACGGTTTTCTTTGAGCCACAAGAAAAATTAACAGGCATGTTGAGCCCTTCTCCTTAAACCGTTTGCTTTTGTTTAAACGTCTCATTAAAACAACCCTACTCTTATGATGGGTGTTTAGTTAAATAATGTTGTTGATATGTTGAGGTAATGTCGGGTTGAGTCATTTTTCTTTTGTTGAATATGACTTGAGTGATTCTTTACAAATGGATAAATAAATGAATATGTGCCTGTTGTATGAGTTTGCTTTGATAGTATTGTGTAATCGTTCTACTACCCATTATGGATTCGAGTTGGTAAATGTACCAACGATGTGTGTATTGTTTTGAGTTCTGTGCATTCTTGTAAAAATGGAAGGATGAGATGATTCGTATGCCCTCTGGTTTGAACTGTCATTATAAAAATGAACACGACTTGGGTATTTCTTTGCAAATGAGTGAAACAAAGGAAGCTGTGCTTACTGTATGAGTTTGTTTTGACTATGTTTAGCATTCGCTTCTATTACCCTATATGGGTTTGAATTGATAAATGTATTAGCGATGTGTGTATTATTTTCTGAGTTCTATGCATGAAAACGATTGGGAAAAACAAATTCATGATAATGTTGATGAACTGTTGTCGAGTTATTTCTCCTAGTTGCTTTACATTTCATAGAATACGATTTTTACCTGGGACAGAGAATTCATTTCATTGTCTTACCCTTGCTGGTTAAAAACGTGTCGATATTTCCTTGTGGAATGAAGGCCATGAGTGGGCTTTTGAGAAAATAAATTGTTTAAGAACTGAACTTGAATAGATTCTTGTTCTTATAAAAAAAGAAGGGGTTTCTTACTTCTTACAGCAAAATGATGGTAATATAGTTGTTGTACTTTTACTCGTTTCAAATTAAGCTGGGTATGATTGTTTCTAGCAAACAAGTATGTTTTTATATAAATGTATATATATCCAGATTGCAATCTAAAAACTTCCTGCTGTTGCATTAAAATTGAATCGGAACTGGAATTTTTCCTTAGTGTTTGGGAAATGAGTCCTTTTATTATTATTATGATGAAAACATGAATTGTTATCTGTTGAACATTTTTACTTGTTGTTTCTGGATTGAAAATGTTTGTTGGGTGAAAAACTAAAGGAAATGAATTTATTTAGAGGGGCCGTTGATATTGAAACTTACGGACCAGATGCAATTGAATGCTGGTAAGCCCCCTGGAATAGTAGTTAGTAAGTTTTTAATTACTAAATTCTAACTGTTAAAGGAAATCACCCTAGGGGGAATAGGCTGGCACTGAATAAGTTGATATTCAGCTAAGCAAGGAGAAGAGGTAATAGGATGCTCTTTCCTTTCACTCGATTATTAACTTCAGTAGCTTTTTCTTTTGGCTGTTATCTTTGATTGATATCATTCTTGTTTAAACTATTCAGTACAGCTAGGATGAAAAGAAAGAGAATATTGAATGGATAACTTGAAGTAGTGATTATTCTTCTCATATACAGTGGACATTCTATATTTGATGTTGAAGGAATTTCTTACTGCCATAGGCGTAAGCATTTGCATCTAATTGCTGTCTATTTTCTTTCTGATTTGGAAGAAGTATTATGTTGTTGTTAAATTTTGAGAATTGACACCAATGAGTTCATGGTGAATGACTACTTTTCTCTTCAGCATTTGATTGTTTGAAATTAGATGAGTAGTATGAAAGGAAAGGAAAGTAGCCCTGTTGGAAGTCTTATTTAAAATCTATCTCTTGAATCTTTTCTTTAACTATTGTAAGGGAATGGAATTGATAGCATTTACATTAGAACAACAGTATATACATAGGTGTATTAGTTCTTACAAATGTTTTAATCTGGAACTGTTTGAAGGAAATTACTTCTTGTAGTAATTATTTGGGAAAAAGGGTAGTAATCCTTTTGTCTGATTGGGATGGTAATTAGATGATTGGGTTGTTAAGCTGTTCATCCTTATTGGTACTTAATTCTTGGATGATGTTCTTCTTCTTTTTAACATTTCATAAAAGCAGGGTTCTTTTATTGAGATAGTTAATTAAGAGCACCTCATTTTAATGATAAGTGCTTAATATGCTCAGTTCAATGAACTGACCCGTGCAAGTAAATTTTGCAGATGGTTCTTGAGTAAAAACGAAGATATGGTTGTTTTCTGATACTTCTTCTGAATAGCTAAGGATGGATCGTAGTTGATGCCTATTATTCCTATGCGAGGAAATGGGAAAAGAAGGAGTTACATTCTTCTTTCCTTATGTGTTGTAATGTTGTTTGATATAAGTAAAGTCCAGTTGTTTGGACTGGTAATTGTATAGATTGTAAATCTTATGGATTGAATACAAGGAAAGGTGTGATGTTTTAATGGCTGTATTACTTGGAAACTGTTTGAATAAGATTGAGAATATAATATTATTCTTTGATTTGGAATTAATCAAATGATAGTGAATAGATTTTAAAAGGACATAATATCTATTCTTTACTGAAATACAACTTTTAAGTTGGAATGTGCAATTAATTCATACTTGGGTTAATATGAAATTTAGATTGACATTGAAAAGGATTTAAATGAATATGAACTCTTAATTGAATGATATTCGGGATTAGTTTATAAGCTAAGGAATATCAAATAACAAAGGAGTAGCTGAACCTTGTATTCGGACTTCATTAATATCCTCATAGTGATTAAATTAGGTGGATATTAGATATGAGGAAACATATCTATTTATAACAAACCTTAACTGAAGTAAGGTTAAGGTGAATAATTGAATACCTTCTTTTAAGAATAGACCTCATATAAATGATGTCTAATAAGATGGAATTCTGAATTTAAATACAGTTGTGGATAAGACTTGGTTAAGTTTAATAGGTTGAACTTACTACATTCAACTGTAGTGGACTGTTAGTCCAAAGCTTGTAGTAAAGAACCAAGATGGAAATATGCGATCCTTCGGTATGGAGGAGTAAACGATATTAAGCTATAAGACAATTTAAGTCTCTCTTAGCTGCGCCACTGTAATGAACAGTGAGATTAGAGGATCAGCACGGTTGCTGAAACCTATTCTTAAAATACTAAAGATAAGAATCTAATCACTCAAGCTGGATGTGTATTCTTTGAGGAGAGGATTCTGTAGGACCTTGACACACGTCAGCTGCAATATGGTGTCTTCATGAAGGCGAGGCCTTCATGACGACACAATGTTGTAGCTGACATGTTACAACGCCCTCCCGAATCAAATCATCAAGTTTACATAAGCTGGGACTAAGTTACTTAGACGAGGATAGGAATGTGATCGCATATATGGAGTGACTTCAGAGGACTAAAGGTAACTAGACACACGGAGTAGTCTAGGGATGACATAGTATGTTTGCGTACCTTTAGTTACCATGAGTGCCTTCCTATACTCAATCATATTGCTAGTTGGGGTTGGAGCTTGACCTTAGACGGAAGGAATGACAAAGATCAGGAAAGACCATTCTAGATAAAAAACGAAGTGTTGTGAAGGACGTATTCCATTGATGTGTATAACATCTTGGAATATGATCATGCAAAGCATGTGAAAATCTTTGGCCAAAGTATCGCAAGTTGCTGGTTGCGGTGTCCTAATCACCTAGTTTAAGAAGCAGGATATCAGATGAATATCAGTAACAGATATTCAGATAGGCCTCTTAAATGGATTACTTCGATAACCGAAACGGTAAGAGAACCCTGTATACTTAGTATACAATGCGTGGATTAACATGAAGGATCGGTAAGTCGCCGAGTCATGAAATGAGAGATCGCTGAAACTCCGAGCCATAAAGTGGGAGATCGGTAGTTCTTCGAGTCATTTACAGCAGCATATGGTATCTGTTATATGATTGAATGACATTGAATGTGTGTTCCATATTGTAAATATGTGAACAGAGAACATTGGTTTTAAAAGAAATTGTGTGATCCGAATTACATTAATTGGATAGAGAACAATTATTTAAACTTGAACGTGTGCTTGAATTACATAATTTAGAATAGAGAACGTTGTATAATTTTTTTCCCCTTGTTCTAGTATCTTAAAATGGGGATGTTACATGCCCAGTTTTGCATTGAGTGCAAAAATTGTCAACATTTTTATGATTGTATGGGGAAAGATGCTCTGCTAGTGTAGTGTGTAGATTAGTACCTAGCTCTTGTCCATTGGGCATGGAGTTGAAACATCTAACAAAAATCTGTCTTTTTGAAAAATAAACTAAAACTGGGAAAGGATCTGGTGAACCGGATCATGTGCACGAGTGTAATTTATTGAATTGAAAAACATTGTAATGTGCATGAAATGCACTTATTGAAATATAAATCCTACTCTAACCAAACACTGTACGATTTTCAATAACAATGTTTAAGAAACATACCATTCACATGAATGGGAAGTTCTTCTTCATTCAGCCTTGAAAGATGAAATCATATAAGGACCACTCCAGATTGCATCAAACTTTGTATATGGTTTCCTAAATTTTCATGATCAACATACCATTTTAACACATTGTCTCCTTTATTGGAGACTCTAAACTTATCCTTTTATCAAATGTTTTCTTGATCTGTCTCTGATTCTTTTCCATATTCAGATGATCTTGATCTCTTAGCTCTTACATCTCCATTAATTCTACATAACAAACTTGCAATGGTTCATTCTCAAGTAGTTCCATTTGATGCAGAAAATCCAGTGTGGGCAACTCAAATGAGATGGGAATTCTTTCCTCTCCTCCACAAACAAGCTTCTACGGTGAATTGCCATAATCTATTAGGAGTCACTTTGTCAACCCAAAGTGCTGAATTTAACATCAAATTCCAAGCTCTTTGGTTATCCTTGAGTGTTCTTCTAATTATCCTCAAGAGATTCTTGTTAGTGCTTTTAGCTAATCCATTACCTTATGGGTAATAATTAGATGAAGTACTTAAATAAATTCCATGCTTGACAGCCCAATCTATTACCTTTAAACCAAGAAATGCTAAGGCATTATCTGAAATGATAGTTGCTGGAACACCAAATATGAAAACTATACCTTCGTAAAATAATAATATTGAAGTCTCGTTAGTTTATTTCGAGTCTACTACTTCATTCCAACATGTAAAGTAGTCTGTAGCAGTCAAGATCCACTTGTGTCCTTGTGATGAAGGTTGATTTATCATGCCTATGAAGTCAAGACCCCACTGCATGAATGGCTGATCCATTGAAATAGGCTATAGGGGTAACGAAGCTAAACATTCTTTTCCAATGAAGAAAGCACACACTGCGTACACTTTCTAATCCATTTGAAGCAGTCCTTGAATATGTTGGGCCAATAGTAACCAACTTTCATAATTTTTAAGGTTGTAGTACATGCTAAAAAGTGACCTCCTACAGGTCCTTCATGAAACTTGGATAATAGTTGCTGAACTCTATCATAATCAATACATCGTAGCAAAATTCCATTTATATCCCTTTTAAACAACACACCATCAATGAAAACATAAGGTACATCTTGTAACCTAAAATATATTTGTTTATTCTTGTCCATACCTTCCGGATAAGTACCATGCTGCAAGTAATTAACCAAATCAGTCATCCATCTTGATTCCTAAACTTTTGGATTGATCTCTAGTTGCTGATTTTTCAAGTTGTACTAAGATTTCGACTACTCATACATGATTTTAGCATGTTGTTCTAAATTTTCAGATTCTACAACCTGTTGTTTTTCCATATCAATAATTAGATGTTCACATAATCCTTTTCCTCAAACTATTTTTACAACATAGATGTCAACATCATACTCCATAACCTTTGTAATCCAACCTGCTCTCTTCTCATTCAGTTCTTTGTTCAACAAGAACACTTTAACACTTGGATGAGAGACTAAGACATGTATCTTATTATTGGAAATCATGTACTTGAAGTTATTTAATCCTCTAACTATAGAAAGTACTTGTTTTTTAAGAAAAGTGTACCTTATCTCGTAGTCATGAAAGCTCTACCCAATGAAAGAAATTGGTTGCCGAGTGTTTTCATAATTAACCTGAGTTAATATGGTTGAAATGGTTTTAGCTCCTGCAAGTGCATACATTGTAAAACCCTTATCAAATTTTTGATTTTCCAAAGTAGGTGTTGTTGCAGACTCACATCACCCCCGGATGCAGATCGGGCTTATAAGTTGATCACTCTAGCATCCAGGTGTGATCGCACAACATGGAAACCTCTCTCCAGCGTGGGACTTGTAAAACCTAGAGAGGAATCTCTAGAGAAGGTTGGTTCTTGCTCCTAAACTACCTGCCACAAGCTATTCCAGTGTAGGCAAGCTAATCTAAACCTAATCTAACCATGCCAAGGAGACAGAGAGAGAGAGAGAGAGAAAAGGGAAAAATAGCAAAAGCCTACACTAAAACAGTGATACACCAGAGAAGGAGAATGTTGAACATCTATCAAAACTGCCATGGGACAAGGAGAGGTGAGCAATGGGAAGGATGGACAGATGCATCACAGTTCCAAAGATAGATTTCACACAAAAATGCCCCAAAACTCTGTGAACACAGCTCCAGACCTGTAATGAACATCAGAACATGCACAAATACCTGCAATGAAGAGAGGAAAGAAGAAAACAAGCAAAGGAACGAGTAAGGATGGACAGATGCATCACAAAACACGTTTTTGTTGCTCCAGAAGTTTACACAGAACATCATTTCAATAGTAAAAGGAAAAACACCATTACAGAGCAAGGGAGGAGGTTCAAACTCCATTTTTAACCCTGGAGAAGAAAAAGAAGGGAGGGCAGAGCAGAAAAGATGAACAACTTGTAATTATTTTGAAAGAAGCCCCTCTGTACAATATATAGGAAGAAAGAGAGAGGGAAGAGAGAGGAGATTCGAATCTGCCCCAACCACTCCTAGGTTGCATTTAACTCATTTCATTATGGCGGCAGGTGAGAACCTGGTAAAATGGCGGTATGCCTAGCAGAAAGCGGCGAGTATGCATTGTATTAAAGTTGGTCGCTGAAACGTCACTTCTGTCTATTATCACGCGTCAGAGCCATTTCTTAACTTTCTCTCTCCACACTAAACCAAAATGCAAGATTGACCCTAGAAATGTGTAGAGCATTTCACCAGCTTTCCAATGATATAAAGAACGTGCAAATCCGAGCTTTGGATCGAAAGTTATGGAGGTCTGAAGATTTAGGGCACAAAACAGGTGAAAACGGATTTTTAAATTTCTTCCCACACTCGCCACTGGACGACACGTGTCGTGATATGATTGGATGTGTATTCTCTCTCCTTCCTGTCCGTGGGTTTTCTTTGACTTTTGGATGACTTGGAACATTTTTACTTTTCCTCCATGCCCCGCCACTTGGGACACGCGGTATGCATTGATTGGTCGACATGTGGGGCACGGGCGAGACCTTTTCCTTTTAGCTTTTGGGTGAACTTCTGGCCAAATTATAACTCCTCCCCGAGCTCCGCATTCCTACTCCATAGGACACGCGTCCTCTTTTGATTGGCTCGGGCTGACCCTTCAAAACTCGCCCTTTGACTTTTGGACTTTTCTCCTTGTGACACGTGTCATGATTTGGTTGGTTCTCGGTTATCCGTGCCTTCCCGCGTCCCTCGTGTCCCACTTGTCCCAAGTGCTACTTGGGACAAAAACTTCGATTCACCCGATTCGGCGGTTCGCGTACATCCGTGCTCGAACTATCCCGATCGGGTATCGGCAGGACAAATTCTTCCGGTTCGCCCGATTCGGCCGGTTCGCGTTCCCACGGCCCGAATGTCCCAAACTGTTTTGCTCAGCAGTTAGTCGATTTTCTTCTTCTTCGGCCGAACCAGCTTTCCACGTCCCGCGCGTCCCGATGGCCCGGATGTTCCTTGTGCTCTGCAGACCGCCTAGCGATCTTTCGGCCGATTCGCGCCTCGACATCCCTCATGTCCCGACTATTGCGAAGACTAGGACTTAGCCATTTTTCATGATTTTTTCTGGCCCAAGCTTGTTCCTTTTGTAGCCTTTCACCTTTTCTCAGAACTTGCTCTTTTCAACCTGGGACTTGAATTTTCTGATGCATGTTATCAAAATTACCCTGGGGGGTGAATTTTGGATAACAATTTGGTGACTCAGCGGGGTCATCTGCCTGCTAGATGAAGTTACCAGTTGCCTGAAGCATCCATTGGGCATGGAGTCATGAGTTGTAACCTGCAACTGATCTGAACTTTGAAAACCTCCCTCTGAGCCACTTGAAACCCACCGGACATGGAGTTGTTCTCACCAAAATGCCACTGAAATGAACTGCGCAAGAGCAGAACCAGCAACACCAAAACTATGTACAGAACTGAAAATCATACATGCTCCAAATGGAACATGCAGAGTGTGCACAAGCACTTCTTCTACTGAAAGAAAACCTACCTACTCTACTCTAACTGGGAGCAAAGGGCAAGCTAAAAAAACCCTGCAATTGGTTGTGAGAAATAGCTTCCCTTTAACTCAAAAGTGGCAGCCATGCAATTGAATTGGAGCTGATCATGGCTGTTGGGATGAGTGGAAAATCAACAAGAAGCTGGTCTCCCACCCAAATCATCAAGGTATCAGCTGAAGGCGAACCCAATACCTCTTTTAGTTGCTCTGCATTTGGATTGAAGGGGTATGACAGCTGATCCTTGGTACTTTGTAGCTCACCCTCATGCTCAGAAGCAAGCATGACTGGTTGTGACTTCTCCTTTGGCTCCGATGAAGCCAAATACCTGATTGGGCAAGGTCTGATCCGTTTGATATGCCCATAGCTCTGATTTTCAACTCCAAAAGTGGAGTCTTCTTGTAGACCCTCTTGAATGGATGGTGTGGAAGCAATGGTGAAGTTCCTCTGTCCTTTCTCTTTCTCCAATGAAGAACATGAAAGACTAAAATCTTCCAATCTTGATTCCAAAGAGTTGTTATAGGATGCAAAGCTACCGCAAATGATGTTCTCCTTCATGACAACAGAGACTCTTGTGTTTGGAATGTGGATGATGAAAGAGAGAATGGTGGAAACTCAACCGGCTCTTCTCCATCAAAAGCAGATCCTCCAAATCGATGAGATAAACCGCCTCATGGCTGTCCCTGCGCAAATGTTCAACTTCCTCCATGGTGTCCTCTTGATCAGTAACTTGACCACCATGGTTTCCTTCACCCTCCAGCATGAAGTTTGTCAAGTCAAACTCTTCAATCTGTTGCTCTAGAGGACAAGTTGGGACTGCAAGAACTTCTTCTGCTGCTACAACAAAATCAGTCCTAACCACCATTTGTTCTCTAACTTCAACCTCTCCTGTAGGCTTAACCATCAAGGGGATCTTTGTTATCCCAAATTTGGCAGCCCAACTCCTCAAGTTGTCTGTCATTTCTTTTCTTCTTGGCTCTTCCTCTTGCTCTCCTTGATGGCTGATTTTTGCAATTTCTTCTTCCCTACATGGAATTGGGAATGCAAGAGGAGGGGTGGGTTGCAACTCAATTGATTTGGCATTTTTTTGTGGTGGTAAAGGAGATGAAATCTCTTGTTTCTTTAGAGGAGGGGGTATTTCTTTTAGCTCTTGTGGAGAGGATGACTGTTTGGAAGGAAAAAGGAAAGAAGAATTGAGGTGTGGTGGAAGACTGAGAGGTGAAGACATGGGATCAACATTTGGGACAGCAGATGGAGAGTTCAAAATTTGCAAGTCCAGATGAGATGATGATGCTTGAGTAATGTGAAGAGAGAAACCGGATGATGGTTTAGAACTTGCCCATTGACAAGGTTGTTCAACAACAGGTGTATAGGCCTCTATCTCTGTTGTCCATTGTGCAAGTTGGGGCAACATCTTTATCATGAATTCCAGCTTCTCCTGAGGGCTGAAGTGTCTTGGAAAAGGGCCTCCCCATGGACAGAGTCCTATGACCATTGAAAGCTCTCATTTGAGTTGTTGCTCTGATGCACCATATTTACCTCCATCTTTTGGATTTTCTCCAACAGACCAGCATCTTGCATCTGATAGTCTTCATAACCAACATACCATTGCTCTTGATGTGCTTCGTATCCAAACTGACTTTGGCACTGCTGCTCATATGGGTATGCATACCGATCTTGAATCTGCTCAAAATGCCTGACTTGGAGGATTTGTAAAACATGTTGGAGGTGGAATATACTGCTATTGTTGATGTGAATTCCATGATGGAAATGAAGTCATGATTGCACAACTTCATGGAATGGAAAAGAATGAAAGGGATGGAAAGAAATATGGATGGGAATGGATGGAAAACAGGTCTGTAACTTAGAGAATGAGTTATTGATCAGATGGAGTCGCCAGATGTGTTTGTAAGTGCCTCCAAAGGCTAAAATCTTCACAGGAACACACCAACCTGCAAAAGATGAAGTGAAAGACCTCTAAGGTCCCACCGGGCATGCCAAAATTGTTGTTGCAAACTCACAGCACCCCTGGATGTAGATCAGGCTTCTAAGTTGATCACTCTAGCATCCAGTGTGATTGCACAACATGGAAACCTCTCTCCAGCGTGGGACTTGTAAAACCGAGAGAGGAATCTCGAGAGAAGGTTGGTTCTGCTCCTAAACTACACCGCCACAAGCTATTCGGTGCGGGAAAGCTAATCTAAACCTAATCTAACCATGCCAAGGAGGCAGAGAGAGAGAGAGAAAAGGGAAAAACAGCAAAAGCCTACACTAAAACGGTGATACACCGAGAGAAGGAGAATGTTAAACATCTATCAAAAGCTGCCATGGGACAAGGAGAGGTGAGCAATGGGAAGGTTGGGACGAGATGCATCATAGGCCCAAAGATAGATTTCACACAGAAAATGCCCCAAAACTCGTGAACACGGCTCCGGACCTATAATGAACATCGAACATGCACAAATACTGCAATGAGAGAGGTAAGAAGAAAACAAACAAAGGAGCGAGTAAGGATGGACGGATGCATCACAAAACACGTTTTTGTTGCTCGGAAGTTTGCCGAGAACATCATTTCAATAGTAAAAGGCAAAACGCCATTACAGAGAGCAAGGAGGAGGTTCGAACTCCATTTTCAACCCTGGAGAAGAAAAAGAAGGGAGGGCATAGCACAAAAGATGAACAACTTGTAATTATTTTGAAAGAAGCCCCTCTGTACAATATATAGGAAGAAAGAGAGAGGGAAGAGAGAGGAGATTCGAATCTGCCCCAACCACTCCTAGGTCGCATTTAACTCATTTCATTATGGCGGCAGGTGAGAACCCTGGCAAAATGGTAGATCGCCTAAGTGAAACGGTGGTGGTATGTCTGTTGTATTAAAGCTAGTCAGTTGAAATGTCACTTCTGTCTATTATCACGCGTCAGAGCCGTTTCTTAACTTTCTCTCTCCACACTAAACCAAAATGCAAGATTGACCCTAGAAACGTGTAGAGCATTTCACCAGCTTTCTAATGATATAAAGAACATGCAAATCGAGCTTTGGATCGAAAGTTATGGAGGTCGAAGATTTAGGGCACAAAACAGGCGAAAAAGGATTTTTAAATTTCTTCCCGCGCTCTGCCACCTAGACGACACGTGTCATGATCTGATTGGATGTTTATTCTCTCTCCTTCCCTATCCCACAGGTTTTCTTTGACTTTTGGATGACTTGGAACATTTTCACTTTTCCTCCGCGCCCCCGCCACTTGGGACACGCGTCATGCATTGATTGGTCGACGGGGCATGGGGGCGGACCTTTTCCTTTTAGCTTTTGGGTGAACTTACGGCCAAATTCTAACTCCTCCCGAGCTCCGCAATCCTTCTCCATAGGACACGTGTCCTATTTTGATTAGCTCTCGGTGACCCTTCAAAACTTGCCCTTTGACTTTTGGACTTTTCTCCTTGTGACACGTGTCATGATTTGGTTGGTTCTCGGCTTTTCGGCATCTGCGCCTTCCGCATCCCTCACGTCCCACTTGTCCCAGTCTACTTGGGACAAAAACTTCGATTCGCCGGTTTGCGTACATCTATTCCAACCGTCCCGGTATGCGGGAAAAATTCTTCCGGTTCGCCGGATTCGGCCGGTTTGTGTTTGCACGCCGAATGTCCCAAAGCTATTTTGCTCAATGATTAGTTGATTTTCTTCTTCTTGGCCGAACCAGCTTTCTACGTCCTGCGCATCCCGATGGCCCGGATGTTCCTTGTGCTCTGCAGACCGCCAGCCTGGTGATCTTTCGGAAGATTCGCGCCTCGGCGTCCCTCATGTCCCGATTGCGAAGACTAGGACTTAGCCATTTTCATGATTTTTTCGCCCAAGCTTGTTCCTTTTGTAGCCTTTCACCTTTTCTCGGAACTTTCTCTTTTCAACACGGGACTTGAATTTTTCGATGCATGTTATCAAAATTACCTAGGGGTGAATTTTGGATAATTGTAGGATCTTGTGAAATAGTTGTCTTGATGGCTTGAATCCTTTAATTCCTTCGCTAGTCCAAGAGAAAGTTTTATCTTTCTTTAACATGGTTGTTAATGGCTTAACTAACACTGTAAAATCTGGAACAAATCTTCTAACAAAGTTGATTTTTCCAAGAAAACTCTGTAGTGCTTTCTTATGATGAGGCAAGGATACCGTAAAATAGCTTCAAGTCTGAAAGGATCAATAGCTAAACCTTGTCTGGAAACAATATGACCAAGCAATTTACCTTGATGGACTGAAAATATAGAATTTTTGGGATTCAGTGATATTCAAAAATATCTGCAAAGATGGAAAATCTACCTTAAATTATATGATGATCATCATAATCCTTGAAAATATAGTAACATCATCTAAGTAAACCAATATGCATTTATTTAATAGGTTTTGAAAAGCCATGTCCATTGCACGTTGAAACGTTGCACTGACATTGGAAAGTCAAAAGACATTCTTTTGTAAGCATAAATACCCCACTTTATGGTAAAAGCTATTTTGTATATGTCTTCTCCATACATAAGAATATGATTGTATCCACTATAACCATCAAAAGGGACCACCTGTTTGAAACAAACTATTCTTAAAATCTGATCCATATTGGGCAAAGCAGATAATGATCTTTTAATGAAGCTTTGTTAAGATCTCTAAAATCAACACATAACCAGATTTCTCCATTCTTTTTTAAACAGGAACAAGATTAGCTACCCAACTTGAATGTTTGACTAGAAAGATAATACCTGATTCAATTAATTTGGATAACTCTTTTCTCATCAATGGTTTAATCTTCGGATTTACAAGCCTTTGTTTCTACCTAATTGGCTTGGAATTTGGTTGTAACTCTATGGTATGTTGAGCTAAACTAGGATCAAAACCTCTCAGATCTTGGTATTTCTAAGAAAAAACATCTCTGAATTCTTTACATAAATTGATAAATGATTTTTTTTTAGTTGAGGAACATACCTTTCGATAAATAATTTCTTTTCATCATCCACTAAGATCTCTTCATAGTTATCTGTGTGAGTTGAAATCTTGTCTTTATCCTTTCTTAACTGATCATCAAAACTGAAAATATCTTCTAGTGTGACCAGTCCTTGAGGTAGCTTGTTTGTCTTTAATTGAACAATCTGGTCACCATAGAAATGTTGTAGTTTTTCTTGATTTACTGCAAAAAATTCATCTTGGGTGCAGTAAAATTCAGATTTTCTCATCATCTTCAAAAACTTGCCAATTTTCTTCATTATTCAAGTATTGAAGGTCTGATAATCAGATTTATATGTGGCTTTAATTTGTTGTTTTCGATCTGTTCTAGCACATCAAAGCTAGCACCAACTATTACAAGTTTATCTGCATGTTTTTTTCAGCTCTTGGAACAAATTGTATGTTAATAGCATAAAAATATTCCATTAAGTTTGAAACTCTATGTTTGTAATATTTAGTAATAAATTCTTACACACATTAAAGTTTTTACTTGATTAATCACTAACTCTAAATCACCAAAAACCTGCAACATGTTGATACCTCTTTTTCTGGCCCATTGTAAGCCATGAATTAATGCTTCATATTCAGCTACATTACAAGTACATGAAAATTACAGACTTAGAGCTGAAAAATACCTTTCATCTATAGGGGAAGTGAGCATCAAACATGTACCTTGTCCTTTCTTGTTCTTGGCTCCATCAAAATGAAGCTTCCATAACCCTTCTGTTGTTTTTTTGTTTTGGATAGCAAGGGAATTGGTGCATTTTCTTCATGCAAGAAATAAACGCCAAACAAATCTTCTCTGCTTCTTTGAAAGGATCATAAACATGTTCTTCTTGAGTTTTTCATCCATAAAAAAATTAGAAACACCATCTAATGCAGAAATATGTGTTGTAACATCAAAATCATATTGATCTAAAGTCTGCATAATTTGTTACAACATTTGAAGCATGAGGCTCAATATGAAATCTAGCTAGAGGCTCTGAATTTATAGTAACTTTAGTTCCATACCTTGTAGTAAAGAATAAAAATGACCAATCTGAAGAAAGATAACCTCCTATCTTTGTTGTAAAATCTCTTGATAAGCATAAGGCAAAGTAGGGAGGTAAATCTACAATAGTAACATCTTGTAAGATAGTAACATTTGGGCAAGCATGTAAAGTTACCTCTAAATTTATGATGATTCCAATTGTGTTAGTTGTTGTTCCGTCTAGCTGCAACACACTTTTCTCTATAGGTTCATACTGTAGGCCTAATTTTTTTGTAATTTCTTTTGGCATTATTGTGTTGCTTGCACCACTATCAACCATGCGTTATGAACTAAATGATCTCCAATAATCAAAGATAAATAAAAGGGTGGTGGTTTCTTGATATCATGAGCATTTAAAACTTTTGAACCATCCACTTAACCTCTTTCATACGATCTTGCTCCATTGTACCAAGAACCATGTCTACTTTCTGAGCTTCTTTTTTTCTGCTGGTTTTTGAAGAAAAATACAAACTCATGAGCAAGTAAATCTTGTTGTCCTAGAATACTTAGAGCATCCCATAATGAGATATTAATATTATGCTTTTTCATTACCTCAACAATATTAAAAGAAGAAATAAATTTTTGAAACAACTTCTATAGTTTTAGAATTTTAGCAAAAACTGACTTTGCTTCAACAACTTTTGAAATCTGAGGTATGAATAATCTTCTAGGATCAGGTTGTAATTGTTTTTTTGCTCTTTAGGAGCTGAATTGCTTTTTTTTGAAGGAACAATAGAGTTGTTTGCTTTTTTTGACCTGCACTTGTTGTTTTATCAATGACTATAGGAAGAAACATGTCTTTTTATTTTTTTCTTTATCTTGAGCCTTTTCTTGAGACCTAGTTGTGACTGCAATAAAATCTTCCTCTCCAAAGCTGACTAGATTTTGTTCTAGTGGTTTCTAACTATGAGCATCTTGCTTCCCACCCTCCATTTGAGGCATGAATAATGCTTTAAATTGAGGTTGTCTTTATAAGGATTATATTCAGGAATGCATTTGGACAATTGCATTGAATGAGGTTGATTACAAGGTGGACACCATTCTTCTGAAACCATATTGACTTGAAAAGAGTGCTAGATGAATTAGGATCCTTTGGATCAAATTACCTTAGTTGATATGGTTGTCTATAGTTCTAATTTTACTAGTAAGGCTTGCCTATTATGTTGATTTTGTTGATAAGAAGCTTGGTAAGCCTGTTAGGCTGAGCTAATTTGTTCTCAATTGATGTTAACTTATTTCCCATAGTCTACAAGGCCTTAAATACATCATCTGATGGAGCTAAAACAACAAGATCTATAATGGTAATAGGTTGTGGAATAGGTGACAAATATGCTATAAGAGGCATTGAAGGCCTTGGGGCTAATTTTCCAGCTTGAATAAGGTTGTTTTCAGCCCTAATGGCAATATCATAAGTTGTTGGGAGAGTATCTCCTCCCATAGACTGAATCATGGCTGAAATATCACTATTTAAAGCTCGAGATAATATAGAAATGCATGATCATCTTGAGGCTTAACACTGGTTGGAATTCTTTCCCAAGTTCTAGCAAATATGATGTTAAAACTAGCCATAAATTCATGAGGATCTCTTTTTATTGTAGACAACTGTTCTATGAGAGATAAATGATCAGAATGGTCTTGAAATTGCTTAAGTAATTTCTCTCCTAACTCATCCCAAGTTCTTATACTCCCTATTTCTAAGGTTTCTGTACCATTACAAAGCTTGTCCTTTAAATGATGTAGCTAAAAGTCTTAAGGCTACATCTTCATGAGTTATATTATGGATAACACAAAGGGATGCAACATCTTTAATGTGCTCTGTAGGGGTAATCTAATTTTCACCAGTGAATGAAGGTAAAATTTTCAAGGAAGCAATAGGTATATCATGATAAACTTGAATTACTAAAGGGTTTTCATTAGTAAAGGTCACAAAATTTCTAGGTGGTTGAATAACCATTGGAATAACAAGGATTTGAACAACAAGATTAATACGTGGTGAAGGAATATTAGGAGGAGGGTTGCCAAAACTAGGCCTATTATAAGGTAAGGTATTGCCAACTCTTCTTCTTCTAGAAGAATTCAAAGGTAAAGAAATAAAATCAACAAGAATTCCTCTTATCGATGATCTTGTAGTCACTTTAGGCATGGAACATATTGTAAAAATAGTCTGAAATAAGACTTACGGAGTCACCAAATAAATATTTTGTTCTTTAGAATAAATTCTGTTGCATATTGCTTCTCCAAAAGTGATTTTCTTTTGTTATAAATATATTAAAAATTGTTGTAAATCTGCAGATCTATGATCTAATGTCCCCCGGGTGTGCAAAAATTGTTATCTCTGAAAGTGCTCTTTGGTTGAGAGATGACAGTGGGGGTTCTAAGCTTTCTTTGAATCTCTCACTTTTGTAGATACAATGGAAACACCTCAGTTTGTGGGTATACCTATTGTTGAGGTGAGTCTCTAGTATCAAGGTCAGTTCCTTTTGATGTATCCTAAACTAATTTTTTGGGGTTTTGAGGTAAAAAGATGAATGTAATTGAAATTAAAAAGGGTGATACACCAAAATTGTTGAGGGATTTGATTGAGTATATGCACAATAAAATTGAGAATGAATTTTAGATGCATGAACCAATGGTTTTCAATAGAATATTAAGGCAAAACACTTATGTATTGAGGGATAAATCACAAAATACAACAAGATAAACATGCACACTAAGATTATGTAGAAAATACCATATTTGCAGCAAGGTAAGATTATTAATCAAGGAATTGAAATTCACAAGAATTAATGAAAGAGATACACACCACTGCAAATAATTGGAAAGGAAAAAATTAGTTCTCATTCAAGGAAAAAAATGCAGAAAATTGCTTAAACACTCCTATGTCCAAAATTTCCTCTCTTTTGCTTTGCTAATTACACACAATATATAGCAAAAATTATTCACCCAACCCATCCTAAAAATAGGCTAAAATTTGTACTCACCCATGCATGCTAATTTTACCCCTTTATCATGAATAAATAAAGGAATAAAAATAGACATGTTGATTACAATGAGACATTAATAGCCTTAGTTACAAAAATAAATTCCAGTCAAAGTGTAGTTGACTGATCTATTTTTAATAAAATTTGGTGAATAATTTTAGCTAATAATAGCTCTTGTGTTGTGCAAGTCTTCTCCAATGTGCATGCAAATTTTTCTTCTTCTATTTGATGTGACACTTGCAATTTGATCCACTTACAATGATAAATTTAACACCTTTACAATTCTTCCCCCTTGGATGCACATGCAAAAATAATATTCCTGTGTGAGAAAAATAATTCCTTTGTCTTCAATACTTTGCAAAACATTCACCCTCCAATGTGGGAGCACCACCTATAGGCATGTGTAATAAAATAATAAATTTATTTTGTAAAAAATAAGGTAATTATTATTTCAAAAAGGTCTTCTTGATCTCTGATGTTGACATCTATGTAAGAAGGATAACTCATATCGATAATGACATCTCTATCCCTTTGTAATTATATACATGCAGACTATATAATATTATCTCCTATGATCAAGAAAAATAATGTATTTGTCTTATCAACTCAAAATATTGAAATCCACATGTGGGGACTGACTCCAGGAATGTATGTCTTTTAGAAAATACTATGTGGGCACCATGCGATCATATAGGGTACCCTTGATTGGTATGAGGTTCCTTTGGAAAATTTAAGGTGTAATCATTTCTAATCTTAGTCTTTTAGCATGTATTTGACCATATTTACTTTGGCCACCTTTGTTGACTTGATCATCATGTATTTTTTTTTGTCCCCTTCGCATAATTCATATAGCACATACTTTTGATAAGAATTTGGATGTATCATATTATTGGTTTCCTTTTTTATCATCATTGCATACTATAATAAGGTAAGGTTTACCTTTTTGATAATCTTTGGTTGTCATATCTTGATCGACCACATTTACGATTAGACATGGCATATACTATTTAGTTTGGGTTTTTGAATAATCATTTGATTGATCATTTTTGTCATCATTTTTTATTTGTAAAAACATATGGAATATGGTTTTAGACCTTGATATGGTCAAATGCAAATAATTTTGGATAATATGATGGCCCCTTTTACGATGATGACTCACCCTCGACCCATCAATGTTTTCCCTTGGCAATGTTTAATTTTGTTCGGGTTCGAACTATGGTTGGTTGTTACTTGCTTTTGATGAGGACCATCGATCTTTATCATGTTAATTCACAATATCGATATTTGAACACAATTGGATGGGGTTAGTTGGTAGCATTGAATTCATTCATTTGTTGATGCAGTCATTGATCATGGTACTTTGATGATTCATAATCGTCAATCTTTATCTGGTAATTATCTTGGTTAATTTTGATTTTACATGAACCATTTTATTGTGTGCCGTTTGATCTTTGCCATTCGATTTGATCTTGATTATTGATCTTTAACCTTTCTCTGATTGGGTGCTTGGATTAGGTTTTCTATGTAAGCCATTCGATCCTGCACTTACAATTTTGGATCGTTTATGCTAACTCATAATGAGTTAGGTTTTTAAAAGTGAAAAGCTTGTCGAGCTTATCATTTTAATTTTTCATTTTTCCGTTTTTGGAAAAGCCTACGGCTAATTTTTAGGTCACCACCATGAATATGATATTTCGAGCTTGATTCACTACAAACATTGATCTTGTGAGAGGTTTGAGCACGTATCTTGAGTTCCTTTGCATTGTGCCATAATTTGGAGTTTTTTGGCAATTCTTGGGCACCATTTGAACTCTATTTGAGCTTTGCTTTTCTTTTTTTTCAAGCCTTTATAGCTATTGCATTTGAGGAATTTATTTTGATGTTGTCTTGATTTAATGAGCTCTACACTTCCATTAGTTCTTTAATTCTTTAAAGCATTTAATTATTCATGATCGAGAAGGTAACCTTATTGTTTCTAAAATCCCATCTGGTTCCATTTTTTTGGGTTTTCTAAGATTTTTTTGATATGTTACTCCTTTATTGATTCCTCCCTTGATAATGTTCAAAAAAATGCTTTGAAAACTGTTTTTTTTTTATTCTTTCATTTTTACGAAACCAGAGCATCTTAAAGAAAATGGGTTATGGGTATTTGAGGTCTTCATCCTTTAGCTCATACGAACCTAATGATTTTTCTTTTGTGGGTTTTGAAAGGTTGATCATAATGGCTAAAAGTTCTTGATCACTTTACTGAAGATCTTTGTAAAACTTTATAGAAATCTTGACTAGTCATTGAGAAAGATGATTGTTTAATTTGAAGCTTTGTTGATATTTTTACGCCTTCATATTTATGTATTTGAGTTCTTGATAATTTGTCTTAAAATGCTCCATTCTATGGTCAAATTTGAGTCATATATTGAGCTTAGTTTTGCATTTGAATATTTTCCTTAAACATTTACATTCTAGATTCCTTGAAGTTTCTTCACATTGTTGAGTGCATAATATATTATTTGTAACGTTGATTTTTTTGAATAAATCTCTAAAACTTGGTAGATGTTTCACTCAAATCGAATTGGGTTTCTTTATACACTTTTTTTTTGCCGTATTTGTGCCCTTGTTTCTAATTCAAAGTTTGTATTCGGTAAATGATCTTGCATGATCTCAGTGTTCATAAAACAACATTAAAGTGATTTTACATCATTGAAATTTTGTAATCCATAGTTGTCTCTTCTTTTCTAGATTTTATTTCATTCAAAAGTTGCTTCTAATTTTTCTTTCTCATGATATCATTGCTTCAACCCTTTATTTGGGTTCGCCATTATTCTATTGATGGAATTGATTTCTCTTTTTGGGGTATTGATGTAACTCTTGATACTATTTCTAGCATGGTCATGGTGTTTGAATGATGGTACAGGCTCACCACGACTCGCTGCTCCATGATCTTGGTAGCTCAATTTCTGAGCATTTTCATATTTCATTCCATCCCATAACATTGAATTTCTATAAAATCATGTGACCTTGATGGTTTGGTGTAAATTCAACTGTTGAATCTCTTATTTGTCATCTATGACTAATGCATCTTGAGCCAACTTAAAATTTACTTTTTGGTTCTTAGAATTTGTACCTTGCATAATACTATTATGGTTGCATGAATGGATCATTATGAAGTTTAATCTTTACATTTTTTTGAATCCTTCACATGGAATCCTTTCTTGCTCAATTATGTATCTATAATCCTGTCTTCTTTAATGATCTTACATTCTGGAGTACTTCTATCTGTAAGTATTTGCTTGAAAGATGAATGATAATGAATAATTCCCTTTATGGTTGTGTTATGCATGAATGAAATCCTTTGTGGATGGATGAAATCTATGAATATGATTTTATCTAGCTCAAAATGGTTGTTTATTAACACCTTTTGTAAACCTAGCAGATGCATTATTTTATGAGCTTGAAGCTTTGATGAGTCCTTCACGATGATATATGAAAACTGATGCTTGGGGATGTGAATTGACTTATTTGATCATTATTTTTGTTTTGATTCACTTAGAAAGGTACAAAAATCTTTATAATAATAATCCTTTGATGAATTTTTAGCCAAAAAATTGTCCACTCCTTAAAAGTTCTATTTGTATCATTCTTATGTAGAGTTCTTCTTTTGTCATCAAGGTCTCTATACTTTCATTTTTATTGAGGCACACCATGTGATTTGTAGCTTGACATGATTTATTGGGTCTTGATAGAATTTTTATTGATTCCACAATCTGTAGCATGCACTCTTTAGTTAATGCTCAAGTTATGCTTTGTATAAGTCTCTTGCAAAACTAAAGGAAATGTGCTTTATGATTTCTTCAAAATGAATCTAACTGATGGATTTATTTGAGCCTTTCTTTCTAGATACATGATCTCAAACTCTTGTTGATGGACGTAACCTTTATAAAAACTCTTATTTTTGTACCTTGTAGCTCTTTAAGGGGTTTTCAACATGACTATTAAATGAAGATGTACTTTAATATTAGAAAATGAAGTAATCTTTAGAAGTGAAAATTGTAATTTGTACTTTGACTTTTGATGAATCATTGCATTGACAAATGCATTACTTTTTTTGTAGCTTTACTTTTTTATGATATGATGTACCTCCAATGTTTTTTTTTGTTGAATTTAGTACCTACTTACATTTTCTCGTTTTCTTATAACTTAAATATTTCTCATGGTATATTTGTAGAAACCTTAGAGCTCTATCTTCTTTAAATTATACTTTTATGACTATGGAAAGAAACTTTGAATGATTACTATCTTAAAATGGGTCGATCTGATGTATCTAATTTTTTTATTCATACTTATTATTTCTTGAAAATTTATCAAAATCCCATCAATTAATATAGTCTCATATTCGCTTTCTTTATACATATACTGTAATGTGTAATGTGATGAAAATTGATCTCTTTTACTGCATGGCTTCCACATATATATTCAAACTCTCCTTTGACCCATAGTATGTTTGTAAAAAGTTTGCATTCTTGCTCTTCATGAAGTGTACATCCTTCTTTGGTGAAAAGATGTTTTTCTATGAAAAGCAACAATCTTATCTTTGTCTTATCCTCAGACTCTTGCTTTTCTATAGTAGTTCTTGTTTGAGTTACGTATCTTGATTGCAATCTCTACTTGATAGTACAAAATTTCAAAACATGCATTGATTTCTTTTCTGTAACCTATACCTACACACTTTAAGAAAACATTTATAAAATAATTAGGAATTTTGGCCTCTCTTATGTTCCATAGTATTTTCTTTTTCTTCATTCTTCTTCGTCATGATTTTGGGAATCATATGTGCTACTTTAAGATACTACTTTATCAAAAGCGTATATTTTTTTTGATGTACCTTATGCTTATGATATTAAGAAATCCATTTACATAAAGATAGACAAGTACATGAGTATGATTAAACCACGAGGTCAAAATTGATGACCTTTTTTTTTTTTTTGTGTACCTTATGTAGTTGTTTCAACATGAATGAAAGAGGGAGATGGAACTAGAGACAAAGAATATTATAAGAAAACCCAAGGAAATGATGGGTTTCTTATATACTCTTTTACTTTTAACTTTATGCACATGTACTTATTTCTTCAATAGTTATGAGTTACATCCCATGGCTTGTGTGGGAAACATTGAATTTATTCATGAATAAATAACATTAATTTCTATAATTGAGTTGTATACTTCTTTCTGCATTAAGATTTTTATGATGGATATTGATTGTATAATGAAATAAACAACTCAATCACATAATTAAATGTATTTAACATGAAGAAATAATGAGTTTTGAGGTACATGTAACTTAATAATGAAATCTCTTTCATGTAAATTGTAACTCTGTTTGTTGTTCATGAATTTACCATTTCACCTAAAATTTGATTCCTTCTTTCATCAAGGAAATGCATTAGTCCTTTGGGGCTTTTGTGTTTCCTTGTTGAAGACAAACATGGAATGACAGTCTATGTGAGGTGTTACATTTTGTAACATCACACATAGTTGTAGATTACATGTAGTTAATCAATTGCTTGCAACTGAAAAACACAATAAAAATGTAATGCATCACCCTATTTAGGATCATTTCATCAATTCCTTTCATCATAAATGAAGTTTCGAGTTGCCCAGGTTTTGCCTGCAGTACAAAAATTGTCATCAGCCTCTTCACCAAGTAGTTTTCTTAGTATAAGGAATCAACACACACATTATGCTAATCTATCCATAACCACATATAGATAGTCATGTTTTCTCCATGACAAGGGCATGTCTCCTACCAAATTCATGGAAATACTTTTCTAAGGACGAGTAGGGATGGGAAGAGGAGTGTAAAGCCCTAATTTCTGTTACTAGGCTTGCTCACGGCACAAAGAACACATCCATTTATATATCCGGTTGCGCATACTCATGCATATGAGGCTAATAATAATACATCTGTAAATGTGCAACAATTTTACCAACACCAAAATGTCTTGATATAAGAGAAGTATGAGCTTCCTTAACCATATGAACCCTTTCATCCCCATGAAATGCAAAGTTTACTAGAATGATACAAGAGTCCATCATGCACATGATAATCCAATTCTCCTACCTGTTTTCCACTCATCAAATCTTCATACACTTATTTAAAATCAACATCATTAGCATATTGTTCCTTATAACTATCATGAACTAAAGAACTATGTTGTAAAATAACATATGCAACAACAACTAGAGGTCTAGATAACATATTTACAACCTTATTTTGTGTACCCTTCTTATACCTGATCACGAGATGGAACCGTTGTAAAGAAACCCATCCAACGAAAGTTTCTAGAGTATTCTAGTTTGGTTTGTGATTAGAGGTACTAGAGGGGATAATGATCGGTATGAGTCACAGTTTTTTTCCCATCAAGTAATGTTTGCATTTTTTAACACTTAAAACCAAAGCATAGAACTCTTTATCATAAGTTGGATAATTTCTTATTGTGCTTGTGAAGGTCTCGGAATGGTAACAAAAAGGTTTTTTATTTTACATCAACAAACCACCCATTGCAGAGTCACTAGCATTCATCTCGATCTCAAATGATTGCTGCAAATATGGAAGTGTCAAGACTGGAGCAGTACTAATCTTCTCTTTCAGTGTGTAAAAAGTATTTTGATGTTTTCCTCCCTCTTGAAATACCTATTTGATGCTTGTTAAAGAATGCAAAGGAGATGCACGATAAACTATCTCAATAGTGAACTACACCAAGAAATCTTCTAACCTCTGTCACATTATTAGGTTTAGGTCAATTAACAATTGTTAGATATTACAAGTACTTTGAGAATGGGGGGTGAATCAGTGTGGTTAAAAACTTTAGTTCTTTCAATACACAAAACCTCTAATTAATTGCAGCAATGTGTTATATGCATTCAATCAACCATATGCAATAAGATAACAATTCACAACACAAAATTTATGTGGGAAACCATTTACGGGAGAAAAACCCACTGTGAAACCAATGTTTTTATTTGGAACACCAATTCTATAGCATACAATGTTTGGTTTCAGTTGAGCAACCACTCAACTTATGAAGCACCTACTTCAAAAACTTCAAGCACCCACTAGAAGAAATGCTAAGCATCCACTCAACTATTTAGCAGGCTGCAACTTGTAGGGAGCACCCAGCCCCTAAAATCTAAGCACCCACTTAGAAATAAAAAATATTACAAACAAATTGATCATTTAGTTTCTAGATTGCTTGTACAATAGATAATGACCAATTTTCTACAGCATACTTTTCATACTTTGATATCCAGCATTTTGTGTGTGTTTTTGTTACAGTTATCTACTCTCTTTCTTGGCTCCCTTTTCTGATTCAGTGGAAGAATATTCAGGGATTGAGGGTTCTTTCCTTCTCTGCAGAAGTTATCTATCAAATGTGCATTCCATCAGTAGCTCTTTAACACTGTCAAGCTCATATCTCTTTGCTTGCAGGTCAGAGTATTCAGATTTGGACCTTGTTATTCATTCTTTTTTTTTTTAGCTATAAAATTTGGCTCAATGGCTCTCCTTATACACACAGCTCATTCTCTCTTTCTTCAGCCGCTCCATTATTCATGGAATTAACTATTTATATAAAATTCTCAACTTACATCCTCTCCTTCTTAGCGGATTTTGCATCCCAAATTGCATAGGATGAATACTGGACTGTTGCAAATCAATCATCCAATGGAATGCCATAAATCCTTTGATTATTCTCTATCTTGACCTTTACACTTGATTTGAGAATTCAGTAGATGTTGCCAAATATTCCCATTAACAATGTTCCATACGTTCTTGATTATTCCTTCTATACTTTGCTCAATATCTTGAATTTTATTATTTCTATGTCTCGAGAATTGAATTCTCTTTCCAATGAGTATACGAACTTGAGAAATGCATACCTAGGGCTCAAGATATGTCCATGCGGGTAAGTAGAGCTCGTGTGGAACCAATTTATCAGTCACATTAAAATCTCCTTTCATTTAACCTTTTAAATCGTATATTTAGGGACATTTGAGCATTGGTGGAATAGGTGCTATATTGGTTTAGTTCATTTGATTGCCTTATTATCTGCACATCACAACTTCTCCCCATTTTCCTTATATTTTGGATAATACAGGTAAAAATGGAACATTTAGAACTTGAGATGCGTGGTTTGGGTTCTTCCGCTCCACTACATATCCACACAACTCTATTCTATACCCTGTTCTTTATACTTCGGGTGTATCGGGTTAAACGAGAACAAATGGAACTCGTGCTTACTAGTCTTAGTTCACCTGATTCTTCTTTTCACCGCACTAATTAAACAAATTTTATTCAACTCCTTTGCATTTCGGGTGGATTAGATATACGGAGAACTCAAATTGATTTGGAATCGATATTATAAACCTTTGTTAGCCCGATAACCTATACTTCCACACTTAATACTCTTCTCCCTTGTGAATCAGAGGAAAATGTATTTTGGGGAACATATTGCGTCTTGGAACTGTGCCGGTATTGTCAAGTTCTTCCACACTTCGTACTCCATTCTCCTTATGTTTCAGCTTATTAACGTTTACAGAGAACTCGAATCAATTTGGAGCACACGACCTTGTGCTTATGAATCCTCTCGTGCCCGAAGGCTCTCTCCCATCCTCAAATACCCGGGTCTTTGTATTTCGGCTCATTAGATGATGCGGAGAAGACCATATGCCGTGGAACTCGTGCTTATAACATTATGAATGAATCCTTTGTTTAGATCGTGCGGGGAACTTTGTTGAACAGTGCTTTTAAATGGCTGGTCTATCGCAGCAAAATTGAACCGGTGACCTCCTCCAAACAACTCATGACCTAAATTTGTATGTGGGGAACTATTAGTCATGGTGAACAGTGATCTTTTAAATCACTCGGTGCCCGACTCCTTTAATTGACACACATATAACCAATTTCGTCGACCAGCGGACTTGAGACATTTTGCAGGAAATATGGGAAGAGTTGAAACCATTCTCATAAGGTCGTTTGTGCCCGCAATTCACTTCTTCTCCGTACTCAACGCTTGTCTTTGTTTTCCGACTTATTAAATCCTGCGGAGATCCTTGGACATTGTGGAACGGGTTCTATTACCTCATTTGATGCCCGCACTCCACAATTGATCTGCACAACACTAATATAGAGTGTTGGGGATAAATCTTGGTATCGAGAAACTCTAAAATAAATGGAACAGTTCTTATGAAGTGTTTAGTGCCAGATTTATTTATTGAACCGGCACGTATGTGGGGAGATTTTTTTGTGATGAAATGGTCTATATTACTTAATATAAAATATTACAGCCTATCCACAAAAAAATATGGGTGGTAAAGGGCACACCCCATGATCAAACTAGCCGTGACAGCTAGGAGACTAAAGTATCAAGCCCAAGGGGCAACAACAAACTTAACAACAATGCCAGAAAAACATTAAAAAACTAGGCCGCCACAACAAACATAGGGCAGGGGGTGGTGGTGGCCCCTTATCCTCCAAGTTACTACCAGGAAGATCTTTGCCATCCGAAAGGGGCGGCCAACTGAAGCAACTTCTTCATCTTTGTCTTCATTATGGCTAGGAGAAATAGCAAGAGCCAACCTGGGAACTTTGCCAGAGTCCCACCCATCCCTCTGCACAGGAGGCGGGGAGTGGTGGTGGGAACCCCAACCACTGTGTTGCGCTATAGCAAAAGGTCAGGGGACCTCCAACCACCACGATTAATAGGGCTACGTCGTTGCTCGGGCTGCCACCTGGGAGAGCGATGACCCGCAATACAAAACATCTCTTCATTATGCGGACAATGCCATGATGCTGGGAAATATTTGAAGAGTGGAACAGTTCTTTTGAAATTCATAGTTCCCAAAACCAATAATGAAATCACACAATACTAGGATCTTTGATCTATGGTCTTGATAACCATGAAAAGTTCTATCTCTTTGAAGCACTAGAATCAAATGTTCTAACCAATTTAAGCTTTTAGGTGTGTTTGATCCTCTTGTCTAAGCTTGCGGTGACATCTGTAACCCCGAAACCATTCTCGAGATCCCAATTAACTTGTTTGAGACCTGTTGCACTCCACTCGAATCACTTAAAAACCATCAATGTCATCATCATGCAATCACACAAAACCTCTCTGGGAGCTGGCACTACCAATCAACCTTCACAACTCTTGCTTCCGAAGCTTGTTACAGACTCGTTAACACCTCTCAACACCTACACAACACTTTTTGCCATCAAGTCAGCTTGACAACAATGATAACACCAATGATAATGACAAAGATCTAACAACAATGACCTCAAATTTTGCAAGATCAATTTTCAATGTACCATGTCCCACAACATAACCCAAATAAATTAAATATGTTTTCTAAATTCACACTTAAACATCTTCAAATACAATTTCTCTTTTCTCAAAGCATTCAAAACTTTTTGTGTGTGGACAACATGTTCATTCCATGATTTACTGAAAATCAGGATATCATCTAAGTAAAATATTACAAAGTAATCAATGAATGGCCTAAAAACATCATTCATCACACACATGAACGTATCAGTTACATTACACAATCCAAAATGCATGACTAACCATTCAAACAAATATTGTTTTGTTTTAAAAGAATTTTTCCAAATATCACCTTCATTGATCCTAACCTCGTGATAACTTCTCCTTAAGTCTAACTTAGTGAAATAAACAATATTTTTCAATTGATCCAATAAATCATCAATGCGAGGAAGAGGGTAACGATTTTTCACCATGATTTTATTCAAAGCCCAAAAATCAACACACATTCGCCATGTGCCATCTTTCTTAGGCACCAAAATGATAGGCGAACCACAAGGAGATGAACTTGGACGAATGACTCCTTTTTCCAACAATTTCATCACCTATTTCTTGATCTCCTCATTTTCAACCACAAATAATCTATACATGCCAATATTAGGAAGAGGTGCATCCCTGTAAACAATTGAATCTCATGTTGAACTCCTCTTTTAAGAGGAAGACCTTATGGATCCTGAAACACATCATCATAATTAGAAACAATTTTAACCAAATCATCATGATGTTTAGGATCACAATCTTCAAAAGCTTTATTGCAGTCTTTCTCTTTAGCTTTTATCACCATGAGTACAAAATTCTTGCTTGAATTGACAAGCCTTTTCATTTGCCCCTATGGTAACCAAAGAAAGACTTGTTTTCACACGATGAGCTCTAACAATGTATTCAACCCCATCTTTAACAAGCAAGTACTTATTCTCTTCCCTATAGAATATTGCTTTACGATCATAAAGATAAGGACTTCCCAAGACAACACCACAAATTTCCAAAGGTACAACATCCAAATCAACCTCATCTACAAACTTGTCTATAATAGAAAATCTGAACCTACAAGTTCTTGTTACTTGTAACTTTGCATTATCACAAACCCAGTGAGAGGATAAGGCTTAGGATGTGGTTTGGTTTGGAGTCCCAATTTCTTTACAACCTCTTCTGAAATCATATTAGCTTGAGATCCACTATCAAAGAGAGTGTCAATTTTTGTATGTTTAGAAACAACTCTAAGGTGGAAAAGCTCATTTCTTTTCTTTTCATCATGCATAGATTATTTTTAGAATAATATGCAACAATAGATGAACTAGTGCTAGAAGAAGAGGAAGAAATACAACCTTGTAGACCCATAGCTATGATCTTGGTCTCATCACCAGAGTTAGATCCAAGATCCTGCACCACAATATTAGTTTTCTTTTCTTTCCCTTTCTTGTTACTCATCCATTTAGGTTTCATTTCTGGATGTAACTTCCAACACCTAGACTCATCATGACTTCCTTTACAATGATTAAAAACTAATTTTTCATCTTCTTTCTTAACAATAGAATTATTATTTTGCTTACCCTTTCCTTTACCTTGTTCTTTCAAACCTTTTCCTTTCCGTCAGATTGCTTATCCTTGTGTTTTGAGGAGGAAGACTCTTTGGTTATTTTCCCTCTTGCTTCCAAATGAGTAGCTTGTACACACACGCATCAAGGTTAGTAGGATTAAGCATGAGAATCATATGTCTCAAATAGCTATGTAATCCACTAATATACATTGACAAAGTGCTTCTTGTGAATGAAGAGAAATACCAAGAATAAAAGCCCTCTTTATAAACTCCCACGTATAATATTGAGCACTATGTCCCTTAGTTTGTTGTAATTTTTAACAATCCATCATAGATTGTTGCATATAACCCAAAGGATAAATTTTTTTCCTTAAAAGAGACAAAATCATTCCAAGAAGAAACTGCTTTATCTTTTCTTGCATTAATCTCTTAAAGCTTACTCTCCCACTAGATGAGTGTAGTACCACCCATTCTAAGAGTAGTCAAATGGATTTTTTCCTCATCATCAACAATATTTTGAACCCTGCAATATAATTCAATTTGCTTGATCCAGTTTTTGTGCATTAAGCTCTCCATTGTACATTGGCAATTCAAACTTAATATCCAATTTCAATGAAGGAAAAGAATCAAAATTTAATTTACCATCTTTTGTTTTGGGAGAACCAAATCCAAATGCGTAGATGGCCCTTCTTCTTCTTATTTTAGAGTTGCATCATTCTTCATTTGTCTTATATGATCTCGGTATAATTCTTCCACCATCTCTTTCATTTGCATGAAGGATTTACAAAATTTCTTCTTCGGCCATAGTTGGGCTTCGTGAATGTCTTGATCCAATCTCTGAATCAAATGTTATTAATTCTCCTTCACCTTTTCTAGAATGGGACCTTGTCAACATTCAACATAAATGCAATCAAACAACCGTTAAACTAATCTTAGAACATCTCTTATGCCAACATGCTCGAAATCGAGAGAAAATTACAAAAACATTCACCAAATTTGTTTTATAAAATTATTTATGGATAAATTTTAACATTATAGATTTTCTCTATTTTTAATTAATTTTTAAAATTTGTGAGAAGCTGTGTAAAATCATGAAATAATCAAAGGCTAAAACACGAAAATCGAGACACTTAATTGATAACTGAGTTTGGTATCAAAACCTATGTCTCAAGTCCATTTAAAAGACCGATCTATTGAAAATATGACTAAAATCTTAAAGTAGCACAATTATATATCTTCCAAAAATTGCATGATAATCTCCCTACAAAATCAACCTAAGTCTCCTTTCGAATTTTATACTAATTCCACTCCTAACTCTCACAATGAGCAAATGTATCACAGACTCTAACAAAATTGCTATACAAATACCAATTAGCACACTTTTATAACATAGAAACTCACCGTGGTGTAATAGTTTGGGATATCTTTAGCTCATGGTGAGTCAAGGGCTCGATTCCCTTGCTCACTTGCCCACTCCTTTATGATTTTCTATTCTAGGATAATATCCCACATGTGTGACACGACGAGTGACATAAGGATTTAAAAGCAATGTGGCGGTGGGAGTAATCGGTCTTAAGAACCCTTCTACGAAATAAACATAGCCTACCCAAGTTGGTTTATCTCGGTGTAACGGTTGATTGTGTTATCAAGTGGTTGGGTATATGTTTCCGAGTGGGTGTGGAGCCCGAATTAGCCTTGGTATAATAAAGCGAGCTTTACAAAGTGGGGTTGAAAATTAGTTGGGTGCCATGATGGAGGGATAAGTTGGATGCGAGGAAATAGAAAATCCTCCCGCATGGAAAATAAGAGCTTAGGAGGATAAGTGGATAGATGGTGTGGAGTTGGGAATGCAACATGGTGAGCTAGATTACATAATCGTCGAGTTGAAACGATAGATGGTGAATTAGGTAGATGGTGGGTAGGTCAACTCGTGTCGTCAAGCCATCTCATTTCATTGAGTCGGGTTATCCACCAATGCAATATGTATATACACAATACAATTGATCCCACATATAGTGGGTTACAAATATAATAGCAAAAATATGCAAAAATATCGATAATGAATAAGGTGTATATTGGAGGCCAAGGAATCCCTCCATAATCAAGTGTGTTGAACCGGGACGAGGGCCCCGGGTCAACAAATATTGGGGTCCTTTGTCCGTGATTGAGTGTCAAAGACCAACACTCTAAAACAATATAATTTTGCTCCATTTCTTCTACATGCATGCCCTTTACATGTTCTTCATACCATCGACAAGCTATTTAAAAACTCTACTCAACACATCGATTGTGCAGATTCCAGAAGATCATAGATCAGTGTTTCCCAATGAGGATCCTCTGGATCACATTTACCATAAAGAAACAAAGAAAAAGATGAAGGAGGTGAGGAAGTGATGGATACCCAGGTCGCCACATATGGAATTTTTGGATGAACCTAAGAAGGTGTTGAGGGCGTGGTTATAGAGCACAATGCTCATAGATAAGTTTTATGGATGGGATTTGATGGGTAAACATGGTGGTGTCTCACGCACTAGGAATATATTGTCATAGAACTTGCATAACCACATAGAGGAACATGAGTTAAGAGTAAGTAACAACCCCCTCAATGTTATAGAATTGAAAAGAAAGATAGGGAATAATTACAAGACCGTAGACCCCATGTACTTTAACAGATGAACAGGCATGTAATGCCTTGAAAAATATGGCCACGGACATGATGCGCAAGAATTCGGATGTCGGGGCTATAATGAGGATTATGGTAGAAGATAAGAAGAAGAAAGAGAGAGAGATTGATATCCTAAAGAAAGATATTCAAGGGGAACAAAAGTGGACTCAAGAGGCATATAACTAAGGAGACACATTAGTAAAGTAGATTATAAGTCAATGTCTAGCCTTGGTGAGTCAAGCCGAGAAATGATTATACGACGAGATGGAGTATCTTGAAGACTTGGTTGGAATGCTCTTGGTAAATATTAAGAGCGACAGGACCAACAACGGAAGAAATAATGAAAGAAAAGGAAGAGAATAAGGTAGTTGTTGAAGCAAGGATTACTTTGGGCTCGAGGGTTTATTTGCACAACTCAAGGTGGTGAGTAGTAAGCTGACTTGGGTTTCAATAGGTGCTAGATATATGACATGATCCTTCATGCACGTGTATGTGATGAAGAATCAATGCTCATGCCTATCCAAGAAAATAAATCCACTAATAAGATAAAACATGCCAAGGTAATGGCTGAGGTAACAAAGCATAAAGAAGCGATCAAGGGAAAAAGGATAAATTAGAGCTACGAGATAAGCCAATTTAAGAATATGGTGTTAGAGATCATGGATGTAATTGGAGTATTTATAGAATTGACTGTGGTGATCTAGGAGCTCAAGAGTAGAGTTGAAGAGTTGGCACCAAACCAATTACGGGAATTATAGAGGTGGCTCCCAGGGGAGAACTTGAAGAGTGGAAGAAAGTGGAAGGTGAAATAAATGTTGAGTTCCCATAACTCTTTCAACAACCTAAGATCGAGTTGAATTTTGTGATGATTATTTTTGGGCATTGAATTCTTCTCTTTTTGGAGATTACTTATGTTTTTGGGTGACCAAGATATTTTTGAGGACGACAATCCAATTTAGTGTGGGGTAATGTTGTACAATTATTTTGACTAAGTACATGTCATGCACGAGACATGCATGAAGGGAGCACACATGGAAAAATGGATAGCGCATGAAGGCTCGCACCCAAGACGAAACCTCTGGGACTTATCTAATTTTTTGGACCACAGGTTAAAAATAGAAAGACAAAGTTAGAGTGCCAATCATGCAATGATTTAGATCAGGAGAGAAAAGTGAGCAGACTTGGTGGCTAAAGAATGTATATTTTTGGATAAAACACATACGAAGCAAAGATGAAATGTCATGCATATATTGATCTAATAATAGGATTAAAGAAAATTTTATTTATAGGATTAATCTATTATTAGGATTGATAGAAAAACATGCACGCTTTATGACTATTTTTGGATGTATGCATGGCTATTTTGAGCATGTAGTCTATTTTGAGAATGCATAGGTGGTGAAGGGAAATTTCCCACCCATATGTGTGTGTGTGTGTGTGTGTGTGTGTGTGTGTGTGTGTGTGTGTGTGTGTGTGTGTGTGTGTGTGTGTCTTTGTATTGAGTACGATGACCATGAATACGAGTACGTGGGTGTGAGAACATATCAATAATTTATTGAACTTCTATTATGTAATAATTTTTATGATGGAATATGGAGGATGGATTATGGTAATTGATGTGTTTGAATATGGTGATTACATGGTGAAATTGATCTTAATTGTTATCGATATGTGTATTTCCTTATTACATGTGTTTCCGATTGAATAGATGCAATGAGTGTTGGAATTCGAGGATTTGAATGACAATGGGTTTAATCAACTTAAATATTAAACATTAATATATTATGCAACATTAAAATGAATAAATAAATAAACATCACATTAATAAACTATATTTCATAATAATTAAATAAATACTTACAGAATGTAAATAACACATAACACAGGATTTATAGTGGAAAATCCAAAGGTAAAAAACCACTATGAAAAGTAACCTTTATTATAGAGAACCTAATTACATCTAGTAGAAACCTCCTCCTTACTAACCCTAATCACAAGGGTAAAAACCAAATCAATTAATATTTATTTACACACCTTTGATATATTTCTCGATATATCAAATGAGGACCTGAAGTCCTTTTTATATGAGGTGATTGGGTATGTCTCCTGACTCACCCTTTCAACCAAGTCGATTGACACATATTCCAAGGTTTGAATATTTAATATTAGAAATATAAATATTCAACCTATAGTATAAAGTTAGACCCATATTAATTAAGGGGTGGCTATCCCACTTAAGTATTATGTTCCAACACTCCCTCTTAATGTTAAGTGGGGTAACATATGCCAATAGATTACTTGTCTGTGGTACACTACAAGATTTACAATCCTCAAACCATAAAGGTTTTAAGATAGAATATAGGTTGAAGAAATTATAACACCTTCATCATACTCAAGTTACCTTTCGGTAAAAAATGATTTGGAATCCCAAATATTATCCCATGATCGATCAATTCTACAATTGAATTGTGAGTTTTACATGTTCTCACAAGTTGTCATAAAAGGTTACTTGAAACAAGGTATATAGGAGCCTTTTATTACCGAGGACCTCCTTTTTACAATACACTTACATTGGATGTTTACTAGTAATCCAATAGCACTAAAGAGTTTATGAAGACCGCCTTTAAGGTCTTTCTACACTTCTATCTAAAAAATAAGCCGAGGAGGTATACACATGCCGAAGGTGTTTTACCTTACACTTGCCCAAAGGTATTTTACAATGCATTTTTCATTTTACAAATACCAAGTTCTATTAGGAGTTAACATTTTCTTGCACACTCCCCTCAATGGAAACTCAATAGTCTAAGTTTTTCACGAAAGTGAAAAACTTTACAACACTCAAGGGCTTTATGAAGATGTTAGCAACTTGCTCTTAAGTTGTACGAAGTTAAGATCAATATCACCACTTAACACCTTCTCACATATGAAGTGTATATGTATCTCAATGTATTTCATCCTTTGATGTTGTATTGGATTATGTGCAAGATATATGGTGCTCTTGTTTTTGTAGAACAAAGGAACACTACCTTGATCCTTCATCTTTATCTCTTGAACAACCTCTTCAACCATAAAGTCTCTTTTGCATGTCTATACTTCACTTGAGTTGAAGAAATAGAAATAATTGGACGCTTTTTACTTTTGCACCAAGTAATGGCACCTGCACCAAATTTATACAGATAACTAGAAGTATATTTTCTATCTAATACATCACCAACATGATCAGAATCACAAAATCCATACAAGTTAGCATTTTCATCCTTATTATAATGCAACCCATAATTGATTGTTCCCTTAATATATCTAAGAATTATTTTTTCAGATTCCAATGATCTCTATAAGGTTCCTACATAAACCTTGAAGCAATTCCTACTTGCATAAGAAATATTTGTTCTAGTTATAGTTAGATAAATAAAACTACCAACTAACTACATATACAAAGTAGGATCAACTTTTTCACATGCAAGTTTAGGATCAAGTTTTATTCCAACTTCCATAGGTGTAGAAATTGGTTTACAATCAATCGTATTAAAAATTTTCAGTACATTGGTTTCATATTGTGCTTGATAAACAACAATAGAATGTTTATCTTGAAACACAACCATGCCAAGAAAATGATGTAAGAGACCTAAATCAATCATTTCAATGTATCTTGTTTCAATTTTTCTTTAATTTTAAAAATTAAAACAGATTATCACCGGTCATAAGAAAATCATCAACATATATAAATACAACGATAATGTGAGAACCTTCTTTCTTAATGCATATATTATTATCAAAAGAACAATTAATAAAACCTAATTGTTTAAAGAAAATATTAATTTTTGCATACCAACCTCTAGGAGCTTGCTTTAAACCATACAAAGATTTTTTCAACTTACAAACATAGTTTTCTTTACCAGTTTCTTCAAATCCTTTAGGTTGAGACATGTAAATTTCTTCCTTTAAATCACCATTCAAAAATTATTTTTCACATCCATTTGGTGGATTTCCCACCCAAACTAAGAAGCAATAGAAAACAAGGCCCTAACAGTGCTCATCTTAGCTACAGGAGAAAAGGTCTCAACATAATCAATACCAGGTTTCTGAGTGAAACCTCTAGCAACAAGTATAGCTTTATGTTTTTCAATACTACCATCAACATTATATTTTACTTTGTACAACCATCTAGACCCTATAATGATTATTTTCTATAGAGGTAGAACTAACTCCTAGGTTTGATTTTGAATCAAGGCTTTTTATTCAACTGCATTGAATTGATCCACTTCTCATCCCAAGAAGATTCTTCAAAACTCTGCAACTCGGGTTCATACAAGGTCATTAGAGCATGGTACATATGATGTCTTCAGGTCATTTTCTTAAGGCCAATAGGATTAAAAATTTCCAACACAGTTTGAGCCCATCTTGGTTTCTTAGTAAGGGAGATAGAAACATACATAGCATCAACACAAGAAACATCATCATGATCATTTATGATATTTTCATTATCATTTATGATATTTTCATTATCAATATCAGAACCATCATTATAAATATTGAAATAATTAATAATATCATTGCTATTTGTACATGAACAGAAATATTTTTCCAAAACAACAACGCGTTTAGCTTTTGATTACTTCCCTTTTTACATGGTCATACATCCTTAAATCTGTAGTGTTAATACCATATCCAATGAAAATACAATAAAAATAAGTCATATCAAGTTTCTTTATTTTATTTTTAGGGATATATAAAGATGTGGGAATACCAAACACTTTTAAATGTGATACATCAGGTTTTTGATTTGACCACTTTTCTAAGGGGGTTGAATGGTGAATAGCTTTTGTAGGAACCCTATTTAGGATATAGACTATCGTGTTCATTGCTTCTACCCATAGAAATTCAAGAAGACCAACAGAATGAAGTATTTTGGCTTTTCTAAGATTTTCTGATATGTTACTCCTTTATTCAATGCCTCCCCTAGATAATGTTCTAAAAAATGCTTTGAAAAATGTGTGACTTTGTGATTCTTGCCTTTGTGAAACCTTCTGAGAGAATCCTAGAGAAAATGGGTTCTGGGAATCCGAGATCTTCATCCTTTAGCTCCGAACCTGATGATATTTTGTGGGTTTCGAAAGCTTGATCATAATAGTGAGTTATGTCACTTCTTGAAGATCTTTGCAAAACTTTATAGAAATCTTAAATAGTTGTGAGAAAGATGATTATTTTGTTGATATTTTTCTTCCTTCATAAATTTGTATCTCGAGTCCTTGATCATTTGTCTTAAAATGCTCCATTCTGTAGTAGAATTTGAGCCGTATGTTGAGCTCAATTTTGCATTTGAATATTTCCTGCGAAACGTTTACATTCTAGCTTCCTTGAAGTTTCTTCATGGTCATTGAGTGCATAATATGTTATTTGGAACATTTTTGAATGAATCTCTAAAACTTGGTAGATGTTTCACTCAACTCGTCTTGGGTTTATTTATAAATTTCTACCACAATTGTGCCCTTGTTTTTATTTGAAGTTTGTATTAAGTCACTACATGATCTGCAGTGCATGCAACATTAAAGTGATTTTTGTTACGAACCTATAATCCATGGTTGTCTCTTCTTTTCTATATTTTATTTCATTCAAAAGTTGCTTTACTAATTTTTCTTTCTCATGATATTATTGCTTCAACCCCGATTTGGTTTCACCATTTTTATGTTGATGGAACCGATATCTCTTGGTGGGGTATTGATGTAACTCATGGTACTATTTCCTAGCATGGTGATGGTGTTTGAATGATGGTATAGGCTCACCATGGCTCGTTGCTCCATGATCTAGGTAGCTCAATTTTGAGCATTTTTGTATTTCATTCCATCCTATAACATTGAATTTCTGGAAAATCATGTGACCTTGATGGTTTGGTGTGAATTCAACATGTTGAATCTCTTATTTATCATCCGTGATTAATCATGCATCGAGCCAAATTGAAATTTACTTTGTGGTTCTAAGCATTTGTACCTTTTATAATATTGTTATGGTTGCATGAATGGATCATTATGAAGCTTACTATTTGCATTTTTCGAATCATTCACATGTAATCCTTTCTTACTCAATTGTGTATCTATAATCCTATCCTCTTTAATGATCTTACATTACGGAGTACAAGTTGTAACTCTTTGCTTGAAATATGAATGATAATGAATAATTCCCTTTATGGATGTGTTATGCATGAATGAAATCCTTTGTGAATGGATACAATCTATGAATATGATTTTTTCTATCTCAAAATGGTTGTCTATTAAGAACTTTTCTAAACCTAACAGATGCATTATTTTATGAGCTTGAAGCTTTTATGAGTCCTTCATGCTGATATTTGTGATCCTGGGGATGTGAATTGACTTCTTTGATCATTATTTCTATTCCGATTCACGTAGAAAGGTACAAAAACTTTATAATAATAATCCTTTGATGAATTTCAAGCTAGAAAATAGTCCACTCCTTAAAGCTTCTATTTGTATCAATCTTTTGTAGAGTGCTTCTTTTGTCATCAAGGTCTCTATACTTTTATTTGTTTTGAGGCACACCTTGTAATTTATAGCTTGGCATGATTTATTGTATCTTCATTGAATCAGTATTGATTCTACATTCCGTAGTATGCACTCCTTTAGTTAATGCTTAAGTTTTGCTTTGTATAAATCTTTTTGCAAAACTAAAGGAACTCTGTTTTATGCTTTCTTGAAATGATTCTACAATGACTTGATTTGAGCCTTTCTTTCTAGATACATGATCTGGAACTCTTCTTCATGGATGTAACCTTTATAAAAACTCTTATTTTTCACCTTGTAGCTCTTTGAGGGTTTTCAACATGACTGTAAGATGAATATGTACTTTGATATTGGAAAATGAAGTAATCTTTGGAAGTGAAAATTGTAATTTGTACTTTGACTTTTGATGAATCATTCTACATTAACAAATGCATTACTGTTTTGTAGCTTTACTTATTTGACATGATGTACCTCCAATGTTTTGTCTTTTGATTTGTAATACCTCTTTGCATTCACTCCTTTTCTTATAACTTAAATATTTCTCATGGTATATTTGTAGAACCTGAGCTCTATCTTCCTTCAAAAAAATTGTGACTATGGAAAGAACCTAAATGATTACTATCTTAAAATGGGTCGATTATATGGTATTTATTCATATTTTTATTGCTTGAAAATTTATTAAAATCCCATCAAGATTATAGCCTCATTCTTCTTGCCTTATACTGTTTGTAATGTGATGAAAGCTTGTCTCTTTTACCCGCATGGATACCACATCTATATTGAAGCTCTCCTTTGATCCATAGTATGTTTGTACAAAGTTGTACTCTACTCTTCATGAAGTGTACATCCTTCTTTGGTCTAAAAGATTTTTATATTAAAACAACAATTTGCCTCGTGTTATCCTTAGTGTTGCTTCTATAGATATTACCATCTTAGCTCTATATACTCGATTGCAATCTATACTTGATAGTACAAAATTTCAAAACATGCATTGATTTCTTCTGCTGCAACATGTACCTACACACTTTAAGAAAATAGTTAGAAAATAATTAGGATTTTTGGCCTCTCTTATGTTCCATAGTCTTTTCTTTTCTTCCTTCTTCTTTTGTCATGATTCTAGGAATCATATGTGCTACTTATAAGATATTACTTTATCAAAATTGTATCATTTTGATGTACCTTATGCTTATGATATTAAGAAATCCATTTACATGTAGTTAGATAGTACATGAGTATAGATTAAACCCTGAGCTCAATATTGATGCCCTTTCTTTTATTTTTAGGTACATTGTAGTTGTTTGCAAATACGATGAAAGAGGAAATTGGGCGGAGACAAGAAGATTAGAAGAAAACCCAAGGAAATTATGGGTTTCTTCTATACTCTTTTACTTTTAACTTTATGCACATGTAATTCTTTCTTTAGTAGTTATGAGTTACATCCCACGGCTTGTGTGGGAAACATTGAATTTCTTCATGAATAAATAACATTAATTTCTATAACTGAGTTGTATACTTCTTTATGCATTAAGATTTTATGATGGATATTGATTGTATAATGAAATAAACAACTCAATCACATAATTAAATGTATTTAACATGAAGAAATAATGAATTTTGAAGTACTGTAACTTAATAATGAACTCTCTTTCATGTAAATTACAACTATGTTTGTTATTCATGAATTTACCATTTCACCTAAACTGTGATTCCCAATTTCATCAAGGCAATGCATTAGTCCTTTGAGGATTTTTGTTTCCTTGTTGAAGACATACATGGAATGATAGTCTATGTGAGGTGTTACATTTTGTAACAACACACATAGTTGCAAATTACATGTAGTTAATCAATTGCTGCAATTGAAAAACACAATAAAATTGTAATGCATCCCCCTATTTAGGTTCGCTTCACCCCTATTTAGGTTCACTTCATCAATTCCTTTCATCGTAAACAAATTTTTGAGTTGCCCATTTTTGCACGAGTGCAAAAATTGTCAACATTTCTTATGATTGTGCAGGCAAAGCTACCTACTAGCGTGTAGACTAGTACTTAGCTATTTTCCATTAGGCATGGAGTTGAAACATCTAACAAACATACGCCTTTTCGAAAAATAAACTAAAAGCGGGAAAGGATCTAGTGAATCTGGATCACGTGCACGAATGCAATTTATTGAATTGAAAAACATTGTGTAATGTGCATGAAATGCACTTACTAAAATATAAATCCTACTCTAACCAAACACCGTAGGATTTTCAATAACAACGTTTAAGAAACATACCATTCACGGGAATAGGAAATTCCTCTCCATTCAGCCTTGAAAGATGAAATTATATAAGGAAAACTCTAGATTGTATCAAACTTTTTATATGGTTTCCTAGCTTTGCACGATCAACATACCATTTTAACACAATGTCTCCTTTATTGAAGACTCGAACTTAGCCTTTTATCAAATTTTTGCTTGATTAGTCTCGATTCTTTTCCATATTTAGATGATTTTGATCTCTTAGCTCTTACATCTCCATTAATTTTACATAACAAACCTGTAATGGTTCATTCTCAAGTAGTTCCATCGATGCTGAGAAAATGCAATGTGGGCAACTCAACCGAGATGGGAATTCTTTTCTCTCCTCCATAAACAATATTCTATAGTGAATTGCCATAATCTATTAGGAGTCACTCTATCAGCCCAAAGTGCTGAATTTAACATTAGATACCAAGATCTTTGATTTTCCTTGAGTGTTCTTCGATGATCCTCAATGATTCTTGTTGGTGCTTTTAGCTAATCCATTACCTTGTGGGTAATAATTAGATGAAGTAATTAAATAAATTCCATGCTTGACAGCCCAATCTGTTACCTTTGCACCAAGAAATGCTAAGGCATTATTTGAAATGATAGTTGTTGGAACACCAAATATGTAAACTATACCTTCGTAAAATAATAATATTGAAGTTTCGTTAGCTCATTTTGAGGCTACTACTTCAGTCGAGCATGTAAAGTAGTCCGTAGCAATCAAGATCCACTTATGTCCTTGTGATGAAGGTTGATTTATCATGCCAATGAAGTCAAGACCCCACTGCATGAATGGTTGATCCACTGAAATAGGTTGTAGGGGAAGCGAAGCTAAACATTCTTTTCCAATAAAGAAAGCACACTTTTTACACTTTCTAATCCATTTGAAGCAGTCCTTGAATATGTTGGGCCAATAGTAACCAACTTTCATAATTTTAAGGTTGTAGTACATGCTAAAAAGTGACCTCCTATAGGTTCTTCATGAAACTCGGATAATAGTTTCGAACTCTATCATAATCAATACATCGCAAAGCAAAATTCCATTTATATCCCTTTTAAACAACACACCATCAATGAAAACATAAGGTACATCTTGTAACCTAAAATATCTTCATTTATTCTTGTCCATACCTTCTAGATAAGTACCATGCTGCAAGTAATTAACTAAATCAGTCATCCATCTTGATTCCTAAACTTCTGGATTGATCTCTAGTTGTTGATATTTCAGATTGTAATAAGCTTTTTGACTGCTGATACGTGATTTCAGCATGTTGTTCTAAATTTTTAGATTCTACAACTTGTTTTTTTTCCATATCAACAATTAGATGTTCACACAATCCTTTTCCTCAAACTATTTTTGCAACACTAGATGTCAACATCATACTCCATAACCTTTGTAATCCAAAGCATGCTCTCTTCTCATTCAGTTATTTGTTCAACAAGAATGCTTTAACACTTGGATGAGAGACTAAGACATGTATCTTATTATTGGAAATCATGTAATTGAAGTTCTTTAATCCTCTAACTATAGAAATTACTTGTTTTTCAAGAAAAGTGTACCTTATCTCGTAGTCATGAAAACTCTACCCAAAGAAAGAAATTGGTTCTTTCAGTGTTTTCATCATTAACCTGAGTTAATATGGTTGAAATGGTTTTAGCTCCTGCAAGTGCATACATTGTAAAATCCTTATCAAAATTTTGATTTTCCAGAGTAGGAGCTTGTGAAATAGTTGTCTTGATGGCTTTGAATCCTTTTCTTCTTTCACTAGTCCAAGAGAAAGTTTTATCTTTCTTTAACATGGTTGTTAATGGCTTAACTAATGCTGCAAAATCTGGAACAAATCTTCTAACAAAGTTGATTTTTCCAAGAAAAATTTGTAGTGCTTTCTTATGATGAGGCAAGGATAGCTGTGAAATAGCTTCAATTCTGAAAGGATCAATAGCTAAACCTTGTTTGGAAACAATATGACCAAGCAATTTACCTTGATGTCTTGAAAAATATAGAATTTTTGGGATTCAATGATATTCCAAACTATCTACAAAGCTAAAAAGTCTACCTTAAATGCATAAGATGATCATCATAATTCTTGAAAATATAGTAACATCATCTAAGTAAACCAATATGCATTTATTTAATAGGTTGTGAAAAGCCATGGCCATTACACGTTGAACGTTGCACCGACATTGGAAAGTCCAAAAGACATTCTTTTGTAAGCATATATACCCCACTTTATGGTAAAATATATTTTGTATATGTCTTCTCCATGCACAAGAATGTGATTGTATCCACTATAACCATCCAAAAGGGAAAACCTATTTGAACCTAGAACTGTTCTTCAAATCTGATCCATATTGGACAACGGGTAATGATCTTGTAATGAAGCTTTGTTAAGATCTCTAAAATCAACACATAGCAGATTTCTCCATTCTTTTTGAACAGGAACAAGATTAGCTACCCAACTTGAATTTTTGACTAGAAAGATAATACCTGATTCAATTAATTTGGATAACTCTTTTCTCATCAATGGTTCAATCTTTAGATTTACATGCCTTTATTTCTGCCTAATTGGCTTGGAATTTGGTTGTAACTCTATGGTATGTTGAGCTAAACTAGGATCAAAACCTCTCATATCTTGGTATTTCCAAGAGAAAAAATATATGAATTATTTACATAAATTGATAAATGATTGTTTTTCAAGTTGAGGAACATACCTTTTTGATAAATAATTTATTTTCATCATCCACCAAGATCTCTTCATAGTTATCTCGTGTGAGTTGAAATATTTCCTTTATCCTTTCTTAAATGATCATCAAAACTGAAAATATCTTCTAGTGTGACCAGTCCTTGAGGCACTTGTTTGTCTTTAATTGAACAATTTGGTCACCATAGAAATGTTGTATTTTTCCCGATTTATCGCAAAAAAATTTAGCTTCATGGTGCAAAAATTTGATTTTCTCATCATCTTGAAAACTTTCCAATTTTCTTCATTATTAGGTACTGAAGGTCTGATAATCAGCTTTATATGTGGCTTTACTTTGTTATTTTTGATCTGCTTTTCTAGCACATCAAAGCTAGCACCAACTATTGTAAGTTTGTCTGCATGTTTGTTTTCAGCTCTTAGAACAAATTGTATGTTAATAACATAAAAATATTCCATTAAGTCTGAAACTCTATGTTTGTAAGATTTCAATAATGAATTCTTACACACATTAAATTTTTTCACTTGATTAATCACTAACTCTAAATCACCAAAAACCTGCAACATGCTGATACCTTTTTTTCGGCCCATTGTAAGCCATGAATTAATGCTTCATATTCAGCTTCGTTATAAGTATATGAAAATTACAGACTTGGAGCTAAAAAAATACCTTTCATCTGTAGGGGAAATGAGCATCAAACTTGAACCTTATCCTTTCTTGTTCTTGGCTCCATCGAAATGAAGCTTTCATAACCCTTCTGTTGTTTTTTTGTTTTGGATAGCAAGGGAATTGGTGCATTTTCTTCATGTAAGAAATAAATGCTAAAGAAATCTTCCTCTACTTCTTTGAAAGGATCATAAACATGTTCTTCTTGATTTTTTCATCCATAAACAAATTAGAAACACCATATAATGCAGAAATATGTGTTGTAACATCAAAATCATATTGATCTAAAGCTACATAATTTTTGTAGCATTTGAAGCATGAGGCTCAATATGAAATCTAGCCAAAGGCTCTGAATTTATAGTAACTTTAGTTCCATACATTGTAGTAAAGAACAAAAATGACCAATCTGAAGAAAGATAACCTCCTATCTTTGTTGTAAAATCTCTTGATAAGCATAAGGCAAAGTAGGGAGGTAAATCTACAATAGTAACATCTTGTAAGATAGTAACATTTGGGCAAGCATGTAAAGTTACCTCCAAATTTCTAATGATGCCAACTATGTTAGTTGTTGTTCCATCTAGCTACAACACACTTTTCTCTATAGGTTCATACTTTGTAGGCCTAATTTTTTTGTAATTTCTTTTGGCATTACTGTGCTACTTGCACCACTGTCAACCATGCAGTTATGAACTAAATGATCTCCAATAATCAAAGATAAATAAAAGGGTGGTGATTTCTTGATATCATGAGCATTTAAAACTTTTGAACCATCCACTTAACCTCTTTCATACAATCTTGCTCCATTGTACCAAGAACCATATCTCGCTTTCGAGCTTCTTTTTCTGCTTTGGTTTCAAGAAATATACAACTTAGCAAGCTCATGAGCAAGTAAATCTTATTGTCTGGAATACTTAGAGCATCCCACAATGAGATATTAATATTATGCTTTTTCATTATCTCAACAATATTAAAAGAAGTAATAGTCTTTGAAACAACTTCTATAGTTTTAGCAAAAGCAAAAACCGACTCTACTTTAAGACTTTTGAAATATTAGGTATGAATAATCTTCTAGGATTAGTCTGTAAGTGTTTTTGTTTCTCTTTAGGAGCTAAATTGCTTGTTGTTTTTGAAGGAACAATAGAGTTGTTTGATTTTTTTGACCTACACTTGCATTTTTATCGGTGATGTAGTAGGCGTAACATGTCTGTTTTACTATTTTTATCTATCTTGAGTCTTTTCTTGAGACCTCATTATTCGCAATAAAATATTCCTCTCCAAAGCTGACTAGATTTTATTTTGGTGGTTTCTAACTATGAGCATCTTGCTTCCCACCCTCCATTTGAGGCATGAATAATGCTTCAGATTGAGGTTGTGCAATAAGGATTATATTTAGGAATGCATTTGGATAATTGATAGTTGAATGAGGTTGATTACAAGGTGGACACCATTCTTCTGAAACCATATTGACTGGAACAAGAGTGTTAGATGAACTAGGATCCTTTGGATCAAATTGCCTTAGCTGATATGGTTGTCTATAGTTCTGATTTTACTGGTAAGGCTTCCTATTATGTTGATTTTACTAATAAGAAGATTGGTAAGGCCTGCTAGGCTAAGCTAATTTGTTCTCAATTGATGTTAACTTATTTCCCATAGTCTGCAAGGCCTTAAATACATCATCTGATGGAGCTAAAACAACAAGCTCTATAATGGTAATAGGTTGTGGAATAGGTGACAAATATGCTATAAGAGGCATTGAAGGCCTTGGGGCTAACTTTCCAGCTTGAATAAGATTTTTTCAACCATAATGACAATATCATAAGCTTTTGGGAGAGTATATCCTCCCATAGACTGGATCATAGCTGAAATATCACTATTTAAAGCTCTAAGATAATATATAAATGCATGATCACTTGAGGCTTAATAGTGGCTGGAATTCTTTCCCATGTTCTAGAAAATATGATGTTAAAACTAGCCATAAATTCATGAGGAGCTCTTTTTATTGTAGACAACTGTTCTATGAGAGATAAATGATCAATGGTCTTGAAATTTCTTAAGTAATTTCTCTCCTAACTCATCCCAAGTTCTTATACTCCCTATTTCTAAGGTTCTGTACCATTACAAAGCATGTCCTTTAAATGATGTAGCAAGAAGTCTTAAGGCTACATCTTCATGAGTTATATTATAGATAACACAAAGGGATGCAACATCTTTAATGTGCTCTATAGGGGTAATCTAATTTTCACCAGTGAATGAAGGTAAAATTTTCAAGGCAGCAGCAATCATATCATGATAAACCTGAATTACAAAAGGGTTTTCATTAGTAATGGTCACAAAATTTCTAGGTGGTTGAATAACCATTGGAATAAGAAGGATTTGAACAAAAATATTAATACATGGTGAAGGAATATTAGGATGAGGGTTACCAAAACTAGGCCTATTATAAGGTAATGTATTACCAACTCTTCTTCTTCTAGAATAATTTAAAGGTAAAGAAATAAACTCAGTAGGAAATCCTCTTGTCGATGATCTTGTAGTCACTTTAGGCATGGAACATTCTGTAAAAATAGTCTCAAATAAGCCTTACGGACTTGCAATCTAAGGACCACTGTAAGCATGTGCAATAAAATAATAACTTTATTTTGTGAAAAATAAGGTAATTAGTATTTCAAAAAGGTCTTCTTGATATCTGATGTTGACATATATGTAAGAAGGATAACTCATACCGATAATGACATCCCTGTCCCTTTGTGATTATAAGCATAATATTATCCCTGCAAGCAAAATAATGTATTTTTCTTCAACTCAAAATATTGAAATCCTCCTGTGGGGACCACCTCCAGGAATGTGTAAGAGAATAATACTATGTGAGCACCATCCAATCATATAGGGTACCCTTGATTGGTATGAGGTTCCTTTGGAAAATTTAGGGTGTAATCATTTCTAATCTTAGCCTTTTAGCATGTATCTTGACCATATGTTACTTGGCCACCTTCATTGACTTGATCATCATGTATTGTTTTTTGGTCCCCTTCGCAATTCATATAGCACATACTTTTGATAAGAATTTGGATGTATCATATTATTGGGTTACTTTTTTATCATCATTGCATACTACAATAAGGTAAGGTTTACCTTTTTGATAATCATTGGTTGTCATATATTGATCGACCACCTTTCTGATTAGACATGACATATACTATAGTTTCGGGTTTTTTGAATAATCATTTGATTGATCATTTTTGTCAGCATTTTGATTTGTAAAAACATATGGCATATGGTTTTAGACCTTGATATGGTCAAATGCAAATAATTTTCGGATAATAGGGTTGGCCCTCTTTTACGATGACTCAACCCATCAATGTTTTTCCATTGGTGATGTTTAACTTTGTTCGAGTTACGAAGCGTGGTTGTGTTACCTAATTTTGATAAGGACCATCAATCTTTATCATGTTAATTCATAACCATTGATCTTTGAACCTAGAAGATGGGGTTAGTTGGATTGCATTGAATTCATTGTTGATGTCCGGTACCATTGATTATGGTACTTTGATGATTCATAACCGTCAATATTTCTCTTGGTAATTAGTACTTTCAATGTATGTTGTTTGATCTTTGCACAATTTGATCTTGATTATTGATCTTTAACCTTGCTCGATTTGGGTGCTTGGATTAGGTTTTCTATGTAAGCCATTCAATCTTGCACTTGCAATTTTGGACCGTTAATGCTAACTCATAATGAGTTAGGTTTTAGTGAAAATCTCGTCAAGCTTATCATTTTTTTAATTTTGCTTTCCCATTTCGAGTGGCAAAGCCCTAGCTAATTTTTAGCTCACTACCATGAATACGATATTTTGAGCTTGATTCACGACAAAAATGATCTTGTGAGAGGTTTCGAGCACGTATCTCGAGTTCCTTTGCATTGTGCCATCATTTGGAGTTTTTGGCAATCACTTGGGCACCATTTGAACTCTATTTTTAGCTTTGCTTTCAGTTTTTTCAAGCCTTCTATAGCTTGCATTTAGGGTTTGATGTTGTCTTGATTTAATGAGATCTACACTTTCATTAGTTCTTTCATTCTAGAACGTCGCCATTGCGAGGAAGGTAACCTTATTGTTTTTAAAATCCCATGCTCATTCCATTTTTGGGTTTTCTAAGATTTTTTGATATGTTACTCCTTTATTTAATTCCTCCCCTTTATAATGTTAAAAAAAAATGCTTTGAAAATTGTGTGACTTTGTTATTCTTTCCTTTGTGAAACCTTTTGAGAGCATCCTAGAGAAAATGGGTTTTGGGTATTTGAGGTCTTCGTCCTTTAGCTCTGAACCTAGTGATCTTTTGTGGGTTTTGAAATCTTGATCATAACGGTGAGTTTTGTCACTTCCTGAAGATCTTTGCAAAACTTTATAGAAATCTTGACCAGTAGTGAGAAAGATGATTGTTTCTTGAAGCTTTGTTGATATTTTTCTACTTTCATATCTCTGTATCCGAGTTCTTGATCATTTGTCTTAAAATGCTCCATTCTACAAAGAGTAGAGCTGAGTTGTATATTGAGCTTAGTTTTGCATTTGAATATTTCCTCTAAAACGTTTACATTCTATATTCCTTGAAGTTTCTTCACGGCTGTTGAGTGTATAATATGTTATTTGTAATATTTTTGAATAAATCTCTGAAACTTGGTAGATGTTTCACTCAAATCGAACCAGGTTTCTTTACACATTTCTGCCATAGTTGTGCCTTTGTTGCTGATTCAAAGTTTGTATTTGGTCATTGCATGATCTATGGTCTCACGTGCAACATTAAAGTGATTTTATATTCGAACTCGTAATCCATAGTTGTCTCTACTTTTCTATATTTTATTTCATTCGAAAGTTGCTTCTAACTTTTCTTTCTCATGATATCATTTCTTCAACCCTTGATTTGGGTTTGCCATTATTCTATTGATGGAATTGATTTCTCTTGGTGGGGTATTGATGTAACTTGTGGTACTATTTCTGGCATGGTCATGGTGTTTGAATGATGGTATAGGCTCACCACGACTCGCTGCTCCATGATCCGGGTAGCTCAATTTTCGAGCATTGTTGTATTTCATTCCATCCCATAACATTGACTTTCTATAAAATCATGTGATCTTGATGGTTTGGTGTAAATTCAACCTGTTGAATCTCTTATTTGTCATATGTGCCTAATCTGTACTAAGCCAACTTGAAATTTACTTTGTGGTTCTCGGCATTTGTACCTTGCATAATCTTTGTTATGGTTGCATGAATGGGTCATTATGAAGTTTATTCTTTACATTTTTAAGAATCCTTCACGTGGAATCCTTTCTTGCTCAATTATGTATCTATAATCCTGTCTTCTTTAATGATCTTACATTCTGGAGTACAATTGTAAGTATTTTCTTGAAATATGAATGATAATGAATAATTCCCTTTATGGTTGTGTTATGCATGAATGAACTCCTTTGTGGATGGATGCAATCTATGAATATGATTTTATCTAGCTCAAAATGGTTGTATATTAACACCTTTTTAAAACCTAGCAGATGCATTCTTTTATGAGCTTTAAGCTTTGATGAGTCCTTCACGATGATATATGAAAAATGATCCCTGGGGATGTGAATTGACTTATGTGATCAATATTATTTTTTTGATTCACTTAGAAAGGTACAACAATCTTTATAATAATAATCCTTTGATAAATTTGGAGCGAAAACAATCCACTCCTTGAAATTTCTATTTGTATCATTCTTATGTAGAGTGCTTCTTTTGTCATCAAGGTCTCTATACTTTCATTTTTATTGAGGCACACCTTGTGATTTGTAGCTTGACATGATTTATTGTTTCTTGATAGAATTTTTATTGATTCTACAATCTTGTAGCATGCACAACTTCAGTTAATGCTTAAGTTATGCTTTGTATAAGTCTCTTGCAAAACAAAAGGAAATGCTTTATGATTTCTTGAAATGAATCTACAATGGATTGATTTGAGCCTTTCTTTCTAGATACATGATTTCAAACTCTTCTTGATGGATGTAACCTTTATAACAACTCTTATTTTTGCACCTTGTAGCTATTTAAGGGGTTTTCAACATGATGTTAAATGAAGATGTACTTTCATATTGGCAAATGAAGTAATCTTTAGAAGTGAAAATTGTAATTTGTAATTTGATTGTTGATGAATCATTCTCAGTTAGGAATAATATTAGATATTGTGAACATTATTATGAGTGTGGAAATAAATAATATAGTCTAATGTAATACAACTATTTATGAGTTGTTAACTCATGTAAATAGTTGTAACTAGATAATGTTTGTTGTGAGAAAATAATGGGATTGAGAGTTTGAGTGAGATATTGTGGGGATTAGGAGAGATATGTGGGATAAGTTGAGAGATTTGTGGAGAGATAAGTGGATTCAAGATGAGATTTGACTCCACCATAATAGGAAGGTCAATCTCTATATAATGTAATCTCTCATATGAATAAAATATCCCGGATGAATAAAATTGGAGTCTTGTATTATTTCCGGTGTTATGTGATTAGTTTTTTGTGCATGCAAACTGAACCAACTTCTAGATTTGGTATCAGAGCAGGCTAGGGAAATTTATGAGATTCATTGCAGGACAAAATCGCAGCCTCTAAGATGCAGATATGAGAGTTTTGAAGCTTTCATTGCCTTTTTCGGAATTCTGATCTAAAAAAACGACTGGTAATTCACGTTTTTCTCAAAAACCCAGATTCGAAATTTACTGAAATTTTTTGGGTTTGTTAATTTATATTTTTTAAAACTTTTGTCAAAAAATTACAGAAACCCATTTCGTATTTTACGAGAAATCGTGGAAACAATTCTGACAGTTTCTATTTATTCTGTAAAAAAAATAGTGACTGATTTCTAGCAATTAAAATCTGATATGCTTTATTATTTTGAATAAATATAAAGCTGATTATTATTGTAAGGGTGTATTTTCAGTTGAAACCGACACCTATTTGTGTCAAATTGTGGAGAGTCATAATGGATAAATTGGGTTATGTTGAAAAATTTGATGGAAAGGATTTTCACACTTGGCAAGTACGAACTCAGTTGACACTCATTAACAAAGATTTGTGGGACATTGCGGATGGAACATTCAAGAAACCAACCGATGCTGATGAAGCAACCAAATGGGAGAGTAGAGATCGTAAAGCAACAACAATCATTGGACTTGGGTTGTCTGATGCATATTTGCATCATATAGACCTTTCAAAAAGTTCAAATTTCATTTGGACAACATTGAACAAGTTGTTTGGATCCCAAACCGAAGCGCAATAGTGACCTTGAAGCAGAAGTTGTTTGGACTCAAGATGGATGAAGGAGAAAACATGGTACAACATATAAGTAAGTTTCGGTCTATTTTGAATCAATTGTCAGGGATAAAAATTAAAGTAGAGGATGATGATGCAAAAGTTGTTTTGTTGAATAGTATGCCATCTCGCTATTCAAACATTGTTTTTACTTTGAGCAAGATCAATCCCAGCCTAGAAGATCTAATTTCTTCACTGATAGATGAAGAAAATAAGAATGTTACACCAGAAGAAACTGCAATGTATGGTAAAAACAAGTCATATGATAAAGGGAGATTTAAATCTTCTTTTAAACAAAGATCAACTTTCAGAGATACAAAGAAACATATCACTTGTTACTATTGTAAACAAGATGGACATCTATCTATAAACTGCAAGAAAAGAGCACGAGATTTACTTGATGGAAAAATAGAAGAAAGTGCCATGGTTGCTAATGAAGAAGAAGACAGTGATAAAGAAGAACCTTTGGGTGATGGTTATAATTGTGACGATTTTCTATTATAAATAAGCAGCAGCAGATGGAGGCAGGAGGCAACGGAGGAAGGAGGACAACCAGCGTCCTCTCGCCAGCCGCAAGCGACGGGGCCGCATAATGAGTTTGTGGCATTTTTTCAGTTGTGTGTTTCATTGTTTGTAATAAGAACAGATGTCACATTCCTGTTCAGAATTGTATTTCCTTTTATAACCTCCTGATGTAAATATGTTATAGTAGAAAGATAAAAGCACAAGAAAAAGCAGCATCATGTTTTTCTTGAAGAGGATGAACAGAGGTTCATGAGCAGGGGCTCGTACCTAGGACAGAGGTCCGTTATTGTCGAACAGGGGTTCGTATTGATGAACAGAGGTTCATGAATAGGGGTTCTTACCTTGGACTAAGGTCCATATGTGTACCAAGAATATGAGCAAACAAGGGTGTGCAAGCTGCAGAAAAAGTGTAACTATTCTTTTCTACATTTTCACATTAGGGGAGTGTATGTGTGGAAATAATAATGTTAACAATAGGGGAGTGAATGTTAGGAATAATATTAGATATTGTGAACATTATTATGAGTGTGGAAATAAATAATATAGTCTAATGTAATACAATTATTTATGAGTTGTTAACTCATGTAAATAGTTGTAACTAGATAATGTTTGTTGTGAGAAAATAATGGGATTGAGAGTTTGAGTGAGATATTGTGGGGATTAGGAGAGATATGTGAGATAAGTTGAGAGATTTGTGGAGAGATAAGTGGATTCAAGATGAGATTTGACTCCACCATAATAGGAAGGTCAATCTCTATATAATGTAATCTCTCATATGAATAAAATATCCCGGATGAATAAAATTGGAGTCTTGTATTATTTCCGGTGTTATGTGATTAGTTTTTTGTGCATGCAAACTGAACCAACTTCTAGACATTCTACATTGAAAAATGCATTACTGTTTTGTAGCTTTACTTCTTTGATATGATGTACCTCCAATGTTTTGTTTGTTGACTGTAGTACTTACTACATTTTCTCGTTTTCTTATAACTTAAATACTTCTCATGGTATATTTGTAGAACATGAGATCTATTTTCCTTCAAATATTCTTATGACTATGGAAAGAACCTGAATGATTACTATCTTAAAATGGGTTTGATGTATCTGATTTTTATTCATACTTATTATTTCTTGAAAATTTATCAAAATCCCATCAATAATACAGTCTCATTATGCTTGCCTTATACATGACTGTAATGTGATGAAAACTGATCGCTTTTTCCTGCATGGCCGCCACATCTATATTCAAACTCTCCTTTGATCCATAGTATGTTTGTAAAAGGTTGTACTCTGCTCTTCATGAAGTGTACATCCTTCTTTGGTCTAAAATATGTTTTTCTATGAAAGCAACAATTTGTCTCTGTCTTATCCTAAGACTCTTGCTTCTATAGTAGTTACTGTTTGAGTTCTATGTACCGATTGCATAGTCTTTACTTGATACCAAAAAAATTCAAAACATGCATTGATTTCTTTTGTTGTAACCTGTACCTACACATTTTAAGAAAATAGTTATAAAATAATTAGGACTTTTGGCCTCTCTTATGTTGCATAGTATTTTCTTTTCTTCCTTCTTCTTCTGTCATGATTCTGGGAATCATATGTGCTACTATAAGATACTACTTTATCAAAATTGTATCTGTTTTTGATGTACCTTATGCTTATGATATTAAGAAATCCATTTACATGCAGTTAGACAGTACATGATTATAGATTAAACCCGAGGTCAATATTGATGCCCTTTCTTTTATTTTTCAGGTACACTTTGTAGTTGTTTGCAACACATATGAAAGAGGGAGATGGAATCGGAGATAAGAAGATTAGAAGAAAACCCAAGGCAATGATGGGTTTCTTCTATACTCTTTACTTTTAACTTTATGCACATGTAATTATTTCTTCAATAGTTATGAGTTACATCCCATGGCTTGTGTGGGAAACATTGAATTTCTTCATGAATAAATAACATTAATTTCTATAATTGAGTTGTATACTTCTTTTTGCATTCATCTTTTAAGATGGATATTGATTATATAATGAAATAAACAACTCAATCACATAATTAAATGAATTTAACATGAAGAAATAATGAATTTTGAGGTATATGTAATTTAATAATGAAATCTCTTTCATGTAAATTGCAACTCTATTTGTTGTTCATGATTTTACCATTTCACCTAAAATGTGATTCCTGCTTTCATCAAGGCAATGCATTAGTCCTTTGGAGCTTTTTTGTTTCCTTGTTGAAGACAAACATGGAATGATAGTCTATGTGAGGTGTTACATTTTGTAACATCACACATAGTTGCAGAATACATCTAGTTAATCAATTACTGCAACTAAAAAACACAATAAAAATGTAATGCATCCCCCTATTTGGGTTCACTTCATCAATTCCTTTCATCGTAAATGAAGTTTCGAGTTGCCCATTTTTGCATGAGTACAAAAATTGTCAACATTCTCTTCACCGAGTAGTTTTCTTAGTATAAGGAATCAACACACACATTATGCTAAATCTATCCATAACCACATATAGATAGTCATGTTTTCTCCATGACATGGGCAAGCCTCCTACAAAATCCATGGAAATACTTTCCCAAGGACAAGTAGGGACGGGAAGAGGAGTGTAAAGTCCTAACTTCTGTTGTTAGGCTTTCTCGTGGCACAAAGAACACATCCCTTTATATATCGGGTTGCATACTCCGCATATGAGGCCAATAAAAATACATCTGTAAATGTGCAACAGTTTTACCAACACCAAAATTTCCTAATATAAGAGAAGTATGAGCTTCCCTAACCATATGAACCCTTTTATCCCATGAAATGCAAATTTTACTAGAATGATACAAGAGTCCATCATGCACATGATAATCCAATTCTCCTACCTGTTTTCCACTCATCAAATCTTCATACACTTATTTAAAATCAACATCATTAGCATATTTCCTTATAACTATCATGAACTAAAGAACTATGTTGTAACAGAACATATGCAACAACAACTAGAGGTCTAGATAGAATACTTACAACCTTATTTTGTGTGCTATTATTATACATGATCACGAGATGGAACCGTTGTAAAAAAAACCCATCCAACGAAAATTTCTAGACTATTCTAGTTTGGTTTGTGATTGGAGGTACTAGAGGGGATAATGATCGGTATGAATCGCTGTTTTTTTCCTTCAAGTAATTTTTGCATTTTTAACACTTAAAACCAAAGCATACAACTCTTTATCATAAGTCGGATAATTTCTTACCGTGCTAGTGAAGTTCTCAGAATGGTAACAAAAAGGTTTTTATGTTACATCAACAAACCACCCATTTCATAATCACTAGCATTCATCTTGGTCTCAAATGATTGTTGCAAATATAGAAGTGCCAAGACTGGAGAAGTACTAATCTTCTCTTTCAGTGTGTAAAAAGTCTTTTGATATTTTCCTCCCTACTGAAATACCTATTTGATGCTTGTTAAAGAATGCAAAGGAGATGCAATAAACTTTCTCCAATAGTGAACTTCACCAAGAAATCTTCTAACCTCTGTCACATTATTAGGTTTAGGTTAGTTAACAATTGTTAGATATTACAAGCACCGAGAATGGGAGTGAATCGGTGTGGTTTAAAACTTTAGTTCTTTCAATACACAAAACCTCTAATTAATTGCAGCAATGTGTTATATGCATTCAATCAACCATATGCAATAAGATAACAACTCACAACACAAAATTTATGTGGGAAACCCTTAACGGGAGAAAAACCCACTGTGAAACCAATGCTTTTATTTGGAACACCAATTCCAGAGCATACAATGTTTGGTTTCAGTTGAGCAACCACTCAACCTATGAAGCACCTACTTCAAAACTTCAAGCACCCACTAGAAGAAATGCTAAGCACCCACTCAACTATTTAGCAAGCTGCAACTTGCAAGGAGCACCCACCCCCTAAAATCTAAGCACCCACTTAGAAAAAAATATTACAAACAAATTGATCATTTAGTTTCTAGATTGCTTGTACAATAGATTATGACCACTTTTCTATAGCATACTTTTCATACTTTGATATCCAACATTTTGTGTGTGTCTTTGTTACAATTATCTACTCTTTCTGGCTCCCTTTTCTGATTCAGTGGAAGAATATTCAGGGATTGAGGGTTCTTTCCTTCTCTGCAGAAGTTATCTATCAAATGTGCATTCCATCAGTAGCACTTGAGCACCGTCAAGCTCATATCTCTTTGCTTGCAGGTCAGAGTATTCAGATTTGGACCTTGTTATTCATTCTTTTTTTTTTTTAGCTATAAAATTTGGCTCAATGGCTCTCCTTATACACACAGCTCATTCTCTCTTTCTTCAGCCGCTCCATTATTCATGGAGTTAACTATTTATATAAAATTCTCAACTTACCTCCTCTCCTTCTTAGCGGATCTTGCATCCCAAATTGCATAGGATGAATACTGGACTGTTGCAAATCAATCATCCAATGGAATGCCATAAATCCTCTGATTATTCTCTCTATATTGACCTTTACACTTGATTTGAGAATTCAGTAGATGTTGCCAAATATTCCCATTAACAATGTTCCATACGTTCTTGGTTATTCCTTCTATACTTTGCTCAATATCTTGAATTTTATTATTTCTATGTCTAGAGAATTGAATTCTCTTTCCAACGAGTAAACGAACTTGAGAAATGGATACCTAGGGCTCAAGATATATCCATGCGGGTAAGTAGAGCTCGTGTGGAACCAATTTATCAGTCACATTAAAATCTCCTTTCATTTAACCTTTTAAATCGTATATTTAGGGACATTTGAGCATTGGTGGAATAGGTGCTATATTGGTTTAGTTCATTTGATTGCCTTATTATCCGCACTTCACAACTTCTCCCCATTTTCCTTATATTTTGGATTATACAGGTAAAAATGGAACATTTGGAACCATAGCTGCGTGGTCTGGGTTCTTCCGCTCCACTACATATCCACACAACTTTATTCTATCCCCTCTCCTTTATACTCCGGGTGTATCGGGTTAAACGAGAACAAATGGAACTCGTGCTTACTAGTCTTAGTTCACCTGATTCTTCTTTTCACCGCACTAAACACATTTTATTCAACTCCTTTGCATTTCGGGTGAATTAGATATACGGAGAACTCAAATTGATTTGGAACCAAGCTTATAAACCTTTGTTAGCCCGATAACCTATCCTTCCACACTTAATACTCTTCTCCCTTGTGAATCAGATGAAAATGTATTTTGGGGAACATATTGCGTCTTGGAACTGTGCCGGTGTTGTCAAGTTCTTCCACACTTCGTACTCCATTCTCCTTATGTTTCAGCTTATTAACGTTTACAGAGAACTCGAATCAATTTGGAGCACACGACCTTGTGCTTATGAATCCTCTCGTGCCCGAAGGCTCTCTCCCATCCTCAAATACCCGGGTCTTTGTATTTCGGCTCATTAGATGATGCGGAGAAGACCATATGCCGTGGAACTCGTGCTTATAACATTATGAATCCGTATTACATGTATTCCTTTGTTGTGCGGTCCGAGACCTCGTGCGAGGAACTATTAGTCATGGTGAACAGTTCTTTTAAATTACTCGGTGCCCGACTCATTTAATTGACACACATATAACCAATTTCTTCGACCAGCGGACTTGAGACATTTTGCAGGAAATATGGGAAGAGTTGAAACCATTCTCATAAGGTCGTTTGTGCCCGCAATTCACTTCTTTTCCGTACTCAAAGCTTGTCTTTGTTTTCCGACTTATTGAATCCTGCGGAGAACCTTAGACATTGTGGAACGGGTTCTATTACCTCATTTGATGCCCGCACTCCACAATTGATCTGCACAACACTAATATAGAGTGTTGGGGATAAATCTTGGTATCGAGAAACTCTAAAATGAATGGAACAGTTCTTATGAAGTGTTTAGTGCCAGATTTATCTATTGAACCCACATGTATCTGGGGAACTTTAAAATACATAAAACTTGTTCTTATTATTGCCTTTGAGCACGCAATCTATTCCTTCTCCGCAAAACATTAGACTCTTCACTTCTCAGGTTTATTGATCATGCGAGGAACTTGATTCAACTTGGAACCTGTTATAATCAATGCCCACAACACCTATTTTTAAAAACACTTTCTCCTTTGTACTTTGGTTAAAACATGAATGCGGGAAACTTTTTAACTTAGGTAACTTGTTCTTTTAACCCGTTGTGAGCCTGATTTGAACTATAAACCCACAATACAAAACATCTCTTCATTATGCAGACAATACCATGATGCGGGGAAATATTTGAAGAGTGGAACAGTTCTTTTGAAGCTCATAGTGCCCGAAACCAATAATGAAACCACACAATACTAGGATCTTCGATCTGTGGTCTTGATAACCATGAAAAGTTCTATCTTGCTGAAGCACTAGAATCAAATGTTCTAACCAATTTAAGCTTTTATGTGTGTTTCAATCCTCTTGTCCAAGCTTGCAGTGACACTGTAACACCCTGAAACCATTCTGAGATCCCAATTAACTTGTTTGAGACTGTTGCACTCCATTGAATCACTTAAAACCATTAGCGTCATCATCATGTAATCACCCAAAACCTCTCTGGGAGTTGGCACTACTAATCAACCTTCACAACTCTTGCTTCCCGAAGCTTGTTATAGACTCGTTAACATCCGTCAACACCTACACAACACTTTTTGCTATCAAGTCATCTTGACAACAATGATAATGACAAAGATCTAACAACAATGACCTCAAATTTTGCAAGATCAATTTTCAATGTACCATGTCCCACAACATAACCCAAATAAATTAAAGATGTTTTTCCAAATTCACACTTAGACATCTTCAAATACAATTTCTCCTTTCTCAAAGCATTCAAAACATTTTGTATGTGGACAACATGTTCATTCCATGATTTACTGAAAATCAAGATATCATCTAAGTAGACTATTACAAAGTCATAAATGAATGGCCTAAAAACATCATTCATCACACACATGAACATATCCGGTGCATTACACAATCCAAAATGCATAACAAGCCATTCAAACAAACCTTGTTTTGTTTTAAAATAAGTTTTCTAAATATCACCTTCATTGATCCTAACCTGGTGATAACCACTCCTTAAGTCTAACTTAGTAAAATAAACAACATTTTTCAATTGATCCAATAAATCATCAATGCGAGGAAGAGGGTAACAATTTTTCACCATGATTTTATTAAGAGTCCAATAATCAACACACATTCGCCATGTGTCATCTTTCTTAGGCACCAAGATGATAGGCGAACCACAAGGAGATGAACTTGGATGAATGACTCCTTTTTCCAAAAATTCCCTCTTGCTTCCAAATGGGTAGCTTTTACACACATTGGATCAAGGTTAGTAGGATTAAACATGAGAATCATGTCTCAAATAGTTATGCAACCCACTAATATACTTCAACAAAGTGCTTCTTGTGAATGAAGAGAAATACCAAAAATAAAATCCCTCTTTCTAAACTCCCATGTATAATATTGAACACTATGTCCCTTAGTTTATTGTAAATTTTAACAATCCATCATAGATTGTTGCATATAACCCAAAGGATAATTTTTTTTCTTTAAAAGAGACAAAATTATTCCAAGAAGAAAATGCTTCACTTTTTCTTGCATTGATCTCTTAAAGCTTACTCTCCCACTAGATGAGTTTAGTACCACCCATTCTAATAGTAGCCAAATGGATTTTTTCCTCATCATCAACAATATTTTGAAACCTGCAATATACTTCAATTTACTTGATCCATTTTTTGTGCATTAAGATCTCCATTGTACATTGGCAATTCAAACTTAATATCCAATTTCAATGAAGGAAAAGAATCAAAATTTATCGTACCATCCTTTGTTTTGGGAGAACCAGATCCAAATGCGTAGATGGCCCTTCTTCTTCTTATTTTAGAGTTGCTTCTTTCTCCATTTGTCTTATATGATCTCGGTATAATTCTTCCACCATCTCTTTCATTTGCATGAAGGATTTACGAAATTCTTCTTCTTCGGCCATAGTTGGGCTTCGTGAATGTCTTGATCCAATCTCTCGAATCAAACATTGTTAATTCTCCTTCACCTTTTCTAGAACGAGGACCTTGTCAACATTCAACATAAATGCAATCCAAACAACTATTAAACTGATCATAGACCATATCTTATACCAACATGTTCTAAAATCAAGAGAAAATTGTAAAACGCGTTCACTTTGAATTTGCTTTATAAAATGATTTATGGATAAATTTTAACATTATAAATTTTCTCTATTTTTAATTAATATTTAAAATTTGCAAGCACCGTATAAAATCAGAAGTAATCAAAGCTAAAACATAGAAAATCGAAACACTTAATTGATAACTAAGTTCGGTATCAAAACCTACGTCTCCAAGTCCATTTAAAAGACGATCTATTAAAAATATGACTAAAAACTTACAATAGCACGCTTACATATCTTCCAGCAATTTCATGATAATCTCCATACAAAATCAACCTAAGTCTCCTTTCAAATTTTCGACTAATTCCACTCCTAGATCTCACAATGAGAATATGTATCATAGGCCTAACAAAAGCTGCTATACAAATACCACTTGGCTCACTTTTATAACATGGAAACTCACCATGGTGTAATGGTTTGGGATATCTTTAGCTCATGGTGAGTCAAGGGTTTGATTCCCTTACTCACTGCCCACTCCTTTATGTTTTTCTATTCCAGATAATATCCCACATGTGTGACATACTGGGTGGCATAAGGATTTAAAAGCAATGTGGCGTTGGGAGTAATCAGTCTTAAGAACCCTTCTTCAAAATAAACGTAGTCTACCCGAGTTGTTTTATCTCGGTGTAGCGAGTTGATTGTGTTATCAAGTGGTTAGGTATATGTTACCGAGTGGATTGTGGAGCTGAATTAGCCTTGGTATAATGGACGAGCTTTACTAAGTGGGGTTGGCAAGTAGTTGGATGCCATGATGGAGGGATAGCATGGATGCGAGGAAATAGAAAATCCTCCTGCGTGGAAAATAAGAGCTTAGGAGGATAAGTGGATAGATGGAGAGGATTTGGGAATACAACATGGTGAGATAGATTACATAAGCACCGAAGTGAAACGTAGAGTGACAGTGAATTAGGTAGATGGTGGACAGTCAACCTCGGTCGTCCAAGCCATCTCACTCCATGAGTCGGGTTATCCACTAATGCAATATGTAGTGGGTTACAAATATAATAGAAAAAATATTCAAATTTTTTGATAATGAATAAGGTGTATAGTTGAGGCCAAGGAACCCCTCCATAATCCAAAGTGTATTGAACCTAGCCGAGGGTCCCGATCAACAAATAGTGGGGTCCTTTTTCCGCAACCGAGAGTCGAAGACCGGTGCTCTAAAACAATATAATTTTGCTCCATTTCTTCGCATTCATGCCCTTTACACGTTCTTCATACCGTCGACATGCTCTTTAAAAACTCTACACAACTCATCTGATTATGCCAGATTCTAGAAGATCATAGATCGGTGTTTCCCAATGATGATCCTCTGGATCACATTTACCATAAAGAAACAAAGAACAAAGATTAAGGTGGTGAGGAAGTGATGGATACCTGTGTTGCTACATATGAAGTTTTGGATGACCTTAAGAAGGTGTTGAGGGCATGGTTTCGGAGCACGGTGCTCACAAATAAGTTTTATGGATAGGACTTGATGGGTAAACATAGTGGTGTCTCACGCACCCAGAAGATATTGTCATAGAATTTGCATAGCCACATAGAGGAACATGAGTTCAAAGAAACTAACAACCCCCTCTATGTTACAGAATTAGAAAGCAAGCTAGGGAAGAATTACAAGACCGTAGACCCCATGTACTTAATGGATGAGCATGCATGTAATGCCTTGAACAAGATGGCCATGGACATGACGTGAAAGAACTTGGATGTTGGGGATACAATGAGGATTATGGTAAAAGATAAGAAGAATAAAGAGAGAGAGAGAGATTGATATCTTGAAGAAAGATATTCAAGGGGAACAAAAGTGGACCCATGAGACATATAACCGAAAGCGGGCGATTAGTAAAGTAGATTATAAGTCAATGTCTATCCTTGGTGATTCAAGCAGAAATGATTATAACGATGAGATGGAGTATCTTGAAGACTTGGTTGGAATGCTCTTGGTAAATATTAAGAGCAACGCGGCACTAACAACAAAAGAGATAATGAAAGAAAAGGAAGAGAATGAGGTAGCTATTAAAGTAAGGATTATTGAGAATTTATCCGCACAACTTAAGGGAGTGAGTAGTAAGTCGACTTGGGTTTTAACAGTGCTAAATATATGACTTGATCCTTCATGTGCGCTTATGTGATGAAGAAGAAGTACTCAAGGATATCCAAGAAAAGAAACCGACTAATAAGATAAAACACGCCAAGGTAATGGTGAGGTAACAAAGCATAAAGAAATAATCAATGGAAAAAGGATAAATTAGATACGAGATAAGCCGGTTTAAGAATATGGTGTTAGAAATCATGGATGTAATTGAAGGTGTATTTATAGAATTGATTGTGGTGATCTAGGAGATCAAGAGTAGAGCTGAAGAGTTGGCACCAAACTAATTACCGGTGAATTATAGAGGTGGCACCCGGGAAGGCATTGGGAGAACTTGAAGAGTGGAAGAAAGTGGAGGGTGAAATAAATGTTGAGTTCCCATAACTCTTTCAACAACCTAAGGCCTTAGTTGAATTTTGTGATGATTATTTTTGGGCATTGAATTTTTTATTTTTGGAGATCACTTATGTTTTTGGGTGACCAAGATATTTCCGAGGATGAAAATACAATTAAGTGTGGGGTAATTTTGTACAATTGTTTTGACTAAGTACATGTGTCGTGCGTGAGGCGGGCACGCAAGGGGGCACACAAGGCAGAATGGATAGCGCACTAAGGCTCACACCCAAGAAAGAAACCTTTGGGACTTAGCCAATTTTGTGGACCACACAAAGGTTAAAAATAGAAAGACAAAGTTAGAGTGCCGATCATGCAATGATTCAGATCCAGAGAAAAGTGAGCAAACTTGGTGGCCAAGGAATGTATATTTTTGGATAAAACACATGCAGAGCAAAGATGAAAGGTCATGCATGGATTGATCTAATAATAGGATTAAAGAAAAGTTTATTTATAGGATTAATCTATTATTAGGATTGATATAAAAGCATGCACACTTTATGATTGTTTTTGGATGTACACATGGCTATTATGAGCATGCAGTCTATTTTGAGAATGCATAGGAGGTGAAGGGAAATTCCCCACCCATATATATATCTATGTATGTATGTATGTATGTATGTATGTATGTATGTGTATAAATATATGTATATATACATATATATATATATATATATATACACACACACACAATATATATACACACAATATATATGTATATATATGTATGTATATATATATATGTATATGTATATATGTATATATATATATATATATGTATATATGTATATATATACATATATACATATATATATATATATATATATACATATATACATATATACATATATATATATATATATATATATATATATATATGTATATATGTATATATATATATATGTATATATATATGTATATGATGTATGTCTTTGTATTGAGTACGATGACCATGAACACAACCGTGTGTGTGAGAACATATCAATGATGTATTCAACTTCTATTATGTAATAATTTGTTATGATGGAATATGGAGGATGGATTCTGGTAATTGATGTGTTTGAATATGGTGATTACATGGTGCAATTGATATTAATTGTTATCTGATATGTGTGTTTCCTTATTACATGTGTTTCCAATTGAATGTATGCAATGAGTGTTGGAATTTGAGGATTTGAATGACAACGAGTTTAATCAACTTAAATATTAAACATTAATATATTATGCAACATTAAAATGAATAAATAAAATCACATTAATAAACTATATTGCATGATAATTAAATAAATACTTACATAATATATATAACACATAACACATGATTTATAGTGGAAAATAATCAGGTAAAAAACCACTATGAAAAGTAACCTTTATTATAGAGAACCTAATTACATCCAGTAGAAACCTCCTCCTTAATAACCCTAATCGCAAGGGTAAAAACCAATTCAATTAATATTGATTTACACACCTTTGATATATTTCTCTGATATATCAAATGAGGACCCAAAGTCCTTTTTTATATGAGGTGATCGAGTATGTCTCCCGACTCACCCTTGCAACCAATTCGGTTGACACATATTCAGAGGTTTGAATATTTAATAATAGAAATATAAATATTTTATATTATTAAATATTTAACCTATAGTATAATGTTGGACCCATATTAATTAAGGGGTGGCTAGCCCACTTAACCATTATGTTCCAACACTCCCCCTTAATGTTAAGTGGGGTAACATATGCCAATAGATTACCTACCCGTGGTACACTACAAGATTTACAATCCTTAAACCATAAAGGTTTAAAGATAGTATATAGGTTGAAGGAATTATAACACCTTCATCTCACTCAAGTTACCTTTTGGTACAAAAGGATTTGGAATCCCAAATATCATCCCATGATCAAGTGGCTACAATTGAATTGTGATTTTTACATGTTTTCACAAGTTTTCGTAAAGGTTACTTGAAACCGGGTATAATATAAGAGCCTTTTATAACCAAGGACCTCCTTTACAATATGCTTACATTGGATGTTTATTGGTAAACTCAATAGCACTAAAGAGTTTATTGAAGACCGCTTTAAGGTCTTTCTACACTTTTATCTAGAAAATAAACCGAGGAGGTATACACATGCTCGAAGGTATTTTTCTACTTTCCCGAATGTCTTTTACAATGCATTTTTCATTTTACAAATACCAAGTTCCATTAGGAGGTAAAATTTTCATGCACACTCGCCCTCAATGGCAACTCGATAATCCAAGTTTTTCATGAGAGTGAAAAACTTTACAACATTCAAGGGCTTTATGAAAATGTTAGCAACTTGCTCTTAAGTCGGCACAAAGTTGAGATCAATATCACCACTTAACACCTTCTCACATATAAAGTGTATATGTATCTCAATGTACTTCATCCTTTGATTTTTCTTGGATTATGTGTAAGAGATATGGTGCTCTGGTTTTCGCAAAACAAAGGAAAACTACCCTTGATCCTTCATCTTTATCTCTTCGAACAACCTCTTCACCATAAAGTCTCTTTTTCAGCTTCTATTGCATGTCTATACTTTAGCTTCAGTTGAAGAGATAGAAACAATTGAATGCTTTTTACCGCACCAAGTAATGTCACCGCACCAAATTTATCACATAACTAGAAGTATATTTTTCTATCTAATACATCACCAAAGATGATCAAAATCACAAAATCCATATAAATTAGTATTTTCATCCTTATTATAATGCAACCCATAATTGATTGTTCCCTTAATATGTCTAAGAATTCTTTTTAAAGATTCCAATGATCTCTATAAGGTTCTTGCATAAATCTTGAAGCAATTCCTACTACATAAGAAATATTCGGTCTAGTTTTAGTTGGATAAATCAAACTACCAGCTAACTACCTATACAAAGTAGGATCAACTTTTTCACATGCAAGTTTTGGATCAAGTTTTATTCTAACTTCCATAGGTGTACAAATTGGTTTACAATCAATCATATTAAACTTTTTCAAGTACATTGGTTTCATATTGTGCTTAATAAACAAGAATAGAATGTTTATCTAGAAATACAACCATGCCAAGAAAATGATGTAAGAGATCTAAATCAATCATTTCAATGTACTATTTCAATTTTTCTTTAATATTAAAAATTAAACCAGACTATCGGTAGTCATAAGCAAATTATCAACATATATAAATACAATGATAATGTGAGAACCTTCTTGCTTAATGAATATATCATTATCAACAATTAACAAAACCTAATTATTTAAATAAAGCATTAATTTTTGCATATCAAGCTCTAAGAGCTTGTTTTAAACCATATAAATACAACGATAATGTGATAACCTTCTTGCTTAATGAATATATCATTATCAACAATTAACAAAACCTAATTATTTAAATAAAGCATTAATTTTTGCATACCAAGCTCTAAGAGCTTGTTTTAAACCATACAAATATTTTTTCAACTTACAAACATAGTTTTCTTACCATTTTCTTCAAATTCTTTAGGTTGAGACATAATTTCTTCCTTTAAATCACCATTCAAAAATCATTTTTCACATCCATTTGGTGGATTTCCCACTCAATCTAAGAATCAATAGAAAACAAGGCCCTAACAGTGCTCATCTTAGCTACAGAAGAAAAGGTCTCAACATAATCAATACTAGGTTTCTGATTGAAACCTCTAGCAATAAGTATAGCTTTATGTTTTTCAATACTACCATCAACATTATATTTTACTTTGTACAACCATCTAGACCCTATAATGCTTCTTTTCTCTAGAGGTAGAACTAACACCTAGGTTTGATTTTGAATCAAGGCATTATATTCAGCCTACATTGCATTGATCCAATTCTCATCCCAAGAAGCTTCTTCAAAACTCTGTTCATACAAGGTCATTAGAGCATGGTACGCATGATGGCTTCTAGTCATTTTCCTAATGTCAATAGGATTAAAAATTTCTAACACAGATTGAACCCATCTTGGTTTCTTAGTAAGGGAGATAGAAACATCCATAGCATCAACACAAGAAACATCATTATGATCATTTACGATATTTTCATTATCAATATCAGAACCATCATTATAAATATTGACATAATTAATAATATCATTACTATTTGTAGATGAACATAAACATTTTTTCAAAACAACAACATTGCGGTTTTCAATTACTTCCCTTTTTACAAGCTCGTAAATCCTTAAACATGTAGTGTTAATACCATATCCAATTAAAATACAATAAAAATAATTCATATCAAGTTTCTTTATTTTATTTTTAGGGATATATAAAGAGGTAGGACTACCAAACACTTTTAAATGTGATACATCAGGTTTTTTATTTGACCACTTTTCTAAGGGGGTCAAATGGTGAATAGATTTGGTAGGAACCCTATTTAGGATATAGACTATCGTGTTCATTGCTTCTGCCCACAGAAATTTGGGAAGACCAAAAAAATGAAGCATCGTGTGAGCCATATCTAAAATAGTCCTATTTTTCCATTCTATAACACCATTAGACTGAGGAGAATGGGGAGAAGTTAATTCTCTTTTAATACCACAATCAATACATAATTTTTCAAATTCCTTTCTAACATATTCACCCCCATTATCTTTTCTAAGCCTCTTAATTTTATAATTTGATGAATTTTCAACAGATGCTTTAAATTCCTTAAATTTTCCAAATACATCATATTTATTTTTAATAAAATATGTCCAAATCATCCTGGTGAAATCATCAATAAATGTTAAAGCATACAAAAACCATTTAATGAAGCTACTTCAAGAGGTCCTCTAACATCACTATGAACAAGTTCTAGTGGTGAAGAGGAACTCTCCTCAGGATGTAAGTGAAAGGGTTTAGCACTTTGTTTCGCGCGTAAACACCCTTCACAAGCATTATGAGTTGAAGACAACACATGCAAACCTTTAACTAGATTACATCTAGACATTTCATATAAGCTTCGATAATTGACATGTCCTAACCTTTCATGCCATAGCTTTGAATCATTCAAACTTTGAGATACATAACAAGATGCATAAGAAAAATCATCCAAAATATATAATCCATTTCCTTGAATTCCTTCAACAATTATATTATTATTACTATCCTTGATATACAAAGTATCCTTCAAATTTTGAATAGACAAACCATTATGAGTGAGTTGTGAACATGACAAAAGATTCTTTTTAAGCTTAGGGAAAAATAAAACATTATTCAAAACACCATATGTAAATATTACTTTTCCTTTCTCTATTGCTTCTAAAGATGAGTTATCACCAAGATACACATGTTCATTGATTTTCGTAACAACAAATAAAGAATTGGAAATACCATTCATATTATTTGAAGCACCTGAATCTAGAATCCATTCAGAACTTGAGGAAGAGTACAAAGAAGCATATAATACAACAGTTTTAGGAGCATCATTAGAACTGTTCTTTTTTAATTATATTTAGATGTGATGTGATCTGTTTCTAATTTTTTATGGACAGTTTCTTAGATTTACACTCTTTTTTTTTTTTATGCCCAAATTTTTCACATTTGTGACATTTACCATTAAATATTACACGCAAATTTTCATAAGTGAAACTCTTTTTATCAGCAAATGAATATTTAATATTAGATCTATACTTCTAATCATAATAGGGCTTGCGAGACTTGAACTTCGAATCGAGGAAGAAGTTCCTGTGAGGCATTCTCCTTAGAGTCGAAGTTCATCATCACTTGCTCTTCCTGTATCAGAAGAGAACTCAAATTAATCAAATTTAGTAATTCATCCTCATTCTGATATTTAGAATTTAAGATATAAATAAAATTCCTAAATCTTTCATGTATATTCAACTGAACAATAAAGTAGATTATTTTTTCACCAATTAAGTCACAATTGCATCCATCTAATTGTGCTTTGATATTTTTAATTTTGGCTAAGAAATTAACTACCTTTTCATCTCCTTTCATAGGAGTCGTAAGCAATTCTAAAACAAGTTTAATAATTTTAGACAAGCGCATACCTTCATGCATGGATTCTAATTGTTTCCATACCTCACTAGGATGTTTGATATTACCAATGTGTAGAAGATATTCATCGTTCACATTGCATAGGATCATGGAAAGGGCATCCTGCATATACGTGTGAGAATGCATTCATATTTTTTTCATTCTCTTGATGACCGGTGGGCATATGTTCAATCCATGAAACAATCATCCAAAGTTTCCTCGCCATAAGTTTTGATTTAACCCGATCTTCCAAATATTGTAATTTACTCCATTTAGGATCTGGGACTTATCAAGGAAAAAGAAAATGGATGCCATTGTCTTTCAAATTTCTTGAACTGAAAAACATACCCCATTATGATATACAATGCACCACTGAGTTAGAAAAATATTGATCGAAAAACAACAATACCCATATTTTATGATTAAAAACTTGTACTATTTCATTAAAAAATCAAGTATATTTTTAAAAAGCTATTTTTTTAAAAATCGACCATTACAATATTAATAGAACTAGATCTAAAGAAACTATTTGATCATAACTAATTTTGTCATTAAAATGCATACTAATTAACTTCCCATAATCAAATAATAACCTACATTATAAAGGGCTTTGACATTATACCCTAGACCTATCATACAAATTTTATAACCATATAGAATTGAAGATGAAACCCCTAAAAATGCACAGCAACTTCAAATTTCTAAAAAGTGTTAATGTAGATAAATATCTGGCTAACTTAAATTTGACATCTAAATGACCATCGTTCTGCCTTATTTTAGTCTCTGTACATCGTGATGGTCATTCGATTTCATCAAATTTAAAGACAATCAAAATTTCCTATGTATTTCTAGAATGTGAATTTTGCACGATTTTTTGGGTGATTTTACCTAAAATTATGTCAAATAATGAATCTGAATTTACTTTAATTTATCGAATTTATCAAAGACATGCTAGTGCAAACCGAGACATATTTATTTTCCATTTTCCATGCAAGCAAGTTCGAAAGACACAAAGAAAACCAAAGGGCATTAGAAAATATAAAAAATACAAAACAAATAGTACCACTTTTAGTGAAATTAAATAAATAATTTAATTTTCTTTGGTACAACTATAGTGAAATTAAATTAATAATTTAATTTCCTTGATCTTTTCTGTGAAGTCTATTTCCTGACATAAACTTCCACTTTCCAGAGCACACACCACTTTTGAAACATAATTAAATAAAATTTTATTTCTAAAATTAAATAAAATTTTCAAAAGAAATATCCTTTCAAAGAATTTACATTAAATTTTCAAAGGTTAGAACAAAGGAAATATTCCATATAATTTACAAATGTAAATGAAAGTAAGAATCATATCATATTACATCTCCCTCGAAAAAAAAATAGGGATTTAAAATTGAAAAACCCTAAAAAATTTACCAAGAGTTTTGAAGAGGGGGGTTCACCACAATCTCTTCTTTTCGTAAATTACACTTCTTCAGAAAGTACACAAAAATTTACATTGCACAAATGTAGTGGCAAAATTAATTGGAGAATAAAAATAAGGGGACCCGATACTTTTAAATACATGTAGTCTTGTTTCCCTATTCCTTTTAAATCCCAAGCACGTCGGCCTATCACCCAACATTAGCTAGGTGCTCACCCGAGGCACGCGCAAGCACCGAGCCCCTCCTTTATGTGAGCTTTGTAAGAATGCTTTGCCATTAATGGAGGAATGTTTGTAGAAATAGAAATACAAACATTTACTCTACTAGATCTAAGCATAAATGCACCATGATATAAATGTAAACATTACAACAACATAAGAGAATCAGATCTGTACCATGAGTAATATGAAATACACTAGGGTTTGAACCCATAAACATAGATATTCATAACAACCAATTTCACTATTGATTGACAAAAGTTTACAAAGGTATCCAAATTACATCAAAAAGGTTCAACAATGATCGGGTTACATCATTCTACCATTAGCATTATACCCTCCCCATGGTTCGATCCACAAAATCTATAGTACCCCCTTAGAACCATTACATATTATTCACCCACGCACACACCATTACATATGCACACACACTCTCTAACCTCTAACACCTAACACACCTTTGTCTAGATCAAAATGCCTCCTTAAATAGGATAAGAGCTCACATAATCATTATTCTAGAAGCAAGATGGCATTCCAAATTTCATCATATCTGTTATACTCGAGAGTCCAACCATCTAGATGCAGGATAGACATAACAACCTTCACTTTACAATCCGTAACCATAATGATTCCTTGGAATTTTCTTGAGCTCTAAGTATCCATGTAACAACCTTGTCATCATTATGCTTATCCGCAACTTCACATGTTTTGCATGTGATACCCTTTAACTGAAATGTGGCTAAGTCCTTAAACCCTTAAACCATTTCCTACTCCTACACATAAACCTAACTCTCCTCACGCACGTTCACATACGCGCTTTTCTCCATAGTGCCTTTCGCATGTGCTCATCTTCTGTTTTAGGACTTAGTCATTTTCCGAGATCAACATCACCCCACACTAAATGTGTTGTCCATCCTCGAGAAAATCATCTGATCTCCAACAAAGAATAAAGAATGGAGGGAAAGAATAACCTGTACCTGGCTTGCGCCAAAGAATAAAAGAATTTTGCTATTGTTGTACAAGGATTGGGAAGTCTTTGTTCAAGGATGCTTCAATCTTATTCCAGAATCCACCTCACTCTGCGCTTGTTGAAATAAATCCCCTATCAATGCGTTGACTTCCTCAAATGATAACTCTTCACCTTTATCCTTCAGTGTATCAACAATATTTTCCATCTGCTTGCTAAGGTCACTCAATAGCGTCCATCCTTCGTGTAACCTGGGGATATAATTCCTTCACTTTATTTTTAATTGAGACCCTTAAGTATTCGATCACCTCGGACTTCTTCTCAACTTCTACTATGATCTTGTCCCATTCCACCCTATTATTCTTATTCTTTTCTTGGAACTCCTTTAGGTCTACCTCATGGGTAGCAACCAATACACTTGCCACCCTGTCCTTGTCTCCACAATTGTCGGAGACAACTTTAGCCATGTACGTTACACGGTTTTTACAGAGGAAAGGAGCTCGGAGTACCGAGTTATGGTATCTTCAATTTTTAAATTCTCCTACTCTCTTTGTCATGCTAAAACCTCTTCTACCAAGTCCAGCGTAAGTGGTTATTTCTCCATTTTGATCAAGCGTGTCAAATCCTCCCGGGAAGTGGAAAGCTGGCTCATACTGCATTTTAGGGGCTAAGTCTGGGCATGCTAAAATAATGGAGTATGAGATAGTCTTTACTTTCTTATAGGATTCACGCATCCTCACCTTTTCCTCTCTCAACTCATCCTTTAACTGTGCAATTATAAACTCTTTCCCTTTTATCTCACTATCTCTATCTATTATCTCCTTATTCTTTTCCTCCAATTCCTCCTCCAAGGCTCTAATTTTGTTATTCCTCCTGAATAACCTTGCCTCCACTTTTATTGATACCTTGTTGAGCGCATTACAAGCATGCTCATCCATTAGCCGCTAGGTATCCATAATAGGATTCACCTCATTGGGGTTTTGTGTTTCTATCACTGCATCCACACCAACTTCGAATTTGGGCTCATCAACATGGGACTCAAAGGTCCATGACAACATCTTCCTCATGCACATGTACACACTATCTCTCTCAAACGAAGACCAAAAAAAGAGTTGGTTTGTGGGCACCATGCTCTGGAAACACATGCATAGGATATTTTTGGGTCATTGACATAAGTCATCATGGGTCCTTGCACCGCTATCGCACCTTTGGCACCAATGTGCCCTACCTTGAGAAGCCGACTGCTAGACTTTTCTCCTTGTCTACGCTCTCTTCCATTTCTCTCAATATTTTTTCAGTGTTGTGCTCCACCTCGTGCTCCACCAAGTTCGTATGATATCTGCCACTTCCTTTTCCACAGTGTCATCCAACTACCCTCCGGCCAAGTGTGGGGTCTCTTGTGTATTCATATTCACCTCTTCACTTCCTCCCATATTTTGATTTCCCTCCTCAGATCCATTCTTCTCTTCATCATATTCGTTTAAATTATACATAGGGGGATCCTCACCTTCATCATGCTCCTCATTCTCCTCCTCATAATCATCACCCTTCATGTTATTCATCTCCTCAGAGTCTGAACTTTGTACCATATTTTTATTCTTCTTCACTGATGACTCTTCTATCACAGGGGACCTATCCTTCTCAAGTGACTTATCCTTCATGGGGATTTATTCCTTCAAGTGTAAGTACTTGGGCCTACGCCGACTCCTACGCCCTATGGTTTAAAGCTGTGTATGTGCTTGGTGCCCTACTTGCTGGAGTTCCTCTCTTTCTCTCTTCTTTGGCACTATATTCTTTCTTCTAGTGGGGTCTTCTGGGATGGATACATCATCCTCAATGTACACGCCATTTTCAAACTTGGGCCTTAGGTGTATATACCCTTGTTTTCCTATTTCTGTAATAGGTATTGACACAGATTTTAACATATGTATGTCATGAGAGACATACTTCTCCACATATGCACACTTCTTAGGATACACTAATGTTTAACGTAGCATGTGGTGATCTTGATCTACCTCACTTAGATTAAATCTAATCTTATTTTCCTCCATGAACTTGTTAACCATGTTTTGAAAGTATTGCGCTATGAAGGAAAAGGTAGTTTACACCATGGACCTTTCATGTCATCTGTCAAAGTGAATCTGCCTATACATAAGTGTTGGTATACAATGAACTCATCCTCACCATCCACTAAGGCTGGTAGTTATTCAAGGATTCTCCATTCTGCCCCAAATGCATCGCGCATTCACTTATACCACTTCTCCAAGCATGCTTTATATGCAACAATCATTGTATCACAAGTGTATGCTTGAACCTCTTAGCGGGGGAAGGGTCCTCTTTAGGGTACTCCCAAACATAGCTATTTGGCCCATCAGACACTCTAATCTCTAAAAATACAATGGTAAGAAGGAAATTACCATACATGATTTTATCCCCTGTCGCACGCGACATCTATGATATCCTCCGTAATGAAGGTCGAGAGGTTGTAGATTGTTCCTTTTGAAATATTCTTGCAAATGTTCAACCATATCTTGTTCACTTACGTCCATCGCTCTTGTCCATTCAATTTGGTGAGCAAGTGCGTGGCCATCTTCATGGTTGGGTTGGTGATCTTGGTGATATCAAAATAGCGTGAGCCCTTCTTATATTCATATTTCATGGTTGTTTCCTTGACAACATCCTTGTCATCCAAGTCATCATCCAGTGATTCTCCCGTGCAGATAAGTCCAAAGTGTATTTGGAGATCAACTGAGTAGTTAAGTGCATTCTCCTCCTTGTGAAGTAAAAATAATCTTCGTGCACGTGCAACATCAGCCACTGGTATAACATTTTGGGTTTTCCAAAATATGGCAACTCATAGAGTTACAAAATTCCAGCCTTCTCCAATGTGGTCTTCACAAAGTCATCATACACCTAGTTTTTCATCCTATGTCCTTTCTCCTGTAGGGCAAACTAGCTCCAATGCCATCTCTTTCTCAGCGGTGCTTGTCCTATGGTTATAATCACTTATAGCCATCTTTCATACGTGAGAGACCCATTCCATCCCCATTAAAATGCCATTTGGGTACTGCATCTCCACGTACCACTCCTCATTAAAACTGGTTGATACGGCTGGTTTTCCTTTGCCCTTTCCCTTGCCCTTCTTTGGTGAAACATTTTCTCCTTTCCTTAGTGCCATTTTCTCTTCAATCCCTTGTAATTTATTCCTTATGTCTTGCTTCACCACTTCTCAGTCCCTCGGCTCCACTCCTTATGTGAAATTTCTTCAAAACTCGTGCCCTAGCTTTACAAATCCTAACTTAGAAAACTCTCCTTCCATAAGGCAATGTAACTACCCACGGGAATCCACTAAACAATATCCCCGCACACGCCCATGTTCTCTGTTCCACTCTGGTTCACAAATATGTCAAGTTATCCACTTCACACACAATCTTCCGTAAATTCTCTCACAAGGATGTCGTAGTTTGCAAGAGCTCTTCAATAAAAAAACACAAGGTAAGATAAATAATTTACACCAACCTTCTATCTATAGATTTTTTATTTTTCTGCATTAATCTCTGTGTCACCTACCACCATACTTCCACATTAAAGGTAGATTTTTCCAATGCTTTTTATCACACCCTTTGTGTCTCAGCACTTTTCCACCACGCACCAACTTACATGGAACCCCTCAACCTTCCGGTGCACAAAACTTCATCGACCGCGAGACTCCCTTATGCGCGCTTCCAGCACCAAAGTACGTCTTCCCCTACATCTTATATCAATTTCTTACTGCAACCTACCTCGGTTTGTTATGTGCTTTTATCCATGTACATGGTTTTTATAAAGCTTTTGACACCAATCTCTACCCATAATCACTTCTTCTACGTGCACTCCTCGACCCCACACACGTTTGACTTCCTCATTTGGTCCACCAATCAACATCACTATCAACACTTGTTTCATACCACACTATTCATTAAAACTCTTCTTTACATTCTCCACCCCACACTAAATTGATGTGCGGTCCTCTATGCCCGAAAACCCTTTAAATATAGTAATTTGGCTTATTAGGTGCGAGCGCGCCACAACAAACAAAACTAAAAAATAAAGCATAGTGACAATGAAAGGAAACAACACATACAGGAAAATGTATTAAGGGAAATACTAAGCTAACTGTCAATACTTCCTTATTTACAAACACAATAAAGACTTATTTATAGTAGGGCTTCCACCTACTCCCGTTAAAATAATCGGGCAAATCTGTCCCATCCAACACTTGTAACTTGCAAGCACTTGAATTAAGTATATAAGATATAACATATGGTCCCAACCAATGAACTTTGAGTTTCTCAGGATGGCATAAAAACTTTGAATCGTACAGAAGAACCATCTACCCAACCTCAAACTTCTTGTTCCTAATATGTCGATCATGCCATGCCTTCTATCTAACTTTCTTCGTCTCTGTTGGCTCCATCGGGCTATAGCTCACCTTTTATATAGCATCATAAGTTTGTTAATGCATTCCTCTAATGCTTGTTCATCATCCAATCCTCCTACGCATGCAATATGCAAGGATGCTAACATAAATTCAACGGGTAGAACGGCTTCCGTGCCAAACACCAATTGAAAGGGTGCGGCCTTGTTCAAATTTTTATAAGTCATCATGATATGCCCATAGAATTGCATAGACTTTATCATCCCGCCTCCTCCCGACATTGCAAATCTTAATTAATGTGTGGCTCAAGTATTTTTTAAATGCCTCAGTAGTCCCATTAGCTTGAGGGTGATAGGGCGTAGTTTTGTGATGGGCCACCATAAACTCTGCCAATAAGATTCTAATAGTTTCATTCAAGAAGTGAGTACCCCTATCACTTGTTAAACTCAATGGGCATCCATACCTGCTGATTATATTCTCCCATAAAAACCTAGTTGTTGTAGTTGTCATGTAATCCTTCATAGGTGTTGCTTCTACCCATCTTGTAAGATAGTATGTGCACATGATAATATAGTGTGATCCTTTCCTATATGCGGTGGGGATATAGGTCCCACAAGTTCAATTGCCCATTTTTCAAATGGCTCTGCACTAATGTAGTCTTAATGGCATTTCATCTCTCTGCCCTAGTTTCCCAAGGCATTGGAAATGGTCATAGGTCTTGCAATACTCTATACAATCCTTATAAATTGTCTCCCACCAAAGGCATGCCAATAGGATCTTGCGCATGGTCACATTCCCTGTATAGTGTCCTCCTACAATGCCACCATGAGATTCTTCCATGATTATAGTATGATCATGTTCTAACACACACCGATGCAAAACCTCATCTCGACCTAGTTTGTATATAGGTCTCCACTAATCAACATATAGGGTGTTACGCGTATAACAAACTGCTACTTCTCCAAAGCCTTCATTCCCTCTAGCACCACACCCATTCACAAGAAAATAACAATATCCTCTAAGTCGGAGGGTGTGCACTATAATCTAAACAAATGTGCATCCGACATTGTGTCCTCAATGTTATGCACGCCCTCTTCGAGTTAATCCGTGATAGATGGTCAAGTCCCAAATTGCTCTTTCCTAGTTTCACAATGACCGAAAAAATCAAACTCTTGAAACAATAAGATCCACCGACATATGTGCCCTTGCAAAATAGGCTTGTTCACCAAGTACTTGAGTGTCATATGATCCATGTAAAATATAATTGTTGTAGGAAATAAGTATTTCCTGAACTTGTGTAGTGCATAAATCATAGATAACACCTTGCGCTCTGTTGTTGCATAATTCTTCTCAAATTGTTGTTAATTTTCTACTTACAAAACACAAGGGGTGATCAACAATCCCCTCTCTAGGTTGTGCTAACACTGCTCCTATGGCCATACCCGATGCATCAACATGTATGTGAAATGGCTTGTCCCAAGAGGGAAAGCGCAAAATGGACATTGTTGTAAGTTTATCCTTCAACGTGTCAAAATCCACTTGTTACGCCTCTCCCCAATGTAATTTACTTTTATGTTTTAATAACTCTTCCAATGGCATGAAAATTCTAGCACATCCCTTGATAAGTTTCCTATAATATCCCGTGTGCCCTAAGAATTCGTGCACCACGCTTTGACTGGTAAGCTCCTCTAACCCTAAAATAACAACTTTGGCAAGGTCTACCAATAAGCCTTCCTTGCATATAATGTGACCTAGTAATGTGCCAAATGGGGTAACAAACACATATTTCTTAATGTTTAGAGAGATACTTAACTTCTTGCACCTCTCAAAAATCAATCTTAAATTGTCACAATGATATCTTACTAACCCATACACCATCCAATCATCCAAGTAAACTTGCAAAAATTTGTGGATGAAGTCTTGAAAGGCCTGCACCACAATGTGTGAAAATATAACAGGTGCATTCTTAAGTTCGAAGGGCATAACCATGTGAACAAAACTTCCCCACTTAGCCATGAAAGTAGTCTTATCCTAGTCTTCCTTCACAATTCTTACCTAATGATATCCGAAGAATCCATCTGTGAAAGAATAGATCTCTCGCCCGCAACACCTTCCAAAATCTTCTCAAGTAAATGGGGTTGGAAAAGGATCTATCACACATGAAGCATTTAAATCTCTATAATCAACACAAATCCTTATCCTCCCATCCTTCTTGATACTAATCACCATCAAGCTCACCCACTCAGATTCTTCAATTGCCTCAATGATACCAGATTCTATCATCTTATCAATTTCCTCCTTAACCTTTACGCGTAAATTTGGGTTCATCTTGTAAGGTATCTTCTAAACTGGGCACGCACCCTCCTTTAACTTAATCCTCATTTCCCTAGAGAGTGGTGAACTCCCTTCAATTCGTGGTACTTATATCGACACTAAAATTTTCCTCCGTAATTTATATTTCATTAATGTATGTATTATGAATAGGATGTTGTTAAGTATAATTAGTAGTGGCGTCTGATAGAAGATAACGACGTTGTCGGTACGATGCCGCCAATAATGTATAGTATGGTAACAGTCAAAGTACAATATGAATGTTGTGGTAAAAAGTAAATATTTGTCGTAAGTGGTTCGGTAATGTTAAAATGTCAAAGTTAGGGTAAGTAGAGAAGTAGGGTCTACATGATTAGGAATTAGAAATATTATATTGGTAATAAGGACAAGGAGTGATGTCATAAATATTTTGTGCATTTTATTTGTAAAAGTCTAAAAAAGTGGAACCCATGTGAAATGATAAGGTTTATCTTGTCTTAAAAGATAAGCTTATATGTAAAGATAAGAGTTAAGGTATGGAATATGATTCGTCAGAGTAGATTTCTTATCCTATCTTAGAGATAAGGTGGATAAGCCTGAAAGTTCTATAAATAGAGAGGCCACCCCCTCATTTAGCATAGAAGGAAGTAGTGAGAAATATTGTATGAGTAAGTGTGTGAAGGAAGCCATCCTTTAGAAGGTGTGTTAAAGAAGCCATTAAGAGGTGTAATTGTGAAGTTTCTCCCATAGTTATTGTTGGAAGGCAAGTGGAGTTGGTAACACTTGGAGTAATTCATGGGTGAGATTGTAACAATTTCATGTTAATTATACATTTTACAGTTGTATTTCAGATTTTTCATCGTTCTTTTATGTCATAGTCTGTGGTATTCTTGTGTTATGTTTGTTGTTGTGTTTCCAGATTACTTCCACCAAACTAAAAGTTGTGCATTAGTAAATAATCATAGCACGAGGAGTTCTCGGTGGAGAATTATCATAGTGCCAGATTGGTGATGACATTTTGGTTCCATTATGGGACCATTCCTCGTTAGTGGATTTTCTAGAGAGATATTCCCACTTAGTTAGAAATCATTTAGAGGGTAACCTTGTTTTTACTATGCATAGTAGTTACCATGGTAAATTCACGTTTTACCATGAATAGTATTTACCGCAGTAAAGTCACTTTTTACCGTGAATACTATTTACCGCAGTAACTTCACTTTTTATCGTAAATAGTGTTTACCATAGTAAAATAAATTTTTACCGCAGTAAGTCAAGTTTTACCATAGTTTACCATGGTCATTTCTATTTTACTGTAAAAAGGTGTAAAGTCACTTTCTATTATAGTGATTCCAATTATTTGTGCACATAAGTCTTGTTGATTGTACTTGTGGGTTGGTATTTCACTATGGTTACTTTTGAAAATGGGGAAGATTCTTATTTTTTCAGCCCAATCTAATGAAGATGCTTCCTCTTTCATTCAAGAATTTAAACAATCTTGCATTTGTAATGGCCTCATAAGAAGGGAACAATGGACTAAATTTTTCCTAAATTTTTGGATGGTTTAGCCCTTAGGTGGTTTGAAACACTAGGTGATAATGTGAAAAACTCATGGGATTTATTAACTAAAAGTTTTCTTGAAGAATTTGGTGAACAATAGAAATATGTAAATCTCATGATCGAGGTCACAAAGCTATCCCAAGGAGAGAAGGAGAAGATAAGAGATTATCATGCTCGTGTTCTAGAGCTAAGGAGGAAGCTCGATGCCCAGATCTAGAAGGAAGGATTAGTGGATGGGTTGATGAATGGCATGAATAATCTCCTCTAAGAAGCACTTCATTCTTGGGATGAAGCAGAGATCAGACAACGAGTGAAGTATAACCACCCAGCGACCCTCGAACAAGTAAAGGAGATTGCAATAAGGCAAGAAGAAACTATGGAAGAAGAGCCCAAAGAAATTGTTGCTAAGGTAGAGCCTACACCAACACCTTTGGTCTAGAATCGACAACCACTCTCGATGAGCAAAAATATTTCTCCTAGTACATCTACTGAGTATGAAGATCTCGCTTAGGAAGATGGTCCAGTTAACTATTAATCTTCTTTAAGGAAAAGAATTTAGTTCTCGGGAGGAGATAGAGGTCCAAAAAGAAATATATCTGAAGTTGTATGTTATGGTTGTCATAAAAAGGGTCATTATAAGTATAATTGTCTAGATAGATATTCTACATCTGGTACAAGAGATAATGATAAAGGAAAAGCACCTATGAATTCTTTTGATATAGTAGATAAGAGCATAAATAATGAAGCAGATGTGTTTATAACAAAAAGAAAAAAAGAAAAAGATAACCAAGATGGAAATGATCCTAAGAAGATGAAAGGAGAAACTAGTAAGAAACATAGGAGAAGAAAGTTGGGTGTGCAAGATTTTCGATTTCACAGGGCAAGGACCATACTCCATCTTAGAAGATTTGTCTAAAAGGCCTGCAAATATTACATATGGTCAACTTCTGGCTATGTCTTTTGAGAAGAGGCGGGAGCTGCGAAGTGGACTCAATGATTGACGAAGGAAGGAGGTTGAGGTCCTTTTTTTAGAAGTAGAGGCAGATCCCTACGCTCCACAAGATGAGGTATTATGTAATGGTATTTCAATTCATGTTGTCTTAGTAGATGGAGGTGTTGCAATTAATGTAATGACCGAGTCTGTAATGAATATGTTGGGTTTAAAAATTGATCACCCCTCAACACTTAGGCTAAGGTCATTAAATAAGGAAAAATTAAACCGAGAAGGTGTTGTTTCGAGATGTGGCAATATCTGCTATGAGTTTTGTATGTGTGGTAGACTTTTAGGTGATGAAAAATGGTACTGTTGTATACCCAATGTTGTTGGGAAGGCCATGGCTAAGAAGAGTTCATGCAAGAAACTACTGGAATGAAGGCTTCATGATACTTGGACGTGGCAGAGAGAGGGTGAAGATAAGCGTGATCCCTCAGCATCATAAGATAGAACTTGTGGATTCAAGTGATGAAACTGATGATTGGACATCCTCTCGATTACTCTAGTACTAGTGAAGTGGACACAAAAGATTAAGAAAGTGAGGTTGATGTTTCGGTCATGGATATCCTTCCACCACACCGACTCATGAACCCATAAAATTATCTAAAGAAAAAATTAATGATCGTCTCCAAAAATAAATATTGGTGATGTTGTGATGGAGAGTGAGAAGGAATCCTACCTCCAACTCTTTTGAAGGTACATACACCTATTCAATTTTGATTACAAGGGCTGTCATCACCAATCCGGCACTATGATAATTCTTCACTTTGGGAACTCCTCGTGCTATGATTATTTACTAATGTACACCTTTAGTTTGGTGGATGTAATCTGAAACACAACAAACATAACACAAGAATACCATAGACTATGATAAAAAGAATGATGATAAATCTGAAATATCGAGTAAATTATAATATTAGCATGAAATTGTTACAATCTCACCCATGAGGTACTTCAAGTGTTATTGACTTCACTTGCTTTCCACCAATACTATGGGAGAAACTTCATAATTACACCTCTTAATGGCTTCTTCAACACACCTTTAAACCGATGGCTTCCTTTACACACTTAGTCATACAATATTTTTCACTACTTCCTTCTATGCTAAATGAGGGGGTGGCCTCTTTATTTATAGAACTTCCAGGGCTTATCCATCTTATCTGTAAGATAGGATAAGAAATCCACTACGATGAATCATATTTCATACCTTAACTCTTATCTGTACATGTAAGCTTATCTTTTAAGATAAGATAAACCTCATCATTTCACATGGGTTCCACATTTTTAGACTTTTTACAAATAAAATACACAAAATATTTATGACCTCACTCCTTGTTCTTATTACCAATATAATATTTCTAATTCCTAATCATGTAGACCCTACTTCTCTACTTACCCCAATTTTGACATTTTAACATTCTTTGGACCACTTACGACAACTATTTACTTTTTACCACAACATTTCTATTGTACTTTTAACTATTGTCATCTTGCGCCGCGCGTCGTTATCTTCTATCGAACGCTACTACTAATTATACTTAACAACATCTTATTCCTAATACATACATTAATGAAATAGAAATTACAGAGGAAAATTTTAGTGTCGATTGAACTCCGTTAAGTTGGATAAAACATTTTATTGAGCTAGTAGATTGTGGTAAGCCCATAAAGAAAATGCCATATAGAATGAATCCTAATTTTTCCAAGATTGTAAAGGAAGAAATAGATAAGTTGTTTGATGCGGGATTCATATTTCTTTGTGGAGAATTCAGAATGGGTTTCAACCATTGTGATCTCAATAAAAAGAATGGGAAGCTATACATTTGTGTTTGATTATAGGAAGCTCAACAAGGTAATAAAGAATGATCATTACCCTCTTCCATTCTCAGATCAGATCTTGGACGAAGTAGTTGGCCAGGAGTGCTATAGTTTTGTTGATGGATATAGTGGATATAACCAAGTTTGTATAGCGGAGAAAGATCAGCTGAAAACCACGTTCACCACTCCTTGGGGAATGTTTTCTTATAGAGTTATGCCTTTTGGGTTGTGTAATGCTCTGGAAACGTTCCAACGCTTGATGAATAGGGTGTTTAAACCCTACATTAGAAACTTCATTAGAGTATTTCGTATGATTTTTACATCTATGGGAGCAAGATAGACCACCGCACCATATGGAGACAACATTTCAAAGGTTAGATGAATCAAAGCCTCACTAAACCCAACAAAGTGTGTCTTTAGATGTTCTAAAAGTGTTTTGTTAGGGCATGTTGTATCTAGAGATGGTATTGTACTGATCTTGATAAGGTTTCAAAATCAAAGAGTTACCATTTCCTATAAATAGAAGTAAGTTGAGATCATTTTTAGGCCATGTGGGTTACTATAGAAGGCTCATCAAGAATTTCTCAAAGATTGCATGACCACTAACCCAATTCTCGACGAAGGATGTTACTTATGAACCGGGAAAGAAGGCACATGAATATTTTAAACAACTAAAGGAAGCTTTGGTGTCTTCACTGTTTAAAAGAATCTAAACTTGAGCAAGCCATTCATGTGTATACTTGATGCTTTAGATGCAGCACTAGGAGTACTACGAGCCAAAATGATGAAAAAAGGAATGATCATCTAGTTTACTTTGGGAGAAGACAAATGAGCGATCTTTGAGGTAAATTATATCATGAATCTGAAAAAGAGGCTCTAGCTATCATTTTTGTTGTAAAAATATTAGAAATTACTTGCTAGGGCAGAATTTCACAGAATGTGAGATCATCAGGATTTAAAATATATTGTAAATAAGCCTAACCCATCAGGGAGGATAGAAATATGGATAATTTTGCTACAAGAATTTGAATTTGATATTATAGATAGGCCAAGAAAGAAGCATGTCAATACAGATGCACTCTCTCAAGCCTATGATGGTTTAGGTTCATCTTGTGATGATGATGATTTCCCATATGCAAAATTGTTATCCCTTGACACAATCCCTAGTGAATACATAGATATTTGGAATTATCTGAATGAATTCAAGTTTCCTGATGGTGTCAATGCAAAGACTAAGAGGAAGATTACTTAAGCTAGTCATCCATATTATATTCTACATGGAGTATTATTTGAATAGGACACGATCAACAAGTATAAGAAGGTAGTTAGACGTGATCAAGGGAAGGAGCTAATAAAAGAGATCCACAATGGTACATGTGGAGGAAACTTCTCTGGAAAACTTACAACAAGAAAGATCTTAGATGCAGATTATCACTGGCCCACTCTTTTTAGAGATTATTATAATTATTGTAAGACATGTGATATTTTTCAAACACATGGGAACCGTAAGACTTCATCAGCTCAATTATGCCCTATTCTTCCACTTTTTCCCTTTAAAAAGTGGGGAATAGATATTGTAGATCCACTTCCAACTACCCCACACAAAAATAAGTATATTGTAGTTGCCACAAATTATTTAACCAAGTGGGTTAAAGCTAGGCCATTGAAAACAGCTTCCATGGATGAAGTGGCAAGGTTCATATATGAACGCATTGTCACCAGATTTGGTTGTCCATTAGAAATTTTAACAGATCAAGGAATCCACTTCATTAATGAGGTGGTATAAGCCCTAGTCAACAAGTTTTCTATTAAGCACATGAAGGAAACAACTTACAAGCCAAGCACAAATGGACAGGTGGAACGAACAAATTATGTGTTGTGTTAAATTCTAGCAAAAGATGTAGCCTTGTAGGTACATAAGTGGGATAAAAGGATTCATGCAGCATTGTGGGCATATAAGGCAACATCAAAGTCAGCAACATGATACTCCCCATTTCAGTTGGCTTATGACATTGATCCAGTTCTTCCTATTGAGTTTGATATTCCCACTATAAGAATCATGAAAAATGAAAGGATGGATGAAAGTGATTCGGTAAAGGAAAGGTTGGTACATCTTCATTTGCTAGAGCAAATGAGAGAAATAGTGAAAGATACAAGACATAAGAAGAAAATGAAGCATAAGGAATACTTTGATCAAAATATCCGTTGGTCTTCATTTCATGTGAATGACTTGGTTCTAGTATATGATTCCAGATACAAAAAAAGAAGGTAGAGAAAATTTCTTCCCAAATGGATGGGGCCCTACAAAATAGTAGTTGTGCATGAAAATGGTACATATCGACTGGAGGAATTGGATGGCACTCCCATTACAAAATGGGTCAACCATGACAAGTTAAATATTTTCCAAGCACCAGAATAGTCTACTCCGAGGATGGAGTAGAAGCTAGGAAGGGAGAAGATGTCGACACTAAAATTTTCCTCCATAATTTTTATTTCATTAATGTATGTATTAGGAATATGATGTTTTTAAGTATAATTAGTAGTGGCGTCTGATAGAAGATAACAGCACTGCCAATACGACGCCACCAATAATTTATAGTACGGTAATAGTCAAAGTAAAATAGGAATGTTATGGTAAAAAGTAAATATTTGTCGTAAGTGGTTCGATAATGTTAAAATGTCAAAGTTAGGGTAAGTAGAGAAGTAGGGTCTACATGATTAAGAATTAGAAATATTATATTGGTAATAAGGAAAAGGAGTGATGTCATAAATATTTTGTGTATTTTATTTGTAAAAAGTCTAAAAAGGTGGAACCCATGTGAAATGATAAGTTTTATCTTATCTTAAAAGATAAGCTTACATGTAAAGATAAGAGTTAAGGTATGGGGCTGTTGGATATTTTGTCAAGAAAAAATATGAGGTTCAACCACAATGCATGGGATCAAATCCCTCCTCAAAGATAGGTGAGGTTTCATGTTTATTACTAATCTAAAACACAAGAAATAATATATATAGTATCCACACTATTCTAACCATTGGGGTTGGGATACAATCCCGAAATCCATATCAACACGAAATGGAGATGTTACAACTTCAGATTAGGAAGAATTAGAAAGGAAAATATTATAGACGAAATGAAGCGGGAAGGGAATGAGAGGAATGTATTTTCTTTCAAGCAAACACAGATCAAGAAATACTTATATGAGTTTTAGATAATGAGTGTAATATTCTGAAACGATTAAAATGATCAAGAATACTAAACAAAGAATAGCTCAATATTTTGGACATAAGAACAATCTCTCAAGATAGATGAATCCCACAACACAAAGTTTGTAAAATAACACCTGTTTCTATTCTTCAATGATTAAAAATAAAATACAAATTTTTTCTTCTTCTTCACAATAGCTCTTAATATTCAAAAAGTCTCCCTCTAGAATGCACAAGCATCCCTTATTTATAATAGAGAGAGCAGAGAGAAAATAGGATAAATCCTAGAAAATAGTCTTTTAATGAGAGTCCTATTTTGCTTGACTCTCACGCAGGAGAACAAGTCAAAATTTTCTTCCTATGTGACAAAACAAAAATGAAAAAGACATGACAATTTCTTGATAGAAATGACATGAGACATTATGTTTATTCCACTTTGTCATCCTTGTCTTCTTCCAGCAAATCCTGCTTGTCTTGGAACTCTTGGAACTTTCAAATTATGCCCTGCATCTCATCTTCATCTGGCGCACTAGAATAATCACTTAGGACCTCACAAGTTTCCTGAGTATCACTTGCATTACCAAGAAGTTTCTTCAATTTCTTGTTGAGTTTCCTTAGTGATTCCAAAACATTTTCAATCCTTATGAACTTATCGATGATTGATCAGATCAAAGATGAAAGCTGGTTCATGCTGAATTAATTCTGAATTTTCTTATAGAGGTCATCAGCAAGTAGAATCTCGAGATTTCACCCAACACCTTGGCAAAGATCCTAGACAGCTCCTCTTCTATGTCATTGGTGGCATCAACCAACTAATCTCTAGATTCCCTTAACTTGTTGCAAGCTTCACTGAGAATCTTTATCCTGAATCTGATGGCTTTGGAAAGTTGGAAATTCTTATCCCCATGTGGAATGATTCCTTCTTCCATTAAGTTCGGGATGGAACCTGTTTCAATGCATTGAGGGCTTCTAAAGTTAATTCAAGGTTCCCAACTTCTTGTGAAAACTCATCATCCATCTTGTCGCCATCTTTCTTTATTTCCTCCAAGGATTTATAAACTTCCATTGTGTCATCTATGACCTCTCTTCCTTGTAGGAGTAGCCTCTTTATCCATTCCTCAACCGTTCTCCCCTTCTCATTGATCTTTTCAATCATAGGCACCGATGAGAAATCAAACCTGATAGGCGTAGGGGTAGAAGATGATGGTGTTGACTGCGAAGGCTTTGAAATCTTGAGTAGTACCTCTATCAACTATTCAAATTTCTCCTTCAGCTCATCCCTGCTTACCTTTGTTTCTTTTAGCTTTTGGAAAATCACGTTCATGGCATCTCATGCATCCTGTTGTGCTCCTTTAGTTGTCACTTTTCCAGATCAACCCTTGTAATCTGATAATCAGTCACTTGTTATATCTTCCTTTGTTTTGTCAGCTATGGGAGTGGAAATCTCTGCAAACTTATGCCCTGAGGCATCCACTGAAACTCTTGAAACCGTTTTGGGTTTCTTGGCAGATTTGGTAGGAGAAGCCTTGAGTGAACTAAAATCGAAGGCTGGTAGGGGAACTACCACCTTCCTCTTCCTTGGAGTTTGATCGACCAACCATTGAGGTACAATGGAAGAAGTTGCTCCTATTGGAGGTGTTATGGTTGTATCTGTGGGTGGAGGAAGATTTACTTGCAGAGTCGTGATGACTGCAAGTGTAGTGACTATGGGAATGGATTTAGGGAATGAAGGTGCGGAAGGAGGAGGCATTTCTATGGCCATCGTAGGTCCAGCAGAGAGAGGTGAGAGATCAGAGAAAATGCTGGCCATGGCTGATGAGAGTGGCGTCGAAATATGTGATGAGGAAGATTGGGAGAGAGGGGGTAAATATTCTAAAGCCAAAGCTTGAGAAGTAAGAGCAAGGCTTACCTCCGATGAGCAATCAACAAAAGGGGAAACAAGAGGTTGACTAACCTCGATTTCTAAAAGAATTTCTCCTTTTTCTGGTGGAGGAGGTGAATCCAAGATCTCAACTTGTTTGTGTTGGAGTAGCAGATGATTCAGCCCCTTGCTTTTCTCCTTTCTTACAAACTTAAACTTTATTTGCCTCTTGGTAGGGCTTTTATCCTTTTCCTTTTCTCCCTTGGAGGGTCCCACTTCTAAAGTAGTTATTTTTGAAAATCTCTTTTCCTTATAACTCATTCCCAAGAAATGAGCCATGCCTTAGTGCAGACAAGAGTCTGAGCAGCTCTTTCAGCGATAGAAGCCTTTTCAAGAAACAGACCAATCAATGGCTAGGAATCCAAGTTGGTCTCCATCTGACTGTTCGTACCTAGGTTCCGAACACTTTCATTGTCTGTGGTACCTTCAGGGATATCAGCTAGATCTAACATTTGAATTTCTTCAAGTGTCAGTCTTGTTGTTGTCTTTTCTTCGGATGGCAACTTCATCACGAAGATCAACCCAAATATCTTCCACAGTGGGTACATACAGGTACAAGGTTCCATAAGACTTGAGGACTCCTCGGATGTCGAATCCTTCTCTCATCTTCATGTGCTTCTTCAATTTATCTTGAAGTTCATGCACCACATTCTTGGCCTTAACCATAGTGGAACATGTATACCTTCTAATGGAAATGGGGAAGGAGACAAAACTTTGTGTCTGCTTTGTTGGAATTTGTGAAAATCCAACAATTGTCTGACCAACTCCATGAGGATCAGTTTGTCACCTGGGAACTTGGGAAAATGGAAAGGATTACTATGGAACCTTACCACCCGAAGATAGGTAAACTTCTTGAATTACAAGAAGATGCAACCCCATTTTGACACTTTTGTCCATGCTTCATCGGAAACCCTTCTCTTCCTCAGATCAGGATCCAGTCTGCAAATATTTTTGTAGAAGAAGGCATCATTCACTCTTCTAAATTAGTCTTCAGACCCTTTTATTGTCGCTACTGGGAAGTACCGATATATGTGTTTCATTGCTTGGTTTCCCTTTGCATCCAAATTCCTGGATAGTTTCTCATGCTGTTGCCACATAGGTGACATATGACATCATATAGAACTTGTCAGTAGACAAGACCATTTTCATTTGAGAGTCTATCTCATTACTTATCAAGCTACCCCAGTCAATCCCTTGGTCATTTTTCTTTATGACGACCATGAACTGGTACATCCACCCTTGGAATTCTTTTGAATCTAGGAGTCCAAACAACCGGCTCAAAAGGGTGATGATATCACGACTTCAAGAATAAAATCACTTCTAGGGACCGACTTAGGAAACCTAGAAATAATTGGCTTAGCTTTGATTAAGAACTTCTTGTTTACGTGCTTGATGCAATCTTCCGATCCTTGTCCCATGCCTTTTGTGCTGATTTAAAGTCTAAATCAACATATTCGTAAATTTGGGCAACTTTAGGAGTTGATCAAAATAATCTCTATCTAATTTCACTATAGACTCCCCTGCTTGATTTCTTACTGAGCGGGAGGCTGAGTCATAGTGAGAAGCGCAAGCCAGGATGAATTCAGGGCATTGGGCTGATACTGGAAATCTTCTATGCAAGAGGAAGATCATACGGCTATTGACTTCATCCATGGATTCTGAGAAGAATCCATAATTATTTTCCATAAGTCTTCCATATCTATATATATATATATATATATATATATATTGCCAAACTCGTGTCCCGGATGTCATAGTTGCAACTTACATAAGAAGAGGACTCCATCTTCGATACTTATACTTCATCTTTCCGAATTATCTGACTTATCCTGAGATGGGCCAAGGTCTGACATGAGGAGTCTTGAGAATGCCTTGATGACTTCTGGAAGAGTAGTTGGGTGTGAGAGCTTGTTGGACAAGTGTATAGACCTGACACACCTTTCGGGTTTTGAGACTCGCAAAGAAATTTCAGAAACCCGATAAACTGGAATTTGTGTCGAAATTAGGTCGTTTCAAACACCTTGAGAAACTTGAAACACACAATGGAACTTGATAGGTGTCAAGCACTCTGTGAAACCCGAAACACTGGCGGGGTGTGTGTTGGAAGTTAGGGCATGCGGTGCATCAGCAAAAACTGACATAAGGCAGAAGTGAAATGATGTTGAGTAGGTACAAATATGCGACACACTACAGAAATCGAGGATGTTGAACACCGATCAAGACCCGACACAAGGTGGAGAAAGAAAGATGTCGAGTAGCTGGAAAAGCCCGAAACAAGGTAGAAACTAGATGATGTCGAGCACCCTACAAAACCCAAAAAGGATATCGGGTCTCTGTCCTATCAGAACATGAAAATTTTCCCACTTTGATCACTTAGGAATTTTTCTAGAGCCTTTTGAAATCCACAACTTACAATAAGTAAAATATATATAAATAAATAAACAAGGGGTGGATTTCAAACAAAAACCTACTAGGAAAAGGACAAGAACAAAGGGAAAGAGACCCAAAACCCTAAACCAATAATGGCAGAGGAAAAGAAATGGAAACCCAAACAACACACCTCAAAAACAACCCCAAAAAGCTTTAAAATGAAAGAGGAGAAGAATACCTTCAACAAGATCGAAAAAATGATCGAGAATGGATGGTGAAATCGATCGGGAAGCTCAATCAGGTTTGGAGGTGGAAGAAGCATGCACAAAAATCCAACGCATCAAAAAAATACAAGGTAACAAATGACGTGGAAAACCACCTATTTATAAAACCCTAACATTAATTACACATCGCTCGACATGTGTGCCAACTACCAGACAACTAGGCATTAATGACATGTCATCATGCTTGGAGCTCCGAAAACCCAACACAAAGGATTTGGTTTAATTTGGGATTCAGGTTTTAGGGAACATGAAGCATGAAGCATGAGATGTTGTGATGCCTCTAAGTCCCAAATTCGACACAAAGGTGATGATCAGGTTTTGGGTTTCGGGAAACATATGACATGAAACATGCATTGGATAACGCATGTTCCGATGCTTGGGGGTTCTGAAAACCCGACACACTGTCAAGACCATCGGGTTTCGGGTTTTAGGGAACATGGGACATGTAACATGCAAGAAACATGCTTTCATGCAATCAAAACCCGAAAACCCAAAAATCTCCTTCAAAGGGGAATTTTAAGAGATATGTCCAAAAATTTCTATGGTTATCTCATTTTTAGTTGGAATCACTAAAACGAGATAACAAGAATATGATTTGTCGAGTAGATTTCTTATCCCATCTTAGAGATAAGGTGGATAAGATTGAAAGTTCTATAAATAGTGAGACCACCTCCCTCATTTAGCATAGAAGGAAGTAGTGAGAAATATTGTATAAGTGTGTGAAGGAAGTCATCCTTTAGAAGGTGTGTTAAAGAAGCCATTAAGAGGTGTAATTGTGAATTTTCTCCCATAGTTATTGTTGGAAAGCAAGTGGAGTTGGTAACACTTGGAGTAATTCATGGGTGAGATTGTAAAATTTTTATGTTAATTATACATTTTACAGTTGTATTTCAGATTTTTCATAGTTCTTTATGTCATAGTCTGTGGTATTCTTGTGTTATGTCTATTGTTGTGTTTCCAAATTACTTCTACCAAACTAAAAGTTGTGCATTAGTGATGGAGGTAAGGATTCCAAGCCTACCATCCAAGCTCTCTCACATTCCTGGACATAGATTGAGGCATACTCCTTCCCATGATAGTCGTGTATTGCAAAAGGTGCATTACTCTAAAGAAATATAATAGAGAACATGATTCTCACTGTGCGCCACTCTAGGAGGTTATCTCAATGGGTCGCCTACCAGCGCGTTGTTGTCCCGCACAAGGTATAAGTAAGAATATTCCTCCTTTCTATCTGAAATTTCCACTATACCTCCATCGCATGCAAAAAGATGTTAGGGTTACCCTCTCCATTGTAACTGGGTAAATTCCTTCCTCCCATGTGCATAAGCGAGCGTGCCACTGGTGATGCAAGTCATAGTTCCCTTCAATTGTCTTCTGACCAGCTCATAGGTCCCATGCACCCAATTGTCACATGCAACGCTAGTTGTATCACTCATGGACTGAGCATATTTCCATCGAATGAATCCTCCAGATGGATGGATAACATCGAGGTCTTTAATAGTGCACATATAGATTCTATCCAAGTCCTCTTCTCCTAAAGGTTCTATATAGGGCACAAAATTCCCATCCATCAGTGGAATAACGACACACTCCTCTTTTTCTCGAAGCTTATGTAATCTTTGTTAAAGCGCAAGTCATCATTATTCTTATAGCACCAGGGGCGTCTAAGTAATGCTAGAAAGTTATTTTCCTCAGCAAGTGCTAAGACTTCAAAACTCCAAGAACGCGTTTCCCCTTGGATGGTCATGGATGCATCCTTCAATACTCTGATGGGCATATCCTTTGTCATATTCTCCATATACATCACATTTTAAGATGGTTGTAATGGGGGTCTCCCCATCTGATTCGAGGAATGTAAAGTGATAACATTGACCTTTACACCCATGTTAATATGAATGTTGCTTAAGATCCATCCATCCACAACTATATTCAATGTGATCTCTTTTTCATAATCAATACTGTGAGGGGGAAGATTAACATGCAAGACCTTCCTCTCGCACTCACCTCCAACATGTGGTAATTTTTCTCTAAGCAACTACCCTAACAAAAGCATAATAATCTCTTGGCACAACATCCTACACACTTCTCTAACCTCATCCATATCCTTCTAAGGAACCTCAGCATTCTTTTCCTATTCCAACTTCCGCGACTACTCTTTCAAACACTAAATATCCCCTTGCAGGTTTCTAATCACCTCCATGGTCTCTTGGTAAATATCCTTATAATGAGATGGATCAGGATATTTCCCATGTAATACCTCTTCTCTTGTAATGAGAGGCCTTTGCTTTGGTATTTCCTTGGTGTACGTGGCTTCGCCCATGTAGTTACTAAGACGGAGTTCTAACTCGGGGTTTTGTTCTACCCTAGGCATCCACTATGGATCATATCGCTTCACACTCACCATCCCCGTGCCCTTGTCCTTCCTCTGGTTTTGGATCATGTGCTCATATAACTTAGGGAACTCCTCATACTTATGCTTCTTCCTACACCATGAACATTGTAGCAAATCCAGGACACTCGCGCTTGTAGTGTTCAGTAGATCCAAAATTGTAACATGTTCCACAGGAAATTCACTCCTACTTCCTTGACCACCATGGCCTCTCAATCCTCTGTGAAAACCTCTTCCTCGACCTCCTCCATCTACGCTCCCCTCATAATGCCAACCTTCGTTCTTATCATTATCTCCAATGCTGGTCTAGCACAAATATAAATGACATCATGGATTTGGTCTATCAATCGACAATCCTTTGTATCATGAGTAGTAGATGAACAAATCTTACATTAAGAAGACACATTCTAGCAAACCATGTGCTGCAACAATGGGCACCTACTTGGATCATGATCTCCGTGACATATTTCACAATATATTGACACAGCACATACCATATTTCATGGGCAACTGTCCTTTATGTGTCATTCTACCTCACAATTTGTGTACCATAGTCCACTGCGATTCTCATGAGTTACATTCACAGATAGTTTTTCTATCTGCTTCACCATGATAGTGATCTGTGCTTCTAAAAATGGGCATACTCTAGTGTCAACACTTTTGATGACTTCAGTTCTTAAAGCAACCTCCAAGGCTTCACACAAATCTATGAAAGTCTTATGTGTACCTACTTCCGAGATGCAATACCCAAAATTTGTGTACCCACACCTTGCCCATCATAGGATGCCTCTAAACACATGAAATGTTTGTGCTGCCATAGATGAACTAAATGAAAAATTATATCTACTAGGTGTTGTTCAACTACTAATACCAACACCAACCGGGTTAACAACACTTATCTCAGGAATTGGAAAACTAAGCACCAGGGTTTGGTCACCAGGTGGGCTAAGATGCGCACCTATGGCTCTCCTCCTTTCTCCATATGATGAGCTCTCACGGAATTCAAGGGGTTTCTCTCCCGCAATTTCCAAGATAGGGTAGCACAAACTTATCGGGTCCCATATTCTCCGTGTGAACCTCTAAACCTTCCCACAACGTCTACCTCCATAAGTCCGTCACTCCTATAACTTTGCAATGTCTCGCCAAATCACTTTCTCACGCTTCATTATACTTGAGTTGCATAGCCTCTCTCTCTTCTTCCACCGTAAGGTCTTCCATCTTTCACCACATCAACTTCCACGCCCCATGCCTAGTGGGAAGGTTAGCTAGCCATAGGAAATGCCTCCATACTCAAAGTTACGATCACAATCTTAATGGATAACAACAAATAATGCAAGAATGATCCTTTTCTCTCCCTGCAAGAACTCAAAATCAACAATCGTGGGAAAGAATATGTATAAATCACGTATTCCAAGGTATAGCTAGTCAACAGTCTAATCCACCAATGATCAACATCATGTTTCTAGGTCAGATTAGCATCATGTAGCCTTTGATACTCTTTTTGGGTCCAAACATGAGGTCTATAATACCAACTCTTCCTTGATGCATATGCATACAACTCTACTAGGAAACAACAAAAGAATGTCTCATAGAGCTCATGACTCAAGTGATCCTCTACCCATTTACATGCATCAAACTTAGTTCTAGTGTTAAATCTCGACCAAACTCATCCTCCGTGTTCTTAAGCTAAGTCTCGATGTTTTCCAAGGTCAAAAATTTTGTCATCACACACCATTCTTACAACAAATTCAAAAGAGGTCCTGCAAACGGATCCAAAATGTAGTCTCATTTTCATTTTCCCTTTAAATCCCTAGTACATCAACCTATCACCCAAAATTAGTTGGGCACTCACCTAAGGCATGCACAGTGCAAGCCCCTCCTTTATATGAGCCTTGTAAGAATGCTTTGCCATTAGTGGAGGAATTTTTTTAGAAAGCAGAAATACACGCATTTATTCTACTAGATCTAAGCATAGATGCACCATGATATAAATGTAAATATTGCAACAACATAAGAGAACTAGATCTGTACCATGAGTAATATGAAATACACTAGGGTTTGAACCCATAAACATAGATATTCATAACAACCCATTTCTATATTGATTGACAAAATTTTACAAGAACTAGATTACATCAAAACGGTTCAACAATAGATCATTTACATCATTCTACCATTAGCATTCTACCCTCCCCATGGCTCTGATCCGAAACTCTATAGTAACCCCTTAGAACCATTACATATTCTTCACCCACACATACACCATTACATATGCACACACACTATTTACCCCTGTAACACCTAACGCACGTTTGTCTATATCCAAATGCCTCCTTAAATAGGATAAGAGCTTGCCTAATCATTATTCCAGAAGTAAGCCCACATACCAAATGTCATCATATCTTTTTATACTCAAGTTTCCAAGCCATGCATATGACAGCTAGCCATAAAAACCTTCAATTTACATCCTATAACCATAATGATTTCATGGAATATTCTTTTCTTGAGCTCAAAGTCTCCATGTAACAACCTTTTCATCATTACGCTTATCTCGCAAATTCGCGTGTTTTTCATGTGATACCCTTTAACTGAAATGTGGCTAAGTCCTTAAACCATTAAACCCTTTCCTGCTCCCACAATTAAACCTATCTCTCCTCGCACACGTTCACATATACGCTTTTTTCCATAGTGCCTTCCGTGTGCGCTCATCTTCTGTTTTAGGACTTAGTCATTTTCTAAGGCTCAACAATACCCTTCTAAGTTTTGTAAAAACTTGTTACAAATTAAATAAAGTAAATACAAAAATATTTGATCTAATTTATTTAATTATCCCAAGCTTTGTTACCATGTTGGAATTCAATGATTTGAATGACGACGGTTTAATCAACTTAAATATTAAAAATTAATATATTATGCAACATTAAAATGAATAAATAAATAAACATCACATTAATAAACTATATTGCATAGTAATTAAATAAATACTTACAAAATGTAAATAACACTGAACATAGGATTTATAGTGGAAAACCCGAAGGTAAAAAACCATTGTGAAAAGTAACCTTTATTATAGAGAACCTAATTACATTCACTAGAAACATCCTCCTTACTAACCCTAATCACAAGGGTAAAACCAAATCAATTAATATTGATTTGCACACCTTTGATATATTTCTCTTATATACTCACCCTTTCAACCAATTCGGTTGACACATATTCCAAGGTTTGAATATTTAATAATATAAATATAAATATAAATATAAATATTATTAAATATTTAACCTATAGTATAATGTTGGACCCATATTAATTAAGAAGTGGCCAACCCACTTAATTATTATGTTCCAATGATGAGTTCTTATGATTGAATGAACACTTGGTTATCTATTATCATGCATTTGTATGCTAACATCTTAACAAGAAATACAAAGGAGGGACACTGGTAACTTTATGCACTTCGGGTGAGCATTCGATCTATCTCGAATGAAGTGTTAGCATGCATAACAGCTTAGGTGAAATAAAAGACTACACACTCCACACTTTTTCTTGTCTCCTCGACACACTTTTCACCATCAATCTACATGGTTATCAGGTACGCATATTTTATCTACTTTATGTTATCAAACATTCTCTCAACAACATAAAGTGGGAGAAAATGTAGACACTAAATCACACACTTTGGGTATATTTCTAGTCCTAATCACATACTACTATTCATATGATTTCTAAGAAAGAAAAGAACTAATTCAAGACTATCTTTGGCCTTTCTTTCTTTCTTTCTATTTTTCTTCTTGGTCTCTCACACCTTCTTTCCCAGTCTAACCTTTGACACTTCAATTCTTCCGAGTCTGGACACCGATTGCCTATCTAGGATGCCAACACCTGTGCACCCCCATCCCCTCTGGCGCCCCGACCTCTTTGTATCTTGCTCACATCATTAAGCTCCTTTCTAGCTATTGGGCATCCTATTTTCTTGGTGGTCAGCCTTTTAGTGGTTAATTATGAAATTCAAGTAAGGGAATCATATAGATACAAAGCTATGTGGGAATAATAAAGGACTTCAGAGATACAAAATCACGAACTTTGGGTACTTATCTAGTCCTGGTTTGCATACTACTATTCATATGATTCCTAAGTAAGAAAAGTACTAATTAACCCATGTCCTTGACCACCTTTCTTTGTTTTCTGTTTCCACTTTTGGTTTTACACCCTTACTTGTTCGATCTACATTTTGTACCCTAAATTTTATCATCTTAGATACCAAAGGCCTCAACCAGGACACTAGCGCAGACGTTCTCATCCCCTATGGGCGCCCCTTACCTCTTTTTACTTTACTCACACTTTTTGGGTCCTTTATAACCATTTGAGAATCTTATATTTTTGGTATTCGGCATTTTTGGGGTTAATTACGAAATTTAAGAAATGGAATCATATAAATATAAAGTTATGTGATGATAATAAGGGACCAAACACTAAGAATTAACTATCACCACCTAAGGTTGCATCCATCAAGGCATATAAGAGCTCCATTACATCCATTTAGAACCATCACAAGGGACACAAATGTTGGTTATTCTACATACACTTCATAGGATGAATTTTATTCTATTCCATGCACACATTTACTAAATTTATTTACATCTAGTTATTTTATCGTTATCAAGTGTGAATCACACAAGATCCACCTAGGGCTTAATTCCACACACACACACACACATAGAACTACATTAGGTCTAAGATGTAGTGCATCACTCAGTCATAAGTTCACTATTGTGATAGCTAAGGATAGTCTGACCCCTCATTTTGCATCTTTCTTTTTAGGATTTGATGTCTATTTGAGGGTTTTGTAGGTTCATATTTCATTATATATTTCCAAAGACCTCGGAAATCTTGGTGCGACCTCAAAGTGACAAAAGGAAACTAATAGAGAACATATTACGACCACCCAAGGGATGTTTCGATATTTTTTACAAACCCATGCACCCAAAATTAGGCCTAGGGCACCGATATCGCCCATGTCTAGCTAATCTCTCTGCATCTACATTTTCTTGGTCTTTGTGCAACACTTATACTATTTTGTTCACCTAGTTATCACTCGACACACGAGTCCATATTCTATGAAAAATCAGCTAAGGATGCTCACTCTCTCTTTTCACTTAGGTTTTTATATTTCATTGCTTAGTTTTCTTGGGTGTATTATTTGTACTTAATTGCATATTTATTTTACTTTGCTACAATGATAGCATTAGTTTAGGATCTTATTTATATTTTAGCTTAATTATTTTGGTGAACCCCACTTCGATCGTATTTGAATCCTTCATTGGCACATCCTCTTTTCTATCATGGTTCCTAAAGATGATCAAATTTATCTATATAATTTAATTCAAATGCATTACTGTTTGCGAGGTTATTCTGAAAAAATCCTTAGACACCATGTATCTCCCTAGCAATACATCGTCGCATCAAGTGAGTGATTTTGTAGATCATCTATTTGAAGACCCTAGTCTTCATGATCCTCCATCTAATCAATCCATGTTGAATTCAATTCAAGCTTTACATTTTTACTTCAAGACAAATTTGGGATATGGAATCCACTATTACATCTCTTAAATTTGAAGTCCAACATCTTAAGGATGCTTCTCATGCTCATGTTTGTTCTCCTTCTACATCTCATCTTCATTCTATGTGTACTTTATGTGTTAATACCGGTGAGTCTCAAGTCATACCATTACTAGAGCCTCTCACCTTTGATCACAATACTAAGCAACATGACATTCTTACTAAGCTCCTTAGGCATCAATTGCTCACTTTACCATCTACTCAAGGCTATCCTCCTTACCAACTGGAAAAATATCAGGGTTGTCCATATTGTAATTATCATCGAATCAATGGACATAATGACAATGATTTCTATGCTTTACAATGAAGAATCAAGAATCTTGAGCGTCAAGGATTTATCTCATTCGTTGCACAACATTCTACTATATGCCCATCTACAATTGTTACATCCCAATGGGTTCCTAAATATGATTCGTCTATGTCTAATGAAAATCATACCATTACTTCTCATGTTTCTTCTACCAAAAATCAAGCACCACCTAAGAAACCTCCATTAAGCATCAGTCCAACACCTCCTCCTACTAAGTCATCTACGGTATTACCAAGTCCAGTTAAGTAACCTCCTCTATATATTGATGCAAATCCTCTACCTCTCAAGTCATATATGATAAATAAGAAACCAATCGCTACATAAGACTACCAAAATCTAGTTAACCTCTTTCGACTCCAGCCACTCAAGGCTCCTCCAATATTACCACCTCAGCATCCCATCACTTTTGTTAAGGAAACTACTCCCTACATTGATCCACTTAGTGTCTTTTAACTAGATCTCCATCACTTACATACTTGGGGGTATCATATCTCCCCCTTACATTTCTATCAAATGTTGATACCATCTCATGCACTCAACGCTTCATGCTTAGTGATTGATATTGTCTAATCATCATTACAAACCTCTTGATACATTTGTATTGTTATTTTGTGATGACACACTCATGTTCTTACGGTTCTTACATGATTTGTTAAGCGATATTTTCCAATAAGAACCTCATTTCATATTTTCATTACATACTTCATCAAAAATTTTATCTATTACATAAATACTCATACATACATACATACATTTATTATTATCTATCGCTAGTCTCACATATAACACAATCTTTCATCATTTATCACGTCAACTATATGTTATCAATTATACTTCATCATATTCACACCTCACCTATCTTTCTAATCCAAAAATCATTCATCAAATAACACAGTCATCATCACACACTTAGGGGCATCGCACTTACTTCCCCAAACATTTTATCCTTATCAACTATCATATATCTTACACACATCATGTCTAGTCTTTTACATTCACCTTACACGTCTCGATACATTTGCATCCTCATTTCCCAATGATGCATTCTTGTTCTATGGTTCACACTTGACTATTGATGATGACATACTATACATATGGACCTCACACACTACGCACTATACACATTATGTATTATTACAAACTTGATCATACCACAAATTTTACACTAGAAACATTCACCACACATATCTATAGCATTTCTTAGTCACATTACACTTCACACATCACACATCATACACTTAGGAAATATTCTCTCACAATACCCTCTTCACACTTGTGTCTTATTCACTCTACACATTCACACTTCATCTCTTACATTTACTTCTACTTGATGCGGTCATTACCCTATGATGAACTATAGTCCCACAGTCCATACTCTAATGTTGAGGTTATACATTTAAAATGGATATCATCACACTCACATGTTCAATCACACACTCATTCACTCACACACTCTACACTTTACGATTTATTGATCACATATTTCTTTCGCACACATTCAAACCATTTCCCAATGACACACTCTCATTTACACTTCATTCTTAAATAATGAGGGGAATAAATAAATCAACCTCATTGCATACATACACATTCACTGGGGCGGGCGTGGCACACTACTCCTATCATTGACACTACATTCCATTCCACTCACCCACATCATACCGCATATCTTAGTTACATTTAATCTTACTTATGCTTATATGTTCACTTTATTGCACACGCTATAGATAGATATATTGTATGTAATTATCTTTATCATATACACATGTGCATTCAATTTCCTTTCTAGTTGTGATTGCAAATTATACATATCTATTACATGCAACATGGATGATTAGCATAGTACCTCCTACCATTCCCACAGAAGCTCTGGGGTATCCACTTTCATACAATACATGTATTATTGTTTCATTTTGTTTCATAGTACGTTACTTTATCGAATTAGACATGCTTTGACATAATTTTTTATATTTCTAACATGATAACGGGTGCTTCATGTGTAGCATTTATTTTATAGGACTATTTGTTTCCATGGTTGTCTATTACATTATTTTTCATTGCTTGATCTTTATATGCCATTATTTGAAGGCTTTTCCCTTTGTCTTGTGTGCACACTTGTCTTCTTACATGAGTGATTTCCCATGTTTTTGCAACTCACCTTTTTTGGTGTACATTGTCTTCTTACGTTTTTACTCATGTCTTGGCTTACACATTGTTTGCTTAGCTTACATTTCATCTTATACATGCGTGTTTGTCTTTGTTTGTTCTAACACTTGTCTCCTAGTGAATTTATTTGTGTGTGCCTTGGTTTCTACCAAAAACATTCCCTCCCCCTACAGGGCATAGTTTCAACATAGTGGTTGATCCTCTTTTGGGCTGCATACTCCTTCCGCGACATCGCATACACCTCAAACAAGGGGGGCATCATATGGGTTAAACAATCACCCCATACAATGTTATATACAACATGGTGCTAGTACAACATAGTTTTTAGTTTTGTAGGTCTCAGAATTAGACTTGGGTCCTTAGAACAATGATATCCTTCCCGGATGCCAATAACTGTGGGGTATATCTTCAAAGCATTTTTCTAGTTCGGCAAAAATTTTATTATTTCACAAATGATTTTGATAGGTAAGAGAGTCCTTTAGAAATGGGACATTTATATTGGGGGAAAGTACACACCTTATGCAGTGGTTTTTTCATTCCGGATTACAATTAAAGGTTAGAAGATGATACTAGACTTTCCTCTCTACAGTACTTCTTTTGTGGCATATGATTTCCCAAAAAACCAACATTTTAGAGCACTCTACAACTTTTGGAAGAGGTTAAAGGTTGGAGGATGACACTAAAATTTCCTCCCTATACTTCTTTTGTCGTGGCATGATATCGCCTAAAAAATTGACCCTTTTTTCGTCATCTTCGGGATCCTTTCTACACTCTTTTCTCATCACGGATCAGGTGCACATGTTCCTTTTTCACATTTTCAACATTTTTACATACTTTTTACACATATACATGCGTATTTGACTACTTGATCATTCTTCTCTTTTGTAGGTATATATATATGGGAAGTGGTAGTAACATCATCACAACAACAATAACATCAACAAAAATATAAGGTACATCGCAACATCTACACATGCGTTTCCACCCTAGGTTCATTTTCATCATCACTTTTTTACACTTTTTCCTCCTTAGAATCCACACTTTTTCTAGTCCCTCAACATGCTTTCATGATTGGTCTACATGGTCATCAGTACACATCTCTATCTACTTTATGTTACCGAGCTTTTTGCTCACCAACATAAAGTGGGGGAAATGTAGACACAAAATCACACACTTTGGGTAATTATCTAGTCCTGGTTACATACTACTATTCATATGATTCCTAAGTAAGAAAATTACTAATTAACCCATGTCTTTGGCCACCTTTCTTTTCTTTCTATTTCCACTTTTGGTCTTACACCCTTACTTGCTTAGTCTTCCTTTTTATACCTCGACTTTTATCATCCTAGACACCAACACCTAGCCAAGATGCGTGTCGGGCACCTCGTCTCCTCTGGCGCCCCCAACCCTTTTACTTTACTCATAATTTTTGGGTCCTTTCTATCCATTTGAGTATCTTATATTTTTGTAGTCAGCCTTTTTGGGGTTAATTACGAAATTCAAGCAAAGGAATCATATAAATATAAAGTTATGTGATCATAATAAGGGACCAAGTACTAAGAATTAGCTATCACCACCTAAGGTTACATCCATCAAGGCATCTAAGAGCTCCATTGCATCAATCTAGCACCATTAAAAGGGACACAAAGGCTTGTTATTATGCATACACTTCATAAGAGGGAAGTTCATTATATTCCATGAACACATTTACTACATTTCTTTACATCTAGCTATTTGCTCACTATCAAGTGCGACTCGCACAAGAGCCACCTAGGGCATGATTCCACACACACACATAGAACTACATTGGGTCTAAGATGTAGTGCAATGCTCAGTCGTAAGTTCACCATTGTGACAATTGAGGACAATCTAACCCCTCATTTTACATCTTTCTTTTTTAGGATTTGATGTCTATTTGAGGGTTTTGTAGGTTCATATTTCATTGTAGGTTTCTAAAGACCTAGAATATATTGGTGCGACTTTAGAGTGACCAAGGAAAACTAATATAGAAAATCTTGCGACCACTCATAGAAGGTTTCTAAGCTTTTCGAAAACCCGAGTTCTAGAAATAGGCCTAGGGCACCCACAGTGCCCCTGTCCCTCTCTAGCGCCCCATCCAACCAATATATCTAGATATACATTTTCTAGGTCTCTGTGTGATGCTTACGCCATTTTTTTCACTTAGTTATCACTTTGACATAGTCCAGATTTCACTATGAATCAACTAAGGATTCTCACCCTCTCTTTGCACTTAGGGTTTTGTATTTCATTGCTTAGTTTTTTTGGGTGTATTTTTGTATTTAATTGCATATTTATTTTACTACTACAATAGCATTAGATTAGGATATTATTTACATTTTAGATTAATCGGGACCAAGCACTAAGAATCCATTATAATCACCTAAGGTTGCATCCAAAGGCATTAAAAGAGCAAAGAAAGCATCCATCTAGCATCCATTCAAGGGACAAGGGACTTCATTCTTCTGCATACACTTCATAGGAGAGGGAAGTTCATTTTTCCATGCACACACTTATTTACATTTTGTACATCTATTTATTGCTCATTATTCAAGTGTTCCTGGCATAAGAGCGACCTAGGGCATGATAAAACACACACGCATAACTACATGGAGTTTGAAACGTAGTGTAATGCCCGAATCGAAAGTTCACTCGGTCAAGTGACCACTTGAGTCGGTTCAACTCCCCATTTACATATTTTTATTTTTAACAATTGATGTGTTTTGGGGTTTTGCGGGTGTTATTTCTTATTACGGGTTTCGGGAGAGCTCGACAATCCTACAATGACATACTAATGACAAAAAGTGAAGTTTAGCGACATTGAAGTGACACTATAAAAATCACTTTACGAGGTTCCGAGTAGTCACGGTCATCTAGAGGAGGTCTACAGTTCCCAGAACCCTCAACCCTATTCGGGTACCCTAGTCCTAGCATTTCCAGCGCTCACACAATTTTCTAGGATTGTTTATGACAGTCTCCCCTTTAGTTCCATTAGTTCTTCAACTCGACACTTTGCTTCATATTTATTGTGAACCAACCGAGTATCTTACCCTTGCTCTTGCAATTAGGTTTTGAAATTTATAAGCTTACTTTCTTGTGTCAAATCTATACTTTATTACATGTATATCTATTGTGATGTTACATAATTAGATTTAACATTTTTATTTTAACATTTTCTTAATGAAAATTAATATGATCTTCTTGACCTAATCAAAACACACACTTAAATTTATATTTTATAATTACTCTAATGATATGTCACATATAAGGATATTATAGATTACACACTATAAGAAGAAATTTCTTGAGATAATGTAGATTCCACATTTTTCATATCTCATAAGCACCTTTAAGGATAGTGATCACGCATCTCCTTTGACAAGGATTTTCCACCACTACGTATTATTGATCTTATTTTTACATTATATATCCACTTTTAAGTCTTAACCAAAATGGTTAAATGAATGTTTTTAGATAATGGATCATGCTTTAAAATATGTAACACAAACTTCCTTAATTATAATGAGACTCCATACAAAAAATGTAGGAAAATATGATATTTATTTAACAAAAATAGATTTTTATTAAACCCTATAAAGCATAGTAGTCAATGTAAACACCGATATACTGATTCTAATATACAATATGACACAAGAAAATAATCATGTAAAGTAGAAAACCTAAGAAAGAGGTGGAGAAAGAAGACTTATTTGATTTACGTTTTCCCTAGTATTGATCTGAACTAGGAAAAGTGATGCACAAACTAGGAAGAGTGTTGTTACTGCACACCGTAAATTCGATAGGAAAGAATAAAGTTGGACAAGTGCGCCTAGGATAGGGAAAGGGTGCATGGGCACAAGGGACCTCTTCGGGTGCCGGTGACTATGTAGGATCTCAAGATCTAATATCCGATGTGTCACAAGGTTATCGCAATTACTTCTGTTGATTGCTTATTATTCACACTTTGATGGCGAGATGATATTTGTAACCTACAAAATAGAAGTTCACCTATGCAATCCTAAAAACCACATCAATTATAAAAATAAAGATGCAATATGGGGTGTCGACTAACCCCAACAGTTACCCTAAGAGTGAACTTATAATTGTAGTCATTTTTTTACCCTAAATACGATTTTCTAACCCCAAGCCCATTGGCCTATCACCCGATGGCCTTTGGCGCCACCGAGGCATGCGCCGACGACGAGCCCCCTCCTTTATGTGAGATTTGTGAGATGGTTCCTCCACTAATGGAGGATGATTTGCAGAAGTAGAAGTACATTCACTTATTTAAAGAGGTAGAAGATGCAACTAATGATCCACACCTTAATGCATTACAGAAACTAAATAACATTGTAATAAGCATAATAAACTAGATATGAGCCATGATAGTCATATAACACTAGGGTTTACACCCTTAAACAAAATATACACAACAAACCCATATATACATATTGATTTAATCATAGTTTAGGTAGCCACATTACAGTCAAAAGGGTCATCTCAGACCATATACAATAAATGACAGAGACTTAACTCCTACAAATCCTCCCAAGTATGAGACCTTAACTATACCTTCCCCATTTTAACCCTTGTTACAGATCCTAGTGCCATACAAAGGCTTATGGAATCCCTCAATCCTTTAGCACTAAGTTCTCTAAACCCTAGCATTACTGCAACACTCTACTCTCTTTCTCCTTGTCTCGCATCCTCTATGCATTCTTTTCTGTTTCTCCACATTCCCTCTTGTGTATCTCGTCCCTAGCCAGTGCATCCATTTTTATAGGATCAACACCTACTACCATGCCTTCTCTCTTGAACAAATCACGTGCCAAGTGTAGATGTGGTCCTCCATTGGTGAATGTTTATCCTTTTGCAAACCCTCCAGTCTCTATAATGATGTCTTCTAGGAATATTCCCTACATGGAATATCCTTTTCTTGACCTCCAAGGTTCCAGGCTGGCACCTTATCCACTCATCACGCCTAGTCGGGTCCTCACGTTTTTCCTCAAGTGCCTCTAGAATGAAAAATATTGTTAAGTTATTTAAACCCATGTTTTACCTCCCCCACACACACCTTGGTTTCACTTAAACCCTTCTTAAGCCCATTTTTCTTGTGTGGTTTCCCTTGAGAGACCTTCTTTTCACCGGTACGATACATGCACGCCCTTTAGTACATAGCCAATATTTCAGGGTCCAACATCACCCCACACTAAGCTTGTTCTCCATTTCTCGGAAACATCCCGCCGCTCTACAAAGAATAAAGAATAGTGGGATAAAGACAATCAATAAAGAATGAAAGAATGGAAGAATATGCTACTATTGTAGGAGTGGGAATTCCTTCTTTATTGTTGCTTCAATATTTTCCCAGAATCCACCTCACCCTGTGCTTGCTAAAGTAGGTCACCTACTAGAGCGCTCACCTCATCAAAACTTAATTCGTCGCTCTTAGCATTTAGTGTATCTACAATTCCTTCTAGCTACTTGCTAAGATCGTCCAGCGTGTCCATTCTGCGAGTGACCTAGGGATATAGCTCCTTAAGCCAATTCTTAATCAAACCCCACAAGGTTTCAATTGCTTCCAAATTTTTCTCAACCTCGCTAGGATCTTATCCCACTCCGCCCTGTTTCCTTTATTCTTCTCTTGAAACTCCTTTAGCTCCTCCTCATGCATAAGAACCGATATGTTTGCTACCTGTCTCTCACAAGACAATTATTATAAAAACCTCAGCCATTTTTGTGTCATCCTTCACGGTGGCAAGGATCTCAGAATACCGAGTAATTGTCTCCCGATTTTCAGTTTTTCTTCCTCCTTCTGGCATGCCATTTCCTCTTTTGTTGATTCTAATGTGAGTGGCTGAATTTCCATGGTGAGGATGTGGGTCAATTCTTCCAAGAATTGCATGGTTGACTTGTATTTTTCTCAAGTGGGGCCAGGTCTAGGTGCTTCAAGATTATGATGTCTGAAATCATCTCTATTTTCTTATGGATCTCATGCACCTTTTCCTTTTCCTCCCTTAATTCGTGCCTTAATTGTGCATTGATCAACTCCTCCTGCTTTAACTCCTTGTCCTTTTCAATGATCTCTTCATTTTTTATTTTCAAGCTCTTCCTCTAGGACTGTCATCACCAATCCAAAGACTATGATAATTCTTCACCGGGAACTCCTCGTGCTATGATTATTTATTAATGCATGACCTTTAGTTTGGTGGATGTAACTGAAACATAACAACAAACATAACACAAAAATACCATAGACTATGATAAAAGGAATGATGATAAATCTGAAATATCGAGTAAATTATAATATTATCATGAAATTGTTACAATCTCACCCATGAGGTACTTCAAGTGTTATTGACTTCACTTGCCTTCCACCAATACTATGGGAGAAACTTCACAATTACACCTCTTAATGGCTTCTTCAACACACATTTAACCGAGGGCTTCCTTTACACACTTACTCATACAATATTTCTCACTACTTCCTTATATGCTAAATGAGGGGGTGGCCTCTTTATTTATAGAACTTCTAGGCTTATCCATCTTATCTCGTAAGATAGGATAAGAAATCCACTCGACGAATCATATTCCATACCTTAACTCTTATCTCAGTACATGTAAGCTTATCTTTTAAGATAAGATAAACATTATCATTTCACATGGATTCCACATTTTTAGACTTTTTACAAATAAAATACACAAAATATTTATGACCTCACTCCTTGTCCTTATTACCAATATAATATTTCTAATTCCTAATCATGTAGACCCTACTTCTCTACTTACCCCAACTTTGACATTTTAACATTACTGGACCACTTACAACAACTATTTACTTTTTACCACAACATTCCTATTGTACTTTTGACTATTGCCGTACTATACATTATTGGCGGCGTCGTACTGGCAGTGTCGTTATCTTCTATCAGACGCTACTACTAATTATACTTAACAACATCCTATTCCTAATACATACATTAATGAAATAGAAATTACGGAGGAAAATTTTAGTGTCGACATCTTCCCCCTTCCTAGCTTCTACTCCGTCCTCGGAGTAGACTATTCTGGTGCTTGGAAAATATTCAACTTGTCGTGGTTGACCCATTTCGTAATGGGAGTGCCATCCAATTCCTCCGGTTAGTATGTACGTACCATTTTCATCATGCACAACTGCTTATTTTGTAGGGCCCCATCCATTTTGGAAGAAATTTTCTCTATCTTTTTTTTTTTGTATCCTGGAATCATATACTAGAACCAAGTCATTCACATGAAATGGAGACCACTTTGGATCTTTTGATTAAAGTATTCCTTCTGCTTCATTTTCTTCTTATAGCTTGTATCCTTAGCTATTTCCCTCATTTCCTCTAGCAAATGAAGATGTACCAACCTTTCTTTTACTGAATCACTTTCATCCATTCTTTCATTTTCCATTACTCTAACCGTGGGAATATCAAACTCAATAGGAAGAACTGGATCAATGCCATAAGCCAACTGAAATGGGGAGTATCTTGTTGCTGACTTTGATGTTGCCCTATATGCCCATAATGCTGCATGAATCCTCTTATCCCATTTATGTACCTGCAAGGCTGCATCTTTTGCTAGAATTTGACACAACACAAAATTTGTTCATTCCACCTGTCCATTTGTGCTTGGCTTGTATGTTGTTGCCTTCCTATGCTTAATAGAAAACTTATTGACTAGGGCTTCTACCACCTCATTAATGAAGTGGCTTCCTTGATCTGTTACAATTTCTAATGGACAACCAAATCTGGTGACAATGCGTTCATATATGAACCTTGCCACCTCATCCATGGAAGTTGTTTTCAATGGCCTAGCTTCAACCCACTTGGTTAAATAATCTGTGGCAACTACAATATACTTATTTTGGCATGAGGTAGTTGGAAGTGGACCTACAATGTTTATTCCCCACTTTTCAAAGGGACCAAGTGGAAGAATAGGGCATAATGGAGCTGATGAAGTCTTACGGTTACCATGTGTTTAACAAATATCACATGTCTTACAATAATTATAACAATCTTTAAAAAGAGTGGGCCAGTGATAACCTGCATCCAAGATCCTTCTTGCTGTAAGTTGTCCAGAGAAGTTCCCTCCACATGTACCATTGTGGAATTCTTCTAGTAGTTCCTTCCCTTGATCACGTCCAACTGCCCTCTTGTACTGTCCATCAGGTCCTATTCGAAATAATACTCCATGCAGAATAGAATATGGATGACTGGCTTGAGTAATCTTTCTCTTAGTCTTTGCATTGGCACCATCAGGAAACTTGAATTCATTCAGATAATTCCAAATATCTATGTATTCACTAGGGATTGTGTCAAGGGATAACAATGCTGCATCGGGGAAATCATCATCATCACAAGATGATCCTAAACCATCATAGGCTCGAGAGAGTGCATCTGCATTGACATGCTTCTTTCCTAGCCTATCTATAATATCAAATTTAAATTCTTGTAGCAAAATTATCCATCTTGCTATCCTCCCTGATGGGTTAGGCTTATTGACAATATATTTTAGAGCCTGATGATCTGTTACAACTATAAATTTCTGCCCTATAGCAAGTAATTTCTAAACTTCTTTACAAAGAAAAATGATAGCTAGAGCCTCTTTTCGATTACATGATAATTTACCTCAAAGACTACTCATTTTTTACTCCCAAAGTAAATTAGATGTTCATTCCCATTTTCATCCTTTTGGCTCAAAGTACTTCCTAGTGCTTTGCATCTCGAGGCATCAGTGTACACAATGAATGGCTTGCTCCAATCAATTCTTTAAAACGGTGAAGACACCAGTGGCTTCCTTCATTGTCCAAAAGCTTCATACGCCTTATTTCCTCGGTTCATAAGTAACATCCTTCTTCAAGAATTGGGTTAGTGGTCAGTGCAATCTTTGAGAAATTCTTGATGAACCTTCTATAGTAACCCACATGGCCTAAAAATGATCTCAATTTACTTCTATTCATAGGAAATGGTAAATCTTTGATTTTTGAAACTTTATCAAGATCAGTACCAATACCATCTCTAGATACAACATGCCCTAACAAAACGCCTTTAGAACATCCAAAGACACACTTTGTAGGGTTTAGTGAGGCTTGTGCTTCATCTAACCTTTGAAATGCTGTCTCCATCAAACAGTGCAGTGTGGTCCATCTTGCTCCCATAGATGTAAAAATCATCTAGAAATACTCTGATGAAGTTCCCAATGTAGGGTTCGAACACCCTATTCATCAAACGCTGGAATGTTGTTGGAGCATTACATAACCCAAAAGGCATAACTCTATAAGCAAACGTTCCCAAGGAGTGGTGAACGTGGTCTTCAGCTGATCTTTCTCCGTATAATGGACTTGGTTGTATCCGCTATATCCATCAAAGAAACTATAACACTCGGCCACTACTTCATCCAAGATCTAATCCGAGAATGGAAGAGGGTAATGATCCTTCTTTGTTGCCTTATTGAGCTTTCCGTAATCAACACAAATGCTTAGCTTCCCATTTTTTTATTGAGATCACAATGGGAGAAACCCATTTTGAATTCTCCATAGTAAATATGAATCCCGCATCAAGCAACTTATCTATTTCTTCTTTTACGAGTCTTGAAAAAGTAGGATTCATTCTATATGGCATTTGCTTTATAGGCTTAAGCATCATCTACCAAACCTTAATAGAATGTTCTACCCAACTTACTTGATGGAGTTCCTTGTAATCAAAAGTGAATATGTGTATGTACCTTCAAAAGAGCCGGAGGTAGGGTTCCTTCTCACTCTCATCACAAAGATCACCAATCTTTATTTGTTGGAGATGATCATCAACTTCTTCTTGAGATAATTTTATGGGGTCATGAGTTGGTGTGACTGGAAGGATATCCATGATGAAACATCAACCTCACTTTCTTCATCTTCAAAGTGTCCACTTCATCGGTACTATAGTAATCAGAGGATGTCCAATCATCCATTTCATCACTTGAATCCACGAGTTCGCCTTATGATGTCGAGGGATCACGTTTATCTTCACCTCTCTCTACCACGCCTAAGTGTCATGAAACCTTCATTCCAAAGTAGTTTCTTTCATGAACTCTCCTTAGCAATGGTCTTCCCAAAGAACATTGGGTATGCAACAGTACCATTTTTCATCACCTGAAAGTCTACCACACATACAACACCCATAACAGATATTGCCACATTTGAAACTACACCTTCTGGTTTAGTTTTTCCCTTATTTAATGACCTTAACATAAGTGTTAAAGGGCGATCAATTTTTAAACCCAACATATTCATTACAGACTTGGTCATTACATTAACTGCAGCACCTCCATCAACTAAGACATCATGAATTGAAATACCATTACATAATACCTCAGCTTGTGGAGCATAGGGATCCACCTCTGCCTCCAAAATAGGGACCTCAACCTCCTTCCTTCATCAAGCATTGAGTCCACTTCGCAGCTCCCGCCTCTTCTCAGAAGATATAGCCAAGAGTTGACCATATGTAATATTTGCAGGCCTTTTAGACAGATCTTCCAAGATGGAGTATGGTCCTGCCTCGTGAAATTAGAAAATCCCGCACACCCAAATTTCTTCTCCTATGTTTCTTACTAGATTCTCCTTTCATCTTCTTAGGATCATTTCCATCTTGATTATCTTTTTCTTTCTTTCTTTTTGTTACAAACACATCTACTTCATTATTTCTGCTCTTATCTACTACATCAAAAGAATTCACAGGTGCTTTTCCTTTATCATTATCTCCTTTACCAAATGTAGAAGCTCTATCTCGGGACAATTATACTTATAATGACCCTTTTATAACAACCATAACATATAACTTCAGAAATATTTCTTTTGGACCTCTATCTCCTCCCTTGAGAACTAAATTCTTTTCCTCAAGAAGATTAATAGTTAATCGACGCATCTTTTGAGCAGATCTTCATACTCAAGTAGATGTACTAGGAGAAAGATTTGTGCTCACCAAAAGTGGTTGTGGATTCTAGACCAAAGGTGTTGGTGTAGGCTCTACTTTAGCAATAATTTCTTTGGGCTCCTCTTCCATGCTTTCTTCTTGCCTTCTTGCAATCTCCTTTGCTTGTTCAATGGTAGCTGGGCGGTCATACTTCACTCATTGTCTGATCTTTGGATTCATCCCAAGAATGAAGTGCTTACATAGGATATTATCCACGCCATTCATCAACCCATCCACTAATCCTTCCTTCCAGATCTGGGCATCGAGCTTCCTCCTTAGCTCTAGAACACGAGCATGATAATCCTTTATCTTCTCCTTCTCTCCTTGGGATAGCTCGTGATATCGATCATGAGATCTCGCATATCTCTATTGTTCACCAAATTTTTCAAGAAAACTTTCAGTTAATAAATCCCATGAGTTTTTCACATTATCACCAGTGTTTCAAACCACCTAAGGGCGGAACCATCCAAAAAGGTAGGAAAAAATTCAGTCCATTGTTTCCTTCTTATAAGGCCATTACAAATACAAGATCGTTTAAACTCTTGAATGAAAGAGGAAGTATCTTCATTAGATTAGGCTGAAAAAACAGGAATCTTCCCCATTTTCAAAAGTAACCATAGTGAAATACCAACCCACAAGTACAATCAACAAGACTTATGTGCACAAATAATTGAAATCATTATAATAGAAAATAGAAATGACTACGGTAAACTATGGTAAAACTTGATTTACTATGGTAAAAACTGACTTTACTGTGGTAAACACTATTCACAGTAAAAAGTGAAGTTACTGCGGTAAATACTATTCACGGTAAAAAGTGAATTTAATGTGGTAAATACTATTCACAAAGAAAAATAACTTTACCATGGTAACTACTATTCATGGTAAAAATGAATTTACCATGGTAATTACTATATGCACAAAAAAATAAGGTTACCCTCTAATTGATTTTTGACTAAGTGGGAATATCTCTCTAGAAAATCCACCAACGAGGAATGGTCCACAGCAACGGAGCAAAATGTCATCACCAATCCAAAGACTATGATAATTCTTCAGGGAACTCCTCGTGTTGTGATTATTTACTAATGCATGCCTTTAGTTTGGTGGATGTAACTGAAACACAACAATAAACATAACACAAGAATACCATAGACTATGATAAAAAGCAATGATGATAAATCTGAAATATCAGAGTAAATTATAATATTAGCATGAAATTGTTACAATCTCACCCATGAGGTACTTCAAGTGTTATTGACTTCACTTTCCTTCCACCAATACTATGGGAGAAACTTCACAATTACACCTCTTAATGGCTTCTTCAACACACCTTTAAATTGATGGCTTCCTTTACACACTTACTCATACAATATTTCTCACTACTTCCTTCTATGCTAAATGAGGGATGGCCTCTTTATTTATAGAACTTCCTAGGCTTATCCATCTTATCTCGTAAGATAGGATAAGAAATCCACTCGACGAATCATATTCCATACCTTAACTCTTATCTGTACATGTAAGCTTATCTTTTAAGATAAGATAAACCTTATCATTTCACATGGGTTCCACATTTTTAGACTTTTTACAAATAAAATACACAAAATATTTATGACCTCACTCCTTGTCCTTATTACCAATATAATATTTCTAATTCCTAATCATGTAGACCCTACTTCTCTACTTACCCCAACTTTGACATTTTAACATTACTTTGGACCACTTACATAACTATTTACTTTTTACAACAACATTCCTATTGTACTTTTTGACTATTGCCGTACTATACATTATTGGCGGCGTCGTGCTTTCTGCAGCGCCGTTATCTTCTATCGACACTCTGCGAATTATACTTAACAACATCCTATTCCTAGTACATACATTAATGAAATAGAAATTACGGAGGAAAATTTTAGTGTCGATGCACCTTACTCTGTCATTTCTCCCAAAGAGCCTCACCTCAACCTCTACCGACACTTTGTTGAGTGCATTACAAACTTTCTCATCTGATAGTTGTTGAGCATTCACCAGAGGGTTTACTCCCTTGGTATTTAGTATCTTCATCAATGCCTCACGGTTGACCTCGAATTCAAGCTCATCAACATGGGACTCAAAAGCCCAAGAAAACATCTTCCTTGTGCATGGGTATGCACCCTCTTCATCAAAATAAGACCATGCAAGGAGTTAGTTTGAAGGCACGGTACTTTGGAAACGAGTGTGCAAAGACCTTATTTGGATCATTGATATAGGTCATTCCTTGTTCTTGCATCATTGTCATACCCTTTTCACCTATACGTGGTACCTTTGGGAAGCTTACTACCAAGCTAGGATCTCCGCCCATGCTTCCATAATCCTTTTCTATGCTTTCACTTCCCTCCATCTCCTTAAGTACTTCTTCGGTGCTACGCTCCACCTCTTGATCCACCAAGTCTTTTATGATGCCTGCTACCTCCCTCTCCATGACATCCTTTATTTTCTCCTTGGTTAGGCTTGGATTCCTTTGATATTTCATGTTGAATTCCTCACTCCCCCCCAAACCATGATTGTCTCCTTTGTCCTCATCCTTCTCTTCATTACCCTCCTCCTATGAATCATGTACATCGTACACATGATGGTCTTGAGCCTCACCATGCTCTTCATCATCCTTTTCACCCTTGTTGGCCTCTACACTCTTTGTTTCTTCTGAATCTGCCTTTTATGTTACACTTTTCTTCTTCCTAATTGGTGATTCTAATATAGGAGACTCTTCTTTTATTTCTTCCCTAGATGACTTCTTTCTTTCTGGAAACTCTTCTTTCATAGGGGACCTCTCTTGCTCTGGAACCTCTTCCTTAGGTGTCTTCTCTTTCTCTTATATGGGGGACTTCTTCCTCTGTGCATAAGTTCTTATCTTTGCACCCAAATCCCGCGCACCTATAGATTATGTTGTCTATATACATGGTGCCTTTTTCTCGAGGCCTCCTCTCTCTTTCGCTTTCGGCGCAACCTTCTTTCTTATGGTGGGGTATTCTAGGATAGAGATATAATTCTTAATGTAAGCTCCCTTCTCATACTTCAGCCTTATGCATAGGTATACCCTTGTTACGGTCCTCTAAAGAACAAAACATGTTATTGGCTTCAACATATGTACATCATGGGAGATATACTTCTCCACATATGCATGTTTCTTTGGATATATCAATGTCCTACATAACTTGTAGTAATCCTCATCTTCTATGATGAGGTAAAACCTTAGTTTATTTTCCTCTTTGAATCATCAACTGGCCCTAGAAGTATTGTGTTGTGAAGGAGAATGGAAATTTTCACCAAGCACCCTTGGCGCCATCTACCAATGCAAAAATGTTAATACATGGTGAATTAAGCATCGCCTTCTAGTAAAACTGATAACTGCTAAGGTATTCTCCACTCTACGTTGAATGCGTCATGCATCCGCTTATACCATTTTTCTAGGTGCGCCTTATGGGCGGCCGTCATGGTGTCACAAGTGTACTTCTAAAATATTTTAGTAGGGGAAGGGCTCTCATCTGGTTACTCCCACACAAAAATTTTGGCCCATCGGGCACTCCAATCTCCAAAAAGACAATGGTAAGGGGGACATTATCAAACATGATCTTTTCTCCATCGAGTGCAACATTGATGATTTAATCCGCTATGAATTCCGAGAGGTTATAGATGGTCCCCTCCAAAATCTTAGAAAAATTTTCAACCAAGCCTTATTGATTTGTGTCCATCTCTCCTACCCATTTAGTTTTGTGACCAAGTGCGTGGCCATCCTCATTACAGGGTCAGAAATCATAGAGATGTCGAAATATCACGACCCCTTCTTGTATTCATAGGCTTCAACAGTCTTCTTGATGGCCTCCTTGTCATCCAAGTCATCATCAAAAGATTATCCTTCACAGATGTTGGCAAGAAAAATTTTCAGGTGGGCAAACTTGTGGATTTCTTGCCAACACTCTGGGAATATAAGTCCCTCTACTTAACTGGTGCAGCTACCGTATGTGCATGTGTGAGAAAATGTGGATTTATGTGGTGGCCTTTCAACCGAGGATCCAACAGGGGCACTCCACTGACCCTATGGCAAAGCTAGAAATCTCTTGCTAGGGAAGACTTTGTCTGAAAGTGGGAAAGGGAGTGAGAATTGAGGTAGGAGAACTAATGTTGCAGGTAGAAAATCAGATTCCTGCACACACACTAGTTAGAAACTTCATCACATGCACTAAATTTAGAGGAAACAACCCTACAAATGGCAACAAGACCAAATAGAATTTGATGAACACAAAGTATCATGAAATCCCTCAGTCAAAGAAAGCTAGAAACTCCTTGTATTGATGCTTAAACAAAAGTTGTACATAGTGGAGAAATGGAGGAAATTGAGAAGGGGGAATGGAAGAAAATGGCTATCTCCTTTGTTCTCTCAAAGTACAATATACTCTTGAGTTTACAAGATCAATCACCAACCCTTTGAAATGGGAATGGATTTACAATTTATAGAATAGATTTGAATCCTCATCTTCCTCATGACCTTTTGAATACCTTAATACGACTTAAGACTATTCATATTCCAATTTAAATATTTAAGTCCCTTTTATAATAGCAAGGTGACTTAATTTACATTATATTTCTAAATTCACTTAAGTCATATTAAAAAGTGTAACCCTCAACGTAAAAATATAACATTGAAGAGAGAGAGTGTGTCATATGAGGAGCGAAGAGAGAGAGAGAGAGAAGAGGAAGAAGAAGAAGAAGAATTATGCCGAAGGATGAGTTGCTACAGTGGACTTGGCTCCATTCTCCGATCTGTTCTCCACTTCATGATCCTGAGAAGGCTTCTAACCCGTCCACTTTGGCTTCATATCTCCCTTAAGTAAAATCAACTTACTATTTTTAGTAAGTGTGAGAAATCAAGTCCCCGATCTTCAACTAGATGTTGCGGCTCAGTTTTCCTCTTTCTCCCGTGTTCCTCGTTCTTTCTAGATCAACTTTCTATTTTTAGCAAGTGCTCAAGGGCCCACTTACTATTTTTAGTAAGTGCAAAAATGTCTAGTGGTAAATTCTCAGCTGTAGTGCACCTCCAATGTCTTTTTCTCCTTCATAGTCATGTACATGACTTCTAGAAAGAGATATTAGAAGAGGAAACACACACACAAAGTAACGGAAAGGAAACACATGACACACAATGTAAAGAGAAACACACCAGCAGTAAAGGGAAACACACCTAGAAATCACCTATGGTACAGGGCGGGGGACAACCCGCTTTCACTAAAGAACCTTCCATTTGTCAAAAGTTACCCATCAGTGCGCAACACTGAGTGATGATGTTTTGCAAAGTCGTTGATGGGTTCCAGAAAGTACCTTCCCCTCCTCAATTATTTATAGAAGCCTCAGTCTTTGTCATGGTTGTCCTTTTACTTTGTAGGAGTGATTCCTTGTGAACTTCTTGATGCTCAAGTCTTTGCTTGGAAATTCCACTGCCTTCATGTTCTTTGAAGTTGGTTTCATAGTGCCAGTTGCCTTCTATGTTTATCGATATAGTTGATTCTCCATCGAGCATCTCATTGCTGCCCCAAAGCTGATTTTCATTCCAATTCCTTGAATCTTCTGAGTTACTTTCTTTCTTAAGTCTATGTTCATTGACATCCTTTTCATGAGAAACCTCATACTTATCCTTTTCCTTCACTCCACTGTGAGGTGCTTGAGTACTAATGGAAGGATTGGATGCAAACTCATACTTGTCTTGTATGTCCATGGCACTAGTGAAGAGATCAAGAATCAGCTCAGATCTTCTGCAACTTCTACTGCATCTAAGATTTCTTACACGGAGTTATGCTTCATCATTTCCTGCAGCTCCTCTTTATACGCCTTTGAAGAATCTTTATCTTGTAGCTCAAGGAAACTATCTAGAGGGATTACCTCATCATTTTGGGAATCGCTACACTCTACCAATCCTTCATTGAAAAGATCTTCATCTTCAGAGGTCTCAAAAATATTTTCTTTAGTTTCTTTATCATGGAAACTTTCTTCTTCAAATGGGAAAGAAAACACCTCGATTTCGTCATTGTATCCATCAACCATTGGTTCAAGAGGGACATCATATTTCACATATTTCTTTGTTTCAACATAGCCAACCTTCACACTGGTTAAGGCTTCCAAGTCAACTTCATGTTTGTCTTGCATATTCATGGCTTGCATCAGGAGTTTGAGACTTATCTCAGGGTCTTCTATTTCTTCGCAGATCTTAGCAGTCCTTGTATGGAGATTTCTTTCAAGCCTTTCAAAGTCTCATTGCAAGCTGATTTTGTCTCTCCATAGATGGCCTGACTAAGATCATCTTCATCCCAAATGGGAATGAGAATAAATCCTCATCTTGGAAAATCATATAAGCTGATTTATCTTCTTGAAATTCATCGAGAACCATCTCCTCTTCCTCATGGTCTGCATCATCTAGTGATTCAGGGTTGTTGTCTTGTAACTCGAATCTCCTCAATGCTTCTTCAAAGTCCAAATCTCTCTGGGAAGGCATGTCTAGACCTATCAAGATGGGTATATCCTCTTCTTCTTTAGTTTCCACAAAGTGATTCATCTACCTGCTACCTTGGTATAAGATGTTAGCTTCTAGACTTCCAAACTTTCATACTGTGTACTTCATCTTCTTCTCAGAAGCAATTTCTCCATATCTCCCTTCACTAGTATGGTTGTAGAAGACCAATTCATTTGAATTTTACCTCCCAAGTCTCGACAGAAATTTCTACTTAGCAACATTCCGAACGAGGTTGGGACATCTACTACCAAAATCATCATTGAAACTTTCTTGTCTGGAAATCTGGCGAGAGCCACCTATGTATCTTTGACCTTCCCTACAAGTGGGACCTCTTTTGACTCCAAAGAGTAACAAGAGCCACTGGGTGGAGTCATGGCAAGTTTGAGACCTTGGCGACCTTCAAAGGCATCACGTTGTCTGAGGCACCATAATCTATTATGCAATTGTTTAGTACATATTCTCCAACAAGAAGGGAGACGTATAAGGTTCAACTTTATCATTCTTTGATGCACTCAGAGAAAGCATGTTCTGTGAGGGTGGTGTAGGTGAGTTTGGTAGCATGCCATTAGAACTAGATGTTACAACATTGGGTGTTAGACTACCACTCCTGATATATCAGACGAAACTCTCAAATTGTTCAGGATGAGTCCGCAAATATTCAGCCAGAATATGTACTTTGGCCTTGTTTTCATATTCTATGAAGTCAAAGTGAGAAGATGCGGACAAGGGGGTGAAGGGACTGATTTTGGAGTTTAGATAGGATTGGGAGCAAGATTTTATGTTTGAGGGATGAACGATATTTTGAATGGCACACTAGGAGCTTTCAAGGTATTAGATTTTGTAGGAGAAGATTTAGATTTAGACTTAGAAGAGACATCGGAAGACTTACTTGGGATTGTGGGCATCTTCTTACTTGTTACAGGGTCAGGCTCTAACAATGTAGACTTCATGGAAGATAGAAGTGGGGATCCTCGATTGATTATTTTATTTTCTGAGTCACCATAGGAGGATCATCAACCTTGTTTTCTTTTGTAGCAACAGTGGAGGGAGATGCTCTTTTCTTAGACTGAGAATGAGTGAATACCGCACATGAGAAATTGGGTGCATCCTCTTCATCTTCTTCATCACATCTAGAATACTCACAGAATCTGATTTGTGTATTGTTCTCAAACTCATCATTTTCTAGGAAATCACCACCTTCACTTTCTTGTTCAAGCTCTTCTTCATCTTCTTGAAATCTACAATTTATGTTCACGGGTGGGGCCTCTAAGGCAAGCCTTTGGGGTGCTCTTGTAATCTGATTTCTATTTCTTCTTTGAGAAGATACTCATTCAAACATTTCCCTCTTCAAAGATGCCATCTCATTCACCAACTTTTGCAGCGATGGATTGGTTCTCTCATCTCCAAGATGTTGGGCCTTTCCCTTTGATGGATTCTTGATCTTCCCAGAGAGGATGAGATCGTCATCAAGTTCAATGGCCATCCTTTTTGCTTCTACAATGCTCCTTGGTTGGGCTCTTCGCAGCAAAAATCCTACTTCTAATGATTGAGCATTGATGAAGAATCTCTTGACATTGTTTTGAGATGGTGAATCCTCTTCAGGTATCTGCGAAGCAACCATTTGAAACAAGACATGAAGTCTCTCATGGTTTCATTTTCTCCTTTCCTCATTTGAGACAACTGCACCAAGAGGTCTTGACAAAGTATTTAGCTGATTTAAATCTTTCCTCGAAGTTAGCCTTGATGTCATCCCAACCAGTGATGGATTGGGTAGGCAGGAGGTAGAACCATTCTACTACTTTTTCTTGGAGGGACTCCACAAACAATCTTATAGCAACGTCTTCATGTTGGACACCGAGAATTCCACATGATGTCATGAAAGCAGCGATGTGTTCTTCAAGATTTTGTGAGTTATCACCTTTGAAATTTGGAAATTTCTTACGGGAACCCGTTGGTAGATCCTAAAGAGGAGGTTCAAGAGAAAGCGGGCTCGTATTCTTTCCCCATGGATCAATGGGTTGGGGTCTTTCTTCTTTGTCTTCCATTTTCATTTCTACTTCTACTCTTGCTTCTACAAATTCTTAATGGTTGTTGAAAAATGGGAGAATTTGAAGGGGGAGTATCCACAAGAATTTTGATAGGATTTCCCAATGAACTTTGTGAAGAGTTGGATGGAGAGGAGGCTTGAGCGAAGAAGTATGGATTATCTCTAATTCATTCTTGTTGATTTTGCAAAGCCTCGAAATTTGAATCAATAACACCTCTCGACTTGTTCAACCTAGTGTATCTTCCTTCAGCCATCTTTTGGAAACTTTTACAGTGGGAATATGAAAAGACAAGTGCAGAAATCAGCATTGTGTCTTTTAGCAATGGACTTTCATGAACTCCTTTTTTCTTTTTTCAATATTTGATTTTTTTAATTTTCAGACCTTGTGGTCGTATATTGGGTGTAAATGCTACTAAATCTACCCCATAGTGGGCACCAAAAACTATTGGTGAGAAAAAATTTTGGGTGGAAAAACTTGTGGATTTTTTGTCAATGTTTTGGGAATCTAAGTCCCTCTACTTAACTAGTGCAACTGAATCATCATATTTGTGTGCGTGATAAAATGTAGATTTATATGGTGGCCTTTCAAACGGGGATCCAATAGGGGCACTCCACTGACCCCGTGGAAAATCTAGCAATCTATTTCTAGGGAAGACTTTGTCTAAAATTGGAAAAGGGAGTGAGAATTGAGGTAGGAGAACTAATGTTGCAGGTAGAAAATCAGATTCCTGCACACACACTAGTTAGAAACTTCATCACATGCACTAAATTTAGAGGAAACAACCCTGCAAATGGCAACAAGACCAAATAGAATTTGATGAACACAAAGTATCATGAAATCCCTCAGTCAAAGAAAGCTATAAACTCCTTCTTCTTGTATTGATGCTTAAATAAAAGTTGTACATAGTGGAGAAATGGAGGAAATTGAGAAGGGGGAATGGAAGAAAATGGCTATCTCCTTTGTTCTCTCAAAGTACAATATACTCTTGAGTTTACAAGATCAATCACCAACCCTTTGAAATGGGAATGGCTTTACAATTTATAGAGTAGACTTGACTCCTTGTCTTCCTCATGACCTTTCGAATACCTTAATATGACTTAAGACTGTTCATATTCCACTTTAAATATTTAAGTCCCTTTTATAATAGCAAGGCGACTTAATTTACATTATATTTCTAAATTCACTTAAGTCATATTAAAAAGTACAACCCTTAACGTAAAATATAACATTGAAGAGAGAGAGAGAGAGAGTGTGTGAGTGTGTGTGTGTCGTATGAGGAGTGAAGAGAGAGAGAAAGAAGAGGAAGAAGAAGAAGAAGAATTATGCCGAAGGATGAGTTGCTGCAGTGGACTTGGCTCCATTCTCTAACTGTTCTCCACTTCATGATCTTGAGAAGGCTTCTAACCCATCCACTTTGGCTTCATATCTCCCTTAGGTAAAATCAACTTACTATTTTTAGTAAGTGTGAGAAATCAAGTCCTCGATCTTCAACTTGGATGTTGCGGCTTAGTTTTCCTCTTTCTCCCTGCGTTCCTCGTTCTTTCTAGATCAACTTTCTATTTTTAGCAGGTGCTTGAGGGCCCACTTACTATTTTTAGTAAGTGTAAAAATGTCTATTCTGGTGAATTCTCAGCTGTAGTGCACCTCCAATGTCTTTGTCTCCTTCACAGGTTCTTCTGTTGATGACTTTCCCGAAATAGCAGTTCCTATATAGTAGACTGATATTTTTATAAATTTGGCTTCTGGGAGTTGGATTGACATGGAACAAAGTTTTTTGATATGATTTTTTTCCCAATATCACCCCTCTGAAATTTCGAGCTCACCCGCTTAATAATCCAGGAGATTTTAAAGTTTTAATTTTCAGACTTAGCGCAAAGTGCTTTTGGGTACAAAGCAACCATTAATAGACTTCAAAATTGTAGGTTTGGTTTTGTCCTCTGTTTTCAAAGAAAATTATATTTTTGATGTTGTTTTTTTCTTGGTTCTTCACGTGTGATCTTACTTTAATCCGACAACTAGTTTGACGGGAAATCCCACTTCTTTCTTCGTTGAGCCGGAAAGGAGATTTCTTCATTGTGGATACTGTCACACGAGGGGGAGTTTGAAGGTGTCTTTTTGATGGTCTTGGGTAGAGGAATGAATAGAAACAAATGGTTTGTTGTTTCATGCACCGGCTTGCAATATTTCTTCAGATCTTCATTTTTAGGCTATGGAGATTTTCATTGTTTTCTTCCTCTTGTTCTTCGTTTCTCCTTCTCGTTTTGATGAAAAATCCTTCTAAGACCTGCACATCACTATGGGGAATGTGTTTCAGTTCTTGGGTTGAGCAGGTATGAGCATTTGCAATGGCGGAGTGATGGTAGAATGTTGTAGAGGAAGTATGGAGGAATGAAGTGCACATATAACTGTTAGAAGTTAGAAGCGGGAAAAAGTGGCACTTGGAGAAAAATTCAAAAGATATGCACAAGTAGGGTTTGGGTAAATTTTTCCATGCTTGATGTCCCTGACCTCAGGGATGTGAGGGACATCAAATTCCATGGTGGTCAAGAGGATGACATGTGGCGTTTGATCCAACGGCAGGGAATGAAGGAGGAAAAAGTTACTTTAAAGCACTGAGAGCTGAAAGGCAATCGTATGGGTGTCCAAAAGACTCCTCGTAGGGGTTGAGCACATTTTCCAAGGTTTTATGTCCCCCACCACAGTGCATAAGGGACATCAAATTCCACGGTGGTCCTGGAGTTGACACATGGCGCCCGATCCAACGACAGGAATGAATGCTCCAAATAAGCACCTAGGGGCTAAACTGCGGTCACGTGAGTGTCCAAAAGACTCCCAATGGGGTTGGGCACATTTTTCAAGGTCTAATGCTACTTACCTCAGGTTCATAAGGGACATCAAATTCCACGGTGGTCCTGAAGCTGACACGTGGTGCCCGATCCAATGACAGGGAATGAATGCTCCAAATAAGCACCTAGGGGTTGAACTGTCAAGTCCGAAGGTCATATGAGGGTCCCAGAGGTCACATGGGGGCTGGGCACATTTTTCAAGGTTTGATGTACCCCACCTCAGGTGCATAAGGGACATCAAATTCCATGGTGGTCCTGGAGCTGACACGTGGCGCCCGATCTAACGGCAGGGAATGAATGCTCCAAATAAACACCTGGGGGCTGAACTGTCAAGTCGGGAGGTCATATGAGGGTCCAGAGGTCACATGGGGGCTAGGTGCATTTTTCAAGGTCTAATGTACCTGACCTCGGGGACGTTGGGGACATGAAATCCCGTGAGGCTCCTTGTGTTGACATGTGTCCTCTCAAAAAAATGACTAAGTCCTAAACTACCTTTGAGAGGGTAACTTGGAACGAAGATAACTTGAGCTTAGATGGAATTTCTTGGTGAAATTTTATATGATCCCGACTAGAAATAGCATCACTCCACCTTTTGATCGAGAGAACACTTGGCGGAGTAACTCACACAAGAAGTCCGCATGGGAAAACAGGCCAGGTTCAAGGGCGTGAAGGGACAGGAAGAACCCGCATGCATAGGACAAGTCAGCATTCAAGACTTAGCTATTTTTGGGCATGAAGATCTATTTTTAGAAGATAGCATGTAGAACACACCAACGATGTAGAGACGTGCGTGCATGCCACGCATTGTCTATTTCTGGAGGATCGGATTCAGAGCACTTTGCATGGAGACAGTCTAAGAATAGGATTTTCACCTTAGTTAACTATCAAGTAGTCTATAGATAACACACTTGCATGTGTGGCTATGCATGAAAATGGCACGTGGCTATTAATAGCATGCGGCCTATTTTTGGGATAGATAAGTGGTGAAGGGAAATTCCCCACCCTATATATATGAAGTGAATTACCTGGTATAAGTATACAGAGACATGTGCATGTTTCTAGATTATCGTATCAGATCCATGTGCACATCGGCATAGATTGCCATTATTGTAAGAAGATTGTGTTATTCTGGTAATTAAGAGATGGAAGATATTGACTGAACCTAAGTGTCATTCCTGTGTGTAATTGGGTAGTGCATGTTCTTATTTCTATCATGATTATTTTTTAAACCTATTCTTTCCTATATCTAGTCTTGTCATGCACTATATAATGATGTATTAGTTATGGATCTATATGCTTTAACTCTTCATCATGTTAATATTCTACTACAACAACCCTAAAGAGGGATCTGGTACCTTTGTGTGCTTCGGGTGAGTGCTCAATCTAGGCTGAGTGATGTGCCAAAGCATGTCTAGGGTGTTATCTGGTGAATTCTAGGCTGCATCATTGGTTCCATTGTCGGGACCTCTTTTTCAGTTGTTTTCAGGATGGTTCATGATGAAGACATACCAGTTAACTCTAGCAAGTATTGAAGAATGGATACATGATCTGGAGGAAGAATATGCACAGCGGTTCAGCAGCGGATCTGAGTTTAACACACGCGTATGGGTGGAATAGAACCTATATGACAGTTTATATGAGATCTTTTTCGTCATCTTTCCAATGGAATTATACGAGTGGTTGATTGCTTATGCATCTAAGCATAATTGGAGGTATCTCGCACTTGTCTAAACACGGGAAGAATTTCAATCCCTTTATGATGTTGATCTCGATCTGGACTTGCGTTGTGGATACATGCTTATATGGTGTTCTAAATAGTTATATTCTGGAAATATTCAATTTCAATGTATTCTTTCCCGGAGGTAGCTGAATTCTAGTTTTTACATTATCCTAGAGGAACATATCTGCAAAGTGTTCCACTGGCGATCAAGATCTTGATGGTAACTTTGAACTGGATAGTAAACCGATGGCTAACTAAACCTCACCACGCATGAGGGAAGGAACAGGTTTGGTGAAAGATGGCAGACCTAGCGGTAGAAAGTAAGAGAGAGGAAAGGTGGCTTAAGTATAATGAGGTGCGCGAGAGGGAGATAGAGAAGCAACATACCGTTGCAGAAAGTATGGCGTTGAGGAGAGAGATGGCTCATGAAGGATTTTAAGCTCACGTAGAAGATGTGGAGCCAGAGCATTAGGAACTCCCCCATCTTGGAAAGCATGATAGGATCCCCCCTTGGCCTCACACAAAAGTGTGCTAGCAGAAGACTACCAGGCGCGGGCGCACATCTTAATCCACTTTGTGACTTAGCCCTTGTGCTTGGTTTTCCCAAGATTTAGCATGACAAGTAATCAGCAAGTGAATTTGGGAAACAAGAGAACCTGGAGTAAGTCAGAGAGCAAGTACATCAATGGTAGGACATACGGCTTCAATGTTATTTGGAGGAACATTTTTAGGTGCATCATCTACACAGAATGTAAGTGCTCGAATGTTGGATTCACCTCTGGAAGTGGAACTACCACATAGACTATAGGGGTTCAGTATAGTACTATTGTCGGAGCATAGGGGAGTACATCTATAGGTCCTATTCCAGCTACAGGTGGAGGATTAGGAGGTATAGGTGGTTCTAGTTCCGGTGGATCTGGTGGTTCTGGAGGTAGGGAAACACAGGAGGTTCTAGATCAGGTGGGCAAGGTCCACACCAACCCTAGAATATTTATATGGAGATGTCTCTTCATCTTCTAGAGTATAGAGGCATAGAGGATCTTTGTTGAGCATGTGCACATGTGTGAAATATTATGGCGCATGAAAGGGTTCATGGCTTTTGAGCGCAAGGCAAGTGTATTTTATACTATATTACAGGGACGTGTGCACATAGTTGGTATAGGAAGTTTGACCCTGATCAAACTTGTGTGGATTATGTAGCGTTGAAGGATGCTTTCTTGAAAGAGTTCTATATCCATAATTTGAGCAGAAGAGTATAAGTGTGCTCAAGGATATCAAGTAAGGCACTACTGAGAGTGTACGTGAGTATGATGCCCATTTTAAAACACTCCTATCTAAGCTTTCTTATGATATTCACACAAGCCAACATGCACAATGGTTTGTTGGCAAATTGATTACACCATTCAAAAGAGAACTGTCACATAAGACATACACCGATCCACGTGAAGCACAGCACTAGAAGAAACTTTGTGCTTTGGCCGAGGTAGTTGGGAGCATTGACACCGACATTAGTCCATTCTTAGAGGCATAGATTACAGCTATGGAAAAATAGTTAGAGAAGCTATCAACAAATTCAGCCCATGAAACGTGCTCAGGGATTTGGTGTACAGATTGTGAAGTGGAAGGTCACACCAAGGATAGTTTCCTCTAGATCTATATGCTCATTACTGTTGGACTATGAGATATGTCATTTGAATCATGATGCTAGTCATTGTCCTTTGTTACAGCGTGTGATAAGGAAGAATGTATCTTGTTACTATAAAATTTTCCAGTCCACGAAACATACAAGCATTGGTCGATCCAAGATAATTCTAAGGGTGGATAAAAGGGTAAGAATGAGCACCAAGATCGGGATCATAATCAAATGTGCTATGATAGGAATGAGGGGTGTTTTGAAGGAGGTCATGGAAGAGGACGTGGATATCACGGTGGATATGGAGGACAAGGCTACGGTGGAGGAAGAGGTGAGTTCCCTCGTGGAACATGTTATACGTGCGGATCTCCTAACCACTATAGGCACGAATGTCACCATAATATTGTATGTTCTTTATGTGGAAAGAACCATAGCTATGAAGAGTGCCCATAATTATATGAGCATCTGAGTAAGAAACGTAAGAAATAAAACAAAGGCATCAGGATGGTTAGAATCCAACGCGTAGTAGAAGATCAGTGGATGCCCAAGATAGCACCAGGACTTGAGGCATTAACAGTGAAGATTACTACACATGAGCTCGAAGTGGCGTGCCTAAGAGAGGCATTGCACGTAAGCCTACGATCACCAAGGAGGAGGTTTTACATGCAACCTGTACCCATATTGCACTCATCAGAAGGAATTCTATCAAGATACCATGGGGTCCTCATGAATCTTCAAGGTGAGATATAGTGTTTAAAGGAGAAGTCAAGGAAGGTGGAGAGAAGAAAGAAAGAAGCGAGAAAAAGTCCCTCCGATATTGATGACATCGAGATAGGTTTGTAAAATGCTATGTCAAGAGAATATTATTTCGTTGTTAGGAAATTGGTCAAGGGGAATACCCCACGCACAAGAACCGAGAATGAATGACAAATCCTACATGAAAATCTTCCCCGATGATAGCATTGACTATGAAAAGGAAATTACTCAATGAATTCTATAATGGATGGATGGTGCTAAGCAATATATTGATTGATACAGTGTGGAAGTGAATGTTCTTGCATTAGATGCATGGGTAAAATGGGGAGGCCTCCATTGCAACCATCATCTAATGTGTTGTTTATGGAAAACCAGGACTAAGGCCAAACTCGTAGAAGTTTTAAAGGATGCACATATAACCATACAAGGGGCCAAGTTCACTTGGGGATTTTTAGGTATTAACACTGTAGAAGCAAATAGTTTTCTAGCCTTGCTTGGACGCCCTTGGTGTTATGCGAATAATACTAACTTGAGATTCAATAAGAGGTATATCAACTTTGAGAAAATGGAGGAAAGGGTTGTAATACCTTGGACAAATGGGAAGTCTACACCATATGTTGAGCCTCTAAGTGAGGAGGACTTAAACAAAATCTATGTATGTGTTATTCAGACCCAGAGGTCAATGAGCCATCAAAGGAAGGCATCCTACAGTGGGAATATTCTCATTCTATTAGTGATACTACGAGTATTGCTTGTGACAATTGGGCTCATGGTACATATGAACTAGTAGGGTGTGAGGTAAAAAGCGTGGTTGTGTGCAAGAATGGAATTCATTCTATTCGACGGATAGGTAGTGCAATACCTTGGTATACTTGGGGTAGAAGATCTTCTGTATTTTTGAAAGCCATGGAAGCACAGTGGATAGATCAAATTAAGAGAAGAGATATGTTAGTGTATACCTTACGCGGGACAACAACGCGCTGGTGGGTAGTCCACAAAGATAATCTTATAGAATGGGAGGAGATTGGAATCGCCCTATCTACTAGGTTTTTAAGGAGAAATGCACCTACGTAGATCTATACTTATAATGGTGATCAACCTATTCAGCATCACATTCAGCAGTGTGAGAGACTTTGGACAGTGGGATAGGAAGCATTACCACCTTCACTCTGGGTGCATAGATTGTATTCTACTCTACAAGGATGCTCACACACCTAGTATGTATATGTAGAACTACATCGAGAGACTGGGAATTGGCAGAATTTGACTGTAGGGATGATCCAGACCTTTAAATACTTCTTGACCAAACCTCCAGTAGAAGAAGCATTAAAAGTTATCAAGTGCTTAAATATGTGAGATAGTGCAAAGGCATAACATCTTATTAAGGAAATATTTGGTGAGAGACAGAGTTCAGAGCACGTTTTGAAAAGGAAGAAGAAATGGGCTCCATAATACTTGACGCGCTTGCCTTGAGAAAGAGAAAGGAAAGATGGTTTACATAGTGGATGATGAGGAAGTTGAGAACCTAGTATTGAACATTCACAAAAGGTGTGTGAGGTCTTGGATAGTGCAAAAAGGATACGCACGCCTATCACAAACCCATGAAGACAAAGAAGGTGAATATAGGTTTGAGAGTGAGCCAGAAAATGAGGTCATAATTGGAGACTATTGGTCAGAATCGGAAGTGACAAAGATCATTGAGTTACTCAGGATTATCAGGACTTATTCCCTCAAGGGTATCATGAACTTAAAGGCATGCATGAATCACTTGGGAAAATGAAAATAAATCTTAAGGATGGTGCACACCCAGTTAGAAAGAAAACTTATAGAATGAATCCCAATTTACGTGAAAAGGTGAAGGAAGAGATTGATAAGATGTTGAAATCGGGATTATTCGACCCTTGGATGAGTCAGAATGGGTTAGTCCTATGGTGATAAGTATCAAGAAGGATGGTAGGATTTGAATCTATGTAGATTATAGGGATTTGAATGTTGCATGTGTCATAGACCCTTTTCCTACACCATTCACTGAGGAAATACTGGAAGGAGTGGTAGGGTGCGAAATATATTCATTCATAGATGGGTTTTTCGGGTATCATCAGGTTAGGATTGCTCAAGAGGATCAAGAAAAGACAACTTTTACTACTGAATGGGCAGTTTTTCCTATACTGTGATGCCTTTTGGACTAAAAAATGTGCCTATTGTATTCTCGCAAATAGTTGTTTAGGCATTCAAATATTTTATTCACAACTTCTTATAGGTTTATCTAGATGATTGGACAGTATATGGGCTTGTGAAAGATCATTGTGATAATCTCCGCTTAATGTTTGAACAATGCAGACAATTGAGTATCTCTTTGAACATAAAGAAGTGCATATTTGCTACTCCTTTTGGAATACTGTTAGGACATATAATCTATAAGGAAGGTTTTTGGTTGATCCAGCTAAGGTTAGATCATTCTAGGCCTGAAAGTGCCTACCAGTCAAAGTGAGGTGTGCGGATTTTTGGGTCACACAGGATATTATCAGAAGTTCATCAAAGGGTATGCCAAAGTTGTTACACCCTTGGAAGAGTTAATAAAAGGAAAAGGCAAATTTTATTGGGAAGAACCACAACAACGCGCATTTGATATATTAAAGGTGAAACTTACTATTGTGCCCATTCTACACTTTCCCTCATGGTACAAAACATTTCATGTGCATGTAGACACCTCTGGCATGGCCATTGGCATTGTGTTAGATCAACCTGGTGAAGGTATTGTAGATCATCCAATTTTCTTTGCTAGTAGGAAGCTGAATCTGCTGAACAAAATTATACAACTATAGAGTGCAAAGCTTTTTCAATGATCTATGCATTACACAAGTTTCGATAGTACTTGTTAGCAACACCATTTTTGTTTTATACAGATCACATGGCATTGAATTATTTGGTGAACAAACCCATCTTACAAGGCGCATATGCATATGGGTAATCCTATTTCAAGAGTTTAAATTCACAGTTGTAGTGAAGCCAGGGAAAAGTAACTCTAGACCAGACCACTTGTCTAGAATTCACTCAAGAGAAGAAGCACAAACAATTGAAGAAACCATGCTAGATGCACAATTATATAGGTTACAACGCACACCATCATAATTAGAAGACATTGTTGTCTTTCTACGGATTGGTGTGGGACCAGAAGGAATGAAGGCATTAAAAATAAAATTGCTATACGCACGGCACCGTTTATGTTAATCAGTGGTGACCTCTACAAGTTAGGCAGAGATGAAGTATTACGCCATTGTGTATTAGAGCATGAGCACAAGGATATAATGGAGGAGGCACATGGTGGTATTGCAGAGAGGCCACTATGCAGGTGATGCATTGCTCGAAAGATCCTACTTGTTGGATTATGGTGGGAGACATTGTATAAAGATTGTAAAGTGTATTGTAAAGTGTGTGACCATTGTCAGTGTCTAGGTAAACTAGGGAAAAGAGATGAGATGCCTTTGAGACCTATTACTAGTGTTGAACCATTTGAGAAATGGGCCATCAATTTTGTAGGACTTATATCACCATCTAGGCGTAGGATGTGTCGTCCTATATCATTACTTTGTATGATTATCTCACGAGGTGTGAGCAAAAGCAATACCTATGAAGGATTGTACGGTGTGGCTACAATAGCTAGGTATCTATGGGAGAATATTATTACAAGATATGGATGTCCTTTAAGCTTGACAAGTGATAGGGGTACACACATTTTGAATGAGACAATTAGGATCCTATTAGATGAGTTTATGGTTACACACCATAAGACTACACCCTATCATCCTCAGGAAAATGAAATTTCTAAGGCTTTCAAAAATATTTTGAGCAGCGACATTGACAAAAATTTTGATGTTGGAAGAAAGGATTGGGATGATAAAGTGTCAGTTGTTCTTTGGGCATATAGAACAACTTATAAGAGATTGAACAAAGCCACACCATTTTAGTTGGTGTTTGGCACAAGCCGTTCTCCCTATAGAATTTATGTTACCTTCTTTGCGTATTACACATCGTTGGAGGTATAGCTGATGAGCAGGATTTAGAAGAGTGTATTGAGAAGATGATTCAATTAGATGAGTGATGAGCCATAGCATGATGGAGTCAAAAGCAAGAAAAGGCCAAGTAGAAAGCATGGCATGACAAAAACATAAGGGATAAGAAGTTTGAGATTAGACAAATGGTACTTCTCTATGACTCTAAGTTCTTGCGCCATCCAGGAAAAATTAAGGTACATTGGTTAGGGTTGTATGTTATTACTTACATCCTTGAAACATGCACTTGCCAGTTAGAAGCACTAGATGGAACACGATTACTGGTTACTTTAACAGGAGTAGGTTGAAGCCCTACTATAAATAAGTCTTCTTGGCATTTGTAATAAGGTAGTATTGCCAATTAGATTAGGTTTCCATTATGTATTTCCTTAATGTATTTCCTTCATTGTCACTATGATTTGTCACTTTAGTTTTTGTTCTTGTGTAATAAGCACACTTATACACATAAAGCTAACTATAACATGGAGCATGTTGATGTGCAGACTGCACATACTTTTAGTGTGGGGTGTGGTTATTGATATCAAGGTACATGATTGTTAGAATTGAAAGGTGGAAAGGAATAAGCTACTACGGTGTTTGTCAAAGTAAAAAGATTGCTTCTCAAAAGTGACCAAGGATGGAGATGAATGAAGGAACATTATAACGTGAGGTAAGTAGAGGCCATGATAACTACCAGGATAAGGTATAGTGATGAGGTACTCGGGTGCATGGGTGCGCATGAAGAGAATTCTATGACCAAAGGGTAGGAAGGCGTGCTAGAAGGTTATAGCTCGGGCACGAATTTGTACTGCGTGGAAAGAACAAATTTGGTCAATAAATGAGAGGATATTTTGTAGGTGGAGAATCAATAAATGCATCAAATTTTGAAAATCTATATAAGGACGGGATGTGAGTTCATTTTTATTATTGTGATTAAGAGTATTTGAGAAAGAGCTAAGTGCAAAGAGCCAAGTAATCGATTTGAGGTGAGAAGGGTGTGAAACCAGACGTGACAAGCAGATCCGTACATAGAAGAAGCTTACGTCCCTAATGGTGAAACATTTGAGCAAATCAGGATGATAGAGAGGAGCTAGGGCACGCAATTTCACCTAGGGCATGCTAACTCAAGCTAGGGTTTGAGTCGAGCATTATTGAGTTGAAGAGATAAGTGTCTACAGAAGGATTGCAAGGTAAAATGGCACCTAAGAAAGCAGATGCAATGGAAACAAGGGGAAGAAGAAGGTAGTTGTAGAGGAGGATGAGATGGCACCTGAAAGTAATTTTTTAGAAATGTAATATCCAAAGGGCATAATATAGTCACCAGGATTGGGATTCGCATATAAGAAAAAGCAAAGTGAGTGAGTATAACCACAAAACCACAAAGAACAAAAAGGAACTCAATGCTCTACTCAACACAAAGACAAACAAATGCATGATAGATGACATGCCGGTTTATGATGATGTAGGCAAGAAACTTTTGAAAAGAATTAGAGTCTACCAATTATATGAGCTTCCATATTTCGGGAAGTATGAGCCTTTATACCTATGGCTCATAAGCAGAGTACATGAGGATTTTTTCTACTTTGTAGGATGTAGAGTCAGAATCTCATCCACACTAATCTTCACAAATGAAGGTTTAAAGGCCACATGAGAGGATATAAATACCGACCTAATGAGATAAAGCTGCGATTCTAGAAACCAGGAAGGAGTTAGGTTACTTGAAGGGTCTGCATGGTATGGACATTGATAAACTAAAGAATTGTCCAGTTGTATAAGTAGCAACACATCTTGTTACAAAGTTGAATGACCGGAGAGGTGGTCACAGGTGAACACCATGTGTCTACATGTTGTGAAGCGGATGTCAGGAGTAGTCTATAATATTGTAGGCTACATTGCAGAATATATAGTCGAGGAAGTGCGCACATGAGGAAAAATAAGCTTTGGAGATGTTCTATTGTCACTGGTATTCATGGAGATTAGAGTACCAAATGGACCGAAGGAGAAGATATGGGAATACCCCATGGATAATAAGTCACCAGCTGAAAGGTTTAGCAAGTAGTTATCTAAAGGGTCCATGACAGACGATGTCAAGCAAAGAGTAGAGAAATGGTACGACAAGCTCCGCGCGGCCTTTGAAGAAGAGTGGCGCATCCCGAAGGACCTACCTTTGGTAATAGGGAAACAAGTCTAGTTTTCTGTATATCAGCATTTTTACATCACACGCTTCCTAATGAAAGATGGATCTTGGATCCCTTAGTGAAAATTTCCTTATACCTTCACAACGAGGTACTTTCAAACATCAATCCATAGATTCACAGACATGTGCCGCCTGGCCTTCAATGTAGAGAAGGTAGACTGTGACTACCACACCCTGAGAAAGAAATATGTGTATCCAGGGTGAAGTGCGTATATTGAGAGGCTCATTTCAGAAGTATTGAGCATAAATCCCATGAGTCTAGCTATCGGAGATATTGGGGAAACACTAGTATACCTTCAGCTGAAGCCCAAGATGGAAAACAATAAGTACGTGGAGAATGAGTTTACACTCCCAGGGCTGCTAAAGGGTCAACATACAATGGAGAACATACCGGCACCAAAGCCCACATAAACCATTGATGTAGAAGATGAAGAAGAAGAGCGTGAAGATAGTGGTGGCTTGGAGCATAGAAGGAGGCAACCTTCAAATAAGAAGGAATCACAACGCACCACTACTCCACCGCAAGGGCAGGATGAAGAAGACGATATGGGGGTAGTACAGGGAGAGAACAAGTTCAAGAAAGTATTCAGACGCATAAGGACTCAAGGTGGAACCCCACAAATGGTAAGGAGATCACCTCATCTCTCTCCGCACAAGGAGTCCACTGAGCCAAAAAGGAGAAGGAAGTTGAAGTTAGATGAAGAGGCTGAAGGATTGGAGGAGAGCACGCCAAGATCTCCTACTCCACTTGAGCAAGAAGAAGAGCCAAAAGATGAAGAGATGAAAGATGGAGAAGAAGGAGAGAAGGAAACATCTGAAACTACACATGAGACTATTCAGATACTACGCAGACTCCTAACCTTGAAGCTCAAGTTCCAAAAGGGCCAAGGACAAAGAGGATGAGTGGAGAACATAGTGCACCACTCATGGGATACGCTAAGGACTCAAGAAATATCACTGTACCCACTTCCAAAGCACAATAGCATAGAAGGATTTATTTGGCTGGGAGCTAATCAATGAGAATATGGCGACCATGCACACTCGAAAGCAACTATCATGGTCAATGCACACCCACATGGATGAGCCTGAATTTTATGTATACGAGGAGTCATGTGTGTCAAGACGGATGAAGAAGGCACCCCAAGCTAGACATATGACAGTAAATCCTACTATCATGTCATATGAACAGGTGAGTAATGCATTGGTCAAAATATCAATAGTGGTGAGGTGCAATATGGACAAGGCCACCACAATTAGGGCACTCAGGAAAGAGATTAAAACTAAGGATGGGGAAATAGCATGCCTAACACAAGAAAGAGACTTGGCATAGAAGAAAAATGTTGTATTTATCAGCCTCGTAGAGGAAATTGGTGATATTGTTATGAAGGCTAGGCCATACCTAGAACCAAAGGTACCAAAGACGTTTCCTTCGGTGATACACTATGTAAGTACCTTAGTAGACCTAGTGCTTGAAGATGAACCTCTGTGTATGCTAGCGCCAAAGGATCTAACACAAGAGGCAGAACAAGAAAAGGCTTCAGTGATGCGGAAGATTGCATCCTATGAGGGATTGTTACAAGCACTACAAGAAGAATTGAAGAAAGCAGACCAAGCCTTGAACATCTGCATAGCTCCAGAAGAGCTCATCAACGTAAGAACTCTGGAGGAGAACAATGAGGTTCAGAAAGTGATGAAGGATGACACATTGGGCCACACAAAAATATTATCAATGGTTAAGCAGAAGTGCGAGGCCCTAGCAGCAGCACAAGATCCACACAAGAATTGGCTAGAGGAGCTTGGGAAGCTCATTGCATGTGAAGATGGATTTACTAGAGGGAAGGATGACTACAATGTCAAGCATCTTGTTGGTCCTGCGAAATGAAAAAGGGGAAATTGTGAAGGATGAACTTGATTCCATCGTTGTGGACATTCCAGAGAAAGCAGAGAAGGCTCTCACCGAGTGGTAGGCCTTAGAGGATGAAATAAAAGAGGAGTATCCAAAGTTGATCCTTCAAGATGAGATAGATGAGGCTGCCACATAAAAGCATTCTTTATTCATTCAAATTCTTTCTGATTCTTTCTATTCAAAAAAATTTTGGAGATACCCATTGTCGGGGCAACAATGAGATTAGTGTGGGGTAATGTTGATCAGAGAACACTTAACATAACTCACACAAGAATTCCATGCGGGAAAACATGCCATGTTCAAGGGCGCAAAGGAAACGAAGAACCCATGCGGGTAGGACAAGTCAACATTCAGGACTTAGCCATTTTTGGGCATGAAGATCTATTTTTAGAAGATAGCATGCAGATCACACCAACGATGCAGAGATGTGCTTGCCACATATTGTCTTTTTTGGAGGATCGATTCAGATTGCTTTATATAGAGACGTTCTAATAATAGGATTATCACCACAATTAACTATCAATAGTCTATAGATAGGACACTTGCATGTGTGGCTATGCATGAAAATGGCATGTGCATAGTACCAAGGCACATGCAATAAAAAAGTGGCTAGTAATGTTTGTTAGTAGAAAATATAGGTATCATGTAAAGATAACACAATGTAATAATCAAGTGTGCAAACAAGATAGACCATGAAAAGTGGGTTTCATACATGGGACATCGCTCACAATGTCACAAGACAATCAGGGCTGAAGTGAACAAAATCATACAAGCAAAGTGATCAAACAAGACATAGGGCATAGCCTACAAACAATGGCATACAATAGCAAACAATGGAAAGAAAAATGTATCAGACAACCATGGTGGCATATAGTCCTGCAAAGAAAATGCTACACATGAAGCACTGTTAGCATGTTAGAAATATAGAAGCTATGTCGAGTGTGTATAGCTCAATAGAAAGTAATGTGCTACAAAGTGGAAGCAATAAAAATGAAACAATAACACCTGTAATGTATAAGAATAGTAAATGTAGATGCCCCAGCGCCCGGTGGAGCTAGTAAAAGGTATAGTACTAAACTTCATTGTAGCATGTGAAAATATGTAAGAAATATACATTCATAACTAGAGACCAAGTGAGCACACATGTATATATGATAAACATAATAACATACTGAGTATCTAACTAACATAGTAAAAAAGTGAAAAATGAAAGTAGTATAATCTATCAATAATAAATGCAACCAAGATATACAAATGATGTGTGAGTGTGATGGTATGATATGCAAGATGTGAAGATGGAAGGATTAGCATGCCCCTCGGCAGATGAGTATGAGATGAGGTTCATTTCTAAATTTCACCTCAATAGTCAATGATGAACCATAGAACATTATTGTGTAATCGGGAAATTGTTTGGAAATGTGTGCTAGAAAGATATATCATGAAGCATAGCATGTGAATATATAATATGGTGAGGTTCATTTCAGATTTAGACCCTCAATAGTCGAGTATGAACCGTGGAATTAGATTGTGTTAGATTGTGTCATAGGGTAATGAGGATACAAAGTGTGTATCAAATGTTATGAGAGTACCAAGAAGTAATATATGTGAAGCACACATAGCATAATAGTAAATGTTATATATAAATGAAAATAATAGGAGGGGAGTAAGTGTGATGTCCCCTAAGTGTGTGGTGAATAGTGAGCTATCCGATCGAGTAAAGGGAAAGTGTCCTCCACCCGATATCCGAGGTGATAAAGGTGTGTGACCATGCTCTAAGATTGGTGGTTGATGAGAGAGACAATGTGCATGTGATGGAAACCTATGTAGTGAAGGAGGTGGTGAACACCTATATAAAGTAGACATATGTGATGAAGGAGGTGGTGAACACCTATATGAAGTAGACATATGTGATGAAAGACGTGGTGAAAACCTATATGAAGTAGACTTGTGTGATGAAGGAGGTGGTGAAAACATATGCTAAGTAGACATATGTGGTGAAGGAGGTGGGGAACACCTATGTAAAGAGGCTTCCCTAGTAGGTGAGTTAGACCAACAAGGTTGAGTAGTAGATCAATGAGGATGATAAGGTTGTGAAGTAGGTCTTGTGTGAATATGAGAGCTAGGTATAGAGTGTGCCTTAGAGTTGAGAGGCATAGGAGGCCTAGATGCTGAAACTAGTGGAAGAATATCATCAAGAGGAGGAAGAGGCAATGGTGTGCATGGTGGAATTCCTTTAATAGTGATAACTTGTTTATTGTGAATGAACTTGAGACAAAAATGATTCATGGAAGGAATAGCTTGAGTGACACGAAGCCAAGGAAGACCTAAGAGCATGTCATAACCTTTGATTGAATATGCCATAGTGAATGACATAAGCATGGTGAAAGGCCTAATAGTAATAGGAAGCTTGATGTAGCCAAAATAATTAGGAACTACATATGTGATATTAGATATATAACATTTGGTAGCCACAAGAAGTGCAATAGAGCACACATCAATAGGAGCCGTTGGATAAATCATGGTGTTATTGATAGTATATGAGCCAATAGAAGCATTGATGTGTAATGAATCAGATGTGAAAGTAGCATGATAATCATGATCTGAAAATGAAATTGCTAGTGGTGATGCATTAGTAGAAGTGACAAGATGGAGGAGGCACAACTCGATATGTATGATTAGCAAAAGAATCAAGCTTGCGTGTCATTTTGTGAAAAGGGTCTTAGAATATTTTCAGCTTCTTGTTATCATTATCCGGCGAAGTGGATGGCTCATGGAGCTCGAGTGCATTGCTATCAATAAGATCTTGAATGATATGATTTAATTTTAAGCAGTGATTAGTAGAATGCCTAATGCATTGGTGATAGTCACATTTTTCATTTTCATCATAATTGCGGCCATGGGGTGAGATGGATCAAGTTTAAGCGGTGGTGGAAGAGTGAGTAGACCGCTCTCAATAAGTTGTGGCAATAAGAAGTGGTGTGCATAAGGAAACTTGTTAAATGTACGCTTAGGAGGTTTCCATTGAAGCTTTTCAGGTGGAAAGATAGAATTAACAGTTGTTTTTGCTTCGATAGGCTTAGGAGATAGATTGAATGTTGATTTATCTTGAAACCTATTAGAAGAAGATGGAGTATCATGATATTTGAGTTTTCCCATAGATATAAGTTTGACTTTGCGCATTTTAAGCGTATGACATAATTGATCAAAAGAAGGAGAGGTCTCAAAAATAAAACTCTCCTGAAGTGGTGGTAATAGTATTTGAACAAAAATATCTTGCGATTCAGAATCAACAAGTACATTGGTAATCTTGGCTAGGTTGTTCTTATAACGTAACACATAATCCACTAGATTCTCATAAGATATTTTCTTGATTTGGAAAATTTGTGCATAGGATATCTTTGTGCTGATATTGATGGAAAAGTGAGCAATAAAAGCATCGGCTAAATGCATAAAAAATGTTACTGAATGAATAGGTAGATCATAAAACCAATGCATAGCATAATCTTGAAGAGTTCTAGTAAATATCTTAGCTAACAAAGTATGATCATCCACATAGTCGAGACATGCCACATGAAAAAATTGAAGATTCTCTTAAGGGTCACCATGGCCATTGAAATTGGGAAGCTTAGGGGTGACAAAGTTAGGAGGAAGTGAATAAACATAATCGGCGGGTGTGAAAGGGATATGAAGGAGAAATGAAGAGTGTAGAGATGGAAACAAGTGCGAAGTATCTTTTTATAACTAACAAATTTGAATTTACAAATCCCGATGTAAAGAAGCTAGGTCGGGAGGGCCAAAAGAGGAGACTTTCCATGTATGAGAAATGAGAGGTGGAGTGAAATGGTTTGTATGAGTGGGAATAGAAGTAGGCATAGCATAGGGAGGTGGAATTGTATAAGTGAGAGGTTGTGTTGTAATAGGAATGGAAACATCATTAAAGGCGGTAGGCTTGAGCTCAGCTAGGTTGGTGGCCTCCTCATGAGTAGTGAATAAGAGCATATCTAAATCTTATGGATGTTCAAAAATAAGAGCGTTGATATCATGCGAGATATTCATCATTCAAGGAGCATAGTTTTCGGCCATAGTAAAAGAATGAAAAAATTCCTAGAAGTGAGGTTGGGTTCAAGTGATGGGTTAACCACACAATTTAACAAAAATGGATTTTTATTAAACCCTATTGTAGAGTAGCTGATGTAAACATTGATATACATATGCTAATATACAATATGACACAAGAAAATACGCACGTAAAGTAGAAACCCTTAACAAGAGGTGGAGAAAGAAGAATTACTTGATTTACACTTGTCTTGGGCCTAATCTAAATTGGGAAAAGTGATGCATAGACTGGGAAGAGTGTCGTTACTATACATGTAAATTCGATAAGAAGGAATGAAGCTAGACATGGGCACCTAAGATAAGGAAAGGGATCTTGGGCAGCCTGGAGATACCTTCTAAGTGTTGGTGACTGCACAAGAGCTCAAGATATGATCTCGATGTGTTGCAAGGTTGTCACAATTACTTCCTATGGATCTCCCATTGTTCACACTTTGATCACAAATGATACATGTAACCTGAAAAATAGAAGTTCACCTGCACAACTGCACAAACCACATAGAATATAAAACATAAATATGCAATATGGGGATTTGAACTGACCCCAGAGGTCACCCCAAGAGTGAACTTATGACCGAGTGTTGAACTACATCTCGGACTCCATGTAGTATTGGTGTGTGCATAGAAATTTTTCCCTAGGATGCCTTAGTGCAAGTTGTACTTGATAGTGGGTTATATCTAGAATGTAAAAATGTATAGCATGTGTGGATGGAATATAATTAATTTCCCCTTTCTATGCAGTGTATGCAGAATATGCATTCCCTTTTCCTTTGAATGGATGCTATTTGGATGCCTTTAGTGCTTTTTCATTCCTTTGGATGCAATCTTAGGTGGTGATAGTATATGCTTAATGTTTGGTCCCTCATTTTGAAAACATAATTATGTATTTATATGATTCTCTTGTTTGAATTTCGTAATTAATAAGCTGAAAGGCCAATCGTAAGTGAAAAATATGCACAAAAGATAAAAGAGACCCAAAAGGAGCGAGTAAGATAGAAAAGGGTCTGGGGCACCCAAAGGGGATAGGAGCACTGGGTGTTGTTATCCTAGTGGGTGCTAGTCTCGAAGCCATAAAAGATAAAATAAAGTAAATCGACTGGGTTGTATGGTGTTTAAGACCAAAGAGAAAGTAAGATATGGAGAAAAGAGGCCAAAGATAGTTGTCAACCACTAGTTTTGTTGCTTATGAACCATATAAATGCTAGTATGCTCTTTGAACCTAGAAATGTACCCAAGTGCACGATTTTGTGTCTACAAATACAATGAAAAAAGGGTATGAAAATGTTGATTTACCAATAATAGGGATCATCACCTCACCCATTAATTTTCAATTACACTTGGATTTTATTCAAATAGGCAATAAAGGTGGATGTAGCACACCTTTTTTATGGGAGAAAGAGGTTATCTAAGTCTACCACCTATAAAAAATTTTAAGGATCGTTATGTATAGGTAATGTGTATTTGTATATTTCATACACGTATTTGTATCTTTCATACACGTATTTGATACATCAATGTAAGGTGGAGGGTACTACCCCATGATACGAACTCGAGTCATCCCAATGAGAGATTGTAGTTTAAGCATGAGGATATAACATGGAACTATGTGGGAACAATATTAAGACCCAATAATTAGAAACACCACCATGATGATTCTAATGATGAAGAATATGTTTCGTTTATCTAGACAACATGTTAGTTAAACTAAAATTTAACCCATAACCTAGTCAATATTATAAAAATTCAAAATAATTTGAAAAACATCAATTATATGATTTATATACAAGATAAAAGTCTCCTTGTAAGGAAACTCCACCCTTTAGCCACACATTTTGGGATAACCAGTCACAATTGTTACTAAGGCACATATTATTATTCAAAAGCAATAAGAGTTACTCAAACGATATAAAACATGTAGCTACATAACCAGATCTACCAAGGGACATCGTTCATGCCTTGAATTATACTCATGTACTTTGATGATATATTATACAATAGACAATCCATAAACCATCATATAACCCAAAAATATCTTGTTTCTACTATGAAGCTCCATGAGCGACATGCATATTATACCCTTCACAAAATACAATATATCCTCAACATACTTACATGCATGACCCATTAGGAAACCATCACATAATCATATTGTGTAGCATACTCCATTCAAGGATAAATATATCTTGAACCCATGACTCGACTCTACACATCCACATCCAAGTCAAACTACTAGATACCACATTGCATATAACTACTTTTTAGATTCAAATTACCCCTCTACTTTGACCCTTTTTGGAACAACATGTTCAATACAAATATGCATATAGAAATTCCTTGTAAGAGGTTTATGTACTAGCAATCATACATTTTCATCATTAATTCACACACACACACACACACGCGCGCGCACACGACACACGCACGCGCAATGCGCAAACACACACGCGAACACACGCACACGCCGCGACGCAACGTGCGCGCAAGACGCACACACACGCACACGCAACGCGCGTGCGCACACACACACACACGCGCACGCACGCACGCACGCGCGCGCGCGCGCTGCGCGCGCGCGCCAGACACACGCGCGCACGCACACGCACACACACGCGCACACGCACACGCGCGCACGCACACGCGCACACACACGCACACACGCGCACACACGCGCACACACACGCACACACACACGCACACGCATGCACACGCACGCGCACGCGCACGCACCCACGCACGCGCACGCGCACGCGCTACGCGCGCACGCACGCACACACACACACACACACACGCACACACACACACACACACACACACACACACACACACACACACACACACACACACACACACACACACACACACACACACACACCTTCTTCCCTTGTTCTAGACTAGGTAGTTACCCGATGTGATATTTAAATGAAGAATTATTACCTAGAAACCCACCCCATATCTTATACCATTTTAGCCTATGCTCTTGGGACACTAATATTGATTCCATGTAGCAATTTTCTATTTTTGGTCTCGAATACCAAAACATAAAATGCTATAAAAATACAAATCTAGGACCTTTATGTGTCTTATTCAATCATAGAATGGGACTTTAGCCTTATGATCATTCAACACCCTACATATTATCCTTATGCACATGATATTTATAGTGGATATCAAGAAGTTACATAAATCATGGACATTACACACCGAGTTTAATCAAACCATATCTTTAGCATACTTTAGATTTTTAAAACCATCTATCTCGGGATATGCCTACCACATTAGGGGAATACCTATTCTAAGAACATATAATATTCTTATCTTATAATGATCATATCCTCATTCACTAGTCCATTGTGGTCACTACACTACTATTTAGTATCTTATACTTATTTATTGCTTATAATACATGCTATATTGTGTTTTATCCAATGATTACATTGATAATCTCTAGATATCAATTTGATGATACTATGACACACCTAATGATATTTATCATTTATTCTTAGTACTTTCTTTATTGCATATTATTATTCATGGGCTCTTATTTTAGCTATTTGACATTGTTGATTATACTATTCATTTCTTAGCTACATCCATTTTTTCTTCTATCTATTTTATAATTCTATGTAGTGTGTGATTCAACAAATCTATGCACTTATTTATTGTATACTTTGAAATATTGCATGGTTTTAGTTCTCTTGCCACTTACATGTTGTATACCTTATCTATTTTATGATAGTGTATCCTATGAATTCTATAAGAACTTATATGTTGTATGTCTAACAATATTGTCTAATTTTATTTATTTTTATTATTGGTAAATAGTTTTGGTGGGACTATACCCAATTACAAGGAAGGCTCACCAGCCAGATATAACAATGAGAATACAACAACAAAAGTGAAAAACCAGAAGTAACATTGTTACCCAAGGTAACCAAAATCAGGGAACAACAAGGAACAAAAGAAGGACATAGCCCGCAGCTAGACCGCAAAAAAGCAGCAACTATACAGCAAAAGGAAAGCACAGAAACAGCCACAAAACCAAATTCCACAAGCCCAAGATAGATTATTTTTTGGATGCCCTTTCAATTCTAGATTGAATCGTCTGCAACGAGGTGAAAAGTGCCAAAGTAGTTGTGTGCGTTGAGTCCGAAGCATCCAGCTGTGAAATGGTCATATTCCTCTCTTTTTCATTTCCCCATAGAGTAGTAGGGATCCCACTTAACCTCGCAATGCTCCGGACCTGCTGTTCCAAGAAATCACTTATGGCTTTAAAAATAGCCAAATTATGTTCATGTCTATCCTTTGCTCTTCCCAACCTAGTATCAAGAGAGCTCAACTTCTTGTAAATCTCAGAGAACTATTCCTTATCAGTGTCACTCTCTTCCTCAAATTTTCTCTTCCCTTTTTGCTTGCTCAACTACTGAAAGTCCTTCGAATCTGTTTAACCTCAATCTCCAAGGCATCTAGTCTAAAAGTTTCTAGATGCAGGGCTTGTTCAATACCTACATTGCTAATATAAAGTAAGTTTTGGGAATCCTCCAAATCCTTAGAGCTTCTGAGGATCTAGCCAGTAGGAGGAATGTCATCTTTCATGGGGTTCTTGGAATTAGACTTAGAAGGGGCGGTAGGTGTGGTAAAGGGAACAGAGGAGGTGGCAATGAGTGGCTCGCTAGGAGTGAATGGAAAACCAGGGTACTTGGCAACGAGAGCTTGTGAAGTAAAAGGATAAGGCCCTGATGTAAGGGAATAGCTTGGGCATGCTTTTGGAAGTCAAGCATAGAACGAAGAGAATTAAGGAGATAGTGTGGGAAACAGACAGTGAGATCTCTTCTAAAATGATTTAAAAAAACAAGATGCTTTATGGGGACCATTTTATACCTCCCCTCCAGTGAAATGTATCTAACCATCATGTTAGTCACTTCATCAAATGGTGCAGGGATGGAACTTACCTTTAAACCTATAGCAACAAAATCCAGCTCTTCTCCCTCATCTGTAAACTTCTTGGCCTCTGCTACCCTATCCACCCTCTTACTAAAGAACCAAAATCCCTCCAATTCCAGGCCCATTGCCTCGGCTATCAGCTCTTCATTGATAATAATGCTATGCCCACCATACTTAACTCTCTTGTCCTTCCACTCAGTAGCAAATTGGACCAAGATATTCAAGTCTTGCCCTGAATTCATTTGATGAAATTAGAAATTCCTCCTTTGTGCGGGGAGATTCCAGTACCGCATTGTTTTTCTAGTCTAGGTCATAGCTCGACTCTAACTAAGAAAAAGCCCCTCCCATATTTTCCTTCTTCCTACAGATTTGGCAAAAATCCTGCTCGAAACCCTCGTAAGGGACTGCAATTTTCCTGTATCCATTTTGAATTTTGAAATTCCTCCCTCTTATGCGAGGCTTGATTTCTTTATAGTTTCCGTAGAGAGGGGGATAAATCACACAAGTGAGATCTTTCACTTCCATTAAGATCCGCACAAGTGATATTGTCTAATTTTATTACTATATCCACTTATGTGTTATTTGATTTTTCTAATGTGTTATTTTATCTACTTCAAATACTCTACACACTTGTATGTTGTATTATTTATATTCTATATGATCTTGTATACTCTATGATATTTTATGCCCTATGGTATTGTATACTCTAAGCTCTATTTTCTCCATGCACTTGCATGTTCTATGCTTTATTTATTTTATGAACTTGTATGCTCTATTATCTATTAGATCATATGCCATTATTTATCTAAGTATATATATAATTCTTATCTAACACTACAAGAGCACTACAAAGTACATATCTAACACAAGAGCAAGACAAAGTTCATATCTAATTCTTATATAATTCTCATCGATATAATTCTTCCAAACAAGAGCACTACAAAGTACATATCTAACACATCCATAAAAAGGTCAAGGATTGTATTGGTTTGCATACACTTCATAGGATGGGAGTTTATTCTATTCCATCACACACATTTTACATATTCGGGACAATCTAGATCTATCCTACTACCATCGTGCAACTTGCACAAAGGGAAACCTAAGGCACGAGACATGGATACACACACACACAAGGAGAACTAAATGGATTCTCGAGATGTATTACGGTGCTCAATTTTGAGTTCACTCTTTGGGTGACCACCAGGGTCTATCCAACTCCCCATTCTGCATCTTTTTTTATTATATTTGATGTGGTTTTTGGGCATGTGAAGGTAGACATTGTTTTGTAGGTTACAAGTGTGATTGATGATCTAACAATGAAACTGGAGTGACTAACAATGAAGATCTTCTCAACCAAAAAGATCAGTTGCTAAGCATTTTAGCAGAACCACTGTGCTCCCATATCGATCGTTAGCAAGACTGAGGCACTCATGCCCTTCTATGGGAACTTATACCCTGTATATTTATGGGATTCAAAACCCTTATCAATCATTTGTGACATGGTTTCCATATTATTCTAGCATATACATAGTCACAATCACTGTCAGGTTACACAGAATTAGCAAAGTCATCATCCCTCTCTCATTTGCTTAAGGTTTTACATATTTTAATGCTTATTCCTTGCACATTATTGTATTTAATCATTTGAATATCATTTCTTACAGTAAGTTACTCTAAAATAAGGTTTAATTCAATTTAGATTAAATCATTTGGTGAACCCATTCGCTCGAACCCTACCTTACTTCAAGGCATTCTTTTTATGCCCATCACTCACAGTGGTAGTTTTGGCCCCCTTGAGTACACACTGAGCTTGCCCCATCTTCATGTAAGCTCTCTAAACTAATGGTTGAATCTGATAATCCCCGAATTAACTCAATCAACATTCCTCTTGAAAACATTGAAGCTTCTGATAGTGGTCACTCATACCATGAGGACACTAAATTTTATCAAGCTTAACTTGACAAGCCCACTAATTTATGTTTTTCTTTACATAATAACCTTATGCATATTCTACATGTTCTAAATGCTCTAATTGCTGCTACAAATTTGCAAGATGATACCGCACTTCCTCTCATGGGCTCCTCCCCATTCACCATGAATTCCACCCCACCTTCCACCATTCCTATTTCTATTGCTACAACCAACGCTTCTCTCATTCCTCCCAATACTTCCCATACAAAAGTTGGCTCCTCTTCGACATTCATGACCTCGCCTCATTATACCATGATTTACAAACTTAAATTTGTTAGTTACAACAAGTATCTTCATCCTCCTCTCCATCTCTATATTCCTCACTCCTCCTTCATAACCCTTTTGCACTGCAATCTATTCTTATTTATTTCCCCATAACTTCGTCGTGCCTAAGATTCCTATCTTTAATGTCCACATAAACCCTTGGGAACACCACCATTCCTTTCACATTACATGTCTTGACTATGTTGATGACCTTACACTATTGGAAAAATTGTTTCCTCAAATCTTATATGACTATGTTATATGATGGTTCTATGATCTACCTATCCATTTGATAACATATTTTACATATTTAGTCGATGCATTCCTTGCTCATTTTTCTATGAGTATCGACACTAAGATATTCTCTGTGTAACTAGCTAAAATCAAATAAATATCTAATGAACATCTTGCAGACTATGTCTTGCGATATAAGAACAACCATGCCAAAATGACCAATGTTCTAGTTGATTTGGAATTGCAAGACCTATTCATTTAAAGTCTTTTTCCTCCACTCTAAGAGAGTGTCATTTTTAGACTTCTCCTTATTTTTATCAATTGTGTCACACACTCAAATTGCATGAATTTTTTTGCTATCTATGGGTAATATGAAGTATTGTGATACTTCTTCCACTTCATCTTCTAACAAGTTTCAAGAACAATCTGCATTCAAACCACCCACTAAGCCTACCAACTCTAAAGCTATGTAACGACACTATTTCTACACCATTCGGGCTTCAATTGCAATCTACAAGCCACACTTTTACTAAGCTACCTTAAACACCTCATCTCTTATTACTGCAACTCATTCAAAGCAATCCAATTAATCTCCCTCCACCACTCAATCTCAATCCTTCTCGAATGCATGGACATAATTATGATGAAAACACACATTGTTATTATCACCAATGAAATGGGCATTCTACTGATCTTCATTTTAAGCTTAAACATGTCATTCAAGATCTTATCAAAACATTGTGATTAAGCTTCTAGAGTCATCTACTTATAAACTGGTCAATTATAATCAAAAGATTAAAATATTTAATGACCCTTGTAGACAAAAAGAGTGTTAGTTGTAAATAAAAATTAATAACCAAACTAGATTAATCCTTAATCTAACACACCTAATATCTACCTCAGATTGAGCAAGATAAAAAGAGGGAAAGGATGTTATACTGCACTTACCTACAAGTTGTAATCCTCCTTCTTTGATGATTTGGATGTGCTCAAATGGATGAATATTTCTTGCTTCAGATTGTGGATTTAGTTAGACAACACCTCCCCTTAATTGCTTGATGATTGGTTATGGGAGCTTGATGGTGATTGATAGCTCTCTAGGAATATTTTGGTAGTACTTAGTTACAATTTCATAAGTTGGTTTCCATGAGGGTGGTGAGCCAAAAATTATAGGTTTTAGGAGGAGGAATGAAGGGTGGAGATTGATCCATGTAGGATGTGGATCAATGGTTGAGGATTGGTGAGAAGGATGGAGAATTCTAGAATTAGATAATTCTATAAATTAAGAGAAGCCTCCATTGAATTTTTAATTCAATGGAGGGAGGGAAATTTATTTAAATTTTTAAATAAAAAGGAGGGAAGTTTGGAGAGGCTTCTAGAAATAGAAGCCTCTAGATTTAGAGGTGGAGCATTTGATTAGGCTAGGATTAGGTGAGATTAATTATGATTAGGGATGTGATTTGATGGAGAAGCTAGGTGTAGGATAGGTGTAGAGTAGGTGGGTAGGAATTTTAAATTCTTAGAAATTGATAATAGGGATTAGTGATAGGATAATAAGATATTAATAATGATTTAAAGGATTAAGGATGAGATGGGATTATTGGGTGAGTAATGAGAATAATTGAGATAAGGATATATATGATAATAAGGATTAATAATAATTAATCTTACAATTAATTATTATATGGCCAGGATGGGGTGGATTAATAATATATAATAAGTGTTTTATTTATTAATTGAGTATGTCGACGTTTTACATTTCTACATTTTCCCCATCTTTGAAGGTTTATTGTGAAGTAATGAATTTTCAAATAAATAAGGTTTCTAGAATAGATGGTAAGGGTGATGCCCCCTCAAGGGTTCGGGAAAAGAGCAAACGAATCGGGTGACAACTCGAAGGAAGAGAAGAAAAGTGATGAAAGCGGGAGAAATAAGATGTCCCATCCAAGGGTACCAAATGATAAGATGTCTCGTTGATAGGATTGGTTGTCTGACTAATAGACATATTAGGAGATGTGATCTTAACTCAGCTAGTCATTGTTCAAATTGATGGATATTGGCGCCATTGCACCATGTGCCTCTTATGCTCTTGGTTTGGAGTTAAAAGATCAATTGGATGTTGGTTGGGGTAGTTGAGTGGTGGAATAGGATTTAAAAGAATGAAGGAACGATAAAATGAAAGGAGGATGTTGGATAGTTAGCGAGATGAAGATGAAAGGGGGTCAATGTTGTCCCGAACGGTCCACATTTTCATCATTTAGCGATTTAAGTAATGTGGTTTATTGGCTACATTTTCTGCATAGCATCAAACCTAGGCAGTCATGAGATAAATCTCCCTCATTTAACCGGTGAGGCTCCCGTGTCATATTTGTCAAGTAAAAATGTGTTATTATCTATCAGGGGTTTTACTTTAACCACTTAGTTCATGAACCATAACTAAGAAGTTCTCAGCAGCAAGTAAGCACTATTCAAGAAAGGAAGTATTTTATAGAAGAAGGAAGTAAAGGAAATACATAGAATAAAAGGGAAAATGTACATCCCAACTAGTAGATATCAGAGCTAATTGCATGCACATAGAAGAAACTTAATAGATATGAACACACAGAATTATAAAACAAAGGCAACTATAGATCTAGATCTAAAATAACACAAAGTTTATCAAGAGATCTAAGATTCAAAGCAAGAAACACAGTACACCGTGACACAAAGTTCTCCGGAAACCTACTCCTTTGTATTCCTTTGCTCCAAGTTGCTCTCAAGGGTTCAACACAAATTCTAGAACACAAGATTGCTGCTTACAAATTCTGATCCATCATTAACCTGAAGGTTCTTCCTCTACTTATAGAATGTAGAGGGGCAATTACAAGTTGGAAGCTTTAGTTGAACTGGCACATGTGGAAGTCGGAAAGAAACAACTGGCAATCTTCCTCCTGGAATTCCTCTTTGCGTGACATGTATGATTTGCAACTGAAAATAGAAGCTTCTATTTTGCACGTCCGCCACCTATCTCCAAGTAGTTGACTTCTTCAAGTAATGGCTTTTAAACCAATCACTTAAGTTGTATAATTGAATTATCGCTCAATTACTTTGTCGAAGGAAAGAAGAAGGAAGAGGAAAGCTGACTTTGTCGGAGGAAAGAAGGAAGAGGAAAGCTGACTTTGTCCTTTTTCATGTCTACATGCAACTGATTCAAACTGGATCTAGAAGCAGCTGGATCTGGAAACAAGCTGGAATTGCAAGCAGTTGGAATTGGAAGCAAGCTAGAATTGCAAGCAGTTGGAATTGGAAGCAAGCTGGAATTTTACCTTCGCATTGTCTTCTCTTTTATCCTTGAAGCTTTTGCAGTTCTTCTTCTGTACATGCATCAATGCAAGGTTGGCCGTGAATAACTCATCATCTTTATTTTTAATTGCATATGAGCAATTAAAAATTCTGGAAAGCACTCAGGGTGAATGCAGATTCAATGAAAGCTTCAACTGGAAGATGAGAGCATATGCACAAGATCTTGGAAGGAATTTTCCACGCACTGTCTCCTTCATGGGCTGCATTCGAAACAAGAGGATGAAGCCTTTGTGCCGGAATTTTTTGCAACTATGAGATCAAGATCGGATCTGCATATGGATTTTGCATCGGATCTGGATATGGATCTGCACTGCGCATAACAAACTTTGGAAACTTCATTTGTGGATGGAAATGTTGCAGCTCAAATAATTCCACTACTTTTAATCCGCACGCATGAGCGAAGTTTTTCCTGCATGCATGAGTGAAGTCTTTCCTGCTCTAGATTTGTCTATCAATTCAAAGAAGAGGTTTCAAGCCTAGATCTCGTGTCTCCAGATCGTAAATTTAGAAGTGATGCATGACTCGTTGCGCTTTCTTTTTCATCTTTATTCACCATAGCTTTGTCTTTCTTATCGAATAATTCTTTTTCTTCTTATTTGGCTGGAATTCTTCAAAACTGGTGCAGATATGGACAATTCTTCATATTCAGAGGATATATGCAATGTATTGGACATTGATAAAAACTCCTTTTCCTTTGTAAAGCACCTGTAATGAATTCCTACAATTTATTCAAACAAAAATGGCCACCGGAGCATGAATAGTGAATTTTAATTGTAAAAATCTACACTTTTCAAGCCTGCTGCCCCAAAAAATGGTGTTTAATTTACACATAAAGAGAGCATGAATCCTTTCAACAACACTTGAGCTCCTGTAACACCTGTGTAAACAATTATGCAGACAAAGATCAACCTCCTTCAAAGCATGCGCCAAATTTGGAAGCTTTTAGCCTTGTTTCCACCTTGCATTGTTTCCACCGAGCAAAATCCTTCTTCAAATGGGGGCTCACTTTTCCTCTTGGCTGCAATTCTTTACCGTGAATCAAATAATTCACCCATATGGCTGCCCATGCTTATATAACCCTCACAATTCTATAATTAATAATTGTCCTAACAATTAAAGGTAATTAATTAATTAAAACTCATGCTCTTCTCTTTTAAAAATAGCATGTTTAAGGACAGCCATCCAATAAATTAAATTAATCCAATTTAATCCTTCACACATCACTTCACTCAAGCTTCACAGTGTGCTTTGACCATAGCCACTGAAAATAGGAATTAATATAATCATTTAATACTTTAAAAAGTATTAATTCCTTCTCAAAAGGGGCTGCATTAAATAAATTAAATTTATTTAATTTTAGAATTCTATTTCCAATTGATTTATTCCCCTTTGCTTTTGTTGACTTTTCCACAAGCCTGGGTGCCAAAATTGGGTGAATAAATATTAACAAATATTTATTTAATGCATTATTATTCACCCAAGGTGGGTCGCACTTTTTTGCATAATAGAATTCTATTTTTAAGAATTTCTGACAATGGGATTTTTACCTGCAAGGCAGCCCCGGAAATCCCATGATCCACTTAAGTGATTTGACTTTGACAATGGGATTATTTACCCTGCAAGGCAGGCAATAAAATCCCATGATTTCACTTAAGTCACTTTTCTTTTATTTCACCATGGGAATTTTTACCCTGCAAGGCAGGCAATAAATTCCCGCCTGCCTGCTGCCTCTAACTTTCCCACTGCAGCTTAAGTGAATTTTATATCATGGGAAAAAGTACCCTGCTAAGCAGGTACAAAATTCCCACCTGCCTGCTGCTTCTATTTTTCCCACTGTAGCTTAAGTGAATTTTCTATCACGGGAAAACGTACCTGCGCAAAAGGTGCAATAAAATCCCACTGCTGCCGCTTCTAATTTTCCCACTTTTATGACTTAAGTGAATTTTATATCATGGGAAAAGTACCTGCTAGGCGGTATAAAATTCCCATCATGCCTACGGCTTCTATTTTTCCCATTGCAGCTTAAATCCTTTGTTTTCCAAAAATGCGCCCATCCCCGCAAGGGCTTTTCTGTGCACGACTTCACTTTTTCCCAGTGATCCGGACCTTCGATGGCGACTTCCTCCGGGCATAATGTGCGTATATGTTTTCCAGCTGCTCCAAGCCAAAAATCGGGCTTACCCGGCAAAGGAATTGTTCCAGAGAAATTTCACAAAAAACGAAACAGGACACCACAAAAACACAAAAAATTGCCAAAAGTTACAAATAAATCCCAAAACTTATTCCAAGTTAAAACCCTTCTGGCACATAGGAATAATAACATATTCGCTCATAATAGAGTTAAAACGGAGCACAAATAGCCTCATACGGGGCTCAAAATAATTAAATACAAATTTCCCGCAGACAAATCCCGACGACAGAATATAACAACTTTGGGCATCTGGGTATTTGGCGAAAAAGGCTAATATGGCTCTTTGGGAATATCTTGACGCAATATAAGAACTTTTAGGCAATAAAAACACAAAACGACCCATTATTTTAAAAGTACAAAAAAAATTCGGATAGGGTAGTCGCAGATTTCAGGATGAAATCTGGGTGACACCAAGCATAGAGAAAATGCAGCAAGGTATAAATACCACGATGCTTAGGATGCCAAATATTGTTTTCCTCATATCATTGAAACATTGTAAAAGAAAATAAAAAGGCCTCATATCATCGTCCAAGAAAAATATGTAAGGATTGAAACATTCACAAGCATGCATGCAAAAAAAGGGATAAAATAGAGGGAAAATTGATCATTTTTGGTGAGTTTATAATTTTTATGGTGTTAGTATTGCTACGATTTATAATTTTTACGATTTTTTAATTTTTTTAATTTTTAGGATTTTTTAGATTTTTTTAAATTGTGTGATTTTTTTAGATTTTTAGGATTTTTAATTGTTTAGAATTTTTTTGATTTGGGGCGATAGACAAGGAGATTCATGTAGGGTAGGAATAAATGGGAGGGAAAATGGGTGAACGGGTGGTAGAACGAGCTCCTAGAATATTTTAGGGAATCACTCTTTTTATTATGTAGTTTTATTGTGATGATGTTAGATGTTGTGATAGAGTGGATTATAATGTAATGATGATGATTATTGTATGTGATGATGGTAGATGATGATTTATGTTATGTGATGATGTTATGGTGATGTGATTATTGGATGGCGTGCATGATGGTACGTTTATTATGGTTATTTACAAGGTGTTTAACACTAAATATTGTATCATTTATTATTGAGATGGATAATGTAAAATAAAGCTGGTTATGATGATTTTCATGGTAAATGAGTATATACATATGGTAAATGTTATGAATTTTTTGATAATGTTATTATACAAAGTAAAGCTACAAAATATGTACAATGTAATCGCTTCGTGAAAGGAGGCGAGAATATCGGACATAAAAGGGGAAATGATGCAAAGAGGTGGATGATGGGGGATTTGGAGAGAGATAAATTCCTCGGGATCTTACAAGGGTTGCATTTCTTGGTGTTTGACTTGGATGCTTCGAATGCTATAGTTCTAAAATGTTGTTGTAGACGATGCAACCTTAAAAATGTAATATTAATGTCGAATACCCTATCATTATCTAGGATCGAGACAGCGCTCCCTAGTCATGATAGATTTGTCTCTTTGTAGCCATTATCAAAAGAAGTATGGATTTTGGATAGTGGGAAAAGAATGTGGATAGAGATGGAGATGTGGGTATGGATAAAGGGGCATGCCCCGGTGTGTTGATTACATTTGTAGGGTTCTAGTGGACATAGGATCTAGTTTACCATAGCACTGAAATTGGTTTTCACCATGGTACTTTCCCAAGGTGCCACCGAAGTGGTTTTCACAATTGGATGGATTCTTTTTATTATTTTTACTTATATTTTGTTTTATTATTTTTATTTTGGGTTGTGCATACTTAGGCATAGAAGCGTTTGAGATGCATGATGTTCATGGGCTCATCCAACTCATACCCATCTTGAGTAGTAAGCTTATAATCCATAGAGCCAAACTTGGCGATGATGACGTAAGGTCCAAACTAGTTTGGTTTGAACTTTCCTTTCTTTTGACGGTCAGCATTGGTGCTACACTAGTTTTCCTTAAGGAATAGGTCACCAACGTAAAATTTGTGGGTTTTGATGTGCTTCTTATAGTGTTTGCAAAGGTGATTTTGATAATATTTGAGGTGGTCTAGGGCTTGGAGGCATTTCTCATCTAGCAACTCGAGTTCTTGTAGGCGATGCACTCGATAGTCCTCATCATCAATGAGGTGTTGGAGATAAATGCAGAGGGAAGGGAGATCAATCTCAATAGGTAGGGTTACTTCAGTTTTGAAGATAAGTGAGTATGGAGTGGATCCTGGGTGTGCAGATGGATGTACAATAGGCCCGCAAGGTAGGATAAATTTGTGTATGTCAGTCACTTCTTGCTTGACTAAAATTTTTTATTGAGGGTACACTTTAATGTTTTATTGGATGCCTCGGATTGTCCATTTCCTTGAGGGTAGTATGGGGTGGAGAATTTGAGATTGATGTGGAAATGGTCACAAAGCTCACAGAATTCTCGATTCTTGAAGGATTTATCATTGTTCGTGGTAAGAACGGATGGAATGCCGTATCAATAAATGATATAATTAAGGATGAACTTGGAAATTTTTTAACCAGTAACATAGGTGAGTGGGATGGTTTCGACCCATTTAGTGAATTATTTCATGGTAGTAATTATAAATTTGTGACCATCATATGAAGTGGGATTGAGTTTTCCTATGAGATCGAGATGCCAATTAGAAAAGAGCCATGGAGTGGTTATGGACTATAGAGCTTGGGATGGCACACGGATGATTTCAACATGATTTTGGTAGGGGACACATTTATGGACGTACGAGCATGCATATTTCTCCATGGTAAGCCAATAGTAGCTGGTATGCAAAAGTTTCTTAACAAGTAACAAACCACCAGCAGTGAGCACCTCAGATGTCATTGTGAACTTCTTTGATTAATGATTCAACCTCTTATAAATTAAGGCATCGTAACAGGGTCCCGTAAAATCCTCTATGATAAAGAGTGTTGTCAAGGATGGTGAATCAGGAGGCACATTGGATGAAGGACTTCTGGTGATTACGAGGAAGATTAGGTGGAATGGTATGATCATGGAGATAGGTGTAGATGTCATGGTACCATGGGGAGTCATGACCAACAATATCACATACCATCTCTGATTCGGGAACGTCATAGGCTAGAACCATAAGTTGTTCAACCAAGAGTAGTAAATTAGGGGCATTTGAAGGCATGTCCAATAGAGAACCAATGGTTGCTATGGCATCTTCTAATTTGTTTCTTGCTCGAGGGACCTTCTACTGAATGTGCTAGAACTAGGACTTGAAACTATCCACCATTCGCTTGTAAGGAACCAATTTTTCATCTTTGGTTGAATATTCATCATTAACATGTTTGATTATGAGTTGTGAATCACCAAATACATTGAGAATTTTGATTTTCCATTGGATGTCCATTATTAATCCAGCTATGAGTGCCTCGTATTTAGCTATATGATTAGTGCAGGGAAATGCAAGTTGAAAATCCTTAGGGATTAGATCTCTTTGATGTGTAATAAACAGAATGCTTTCTCCTAAGCCATGATGGGTAAAAAATCCATCAAAGTATAATTTCCATGTGTTTGATTCTTTGACGATGAATATAGATTCATTTGGAAACCATGTATTAAGTGGCATGGAATCATAAAATAGAACTTCGTGAGATGATCGGCTAGAAACTATCCTATGATAGATTTATGATTAACATATTCAATGCCAAACTTACTCAAGAGCATGATCCATTTAACAATGTGCCCGGTTAAAGATGATTTAGATAGTAGATATTTGAGCGGGTCTACATTAGCTATAAGCTTGAGTCCATGTATTGTTGAGCATATAGATCCACAACTTTTGAGAAGCAAAAATAACAGCAAGACATGCCTTTTCTATAGGAGTGTAATTAATATCATAGGTAATTAGTTCTCATCTTAGCTAATTAATGGCATGTTCTTTTTTTTGGACATATGTTGCACCAAGAGAGCTCTCAAGGCATGTTGGTAGTAACCGAAATGTAAAGAAGGAGAGGGATTCCCAAACCGGGATGCACAAATACTAGAGGATAAATAGGTATTCCTTGGGTTTTTCAAAAGAGGTTTGGCATTCCTCACTCAAAATGTAGTGTTAGAAGAGAGGTTAGTGAAAAATTCAAACAAGGACCAAATAAAATTGATTCCGAGTCTAACACTCTAATACACTACCTCAGATTGAGCTAGATGGAAAGGGATTATAGAGTGAAATATCTTTACTTACGAAAGTAGAGATCCATTTGATTTATTTGATGTGCTCAAGATGTTGGATTGAACTTGGTTGCTTCATATTTTAGGTGGAGTCACTTGAAAAGCACCCCCCTTGTAACTTGATGATATTTCTTGAAGAATGCTTGATGAAGGATAAAGGATTGAATGATGCTAGATTGGAGATGAATGATGGATTGATTGAATGATTAAAGAAGATAAAATGGCATATGTTTGTTATGGATTTCCAAGTTATCTCTTATGGAGGAGGAGAGCTCAATTTATAGCTTAGGGGTGGAGGATTCAATGGCTAGGATGAAGCCAAGTTGGATTTGGATCAAGGGTGAAGAATGTATGCGAGGACTAAAGAATCTAGAATTGGATAATTCTAGAATTTAGAAGAAGTTTCCATTGAATTAAAAAATAAATGGGGAGGGAGAAATATTAGAATTTTTAAATATGAAGGAGGGAAATTTAGAGAAGCTTCTAAAAATATAAGCCTCTAGATTTGGAGGATTTGGTTAGCTTAGGATTAGGTAGGATTAATTGTGATTAGGGAGAGATTAAATGGAGAGGCTAGGTGTAGATAGGTGTAGGTAGGTGTAGATTGGGTGGGTAGATGGATGTATGAATATTAAATTCCTAGAAAATGTTAATAAAGATTCAAATAGGATAATAGGATATAATGATGAAATAAAAGGGGATTAATGATAAATGGGATATTAGATGATGAAAATAATTAGAGAAAAGATAAAATGGATTATAATAATAATTAAACTTGTGATTAATTATTATATGGATCTTGTTGGGATATTTCATGAGACATATTAATCGTAATTAATCATGTTGACATTTTAGATGTCTACATTTTCCCCCTCTTTTAAGGGTTATTGTGTAGTAATGATTGTTTAAAGAAAAAGAAGATATGTTAGGATGGTGATATGATGCCCCTCGAGGGGTTAGGTGGGGAAGGAATGAATCGGGTAGCTACTCGAAAAGAGGAGAGGCCCAAGTTAGTAGATGAGAGAGGAATAGATGATGAGAATATTGAGGATGATAGGGGATGAGAATATTGATTGAAGGGATTGATTTTAGGATGCCCTAGTCAAGGGGTTAGGATGAAGGATATTGGATTTGAGGATCATAGATGAGAAGGATATAGATGAGGATGCATGATTAGAGGATTAGAGGATAAAAGAGAGGATTTGAGGAGTAGGAGATTATAATATAAGGAGAGGAGAGAGCATTAGAGGATTATAAGATATGAGATAGACGAGAGGAGTAGGAGATTAGAAGATTAGGAGACGGGAGGGGATTTGAGGATTGATTGAATAGGAAGATAGGGTTAGAGGACTAAGAGATCGAGAAGATTGGGAGATATTGGATTTTAGAGTAGAGGATGTTAAAGTCGAGCCCAGACTATATGCAAAGGGTGAAGATTTAGGATTTGTGGATTAGAGGATGCCCCGGTTAAGGGGTTAGGTTTTGAGGATTTTGGATTATAGGATGCCCCAATCAAGGGGTTAGGATTGAATATTTTGGAATTTATATTTGAGGATCTTTGGATTTGAAGATGTTAGATTCGAAGATGTTATATTTAAGGATGTTGGAGTTGAGGATGTTTAATTTTAAGGATAGGAAGAGAGGGTATAAGATGTTTGATTTAGAGGATTAGAAGATTGAAAATAATTGGATAAGAGAAAAGGATTGGGTATTAGGAAATTTATGGGGAGAGGATTGGGATGGTGATTGATGAAGCTATGAGAAATAATGTTCGAGTATGATTGATAAAAGGATGTTATAAGATTCCCCTACAAAGGGGTGAGGATTTTGGATGTTGGATGTGAGATGATAAGATTTGGATGTAGATATTGATTGATTAATAAAGAATTGATTAAATAGGAGGATAAAGAGGTTAGAGATAGTTAGCTATATGATGATGATGATTAGTTGTGGATGATGATAAGGCTAAAAGATGATGATAGAATGGGGTGTGTTACCATAAAGTTCCCTGTGGTTATCATCATTAGCTAAAGTGTTAGTGATGTGGCATAAAGAAAGATGTACCAAGGTATAAAGACCATGGTGATTGATTTGCCAAATGTCATTGTCCTCATATCATTGGGTGATTAATACAACAATGGTCCTCGTATCATTAGACCAATGTAAAAAGAAAAATAAACATAAGGGGACTCATATCATTGGCAAAAATGTAAATGCAACACATTGCATTTTTTTTATTTTTGTGAATTTTTATGGATTTTTGAATGTTTTTATTTTTAGATTTTGGATAGTTAGATTATTTTATATGGATGTTGAGATTTTTATTTGGGATGGGGGAATGGTTAAGGATAGGTAAGATGAAAGGATTTAGGATTGGATAGCTCATGGGGGTGGGAAGGGATGTAAGGTGGGATGTAACTTTCTCCTATAAGTCCTAAAGCATGTTTGGGTAGGATGAAAGGGAAGGATTGAGGGAAATTGGATAGGTTGGATAGGATAGGGATTGGTTGATAGGTTAGGATTAGATGGGATTTGGGATTAGGATGAGGGACCTGGTATAGGATAAGATGGAGGATATGGAAGATGATAAGATATGCCTCTAAGTATAGGGAAGATGGATTGAGGGATAGATGTGGTGTGCCCCCAAGTGTAAAGTAGGGTGTCTTGTGTGGATGGATGGATGGGTTTGATTTTCCCCTAGGTGTAGGGTAGGATGGGAAGTGAGGGGTATCTAAAATGGATGATGCCCCTAGCTGATGGGAGTAAGGTTGCCCCTAGTCATGATGATGATAGTTGAAAAGGGACATGAGGAGGATTGGATGAAAAGGAAAGGATCATCGTCTTCCCATGGATGTTCAATCCAAAGGGAAAAAGGATGTGGATGTGATGGATGGAAGGAAAATAACATTAGTTATGAAAAAAGATGATCCTAACAGCACAAGTTGTAAGGAAAGAGGTGGATTAAAACATATGTGTGACCAAATTCTAAACAATACACGAAACATGCGGGCCCTATATCTCTGTGAGATCAAAGTGTGTGCAATTATGATGGTTAATTACCGCTTGAAGGGAAGACTTAATGGGTAGTATGTGAATACAAACTAGCCAATGGATAGGGAGTGATTAAGTTAATAGGTGGATGGATGGTGAATGAAAGGCTAATTCATGCATTACTCTATTGTAACTAGGCATCCATAGCCCCCATGAAGATGCATATTGTTCTTGTCACAACATTGCTCTCACAACCAGGACATCCATAGCCCTAGTAGAGATGCTAAAAACACCCCTAGAGAGATTCTTGCGGTGGATTTTATTTTATATTTTAAATTTTGATATGATTTTTGCTTTTTGATATTTGGATTTGTTTTGCATAAATAATTTCCACTCCTTGAGAACTCTCAGGGGTCAAGAATCACTAGTGGCTTGATGGGGGGATGGAGATGAGTGTGGAGATGGCATTGGATAGAGTGTAAAAATACAAGCCCAAGGGTATTCACCACAAGTTTATTAAATGTGTTAAAGTGTGTGGATCTCTAGGAGGATAATTGTGCTTGAATGTTAGATGTAATGATAGATCAAGGTCACACGGTTGTAGTAGGTACTATTGTCTTATAACATGTGTGTGAAATTTGATAAAGTGTTCTAATAAATGGATTAGAAGAGGATATTAATGGATGTGATGATAATAATGGATGAGATGCAAATGGATTTTGGATAAAAGGAGGATGGGTCGGAAGGAAAGAAAATCTATGTGCATAGGTGACAAATTATATGCTCAATCCATTTTTATGTGTTTGGTATTTGTAGGGGGGTTAAATGATTTGTGATTGGGTTGAGTGGTTGGGATGGTAGGATCAAAAATATGAGTGGTATAAATGGGTTGTGATGGAGTAGTGGGAGGGACATTGTTAGTGTTAGGTTTATATCCTAAGCCTAAACGACCTAGATTTTGATGAAGGGAGATGGGTTCGTGAATTCCTTGTTCATGGATGCCTAAGCCTTTGCCTCAATGTTTCATATTAGCAAACATATTTTTGGATATAGGATATGAAGTGGATGGGAAAGATGATGCCATGTGGTCATCATGAGATTGGGGGGTTGTAATTTTGTCATCCGCTAAAGAGGCCAAACTTAACAAAGGATGGGAGGTGATATTTGTTTTGTTTTTTGTCGGTGAGGGATGTTTGCATGTATGATGAGATTTGGATGGTTGGCGATGTTTGGATGTTGATGAGGATTTGGATGGTGGGTGATGGTTATGGAGAAGAATGGGATGGAAATGTGGTGGATAAAGAGGTACAAGGACAATAAGCCCTTGGTTAATGAGGTTTTGGACATAAGACCTAAATAGGTAATGATTGGTCGAATGTCCATGGGTGCAGATAAAGTCACAATAATAGTGTTTACCGATACCAAGATTTTTGGGAAGGTTTTGATCATGTGATTTTATTGGGGGATGGATGATCATGTTGAAGTTTTTTAAATGATGGAATATGATTGTCAAGGATTATCCTAAAAGAGTGAAGTGGGTTGGGTTAAATGATTTTGGGGGAGTATGAAGTAAAGGTACAAGATTGGGTGGATTATGAGATGTTTTGGTTGATTTGGATTTATGAGTTGGATTAGATTATTGTGTCTTAGAAGATGAAGGGGATGTATTAGGCCCAGGGGACAAAGTGGATGGTTTGGGCTTGGAGGCCGAAGTAAATTTGGTTGATTTTGGATTGGTTGGAGTATGTGATTTTGAGGTAGATGGTTTTGGCTTAGGATTAGATTGTTTGGGATTAGTAGATGTAGATGAAGGGGATAGTTGTGATAGGGGGGGTCGATTATATTTTAGTAATGTTGGGGATGAAGAATATTTGGGAGATGGTTATGGTGTAGGAACCACATTTTATTTGGTTGATTTAGAGGGGGATGAAGGTGGCATAGGAGCCTTATTATATTGGGTAAGAGATGGGGTGGGGAGAGGATTGGGATTGGATTTTTTAGGTTTAGGATTTGGTGACTTAGGAGTCATGTTAGATGTTTTAGGATTGGGGGATGGTGGAGATGAAATAGGATTAGAGGATAGGATAGTGTTAGGTTTAGGTGATGAAGGGGTTAAGATAAGATTAGGTGTGGATGAAGAGGATGAGGGTGGTATAGGAGCCACATTATATGGTTTAGGATTGGGGATAAAATGGGATGAGGGTGACTTAGGAGTCATGGTGGATGAGATAATTTTGACAAGATTGTTCTTAGGTGATGGAGGGGATGAAATAGGCTTAGAGGTTGAATTTGATGGTGGATTAGGGGATGTGGGACTATCTACGAGAAAAAAATAGGATTAGATTGGGATGATGAATATGATGAGGATGGAGGACTAAGATGAGATGTGGGGATAATAATTTTGGGTTAAGTTGTTGGGATTTTTGTGGATATGTGAATGGGACTCGATTATAGGTTTTATGATGATTGGATTTAGGAGTTGATATTTTGGATGGTGGTGGATTATCCACATGAGTTTTGATAGGATGGTGTAGGTCGTGATGATTGATAGGGAATTGGGAGGTTGGAATTTTTGATGGTTATGTGGGCTTAGGATTAGTGACTAGATTAGAAAGAACATAAAGGAGGTCCTATTGGTTGAGGTCAAAGTTAGTGAGGTTGTGAAATTTGATGAAATTATCTTGTGGGGATAGTGGTTTATGTTTATTAGGTCGGGTGTGGATTAAGATGATTTGGGTTTCTAAAAGAGTAAGTCAATGGGGTGAGGGGTAGGGATCTTAGGAAGGGGAAATTTTGTATGGGGTTCATTAGGAGATGATGGTTGGTTGATACATGATTTAATATCAGATATTTCTTGATTGAGTTGTTGGATGGTTTTTAGGATGTTAAGATCAACATGGGATGGTTGATTTGGATGACGAGGAGGAGATTGGTTGAGGTAGGATGTGAGATTTGAGATTTGTTTATTAAGGTGTTAGATAGTGTGTGGGATTTCATATCAAAAGGGATGGTTGAATTTGATGGGTGGGGGTGATGAGATAACTTATTTGATGGATTTAGAAAAGAGGTAGGGTTTTAGATGTTAATTTAGAGAGGATGGGGATTGAGGATCAAAGGCCATGGCTTGATAGAGTCTGTGGATGATTAGATTTACATTAGGTTATTTAATTAAGGGTGGTGATGGGATTGGGATTGGGATTGTGTGATTAAGGATGGTTGATTATTATGTCATTTGATTGATTAAAATTTTAAGGTGATAGGATGGTTAAGCAACAAACATGTAACACACACCCTAACTCGGTCAAGTGGTATTTCAAATAATCTATAGGCCACTTTTAATACCACACACCGACTATGGTGCAAAAACTAGGCTCTCCACCTATGTTTTAATGTGGTTTCAACTAACGAGTAATCTTGGAAAGCGCAACCTCCTTGTACTATAGTTTGATTGCGGCAAAAAAAAATCCCGAACTAGGATGTACAAGCTCACTAAAGTAGTCCCCGATATACCTCGTGGTATGTGGGGCCCAATTCGTGTTGCATGGTTGCTTTCTAAGAATTGGGTATTGGGACATGGAATCCCCTCACTTCACACCGCTCTTAAAACAAGCAAGCGCTTAGCCAATAACGACAACTCTCCAAGAATTTGTATACCCCGTCAGAAAATGGGGTGTGTCTACGTGCGTGGAGATGAATCCCACAATCACAAGAATCCTAGGACTATGGAAAGTGTGTGGATGTCACTTCCACGTCATGTTGACCCTACAAAATAAAATTGATAAGGCTAGTTTTTTTTATCCTCAAGATCGTCCTAGGATGTAAGAGGAGAGCATACATGGTTTTTCCTTCAAGATGAACAAGAAACAAAGGAAAACAAGTAAGAAAGACAATGCAAGATGATAAAATGACATGATTGATTGGGTATTCAAGAGGAAGACCTAAAAAACAAATATTAATAATTTGATTTTGTTGTCATGTAAATGTGAAACAAGAAAATTCACAATTTTCAAGCATGACAACCATACCCTACCCGATTTTTTTCCCAAAGGTCATTCTGAGCCCTCCTTCCTATCACCCTAATCCTTGAGTCATTCCTATCCATTATCTCTCGAAGTATTCTCAAGCATCATGTCATTGTGTTTATAGGTTGTCTATGGATACCCGGCCATTTCAATAGCTTCCCATATGAGATCCATCAAGACAAGCCTTTTGGCAAGCTTGGGAAAGACCATTTTCTAATCTTCTTGGAGCTGGTGCACACCCTCAAAGTGGAACGAAAAGTCATATATTCATCAGAGATGAATATCAGAGAGTTAAATACATTGTGCAATCAGTTTTGGAAGGTTTTGGGAAGATTCACAAGTTTTGGATCAATTTCAAAGAAAAGTGAGTCTTGGAGGCCTAGGTAGCGCATAGTGCAAATATAACCCCGAGATTTGGGAAGAAAGTATGGGACATCTGGAAGGATTTAAGAGTCAAAAAGATACATTCAAAAAGGTAATTCAGATCTATACATGATGTTGTAATCATATTCTTCACAACACCTTAGCGCACTATGTCCCCATCTAACTTTTCTCATGCACATCTTTTGAGCGTAACAAAAATCCTAAACTTTAGGGGATAAATGGTGGAATAAAGGTATTATATTCCCACCATTGGATTCATAATTCCATTTTAAGTCAATATCATATAAAATTTCATCAAAAAACTCCTCTTGGAACTCAAGTTATGGTCCCGACAAGTCACTCTCCAATGCACATGCTCCAACAATTAACCATTTTTGGGTTGGAAAACAAACCAATGGGAGAGTGGAACACTATTTTACACTAATTTCACCAAATATTTGGTGCAATAGGAGCAAGAAAATTCACCCCTAACTCATTTGGACCCCTAGACCCTCCACATGACCAAGTTTCAGCTCTTTCTTGCAAGTTAAGCCCCCAAGCTTCATTTCCCAACCCCCACTCTATGCAATCGTGTGCCACCACTTGTCAAGCCAGGGTGAGGGTGCATTTTTGTGTCCCATGTTCCCCATATCCTTGCTAAATTTGGTGTAAAGAACTCCACATCCCTCCCATGTAGTTTCTTGGTCACCCATGTGCCCCCGACAACTGCTTAAAGTGTAAATTTCAGCCCCCTCTCTCATCCCCAATTGCCAATCCCACTCGCCAAGTGGCCCAATAGGGTTAGGGCACAATTTTTGTAAAAATTTAACCAAATATTTGGTGAAATAGGTGAAATAAATTGATACCCATTCCAAAACATGAAAATTATGCAAGAATTCTAATTATCGGGGTGTCGCTAGCTACTTCCTTCATGCACGCACAAGTTTTCTCCAATTACCGATTCTCCCTCCAATCCTCCATTTTTGCTGATAAAAACCTTCTAGAGAACCTCAAAATATTCATCATCATATTTCCATCATTCCTCACAGTGGAAACAAGAAAAACCAAGAGTTATGAGTAAAAAACCATGATCATATGCTGCTAGAAACTCTCATGTGGAAAAACAAAGAATCACTCATAACTCGCAAACCGGTGGTCAAATCTTCATGAAACTTTGGGAAAATCCTCCTCTCCCAAACACCTTCATGCTGAAAAAAACATAAAATTCAAAGGTTCCTCAGAGAATTAATGACATTAAAATCAAATTTCATGTCTTAGCTTTCTTTCCCCATTTTTTTCATTGATCTAATAAGTGGGTAGAGCTAAACTTTATACGGAGCACTTAGAAAAAACCCATCACAGAGAAGTTGATTTTTCATCAATCAGAGGTGGGGAATAAAACCTTCAAAAAATCTTGGTGACTCCATTAATGGCTTCCTAGTAGCTCCATGCCCGAAGCTCTTACCAGGCATAAATTTTCATTTTTTATTTATAAGATTCCAAAGAAGCGAATCAAGATGGAAATTGGAGCACGAGTTCGTGACAAAGAATCCGAATCCAAAAAATTTCTTCCCATTGCAAAATGAGATTGTTTTTACCACTTACTAAAAATAACATATTCTATGCTTCCCATATGCTATAAATGGAAAGCCCCCAAATTTCAAGTTTGATCACTCGGGACAATAAAAAAAGGTGTAAAACAAGAAGTAGGACAAGAAAGAAAATTTCCCCAAAATAGTAGGTCCCCAAAAAGCAACCTACTAAAAATAGAAATATGTTAAAAATAAAAATGCCTCACAATGGAAGAAGATGAAATATGTCAAAATATTCGAAGGTGAAATTGGGGCAAAATATGGTGATATGTCCCAAAATGGCAGGTCATGGTCTCATATTCTAAAAATAGAAAGTTTTAGTGTTGAGGAAAAAAGTTGTAGATGGCCTCATTCTCATTCATCTTTCCTCTTTTGGAATCTACATGGGGTTGTAAGATGGTTTCATGGGTCAAACGGAGGAACGAGAACTTCACAGAGGTCCTAGAAGCATCATCCTGAGTTCAATGGTATACAGAGGCAAAACAGGGCATCATAAGGCACAACATGTGAATTCATATTCATCACCCGGGTAGTTGGGTGATTCAAAGTGGATTATTTTGGGTTTGTTTAATGTGTCAAGGAGGATCTTTCTAAACATTTCCTATGTTCATTATTAAATAGTGTTTTTCAAAGCTCATTCCATAGTCCAGGGTGTATGTGCATCATGCAAAGGAAGAGGCTATGATTGTCATCAATAAGATCTCCATCAATGGCAAAGGTACCTTCATATGTGGGATATTTTCTTCCTTTCTCTCCCCTTTATTTTCTAACTCTTCATTATGAGCAATCATGACATTCGTCTTATCCATTAAAGTGACTATAATAAAAAAATGTAATAAGTTTCCCTTATTTTATAAAAGGGGACTTAATGTTCTTCCTAAGGATGCAAAAAGTCACAAATGGAAAATACAAATGAAAGGTCACCATGGGGGGTAGATGAAGAGTTGTTTCTTGTCCTATATAATGTAATGGCATACTCTTGCTTAGGGGTTGTCAATTTTGTATACTCATGAGAGATCACTACTTGTGAAGAAACAAAGGAGATAGTTATTTCTTCTAGTTCCTTTCTCTATGTTCTTCTACTTCTAACTATGCACAATTTTGTCAAAGCATCAATAAATAAAGAAGGAGTTTCATGCCTTTTTTTTATGAGGAGGTTTTAGAAACTTCGAGTTCTCAATCTTAACTTGTCTTTTGCCACTTGAAAAATAGTTTTCTTCTAAGTATATGTTTGTTGGAATTTTCTAGTTAACGGTTGTAGGAATCTAATTTTATACCAGAACGTTAATCCCCCTCTCTTTTTCTCACTCCCTTTCCCACTCTCCTAGAAAATTACTCTCTTGTAGGTAACCACAAGCTCTTACCACAAGGTCAATGGAGTGCCCCTTTTGGATCCCCGGTCATCATGCCATCAATGATTTCGATTTCATGCACACATAATAAGTGGAGCTGCACCACCCAAGAATAGGGACCTATAGTTTCGAGAGACGTTGGCAAGAAACCCACCAATTTTTCTCCGACATATTTTCTCGCCAATAGTTTTTGGTGCCCACCGTGGGGTAGAATTGGAAAAAATATGCACCCAAAATATGATTACAACTTCAAGAAAATACAAAAAATAACATATCCAGAAAATTAAAAATATCAAAAAAAGTGAGAAAACAAAAAAAAGGATTGTTGGAAGTCCATTTCCAAAAGAAACATTGTTGATTTCTTGCATGCGATCTTTCACATTCCACATTTCCTTTCATATTCCCATTGAAAAAAATTCTCAAAGTTGGCTGAAGGAAGATATACCAAGTTGAGAAGGTTAAGATGTGTTGTTGATTCTAGTTTTGAGGCTTTGTAAAATCAGCAAGAATGAATTAGAGAAAATTCTTACTATTTTATCAAGCCTCATCCCCATCCGAGTCTTCAAGAAGTTCACCTAGCAATCCCATCCAAACTCCTATTAATACTCCCCCTTCATATTCTCTCATTTTTCAACCACCATTGAGCATTAAGTTCTTGGAGGAAGAAGAAAGACTAGAAGAAGAGTTTATAGAAGCAAGAATGAAAAAAAAATAGAAACAAAATGGCAGATGAAGAAGAAAGACCTCTACCCATTCTTCGATTAGGAATAAATACAAGCTCGATTGCTCTTAAACCCCATCTTCATAATCTACCAATAAGTTCCCACAAGAACTTTCCAAAGTTCAAAGGTGATGGCACACAACATCCTGAAGAACACATTGCCACTTTCACCACATCATGTAGGATTCTTGGAGTCACACATGAAGATGTTGTCGTAAGATTGTTCATGGAATCTCTCCAAGAAAAAGTAGAAGAATGGTTTCTACCTCTTACGTACGCTAGATCAATCACTCATTGGAATGATATCAAGTCCAAGTTTGAAGAAAGATTCAAATCTACTAAGGACTATCAATATCTCCTTATTCAATTGGCACAAATGAAGAAGGAAACAAATGAAACTATGAGAGACTTCATGGCTCGTTTTGACCGGTTTCTCTGCAAGATACCGGAAGAAGATTCACCATCTAAAAACAACATCAAGATATTCTTCATTAATTATCAATCACCGAGGGTAGGGTTTTTCCTATAAAGATTTTAACCAATAAACATTTGAGAAGTGCAAAGGATGGCCATTAAACTTGATGATGATCTAATCCTCTCTGGAAATATCAAGAGCCCTTCAAATGGTAAGGCTCAACATCCTTGAGATGAGAGAACATATCCGTTGCTGCAAAAATTTGTGAATGAGATGGCGTCATTGAAAAGGGAATTTTTGAACAAGTATCTTCTCAAAGAAATAATATAATTCAGATTTTAGGATCACCCCAAAGGCTTGCCTTGGAGGCCCCACCTGTTAATGCAAGTTACAAGAGTCAAGAAAATGAAGAAGAGCTTGAACAAGAAAGTGAAGGTGGTGATTTCCTAGAAGTTGATGAACTTGAGAATAATACACAAATCATATTCTGTGAGTATTCTGGAGGTGATGAAGATGATGAAGAAGATGCACCTAGTTTCTCATGTGCGGTATTCACTCATTATCAGTCTGAAAAGGTATCCTCTTCCTCTGTTGTTACCACAAAGAGAAAGAAGACTGAATATCCTCATGTGACGACTTCGCAAAACAAACTAACTAGTTAAGGGTCTCCTCTTCCACCTTGCATGGAGTCCACATTGGAGAAACCTCGATCATGTAGCAAGCACGAGGTCACCCACTATTCCAAGTAAGTCTTTTGGTGTTTCTTACAATTCTAAATATAAATGTTCTCCTGTTAAATCTAGTACTTCAAAGGTTTCTAATGTACCTTTTAAAATACCCTCCATTCCCCAAACATCTACCCCTACTTCCAAACATATCCCGGTTCAAAAATCAGTCTCTTCATCCCCCTTGTCTGCATCTTCTCCCTTTGACTTAGTAGAATATGCGAAGTGAGCCAAGGTGCATATTACTGAAACTAAATATTTGCGAACTCACCCCAAATAATTTGAGAGATTTTTCCAATATATTAGGATTGGTAGTTTAACACCAAATGTTGTTACTCCTAGTTCTGAAGGAATACCACCAAACCCACCTACACCACCATCACAGAACATACTTGCTTTGAGGGCATCCAAGACGGACAAGATCAATCCTTTCTATGTCTCTCTTCTCGTTGGAGAATATGTATTGAATAATAATTGCATAATAGATTTAGGTGCCTCAGACAATCTAATGCTTGTGAATTTTCCCAAAGCTCTTAAAATCACCATGACATCACCGGTGGATCTTGTTACTCCATGGAGTCAAAAAATTCCCACTTGTCAGAAAATTCAAAGATGCATAGGTGGTCCTCTCCAAATTTCCAAATAAGAAGCTCTCAATGATGATTTTGGTAGTAGACATTCCAGCCTCATTCGGAATGTTGCTAAGTAGAAGTTTCTACCAAAAAATTAGGAGGTAAGATCTAGATGAACTCTTCTTCTACAACCATCCTGGTTAAGAGAGACATGGAAAAATTACTTCCAGAAAAGGAATATGAGGTACATAGTGCAAAAATTAGGAAATCCAAGAGCTGAAATTTTATACCAAAAATTCAGGAGGATGAATCTTTTCGTAATAAATGAAGAGGATGAAGATATTCCCATGTTGATAGGACCAAGTATCTCTTTTGAGAGGTGTATGGATCTTGAAGAAGCTTTGAGAAAAATTGAGTTGCAACAGGAGAGACCGAGTTGTTGGATGATGCGAGCTAGGAAGAAGAAGAAACGATGCTCGGTGAATTTCAAATGGAGAAACCGGATTTTAATTATACTCTCATGATGAGGATATATTTTCATTCCCATTCAGAGATGAAGATGCTCTTGAAGACACAAGATCATCTTGTGATGAACCCGTGAAAGGTTTGAAAGAATGGCCTGTGCAAGAATTGCTAAGAGTTGCGGAAGAGACAGAAGACCCTGAGCTCAATCTCAAACTCATGATACAAGCTATGGATCTACAAGACAAGTTTTAATCTGATTTGGAAGCCTCAACCAATGTGAATATTGGCCATGTTGAAATAAAGCAAGAGGAGAAATATGATGTCCCTCCCGAGAAAATAGTTGATGGATGCAACAATGAAATGGAGGTATTTTCTTTCCCATTTGAAGAGGAAGACTCTTTCCATGATGAAGAAATTGAAGCAAGGAGTTTTGAGGCCCTTGAAGCTGAGGCTCCCCTTGACAAAGGAGTGATATAATGTAGTGAGTCCCGAGATGATGAAGTAACCCCTCTAGATAGTTTCCTTGAGCTTCAAAATGAAGATTCTTCAAAGGCATACAAAGATGAGTTGCAGGAAGTAACAAAAGAGAACTCCGTGCAAGAAATATTGGATGTAGTAGAAAGTGCGAATATACCGAGCTAGTTCTTGATTTCTTATCTCATGTCATGGACATACATGACAAGTATGAGGTTACTTTTAATCCTCCATTCAATCTTCAAGCACCTCATAGTGGAGTAGAGATAAAAGATAAGTCCAATGTTTCTCATGGAAAAGATATCAATGAGCATAGACCTAGGAAAGAAAATAACTCAAAATATTCAAACAATTGGAATGAAAAATCAGCCTTGTGATAGCAATGGGATGCTAATTAAAGAATCAACTATGTGGATAAATGTGGAATGCAACTGGTACTTTGAAACCAATTTCAAAGGGAATGAAGGCAATGGAATTTCTAAGAGAATGCCTGAGCATTAAGAACCTCTTGTATACTCACTCCTACCAAGTACATAGGCAATCATGAAAGCACCTGGCTTTCATAAATAGTTAAGGAGATGAGACTACTTTCTCAAACCGATTAATGGATTTGTGGAACAACATCGCTCAGTGTTTCCCACTCAGGGATAACCTCTGAGAAGAGAAGAAGCTGCTACAGTGAAAGCGGGTTGTCCCTCGCCTTGTACTATAGGTGATTTAGGTTTGTTTCCCCTTTCCCTTTTTTGTGTATTTTTCTCTTTGTTGTGTGGCATGTTTCCTTTTATTTGTGTGTTTGTGTGTGTTGTTCCTTTCTAGCTATCTCTTGCAAGTTGTGTGTGTTCTACAAGGCCCAATGGATAAGGCACTAGTCAATGTTATGGGTTGTATTGAGATTCTAGATTTCTCATGTGATTTCCATGCCATGCTCGATCCATGACATTCCCCAAGCTAGAGCCAATTGTTTTCATACAAATGTGCAACAAGAAAATTCATAATTTTCAACCATGACAACCATACCCTACATGAAAATTTTGCCCAAAGGTCATTCTAAAACCTCCTTCCTCCTTCCTATCACCCTAATCCTAGAGTCAACCCTATCCATTCTCTCTGAATTATTCTCAAGCATATTTTTAGTGTGTTCATAGGTGATCTAGGGATACCTAGTCATTTCAAGAGCTTCCCAAGCGAGATCCATCAAGACAAGCCTTTTGGCAAGCTTAGGAAAGACCATTTTCTAATCTTCTCGGAGCTAGTGCACACCCCTGAGTGGAATAAAAGGCCTAAATTAATCAAGGAGGAATATAATAGAGTTAACTACATTTTCAATCAGTTTTTTAAGGTTTTGGGAAGATTCACAAGTTTTGGAGCAAGTTCAACAAAAGTGAGTCTTAGAGGCCTAGCAGTGCATGGTGCAAAAACAACCCCTGAGCTTCGGGAAGTGATTCGAGAGCTCCGAAAGGAATTAAGAGTCAAAAAATATACCATTAGAAATTTAATTAATATATCTACATGATGGTGTAATCATATTCTTCATAACACCATGGAGCACTATTTCCCATCTCATTTTTCTCATGCACATCTTTAGAGCTAGAACAAAAATTCTAAACTTAAGGGGATAAATTGTAGAATAAAGGTCTTAAATTCCCACCATTGGATTTATAAGGAAATTTTCAGTCAATATCATATAAAATTTCATCAAAAACTCCTCCTGGAACTCAAGTTATGGTCCCGACAAGTCGCTCTCCAATGCACAAGCTCCAGCAATTAGCCATTTTTGGGTTGGAAATCCAACTAATGGGAGAGTGGTGAACTTTTTTCACAAAGTGCTTAAAATATTTGGTGCAATATGTGCAATAAAATTTTCCCCTACCTCATTTGGACCCTTGGACCCTCCACACGACCAAGTTTCAGCTCTTTCTTGCAAGTTAAGCCCCCATGCTTCATTTCCCAACCCCCACTCTGTGCAATCGTGTGCCACCACTTATCAAGGTAGGGTGAGGGCTCATTTTTATGTCCCGTGTGAAAAAAAATCCTTGGTGAAATTGTTTCAAAAAAATTATCAGCCCTCCCATGTATTTTCTTGGTCACCCATGTGCCCCCAACAACTACTTAAGGTGTAAATTTCAGCCCCTCTCTCATCCCCAACTACCAATCTCACTCCGCCAAGTGGCCCAATAGGGTTAGGATGTAATTTTTTGAACCAAGTGGAAAAAATATTTATTTCAATAGGTGAAATAAAGTGTTACCCATTCCAAAACATGAAAATTATGCAAAAATTCTAACTGTCGGGTTGTCACTAGTTGTTTCCTCCGTCCAATCCTCCATTGATGCTGCTAAAACCTTTCACATCACCTCAAACATATTCATCATTATTCCTCACTGGGGAAAGAAGAAAAACCAATATTTTTGAGCAAAAACCATGATCATATGTTGCCAGAAACTCTCATGTGGAAAAACGAAGAATCACTCATAACTCATGCCAAACCGGTGGTCAAATCTTCATGAAACTTTGGGAAAATCCTCCTCTCCCAAAAAAATTCATGCTGAAAAAAATATAAAATTCAAAGGTTCCTCAGACCATTAATGGCAAGTGAAATCAAATTTCATTCCCTAGCTTCCTTTTCCTCAGTTTGTCGTTGATCCGATAAGTGGGTAGAGCTAAAAATTTATACAGAGCATCTAGAGAAAAACCCATCACAAAGAAGTTAATTTTTCATCAATTAGAGGTGGGGAAAACCTTCAAAAATATTGGTGACTCCATTAATGGCTACCCTAGTAGCTCTATACCGAAGCTCTTACAGGTGTAATAATTTTTTTTTTTTCGAGCTTTCCGGTGAGCGAATCATGATGAAAATTGGAGCATGAGTTCGCGACGAAGAGCCAAATCCAAAAAATTTGTTCCCATCACAAACCGAGGTTGTTTTCACCACTTACTAAAAATATCATATTCTATGATTCCCCACATCCTAAAAATGGCAAGTCCCCTCGAATTGCAAGTTTGATCACTCGGGATGATAAAAAAAGGTGTAAAATGAGAAGTAGGACAAAAAGACAATTTTCCAAAATAATAGGTCCCCAAAAAGCAACCTGCTAAAAATAAATATGCAATGCCTTGGAAATGGAAGAGGATGAAATATGCCAGAAGGTTTAGAAGGTGAAATTGGGGTAAAATATGGTGATATGTCCCAAAATGGAAGGTCATGGTCTCATATTATAAAACTATAAAGTTTTAATGTTGAGGGCAAAAAGTTGCATATGGCCTCCCACTCATATTTCCTCTTTTTGGAATCTACACGGGGTTGTAAGATGGTTTCATGGGTCAAATGGAGGAACAAGAACTTCACAGAGGTCCTAGACGCATCATCCTGAGTTCAATGGTATACAGAAGCATAACAGGGCACCACAAGGCACAACATGTGAATTCATCTTCATCACCCGGGAGCTAGGTGATTCAAAGTGGATTAGTTGGGGTGTGTTTAATGTGTCAAGGAGGATCTTTCTAAACATTGTCTATGTTCATTCTTGAACAATGTTTTTCAAAGCTCATTCCATAGTCCAGGGTGTCCGTGCATCATGCGAAGGAAGAGGCTACAATCGTCATCGACAAGATCTCCATCAATGGCAGAGGTACCTTCATCTGTGGGAGCATTTCTTCCTTTCTCTCCTTCTTCATTATTTCTCCTCTTCTCTCCCCCTTTTTTCTAACTCTTTGTTATGAGAAATCATGAAATTTGTCTTATCCATTAAAGTGACTATAGTCTAAAATGTAATAAGTTTCCCTTATTTTATAAAAGGGGACTTAATGTTCTTCCTAAGGATGCCAAAAGTCACGAATGGAAAAGACAAATGAAAGGTCACCATGGGGGTAGATGAAGAGTTGTTTCTTGTCCTATATAATTTAATGGTATACTATTTCTTAAGGGTTTTCAATTTTGTATACTCATGAGAGATCACTACTTGTGAAGAAACAAAGGAGATAGTTATTTCTTCTAGTTCCTTTCTCTATGTTCTTCTACTTCTAACTATGCATAATTTTGTCAAAGCATCAATAAAGAAAGAAGGAGTTTCATGCCTTTTTGATGAGGAGGTTTTAGAAACTTTGAGTTCTCAATCTTAACTCATCTTGTTGCCACTTGCAAAATTGTTTTCTTCTAAGTATATGTGTGTTGGAATTTTCTGGTTAACGGTTGTAGGAATCTGATTTTCTACTTGCAATGTTAATCCCCCTCTCTTTTCTCACTCCCTTTCCCGCTCTCCTAGAAAATTCCTCTCTTGCAGGTAACCATAAGCTTTTTCCGTAGGGTCAGTGGAGTGCCCATGTTGGATCCCCGGTAACTCACTTCCTTACTGTGCTTTACATGGTAACTCTCTTAGACATTTGTTGGTTATCCTTATTCTAGTTCTAATGTATTATTCAGCTCCATGAAATTGGTCTAGCTTGAGACTTGAAGTATATATTTGGAATCATGTTTATCTTTATCCTCTTTTTCCATGCATGTCCTTTATCCTTTATTTTCCTCCCGTATGTGTCCCCATCTTCTTCATTGTAGGACTTCCCTTACGCAGCCTCTAGTTCCTCTCTCACACACTTGTCCCTTATCATAATCTCTCACATGCCTACTCCTCCTCTTGATGCGCTTCCTCACTTTTAGCGTGTAAAAATTCCAAAATGTTTCGTGCATTTCTTCTACGAATGACTCGATCATGATTAAATAATGTTTATCCCATAAGGGCTTATAAAATAAAGAATACATAAACCATGAGCCCAATAATCCACATATCTTGGAATATCCACACGTAATCTTACACTTTATACTAATCCTTTCTACCAACGCATCACTTTACATATCACCGTTAGAATCATCACTACATTAGTTTCATTATTTTTTTATTCTACTCTTAGTTCTAGTGCCTTGTATTTAGGTATCCCTGGCTATGTGCTCTTAGGGATATTCCCTTTATACTCCACCAATTTTTGAAGTTAATTCATAATCAACAGTGTTATTATAATAAGAGGTGTTCCCCTTGAGGCTTTCCCTATCTTGCCTATTCCTAGTACATCTACGAGATAGGTATTTGGTTTTACACATTACCTCTCACGGCTCTAGCACTCCTAGGATCCTTCTTATGCCCATACTCAATCATATCCCTAGTCATTATGCTTCTCCTAGGTATCATAATAGGCCTTTGGTTGCAGACACTATATCTCATAGCTCTATGTATTCTCATAGGCTAATAGCCCCATGCAAGACTTCTAACCATCCTCACTCCCATAGGATCCTACATCAATGTTGATGCGTATAGACTACACACCAAAAGGAGTAGAGTGACATAGTATTTTTTCATCCTAATTCTAGAATTAAATTGTAACTTAGTGCATGAGTTACAACACATTGATCTTTGAAGTCAATGGAGAGTGTTTGTTGGATCTTTTAAATCCTTCTAGCACCACTCCCTGCACCTTCTTCACTAAATTTTCCTTTCAAAATTTCCTAAATTTAATCTAACTAAATGGTTGTTACTCAAAAGAAAACTAAAAATGAAGATAAGGCAGAGAGAAAAGAAACTACAATAGAATTTATGTTTCAAGAAATTGATATATAAAAACAGGAAATTGCATGTTTTCCCTTTGTTAACAAGGAACATAAAATCTAGTTTATACTCAAATTTATATGTTATTGATCCAGATATTCAAAGGAGATTAAAATAGACAAACTGTGACTTGGACATATCATTTAAATTTCCTGAACACACATCTATTTGATCAGCCCAATTTACAGCCTACTATGGTGTGTTCATTTAGACTTGCAATAGCACAATTTAAATATCACTAGGAAAGAAAAAATATAACTCAAACATCAATCATTCTACACATAGGAATATACTATATAAAAAGTAGATGAGAATAGACTTCAACTCGCATATGATAAATCTAAACCATCTTGCATTCATTTATCAAATTTCACCTATGTTTGTTACAAATGAGTACACATATTTATAAAAAGATGGCCTCATTGGAACACCCTATTCAGATAAAGATCACAGTAGATCAAAAGAATATTACCAAGACACTTGGATTTAGAAAAATATCCTAGTTGATTCCTATTAGGAATTATTATGACAAGATCATGGTCATCATGTCACCTAGAGTACTGAATATTCTCAAGAACTAAATATGTTCCTATTTTACAATGGTTTCCTCTAGGACCATATCTGCTAGTGTGGGTATCTCCTAGCTACAAAAAAATCCTATCTGAAAAAAACTCTTCCAATGAGACCATTCTCATGTCAAATGGATCTCTGGATCAAAATATATATCATTTTGAAGATTCCTGACAATGTCGCGAAAAATACTTTGTAGTGCGGATTCACTTTTCCATCTTGTTCCATGGATTTTGTTTTGTTTCAGGGATTTCCTTTATTGCATGAACTTTATTTATTACATGGTGCATATTTTATTTGATATGTGGCTTCTCTTTGTTTTCTTCATTTAATGGCTTCTCAACCTTACGCGACTTTCCTTTGATACATAGGTTTTCTTTATTTCCTTCGCTCTGTGTATTTTCAAACATTCCCACATTTAAATTTATTTGTCCCTCTTCACAAGGTTACATGGATATTCTATCTTGTTTCGTGCCCTTTTCTCTAGGCGACCTTACTTTTGTTGCGTGGATTTTGCAAAATCTGTTGAACAGTGATTTTTCCATTGTTGTGAAACACTATTTTTTTACCTTCATGGAACATTGAATTCCTTCATTGTCATGAAACATTATCTTTTTGACTTCTGCAGAACATTGAAATCCTTCATTTCCATGAAACACTATCCTTTTGACCTTCGAAATACACTAAAATCCTTCATTGGCACGGAACACTAATTTTTCCACTTCCGCAGCTTTTCAATCCGGAACCGCCTAAGTCCAAAACTTGGATGAGTTTTTCTTTTTTAAATTCTTGCATTTAGAGGTGTGAATTCTTTCCTTATGAACTTTGAGGAGGATTCAAAATTTTAATTAGTTAAGAAACTTTTACTGGAAAAGTGCAAGTACCAAATTTTGAAGTGTGAGTGCTAAACTTCAACTAAGTATGAAAACTTAATCTAATTTAGTTAGAATAGTAAGTAACTTCAAAATAAGAGTATTGGGCAATGACTTAGATGGAAAAAGGTTAATTTATAGATCAAAGGTAAATATTTAAATGTCACCTATCTCATTTAAATAAAAGGGTCCTTGTTTTAAAAGGAAATCACTTTAAAACTAGGGGTTATGCAATAATAACATTGGAGACTCAATGGGTAAAATACTACTTAATATTCAAAACTCAAGATCTCTGGATTTTGAAAACATCAACGAAAGATTATGAATCCAAGACTAGGTATCTATAATTCAAGCATACATTTTAAAATAAAAGACTTAATAATACTTAGTGAGATACTAGGTCCGAATTGTGAGAGGAAATTAGATTTGTGTATGTTTTGCATTCATTAATCTTATTATACTTGAAGCATGACGATATTTTAAGATAAGATGCTCATTTGATAACTCGTTGGCATATATTTCCTTCATTATTTATTATATATATTTTGGGATGGCTCAAGGAGGGAGTGTTTGGGATTTTCTCTTCTTCCAACCTGGACATCTATAGCCACAATAGAGATACATCTTGTTCCTTTTCGATCCAAAAATAATCACGTTATTACTACTTGATATCGACCCTTGTATGCTTTAAATATTTGCTAACAATTTGCTCCTTTTAAGTAATCAATTTAAAATAAATGCAAGACAATAAAGACAATTGCACAAAGATTGATTACGGAGTTCAAGAATTGCCTACATCTCCGAATTCATGGTTGAACCATTCCACTAGTCAAAACTTGTAAGTTACAATAGTAATTTCACAAGAAAACCTAATGGAATTTTACTTGCCTATCAAGATACCCGTTCTTGAAAACTTCTGATGATCAGTCGAATTGTTCTTCACCTTCCTGATGCACAATCTCCTTCGCTTCAATCGGCCTTCCCAATGCTATCAATGCGATGCTAGCACTCTGGTCGACAATCCAGGATTTGCAAGTAATTGGTATGGCTCAATGGGCCTATTGTGTAGTTTATAATTTACTCCCAATCAAAAATATTTCATCTACTATTGCCTAAAATAATAGGCCAATAAACAATATTTGTTGACACATCTCACAAATAAGCTTAAAAAATAATAAGCTTCTCGGACTAATGTGTCCACCTTTCTGCGCTCTAGCAATGAGCTTCTCTATTGCGCGTGTGTGTCCCCACAATAAGCTTAACAAATAATAAGCTTGGGGTGTGTGTTCATTACAATAGAATGGGTTCCCTATTTATACAAAAATAGGGCCCTAAAAAAATGCAATACATATTATCTTAAGGCTATATTTAAACCTTAGCCTCACCCGTAGCAAAATTAATGGGATTACATACCCATATAGGGTGGTTTGCATTTTTAATGGGATTAAATCCCCAAATTAGTCTCCTCCACCATTTTCCACGCATGGTAAGTGGATGTATATCCCACATTTTGTGGGTTGATATTGTTTAAGGCTTTATCAAAGCCTTTTCCACGCATGTGAAGTGGTCAAAAGACCACCTTAGGCTTAACCGCCCCATCTCAACCGCTTCATCCTCCATCCTTCCACGTGGAAACATCCACACATGGCTTAATGCCCCCTAACAACCGCTTCACCACCTTCTCTCCTCCACGTGGAAGCATAGCATGTTAGCGGTTAGGAGAGTTATGTGGGTAAGGTGGAATATTGTGGTTTATACTAATGTTTGAACATATATATATATATATATATATATATATATATATATATATATATATATATACATACGTGGCATTTGGGAATAATGTGTAGTGGACTTACCAAGTAAATAAAAATTCGACCCATACCATGGGGTATTGAAAATAATTAACTCGACCATCATGTAGTCCACTTTTCGTCACCCGATAGGTAAATCGAGCGAATTCGATGTGTGGTGGCAAGCCACGTGTCACAGTCCGATTGGTCCAATATTGACCAGTTGACCAGAGTTGACTTTCCCGCTGTCTGAACTTTGACTGGACATATCTAGAGCTCTCGTTGTCCATTTGTCGCGTTCTCACAGTTGTTGGAAATCTCTCGAGATGATCTTCTACATTGACACCATTTAGGGATGTTTAGGGAACTTTTAAAAATGATCCCCTGATCACTTTCATGGACTTGCTCCACTGCCAATCAGGGGTCCATAACCCTAGTGGAGATTACGTAATCACATGCTAGGAAGAGTCTTTTTCTTCCATTTATTTGAATGGTTTTTTGGGCCTTCCTTTAGAGATTTAGGAACCAAGTTAGCAAGTTTTAAGTATTTTTTCAAATAATATCATTTGGGCACTCATCTTTGATAAAAACCATGATCAAGTAAAACAACTTTATGTTATATTTTTTTATTATAGATAATTTCTCTTAAATGACTGGAACCATTCTAAAATTTTCCATGTACTGGGTAATTTAATCTCTTGATGGAAACTTTATTTAGGGATAATGAGTTTTATTTTCATATTCTTCTACTAATATTTTATACTAGTTATTTCAATTTCTAAACACAAGTAACATTTTCTTTTGTATATAAGTGCTTAGTTGTTTTTTTTTTACTCTAAATGCAAGGAAAGTCAAACGTAGGAGCACAAAATAGAAAATAAACTAATCTAAGAAAGTAGGGAAAGAATGAAATAAAAATAGCTAAACTATGAAAGCAGAAATGCAGAGAGAAACTAAACTAATAAAGAAGGAAATGTATAAAAGAAAAACTAAACTACTTCCATGTTTTAATCATTCCATTGGGACTTGAGATGGAGCAACAGATAAATAATTCTTTAAGAACTATCCATTGACTAGCAACATCATTTCCTTCACTTGTAGATCCTTCAACCTAAAAGTATTTTGCCCCAAATATTTTAGCTATTTGGTAAGGCCTCGATCCATAATGTGTGAACTTGTGTTTCCCCTTCTTTTCATGAGTTTTATCCCATAGGAGAAAAATTTCTAATATTTTGAATGTTTTTATCTTGGACCTTTTTCAAACCATATTTTGACAATGTCTTGGTGTTTACTAAAGTTTTACAATTCCTTATCCCTGCATCTTCCATTTGGAGAATTTTTAAGATTCTATCTTCATCCTTATCTATCCTTTCCATGTCTTTGTTGCATAAATTCATATGTTGGAAATATGAGGGTTATTGGGAATACTTGGTTGATGGAAATGTACTAATAAGAAAGGAGAATCCTTTAAATCCCACTTGTATCTAGTTATATCAGCCCATAAAGAATATTTATAAAGAGAATGTCATTTATGTGGCTTCTTGTCTCGTGTAGTTCTTGATATCATTGATGAGGTTCTTATTTGTTGATTATGTTACTCCATTTCCTTGGGGATATTAATTTAATGAGAACTTGATGATTATTTGATTATAATATGTCCAAATCGGTGAATTCTGCGAGATGCAAAGGCTGGTCCATTATCACATATGAGAGAAAATGGATAGCCAAATATGGTTATAATGTTTTCCTCAAGTAACTGGACAACATCAATTGTCCTACAATTCTTGGTAGTTATGGCTTCAGTCCATCTTGTGCAATAGTGTGTGGCAATTAGCACGAACTTACAGCTAGCTTATGAGTTTGGGTTAGTGATCCAAATGAAATCTAGGCCCCACTCTACAAAGGTACTACTCTCAATTATTAATTGCAATCGCATAATTGCATGCGTTTCTCTATTTGCAAAGGTTTGACATCGGTGATAGATTCTCACATGGGTGTGAGCATCTTTGATCATTGTTGGCCAATGATAACCAAACCTTCAAAATTTTATGTGTAGTTTCTCTTCCTAATGGATGACCATTTCGTAACTTCTCATGGAAGTTGTACCTAATGTATGTAGCTTCTTCTTTGGAGACACGCCTCAAATAGATTTCTTCATAAAAAAATTTGGTATGAAAAATTACAAGTGAATTTAATAATAATACTCGTTATTATTCATAATACAAATTTACATATATATATATATATATATATATATATATATATAGCTTAGGACATCCTATGGAATAGAGTCAAGCCAAAAACAACTTCCCTATATTAGTGAGGTAGTTGAACAATCTCAATCACGTACAAACTACATATATTATTCTTACAACAATAATATATTTAACTAACTTATCATAGGTAACTAATTATTTACCATATGGTAAAATACTAATTATCGACGTACTTACCTCATGATAATTTTACAATCAACCATGAAACACTAATTTCCTAACATTCCCCCTTAGTGTTTACATGGTATACAAATATTCACGCTTCTTTTTGTAGCTTGTTTGCGTCTATTCACTCATGATCTTGGTGCACACTCAAACCGAAGGCATAATAAGGAACACATGAACCTCTTATCAACCATACACTTTCGGGAACACATCTAACTAAGCTAGTGTGAGAACACGTATAAGAACCATTTGCTTATCAACCAATCATTGTTGGGAATACATCGACCTACTCATTGCGGGAACTCAAGCGGGAACCATCTCGCACAACTTTCAATGGTTTTACAAAGGTTTACCACAAACTTAGGTATGAATAGGAACACATCTGACTGTTCAACCTCTTCAAGTATCATGATGTTGCATTTCACTGTGAATTTTGTTCTTCACTATGTTATTAGATTAGGGAAGTACATATGAATCATTTATCAACATAAACATGAATAAATATAGGTAATCAAGGAGAAGCACACTATAGTACACAAGTGAAACTAGAACTCAAAAGAAAGCACATAACTGGAAAAAACACATCACCAATGCTTTGTGCGGCCCCATCATTGGCGATTGACAAGGAGTCATTGATTGATTGACCTTGACCTCTTGTACCTCTGTCCTCCAATGATTGATGTTGCAACCTCAATGGAATGTGATCATGTCACTCAATTATTTCCACATTGTTTATTATTCCCCCCATTATGTGAAATCTTTTATTTTATTAGGCTTCGGGTTACACCGAAAAATGTGTCTCGTGAGGCATTTTTTTGTAATTTTTTTAATTCTTTTTACGACTACAATACTTTTTTACTAATACTCGAACAAGACAAAAGACTCACAAATATTGATTGTTGTGAATCTTTTGACAATTTGACAAAAAGACTCAATTATAAGAACCAACAAACAACATTGACACTAACACAATTATACTCTAACAAAAAGGACTAAATATCAACTAAAACAATTAATTGTGAATAATATAAGACACTTTTGACGAAAATTACAATAAGAGACTTCAACTCCTTTTAAATTTACACCTTTTTAAATTTTATCCAACACTGGAGAAAACTATTTAGTAAATTTAAACGACACCCAATCTATTACTATTTTAAATCAAACTCGAATCACTTTTATATTGATATGACATTTATCCTCAACAAGACATAATGACTCTAAACAAAAACTACGAAAAATAATTGTCACTACGCAGGTCACATAATACATGTAAGACACTACGGACTTTGTAAGAGATAATGCACGACACAAATAATGGATGGAAGATCGGAATTTATCGAACCAGGAACAGGAATTGTGCATACAAATGGGAGGAGATTGTGCCTAATTTTAATGACTGAGTTGAATCCAATCTAAAACATGGATGTGATGACTGAATCGGATTGGGTATGTACACTGAAACCCCAAAATTATAACTGTACAAGATTAAAAGCCCACAAAATACACTTCCAATGCATACGACTGGATATTGGAGAACACTAGATTCTTCATTCAATGCAGCAAACCGATTTTTCTCGTGACAATACCAAAGAGGATGGCACCAGATTTGTTGCATGCACACGTATGGTTGGTAAATGATATAATGAGAAAACCAATTTGTGTGAAAACATGCTTCCGGAGAACTAATCCAATATCCCACTCATTGCAATAAAAACTAAAACTCAAGGTTGATTATAACTCCAACAGATCAAATTTCTGCTCAATGAATTTATCACGCACATATCTCCTTACGTAGTGTCAAATTATCTGGACTTCTCTAGCAACAATGACATGGTAGTCGAGCAAATTAATACGCACAAGTCACAAAAGATAACAGATTTAACAGGTCCAAAATTGGTGCAAATACCTGAGAGATTCGATTGAGTCGTTCCAGGGGTAAACAAGACCCAGATGCAATTGCAATGAACACAGATGTGGTATATGCCAAAACATCAAAATCTCAATGTGTGAAGATTATTATGCAGTTCAGAGGTCTGACTTCAATGCGTATTCTAACGGATCCTTTAGATCAGATGAATCATTGTATGTAGAAGATGTACGAAAACGTGAAAAAAATAGATCTAGACTGATCAACACGAAGAATACGTAGCACACCTTTCTAATATAGAGTAGTGAAAACTAAATAATTTGAGTTCTCATATTGATATATTTCATTTAGTCATCACTATGGGCAAAAGAACTCAAGTGCCCTTGGCTACTCTCAAAACTCCATTATAGGCAAAAGGATTAATTTTTGCTTCGATACCAAATGTTTTGGTATGAGCAATTACACGTGAATTTAATAATAATACTTGTTATTATTCATAATAAAAATTACATATATATAGCTTAGAGACATTCTATAGAATACGATTTAAGCCAAAAACTTCCTTATATTAGTGAGGTGGTAGAATAATCTCAATCATGTACAAACTGCATATATTATTGTTACAATAATAATATATTTAACTAACTTATCATAGGTAACTAATTATTTATCATACGGTAAAATATTAATTATCGATGTAGTTACCTCATGGTAATTTTACAATCAACCATGGAATACTAATTTCCTAACAATTATTTTTATATAAGATTTATTTTTTGATCATAAAGTGGGAGGCCTTCAATCTCAATGTCCTCCTTTGTTCTTTTTTTTTTAACTCGGATGGACACGTGCCATATAACAAATAATGGATAATATGGCTATACCGGTCATCTTTCGCATATTCCATTCATCTACTTGCATTATGTCAATCCTTAGATCTACATTTGCTATGAGTTGTGCTAAGCATTGGCCTTTGACCATCTTGGCTGGTTTTATCTCTAAATCAAACTCATGAATCTTCATCATCCACTTTCCTCTTCTTTCACCCAACTCATTTTGTCCCAACCTCAACTTATTTGTTGGATCTATGACAATTGTATGCACTTTGTAACTCCTAATTATGTAATGCATTAAAATTTTTACTACTTTTATTAAGGCAAAATCTTGTTTTTCCATCATAGAATAACTGAGTTGTGCACCTTTCCAGTTGGTTCTCATGAATGCAATTGGATTTTCATTATATTCTATCTTCTAGGTAAGTACAACTACAATGATGTGTTCAAAAGCAAATGAATATATGTATAATTCCTTAGTGAAATCAACATTGATCAAAATAGGCGCCTAGACTATTGCTTCTTTGATATCTTAGAAGGACTTCTTAGCATCATTTATCCACTCAAATTTGGCATAACATTCAATGGCCTAAAATTTCAGCAAAACTAGAAATAAATTTCCTCACAAAATTAATCTTACCAACAAAGACTTTAATTCATTTTTACTATTTGGTGGGCTGATCTTGGAAATATTTTTTTATTCTATCGGGACCAATCGATATACCTTCTTTTGTGAGGACATGGCCAATTAATTTACCTTCGTAACACATAATATGCTCTTTTTGGGTTTAAGGAGATGTTATACCTTCTATACCTTTCAAAAACCCTCTATAGATGCCCAACATGATCCAACCTATTTTTAGAAAACACAGTTAGATCATCCATATAAATGATGATACATTTACCATTGAGACCTTGGAAAGCATGGTCCATATCCCTTTGGAATGTTTCCCTAGCATTGATTAAGCCAAAGGGCATTCTCTTGTATACAAATTTCCCCACTTGGTGGTGAAGGTTGTTTTGATTCTATCTTCTTTGTCTACCAATACTTAGTTATATCATGAACTACCATCTAGAAAAGACATCATCTTATATCCACTTATTATTTGTATGACTTCATCTAGAGAGGGGAGGGGATAATTGTCCTTTTTTGAGGCACTATTTAAGTTCCTAAAGTCCACACATAGTCTTATTTCTCCACTCGTTTTTTGAATAGGGACTAGGTTAGCCACCCAAGTAGAGTGCCTAATAGGGAAGATTATTTCAATAGCCAATACTTTTTTAACTTCCATATGGATTGGAGGTTGTAAAATTGGGTTTACTAGTCTTTTCCTTTGTCTGAAAGGTTTGTGTCCTTCCATTAGTGCTATAGTATGAGTGATAACTTAGAGAAAAATATCTTCAAGTCATCATAAGACCATGTTAAGACATCTTTATAGTTTCTTACAGAGTTTTTATATTGTTTTTCTCATCATCTAAACATGTCAATCCTATGTTTACAAATTTGGGATGTACTCTAGTACAAGATTTACCCGAGCATAATCCTTATTTTTAGCTTTGGGCTTCGTAATGTTCTAAGCATGTTCATCTAGATCAAACATTTGTTCAAGGCCATCATGCTTTGGGAATTATGTTTTCTTTGAGATTCATGACACCATATTAAGTCAAGTTATTCATATCATTTTCATCAACGATTTGAGACTCAAAATGTCACGAGCAGTTCATAAACTAAATAATTTTATGATCGTCATCCAATACTTAAAAATTATCTATTTTGTCTAAGATCGAGGAATGGAAATTGTTGGTACCCAAATCAGTCCCACCTTGTAAGTCAAGCAACATCAATAGGCTAAGCAGGATGTTTAGAGAAAGACAAACCGGGATTTGAGTTGTTTGTAGTTGGGGATGGATCTGGTAGTCTCTTTTTACTTGGGCTTGGGGAATGTTGGATAGCACCTCACTAAGGGTATGACCTACCCTGCTACTTTAGGTTCTACCTAAAACTAGAGTGAGAGGACCCATTTTGTAACTTGTATTTGTGAAAAGCGATGGATAGAACAACAATATTTGGACTCCTTTTCTCAGGGGAGTGAAAAATAGCCTCAAGAAGACATGGTCACTATAAACATTATCTAACTCTCACAATTTTTCACACTATAAAATGCAAATATCTTCTAAAGAAGGCTCATATTACTCAAGAAAACCATAATTCCAACTTTCTTCTGCATATCTTGGATGAATGGTGGACAAATTTAACAAATCTCCATAATATTTATGTATAAACAAAGCAAAAGCGGGGTAATTCAAGTGGATCTAATGGTTATTGGTTGTAATTTTGATGTATTATTGGGAAGTTAAGCAAGATAAATTTGATTATACAAAAATTCAAATGAACCTTACAAATACTACAGATAATTGTTCTTGATGTAAAATATGGATCACACAATCTAAAGCATTCCTTCAACCAGAAATTTTGTATTCATGGAAGCCCAAGAACACAGGATTTCACACAAAATTTGAGAATTAAAACACAAGATCATGACAAACTCTCAACAAAATACTAATAATCTCTCGTAAAATTCATTCCAAATACACTCAAGAACTGGCAAAGATCTTAGATCAAACAGATACAAATTGATTTTAAAATAGTTTACCACATTATGAAGGAAAGCTCCATCAATCATGCAATTGCAGTTACCAAATTGTCACTATTTTAACTAAGGCTTTATGTAATTCAGAGAGATTTTTTAGCACAATATTGTAACATAAATGCAGACAATTGATTCAAAACAATTCATCTTCAAAAAAGTAACAGTGCTCATGAGACTACACACAATTTGATTCAAGAAACACCAATTCTTCAATAAGGGGACACAACAACTATGACCTCAATATTTTCCAATGATTGTATAGTGCAATCATCTTGGTGAGAAGGCTTGGGAACAAATGAATAACAATTGGGTATCTCATATTGGTTCATTTTTTAGCTAGTACAAACAGGTTCTCTCCTTTCTTTTCTAAATCTTAGAAAATTTTAACCCCCTTATGCGAGAGTATTCTCATCGCATTTATACATTTTCAATCACTCATTCACCCTTCATTTTCCCCAAAATCATGAATATCCAAAGAATATTCTTCTTCACAAACATACAGATTTAATATGTTATCTTATGTTGTTAGGTGGAGGAATTATGAGTTACTCCCATTTTTCAAATCTTTTACATATGACTAGGATGTTATGTCATTCCTCTTTGCATTTGTTTAATCATTTCTCCCTTTTGGTGGGAAAAGAAACCCCCTTTTGATAGTTTTTAGGCACCTCCATATGGCTTGATGTGACACATAAATCCCTTTCACCTTTTGAGGATCAATCTCGAACAACACACACTCATGTTTGTGTCTTTCTAGGATGAATACTTTTCCATAAATTATGTCACATCAGTCCAGATATCTTTTGTTTGCACAATTCCAATCTCTCTCAAATTTATTTCCTTTGTGTGAGATGAGTGAAAAATCCTTCTTCATTTGATGGCAATGATTTCATTTAGTTCACTTGTTTTTACCATTTTCATTATAAATTCAACTTCATTTCTTCATTGGTATGCATCCTCCTTCCATTTTTAGACTTGAAAATCTTCTGTGAGGCTTTTGTTGGTGTAATGGCAAGAGTAGTCTGTGGAAAATAGCTTAAATGAAATATCCTAGAAGATTTAAATCAAATCTTTGATCTAACTGGCCTAGATGAAGCATTTGTCAGGATTTGTTTAAAATTGTAGACCCGGGGATAGAAAGGGCCCTTGACATATCGGGAGGTTCATCTTTCCCTCCTCTTGAGATTGATTAAGATCAATCTTGTTTTCTCATCCTTCTAGTTAATGCACTATCATCTCTTCCATTGAGAACACTAAAAATCTCCATAAGAGTTGAAGAAATTTTAGATTGAGAGGAGGCCTACTGTGACAGGGATGGTTGGATACAAGTGTCCCTTTCTATGCAATGAAGGGTTTGTGTTGAAAGAGGTTCCCCGGAGTCTTATGTACTCTATGACAAGACTTTGATTGATAAAGTGTCTGTCATTTCTCACAAAGTGGAAGAATTGGAGCGACGGGTCACTTCTCTAGAAAAAGGTCCAATGAGACCTATACCACCTCAACCATCTATAATATCAGTGTCATCAGCAAGAGGAAATAAGGGGAAAACAAACTTTCAGCCCCCAATTGTCATTTTGGATGAGGAAGAAGTAGAGCCTTCATCTCCTCAAAGCATTCCAAGGCATCACTTTCTACTACCAAGGAGGGTAAGGGAAAGTCTTCTCTCTAACCTTCCATTCACTCAGTGTAGTGTGCTCCTTTGATGGAGCAAAAATTATCATGATCTTTACCTGTTCATTTTCCAAGACAGCATCCACATTTCACAAGGAGATGCAAGGGTGAGTCTAGTTTGAAATCCCTTATTCCACTAGGTCCCCGAGCTATAATACTTACTCTCCCAGCCACTCCAAATGATCCTTCTCAGCCTATTCTTCATCAACCTACTTATTACAAGGCAAAAGGGAAGATGAAATTTCCTACGGGTGGTTTAGATCTTCTGGACTATGTATCATCTTACCAGAAGAAGATATAGCTGAGGAATATCATGGATGGCCCAGGATGACTATTGAATCGTTGATGGATATGGGGATGTCTCAAAAAAAAATTGGGTCAATTGTATTTGCACAATCAGCTCAAGGCTCAAAGGATTTTATACCGAGGAAGAACATGTTGAATAGAATTCCCCCATTTACAAAAAAATCAAAGTAAAAGTAGAGGATGACTGAATGTATTTATTTTCTTAGTTTCTTTTTTGATGTATTTTTTTGAGAATGTATGTATCTTTCATGGGCAAGGGCCCCTATAGAATCCCCATTTTCCTTTTTTGAAAACTCAAACTGTTACATCAATACACATGCTTGATAATGGATTTACAATTCTATCAAAGCCATATAAAATTCTAATGTATCACATCAAATTACATTCATGTCTGAGAGAAACAATTTCAAAGTGATATTCAATCTTCATATCTACATCTTCATCTTCCATCATCTGGCCATTTATGGTGTTAAAAATCAAGGTTTGTTTGTTCAAAGCATCCCCACTTTGGTCCATCCTTTGTGTGTATTCCTGTGGCTTTTATTATAAATTTGCAATTCCTATAATCTCGTATCAATGGTGTCCAAGGTTTTGTCGACCCACCTATTTTCTATCTTCATCTTCTCCTTGACTTCATTCAAAACCTCAACCCTGATTTTAGCCAAGTCTTTAATTGCATGCCTTGGGACCCGAGATCACATTCAATCTATCAAACATCGAGTCCTTTGCTTCTTTGTTTGGTCCTTTCGACGGTGGTAGCTGCTTTGTACGACACATGGAGACCTCGCGCAACTTTGGGGCTTCTTCTTCTCTCTCTCTCTTTTTGAATCTACGCTTGGGCGACATGTGGAGGCCTATGAGCTCTTCTTCTTTATCTTGAATTTTCAACCCACTTGGGCTACCTTTTTGTGCTTTAGCCACGTGAATATTCTTGCTTCTTGAAGGCCCCTGATTCTTTGTACCTTCTCCAAAATGTGCCGAAGGGATGCGTGGATACCTTCTGCATCCAGTTCTAGACTTGGGAAAAATGTATTCTCGTAAAATAAAAGATAACATCAAAAGTAAAAGCGGGATGGGGCAAAAGTGGCGGGCATCGAATATATTTTTGCACTTTACACTTCATTAACTTATCGTCAAAATTACAACATTGGCCCAATTCATGGTCGATTTTTCATGGGTATTTTCAGAGGCAACATGAATATTACATTCCTCGACTGAAAAATATGATTCACGCCCTAAACATAAGGTTTTCATTTGCATTCAATACGATTATATCTTTCAAGCATACGTTTTTACATGGGCAAACCAATCAGAGAAATTTTTTTGAAGGCATATACCAAACAAAGGGTGAGATCAAATCAATCACTAACAAAAGTTATTTCCACCAACATTTTCTCCTTCCTTAACTCTTGGATGGGCATGAGAGCAGTATCGGAAGTAGCCAATGTATCATCTTCTTGATTTTGTTTCTAGAAGCAGACAGAATGTTAATGCATCAAAGTATTCAATAATTCCCGGACTCTATGTTTGTATCTCTTATGGTAAGACTACCTACATTGATATTTACTCCTAACTTGATTGACTACAACTTCTGAATCTCTAAAAACTTCTAGCTCTTTGATTTTATGTTTAATAATGAATTGGAGTCCCAATACTAAAGGTTCATGCTCAACCAAGTTGTTGGTGCGCAGGAAATTATAATTTGTAGGAGGCAGAATATTTTTGTTTCTTTGGTCCTTTCGGGATGATTCCTACCCCGGATCCATGTTTAGAGAAATATCCATCAAAATGCAAATACCACATCCTTGACGTATCTTGGTTTTTCTTCTAATATCCTTGTTTTCTCCATATCTAGCTTATATACCCCAATGTTTGTTGACCAAAACTTGACTTCTTATTTTTTATTATACTTAGTAATCATATATTTCATCTTGGGCTCTCTCTATCCTGATCTGATTTGGGATGCCTCTCCATGGAAACCACATATGGGAACAATCAATAGACATGTAACCATTCAAGACCTTTGACCAATCCCTACTTAACAACATACCATAAGCTTCGAGATTTCTACAACCTAAATATCCATGAATTTTTGGATCCTAGGCTCCGAGGCTAAGTGCATGTGTACATTAAGGAGTTATCCTATTACTTATACCTTGGAATTATCTAATTGGACCACCACCATGTTATATTTATCGGGTCAAGTGTAAATTCTTGCATATGCTTGAGGGAATAATATTTTGAGAGGCTCCAGAGTCAACCAGGAAGTTTTATAGGTCTTTCCAAACATCCTAATAGTTAGCGAGAAGGGTAGGACTTCTACTTTTCTTTTATAGAGGGAAACATTGGCATGAGAGGATATTTTAGGTTGGCTATAGATTTCAATAGTAAATCTCTTTTTTGTGTGATCTAAACCAATTCTTGTAAATAAATGTTTGACTTAATTCTCTTCCTATCTTATACAATGTTGTAACCAATTTTAGGAATACCGATACAACTTCTTACATATGTGGATCATTTCTTGTGGGAGGAGGAGGATCATTGTTAGTCTTTAGGTCTTGTGGAATTGTACTAACATTTGGAGGTGTTGAAGTATTATTGTTTTCTTTATTCCTTGATGCATAACTACGCTTTTGGTACTACTAGAATGCATGCACCTCATCTATGTTTTCATCTAGTTCATTATCTTCCTATAGGGGAAAGCAATATGTCTCTACCATCATAGCAGTACTAGGTGGTTTTGTGTTATCAGATGGGTTAGATGAACTAGCAATATCATTTGTATTTAGAATTATTTCATAGTTATCTAACTCATTTGAGAATACTTCAAAAGCATGGAAAAACTCAACACAATCTAATTCACCATGTTTGGTTGTATTATGGACTCTACACCAATTTGGTAAAGTAATTTCACAAACAGTTATCTCTAGTTTTTTTTTAGGATTCTTCCTTATTGTTGTTATTCTTATTGAAGGTCTTATTATTGTACCTCTGGTAACTATAATTTATATGTGGGTTACCTTCTCCAGTATTACCTACCTTCCTTTATAGGTTTGGAATTCTTGGAAAAGTTTTCTTACCATTATTTGGATAGAATTAAATTCTCCTTTTGAGTTTTATTGATTTGGCACTTGGGAATTGGTATTGTTCATAGGGACCAAGGCTTGACTATCATTTGATTGTGGATCAATTAAGGGTGTAGGATTAACTAAGCTTTGTTGCTAATTTGGAGCTAGGTAATCGATGGGAAAAACATTCGAATTGATGTTTTTATAGGATTTAGATTTTTTTGTTATCCTGAGGAAATTAATTGAGATGTGGATTTTGGAAAGAAAATGCAACATATCCTTGAGGATGCATTTTTCAGCAATTTGAATGGCTTCAAGATACGCGGCTATTAAGGTGTCAATATTATAAGAATTCCTTAGGAATACCGATATCATAGTATCTAAAGCATTCTTGTAAATTTCTAGTGCCAAATCCTCGTGGGTTGTGTATGGTTAGGTAGCCATATTGTAGACCTTCTCAAACACGGCATTGAAATCGCAGATGGGTTCTTTAATGTCTCTTTGTATGGTGGTGAACCTTTAATACAAGAATGGTGTATTGTTTATTCTTCCAAACTAGGCAACAAACATATCATGGAAATCTTGCCATTTAGTGATTGCATCTTCCTTGTAAATTTAAGAACCAGTCATATGTTGTATTTCTAAGTGAAAATGGGTAGAGATAATGGGATACATCTTCTTGAGTTATGTTCATGAGTCTTAGAGATAATTTAAATGTGTTGGTTTGTTCCTCAACAAAGATACTACTAACAGGGTTGAATAGATGAAGGTATTTCTCTGGGTTTATTTACAATTCATGAATAGTACCGGGGATATTAATGGAAGACCCAGCTAACCACGTCATTATGGGTGATATTATGAAAGATGGATATCCCGACTTGAGAGGAATCAAGACTTAGCTTTCTTGGGAGTACTTGGAAAGGCCTTTGGACTCTTTGATTTTCCTTTATCAGAGCATGGTTTCATCTGAGAATCCAAAGAAATGTGAGATAATCCACTATAAGAGCAATACCTAGTTACAATTATTGGTAAATATCGTGTATATCACAATTTAACAACCAAATTTAAGAGAATTTCAAAGAAAATGTATATAAGCTATGATTTCAAGAACGTATGTGTTAGTGTAAAGGATTATTCATGAATTTGTGGATCTATGGCCCTCCTTCTAGAACAATATTTTTCTCTTGTTCCTATTGATGTGTATAGAATACACACCAAAATGAGGAGAATAGAAGGATGTTGTGTCCTCCTCGTTTAGAGTTAAATTGTAACTTAGTGCGTGAGTTGCGGGGCATTTATAGTTGAAATCAATGGAGAGTGTTTGTTGGATCTTTTAAATCCTTCTAGTGTACTCCCTACACCTTCTTCACTAAATTTTCCTTTCAATAATTCCTAAATATAATCTAACCAAAGCGGGTTTACTCAAAAGAAAACTAAAAATAAGAATAAGGTAGAGAGAAAAGAAACTATTGTAGAATCTATGTTTCAAGAAATTGATATCTAATAATAAGAAATTGCATGCTTTCCCCTTATTAACTAAGAACATCGGATCTAGTTTATACTCAAATATGTATGTTACCAATGTAGAGATTCAAAGGAGATTATAATATACAACCTGTGATTTTGACATATCATTTAAATTTCTGAACTTACATATGTTTGATCAGCCCAATTTACATCCTACTATGGTGTGTTCGTTTAGACTTGAAATTGCACAAATTAAAGATTAAAAGGAAAGAAAGATATAACTCAAACATCAATAATTATACATATAGAAATTTACAGTGGAAAATGGAGATGAGAATAAACAACTTCAACTATAAAATTTGCTTGCATTCATTAAGAAAATTACACCTTCCTTTGTTACATAGGAGTATGCATATTTATAACAAGAGGTCCTCATTTCACCACCCTATTTGGATATAGATCACATTGGATCAAAATAATATTACCAAGACAGTTGATTTAGAAAAAATATCCTAACTAATACATGTTAGGAGTGATTATATGGATATCATGGCTAGCATGTCACCTAGAGTACCAAATATTCTCAAGAACTAAATATGTTCCTATTTTACAAAGGGTTTCTTTGTGACTATATATATTGGTGTGGGTACATCCCTAGTCTGTTACTAAAGCCTCTCTAAAAAAAGCTTCCAATGAGACTAGTCTCATGTCAAACAGAGCTCTGGATCAAAATATATGGCATTTTGAAGATTCCTAACAATGTCATGAAAAAATCCTTTGTAGTGCGGATTCACTTTTTCATCTTGTTCGTGGTTTTCCTTTGTTACATAGATTTTCTTTATTGTGTAGCATGGATTTTCTTTTTTTTTCTTCACTTCGTGGATTCTCTTTTTTTCTTCATTCTCGTGACTTCTTAACCTTGTGTGGTTTTTCTTTGATACGTAATTTTTCTTTGTTTCCTTCACTCTATGGATTTTCAAACATTCCCAAACTTAAATTTATTTCTACCTCTTTGCAGTGTTTCATGGCTCTTATGTCTTATTTCATGTCCTTTTGTCCACATGACCTTACTTTTTTTGCATGGATTTTGCAAACTCCATGTAAAACCGATTTTTTCAATTCTGCGAAACACTTTCTTTTTAACCTCCGCAAAACATCGAATTCCTTCATTTCAATGAAACACTATCTTTTTGACCTATGCAAAACACTATCCTTTCATTGTTGCAGAAACATTGTCCTTTTGACCTCCGAGAACATTGAATTCCTTCATTTCTATGAAACACTAGCTCATTGACCTATATGGAACACTAAATTATTTAATCACCACATAACACTAAGATTTTCAAACACGTTGAACAATGAGTTTTCCACTTTGGAACACTAATGGAACACTAATTTTTCCACTTACATGGATTTTCAACTGGAACCGCCTAAGTCCAAAACTTGGATGAGTTGTTCTTTTTGAAATTCTTGACTTGGGAGGTGCAAATTCTCACCTTCTAAGCTGCAAGGAGAATTCAAAATTTTAATTAGTTAAGAAACTTTTAACGGCGAAATGGGAGTACCAAATTTTGAATTCTCGAGTGCTAAGTTTCAACTAAGTATGAAAAATTAATCTAATTTACTAAGAACACTAAGTAACTTCAAAATAAGAGTACTAAGAAATGAGTTAGGTAAAACAAGGTCAATTTGAAGATCAAAGGTAGATATTTAATTGTCAACTATCTTATTTAAATCAAAGAGGGTCCTTGTTTTAAAAGGAAATCAATTTGAAATGGGGGTTATGCAATAACAACAATCAATCCTCTAGTACACATACTACCTATAAAGTTTCTCAATTACATCTAGTTCTCAACACACTTGTTCTTCTAGTCTACTACACTGGGATCATTATTCAAATGCTACTTATTCACCTTCTTTATATCCTACGCCTTCTTTGGCACAAATTACTATTATGGTGCCATTGACATTTGGATCAAAATTGAGGCCTAAGCCTCCCTCTTTCTTAGAATTTTTTCAACCTCTTTATGAGGTTCTCATTGGATATTTTTCATGCTCTCCATACATTTTGTACATATTTACGCATTCAAATAATATAAAAACATTCAACTATTTGTAAAAATACAAAACCAAGACCTATGCATTTTACTTGAGTTGTTATCACCTTGCACTATACATTTTTTTGTATCAATTTGGTTTTATAAATAGCATGTCCTCTTCTTCATACACATATGTTCACTTGGTATATTAATCCAAATGTAGAGCACACAAATTGATACATGCTTATAGGAGCACACATCACTCCTTACATTCTTCTCTTGGGGGAAATCCCTCTATCTCTTATAGGTGTTATTTTTCTATTATATTTCCTCATTTATGTTCAATTACATACATTATGTACTTATTATTTTTCATACTAATAAGACTAACACATGTGTCTTGTGTAGCGTTGACATATCTTGTTTCGCATATTTCACATATATTGAATAGTATATCATGTTATCATGTTTGACACTCTTGTTTCATGCATAATTGTTTGTGGGTGTATATTACTACATGTTTGTTTTCATTGCTTGTGGCCTATGTACCTTGTTTATATTGTGACACAGTGGGTGTCCCATATTTTTGGCATCATGCCTACCTTGTTTGATATTGCTTTCTCTAGTTTGCGGGATCATGGATTTTATTGTCTTGGGACACCATGGGTGTCACACATGTTTGTAGGCTTTACACCTTTTGTGTGACATTGTTTTGCTATATCTTGCATTTGACTACATGATTTTTGTATTTACATGCATTTAGCCTACTCTTTTTATTAGTTGTGGTTTCTATATATCTTTTATTAAATCTTGTTTGCACACCATAGTGTCCACAATGCAACAACCTTCCTTTTTATAAGCGGAGGTTAATCCAAGTTTCCACCTCTTCATCACTCTACACTCTACTACATCTTCTCATACATATCCTTCATTAGCACACATCTATTTCTTTTGAGCCACATGCTCAACATGTTATTTTACATGCCTTAAAAGAGGTGGCATCTATTTGAGTTCATTTATAAACTTATAGTAGACAGAGACATAATTTTGGTGGCACAAACAAGGTATAGGCACTCGAAACACAATCAAACACATAATTTTAGATGTAAGACACTCATTTCGGTAATCCAAGTCTTGCAATAATAAAAATTGTACAACACTTTTACACTAACCCACACTCACTCAATTTGACCAATTATGTTATTCCTATCTATATCTCTCCCATTATTTCTTACACACACAAGCTATTTGTTCGCATAATGGTTACTTTAATTCTTCAAATTGGGCTATACTCTCACATATGAAAATCCAATTTTCAAATTACTCACACATGCATATGGGACCATACCACCCAAAAAGGGCCTAAAATTCATACACTATGGGCCGACTGGACACATTCATCCCTTCCCTCCAACGGCACTTTTCTCAATTTTAAATTCTTTGTTACAATCCTAGTCGGCTTTACCTGAGTTTTCCAAATCTAGAATGCATATATAAGCAAGTTATTCATCTCTCATTAAGGAGGGAATTCTATCTACTTGGCACTTAGCATTCTAATGAGAAAATACTAATAGTATTTGTAGATACCAAGTTTCCATCACTATATGTGACCCGCCTAACACTACACGCAAATAAAGTCATTAAACATATCATTCTAAGCATAACCTAAGTCACTACCCTCACTCCTATAAAATCACATTTTTACCCCCTCCCCAATAAACTCTACTTACCTACCTTAACCTCCTTAAAACCTCCTAAACCACCCCTAACCCATCTAAACCCATTTTTACCCTCATTACCCAACTCCCCAACATCCTAACCTCCTCACCTCACATCCCCACCCATGAAATCCTAACTTGGAGGTGGTTAAAACTAATTCCAAGTAGCTTTCCCCAAATTTTTTAGATCGCGATGATCCTAACAAATCACCAGTGATTATAAATAAAATCTTAGAGCTACTATTTCAAAGATCAAGAACCATCAGTAGCAAATATTTGTTGCTTCAGGAAGTTAGATGACTGCACGTACGTGTATCAGGACATCATCAAGCCCTACAAGCACATCATCAAAATGATCCACAAGCTCTTGTAAGCCTTCACATACATTATTAGTCCATTTTCAATTCCAATGTAAGCATCGATACATACGCATCGATACAAAATTAAATCAATCATTATAGTCTTTGTTTCTGTCATTTGTAACACTTTATCAAAGTATCATCTTTTTATAAGCAATCACAAGTGATTTCTACAATCCCGATGATCATGTCAATCGCCCACGATTCCAGTGAATCATCGGTGATCTCTACTTAAATAATCATTCTTATCAGTTATTCCATCTTTTATCAATTTTTTTGGGTTTAATCAATTATTTACAAGAATTTTTATCCTCTGTAGATGATACTTTTGATCCTTTGTACCCCATCACTAGTATATACAATCTTTTGATTGTCCAACAACCATTCATGTGGGAAAATTTTGATATCCTCCATGAACTCACCTTATGTGTCATCGCAATCACACAAAACATTAAATACATTGAAGATCAAGTCAAGATCATCCAAGAAGACCGAGAAGTAACTAAAGAGTATATTAGTACAACTACTTCGAGGAATTTGAGCTTGCCACCGCCCTAGCCTAGGCCACTTACAAAGTTGAACAAGGTATTATTATTATCCCCTTGAATTCTAGCTTTCTTTTCATTTATCATTTATTTTATCATTATTAGCATAACTTGATTGTATCAAATGAGTTGACACCCTTCAAGGAAGTCCCTTTGGATTCCTGGGATCGACCTTTGCTCATCAACTCATTATTATGTTTATCTAATATTTTCTTGTCTAGTTGTCTTTTTTATAGGTCTCTTCACTTAGTGAAAGGAGGATCATTTTCACATTGTCACAATTTGATCATCCTAACATTATGATTTTTGGTGCAGGTATCGGTAAAACCTGTCATTTCTTTTCTTTATATTCTCATTTATTTGGTTCTCTTTTCGTAATCGCTAACAATTTCAATTAATTTAAAGTGATTTTTGCAATCACCACGCGATTTCTATGAATTGTTTTCGATTACTTATCCAGCTTTTCCTATTTTATATTTTTTTCTCTTTTTTCTTATTTTTCATATAACCTTATAGGTTTTGTGCTCTAGGTTTGATGTTTCTAGATTCAAAAAATAAACTTAAAATCAAAAAATAAAAAGGAAAAAGTAATTACAAGTATGCTCTTTTCTTCTATCATTTTCTATTTTAGCATTGCATTTGTGTGTTTGGTCTCATCAAATTAAAACATTTCCTTTAGATCTTAAAATGAACACTCATATCTTCTTGATCACATAGCTTAATTAGGAGTTTAAGGAATTGCATTCACAAAAATCCCTTCACACACAACCAAACCACATCATAGCACAATTTTCATCTAAACACTCCTTCCTAGGTGGACCTACTTAGATATCCTCACCAAGAGGATAAGTCAACGCATTCTTCTAAACGAGTATAAATAAGTTAGTGGGAAATATATCAGGTAAGCACCTGACACTCTTATCATTGGGGGACCATGAAGTAAAGGGTTAGGCCCCAATACCATGCCTCGTAACGACATCAACACAGATTTGGGCCTCATGTACCTTAAATTATATGAGGACTCCATCCTTTAACATTACTTGAAACCATCCTTAGATTTCCATTTCCTAGTACATTTTCAACCATTTTTCACATTTCACATATTTTCTAATTTAATCAAGATAATCAAAAAAATTCCTTGTGTGACTTTTCTTCATTGTTTTAATCAAACATCTAGGTTTTTCTTTTTCTTTATTCATTTTTTTTTTAATTCATGGTTTTGACCAAACAACAAGCCCGATTATAAGATTTTGGCAACATGGGTGAGCATCTTTAACAATCCTAGATAGTATATAGACTCACCTTCATGAGATTCCAAGTGAAATAGATCAATATTGATCACCCTCGGATGTTAATCAAGAACCTCTTCATCCTCCTAGTAGTCAATCAGCCACATTAGAAATATTTGATCCACCCAACCCATGTTATTTTAATAGTGGTGACCCTAGTCTTGAAGAAATTATGGACTCTAACCCGATAGCCCTCAGTTCATATCTCGCTTCTTGATCCATATCCCTCCAATAACCAACACCAAAAATATCGACCCATCTCTATTTTCACTTTCGACGCTTCGAAACTTGTTGAACCCAACTAAAAGCCGGTCATCTAACAACTTCATCCCTATTCCACTGTTGGTGGGTCAAGAACATCAATTCCCACATCATCAGCCCCCATCATTACTTTTGATCTCAATGTTTTCTAACACAACCAGCCAATATCCATCCTCGTCATTGGATCCTTCATCAAGCTCATCATCTTTACAAAACAACACCAATACATATCCTTCCCCATCTAATATATAGCTTCTAGTGTCTCTCATATGCCTCCTATGAGCTCGATAGCCATCCCACTTAGTGTGTCTCAACCCATACCTTCACAACAACCCACGTCTTTTATTACGAACGTGGTCATGTCCATCCCAACATCAATACCCCTCATCAAAACATTTTTATTGATATCACTCATCCTTCTTCACAATAGGCATCTACTACCCCTTTCTCACAAATTCATACTCATTATATACCTCAACCATCCCAACCACTCATCAACACCTCTATCCCATCTCAATACATCCCACAACCATCTCAACCTCTCATCCACACTTCTATCCCATCCTAGTATATACCACAAACATTTGCAACCCTTTATCAACACTTCAATCCCTATCCAATATCAATATATTCAACCCTCGTAACCTCTAGTTTCACATCCTACATATAACATTCCCATGAGTGTTTTCCTCTCCAACATAACATCCCTTTACCATATTATCCATATCAATAACCAAATCCACATACATATAATCAACCTGGCCCATCATCATTCAATCCCCAACAACAATCATCACAAAATGATCCTTTACAAGCATTGATGAATAAGATATCTAGTCTTGAAGTTGCCTCCATGGGTCCTAAAACACCCTATCATATGAACAAATTTTTAACATACCTATTTATCCCCTTGTACCTTACAAAGCATGTCCTCCACACTAGGAACTCCCGAAGTTCCTTAAATTTAATAGTGAAAAGACCCTCAACATCACATTCGAGCCTTCCACCACGTTTTTATCTCATCACACGTGATCAATATCTCATGTTAAGGAAGGTTCCCATGTCCTTATCAGGACCTATATTAGATTGGTATAACAGTATTCCATAATACTCACTTTTCTCCTTCACACATCTTGCACAGGTGTTCATAGAACAATTCTCAATCAACATCACCTATAAAGTTACTATCACGGATTTTTACGTCATCAAACAATTCAAAGAAGAATCCATTGTAGAATTTGTCGCCCATTGGAGATGTATTATCAATCAATTATCTTTCTTCCTCCCACAAACTGAATTAATCGAGCTTTTCACTTGATCCTATGAAAAACACATATCATCAACATTACAAATTCAATCTTTCCAAACATTTGTCAAAGCCTTTACTATGGCTTACAAACTAAAACTTTGTGTCCCGAGGATGGTAAAGTCAAGCTCATATCAAAGAAACCTAAACCTGAGTCCTCGTTCAAACCTTCTTCCAGTCATGATAAATCCAAAACTTTAGCAAATGTAGTCTTCATAAAATCCACTTCCAAATGTCGTTTTGATTCCAAACACACCCACCCTCAATGCAACTATACACTTATTGGATAATCTTATAGCGTAGTTTTCAAAAAGATCCTAAGAACATGTATGATCACGCTTCCTCCTATTCTCCCCATCGACATGTCCGTATCAAAACCCTCTTGCTATCGAGAAAATGATCATTGTAAATACCATCGGGTCAAAGGCTACGACATCAAAAGGTTCCGTTAGTTTATAAATGTCCTCCAGGATCATATCAACAAGGGAACTTATAACTTGGAAAATCTAAATGCACTACCAAATCAAAATCTTGATGTATTTAAACAACTCTTCCCTAATCACACCCCATCAACCAGTCAACCCCAATCAAATGCCATCGATTCTCATCACACCATTAATACTATAAAGGACCTTTCATCTATACCCCTAACATTACTAATGAGACACCAACTAATTCATCTAGCTCCCTAGTCTTCAATCACCAAAAAGACCAAAATACTTGACCTCTACCACATGCACTTCGAACCCATTTGTTACCTCTTCAAAAGTGGTATAAAACAAACTTGTCGTTGAAATTTCCAAGAGCTCTTTCGATGACCACGTCACCCGACATCATTTGCAAAATCTTAACAAAACCACCATATCACATCCATCTAGGAAAGCAAAAATTGTATCAAAAAATAGTCAAACCACACATCATCTCAACATAAAAATACCTTTCCTCCGTCTTAGGGCCCCATCCTTTATCCAAATTTACAATTATTGCCATAAAATCTAAATTCGACCCTTAACTAGCACCCGGACATATCACACATAAAACAACCTCATCCACCTCATTTTCCAAACCATCAAACAAAACACAAGCCCCCTCGATATCACCTCCAACATGGTACTATACAAGAACCCTTAAAAGGCTCACCCAAGTAATCCATCATAACACTAACTCTTCTCAATCCTTCTATCTCTCGGGGTGGAAATCCTCCTGGTACAACTTTGAAGCATTTTATGATTATCATCGAACACTAGGACATTCCACCGAGGACTAAAACCCTCCACACTTCCATTTGAAGACTTGTTAACAAAGGGATTCTCCCACCGATCTAGAAAAAAATCAAGTCAAAACCACCCATAAAACTACTAAAACCAAAACACCCAAACCATCATCGACACTACGTATACTTCTAATAAAGGTGAGGCCTCTTCCCAAAAGACCCCACTCCATCATATTGAAGTTTTTATATAAACACTAGAGCTCGTGCACAAGATTCTAAGGCTTTAGATAAAAAAATTAAGATCTCCATCCCTCTGCTCCTAAGCCATCTACTACCTTTCAAATTCTATAACTAAGGTATCTATCTTTTCCACTCCACAAACCCAATCCACCACTTCTGTGTAAAATACCATCATTAAGCAACTCCATCAAGTGCTTTTAAAAATGTTCCTTTATGAGATTTTCCAAACCTCGCCACAACATCAAAAATGATGATCGAGGCTCTCCAATCTATACATCGGTACTCTCGACGACCCCCAACCATTCGTAAATCTGGTCAGTACTCTCAAAATGTCCGCCACTATCACTTTTGATGATTCAGAAATCTCATCTTTACAACTTGAATATCATGATCTCCCACTCTTCATCATGGCCCAAATCGATGATACTCTCGTTAAGAGAGTTATGATCAACAACAGTGCTAGTATCACTATTATATCATGCACACTTTCAATCATTCAATATATATTACCTAATATACTAATACTATCATCTCTCAATTGCCTACAATATTGCAAGCCTTTAATGACACCATTGCTCCCACATTAGGCATGGTTATTCTACCTATTAAAGTAGGTGTCAAATGTCTTCATGAACTCTTCTATCTTGTAGAATGAGAGTTTCAATATAATATTCTACTAGGATGACCTTGGATACATGTTTTGCATCATATCCCATCCAGCTTACATCAATGTTTAAAATATGAACATGAAGGTAATACCTTTACTATTATAGCTGACCTAAATCCCTTTAAAGCATGCCATATGAGTTATCGACCAAACGACGTGCTCATACCAAAAAAAAAACTTGGGATCCTCTGATCAAGCCTCTTATAGTTCCTCCTTCTCCACATCAAAGTTACCAGATGAAAATTCCTTCAAAGATGTCATGAAATGCCTTTCACTGGGGGAGTATCGCCTCCTTGCTCTTAATTCATTTCCTACACAAAACACATACGAGAAAGGCCTAATAAAAAACAACCAATGCACGAACCCAACATGGGATATATCATCTCCTTTATCCCTCCTCCTCATCTTAAAACTAATATTTTCTATGGAGGGATCAATCATCCTTCCCCACATCACAATAATCAACATCATGTCAAACCTTTGATATCATATTTCTCCTTTTTATACAACCATTCCTTCATATAGATGTACCTCTATCGTCTCACCTAGAAAGGTTTTGGTTTAGGGAATTATGAACAAGGAATACATGATTTAGTCTTTAATCAATCTTGCAAGCCTCATGAAAAATATGGGTTAGGTTTTGACAAACCTTCCTCAGATACCTTCACAAACACCACATCTGGGACCGTAATAGAAACCAAGTCACCCCCTTCATCAAACCATGATAATACCCTATCAACACCAAATGCATCATCTCATCCCATTTGAATTTTTTTAGTCAACACAATCACCTTAGGACTGCTTACTTATCAAACTAATGAAGGCACTAAAACCATTCCACTTTTATTACCTAAAATTGTAGAGGAAGATTCCCCTACCATCGATATCCTTCAATGTCACGACGATCAATACGTATTATCTCTTATATGAGGGACAGATGATCATTACCTTCATAAGACTTTGTCTCCAGACACATCGATACTCATTAATGAATCCACTATCAATGTTAACATAGGGACTCACAAGACCCTCACATAGTTAAAGTTGGAAAATCTCTAGATTTATAAGAATTAAAGGACTTCACTACCTTCCTTTCCAAACATAGTTAGGCCTTCACATTGTTGTATAGAAACATGCCGAGTATTGACCCTAACATCTTCATTCACAATATTTTCACCTATCCTAATGCTAATCATGTTAAATAAAAACTACATAAGATGCACCCTCACGTAGCCCTCCATCATCAAAGAAGAGTTACAACATATTTTTTTCTTAACTTCATATTACCATTGATTATCCATAATGGGTCTCAAACATTTTACCCATAAAAAAATCCTATGGAAATTTACACATGTACACGGACTTACAATATCTCAATCTTGTTGGTCCTAAAGATGATTTCCCACTCCCTAACATCGATCAACTTGTCGATCTCACTCTGCTAGCCAGGAAATGCTATCTCTTAAGGATGGTTTCTTTGGCTATAATCAAATCATTATCACAACATAAAACAACATAAGAAATCATTCATTACTCCTTGGGGGTCTTTCTGCTATCGTGTCATGTCATTGGACTTAAAAATGAAGGAGCCACATATCAACACGCAATGACATACATCTTTTGTGATCTTATTCATAAGACTATGGAAGACAACGTTGATGACCTCTTATAGAATTCTAAGCAACATAAAAACACCTTTTCATTCTTAACATCATTTTTACTCACCTCATACAATACTTCCTCCGCCTTAACTGGCTAAAATGTGTATTCGGTGTCCTCACTGGAAAATGTTAGGGTTCATCATTTCTATCAGGGCATTGAAGTTGACCCCACTAAAATCAAAACCATCATCAATATGCCTCCTCCTTCTAACCTCAAACAACTATGGATTATTCAAGGTAAACTTCTATCAGTTCATCATTTCATCTTGCAACTTTAAGACCATTGTCAACCTTTTGACCATCTCCTCCAAAAAGATATCTATTTCAAATGGGATCACAATTGTCAAAATGCATTCAAAGACCTCAAAAATACCTTTATCACCTCTTATGCTCACACCTTCACATGAGGGGGAGTCATTCTATCTATACATATCCACTACTAATCATGCCTTTGGTGTTATGCTTGTTCATCGAGATGAGTAGGGTAGAGAACATGTTGTCTATTATATAAGTTTTGCACTCCACGACTATGAAACTCATTATACCAAAGTATAAAATTTGTGTTATACCTTATACTTAGCAACTTCTAAACTTCATCACCATTTTCAATCTGCTTAAATCCCTACGTTAAAAACCATAACATAGTGACCCCCATCACCCATTGGTTCATCCTCATGACTGAGTTTGATCTAGAATTCATATCACATAAATCCATCAAGGGGAAATCCATCATTGATCAACTCACATAATCAATTACCTCATGAATAATTTCCTAACAAATCCATCAACACCATCGACCAAGAATACACCCTATCAAAATGACACTCTTATTTGATGGATCTAAGTGCCAGCAAGGGGAGGTATCGGTATCATCATCATACCTCCTAGGGAACTCACATCCCTCTATCCTTCAAACTAAACTTCAAATACACTAATAACATGGTTAAATACGAATCTCTTATCATGGGTCTCCAAACCGCTATCATGTTTGGTGTTCAAATCTTAGACATCTATGGAGACTCTCAACTCATCATCAACCAAATCAAAGGAATTTATCAATGCAAGAATGAAACTTTACAAAAATATAAGACCATTGTTGAATTCCTCTTAGAATCCTTTGATCGATACACCATCCAAATAGTCCCATGGTCTTCTAATAAGTTTGTAGACACCATGGCTTCTCTAGCATCACTTATCCCATTATCAACTAATGATTCTAAGTTGTTTTTTTTCATAGACTTGATCAAGCATCTCACGCCAAAAAACTCCCCTCTATACATCTCATCGAAGACAATCAAACAGATCTCTAGTACACCAAGACTTATGACTATCTCTCTGAATCTAAAATTCCCTCTCATCTATCTAAAAATGCTAAACGATATTTTCTTCAATGTGCTACCCAATACATTATCATAGGTGGTGTTCTTTATAAACTCAAATTTTATGGCCTCCTCATACGATGCCTCAAATCTCATGAGTCTACTAAAGTTATCCAAGAATTCCATGATGGCATATGTGGTGGACACTTCAAGTGGTATGGTTATTGCTAAACATGTCATACGTATCGGTTAATATTATCCCACCCTCAATCAATATTTTTGATCATAGGTCAATAAATGCATTAAATGTCAACAACATTCCAATCTTACTCATATACCCAAGCCATGCACCTACAACCCGCTCAAGATCTATGGCCCTTCTCAAAATGGAGACTTGACCTCATTGATCCCATCAACCCTCGTTTGTCATAATGATACACACTCTATCATCACCGCTATTGAATATTTCACTAAATGAGTATATGTTATTCCCGAGGTCTCTACTAAAGAAAATAAAATCATTGACATTATTTATCAACACATCATATGTCGCTCGACATCCCTCACAAACTTATCACCGACAATGGAAAGTCATTAAAAAAGTAAGTGAAGAAATTATGCGACACTTTCAACATCAAACTTATATTTTCATCACCTTATTATCACAAGAAAATGGGAAGGCAAGAAGCTTCTAAAAAAACACTCAACAAAATTCTCATGAAAACAGTTGACCAAGCAAGTAGGAATTTACATCTCCAAATATCGTTTGCTTTATGGGCTTATTGAACAAGCATTTGTACTCCTATAGGTGCTATGTCCTTTTCTTTATTCTATGGCTCCAAGGTGGTCTTACACCTTGAATTTCAAATCCCATCTTTTTGCATGTCCCTTAGATATTTTATCTCTAATGAGGATTATTGTTAAGAACATCTAGCACAACTTGAATTTTTAGATAAACATCACCTAACATCATCATGTTTATCAAGAATGCATCAAAAGAGCATATAAAAACATGTCAAAGAACATGAATTCAACATTGGTGATCTTGTCCTTAAATAAAATCAAAATTTCACTACTATGGAAAGGATTAAACATGGAAAATTTCCCCTAACTAGATCAGTCCACATGTCATCACTCACAAATATGGGTTGGGAGCCTATCATTTGGCCTCTCTCGATGGTAAACCGAAAAGGAACCTTTTAATGCCTTGCATTGCGGCCTTTCTACTATTAACATATCTACCATCATGACATTATTCGCTTCAAATATCGCATTCCACCACTATCCTATCATTCACTATAGTAATGATATGGAAGCATGTGGTCTATTGTCAATACTTATAACTAAGGCCTTAAAGATTAGCACAACAACTATATTCATCGGCATCTTCCACACGAACAAGTTCCTCCTAGCAGAACCCCACAATCATTATTTATATCTACATTTTATCTACCAACTAAAAACATGTTAAGGGGTACACGTGTAGTTTTTACACACATCCCTCCCCTCCTTATTTTGTCTACTAGGCATGCCCTCAGCATGAGAATAAAATTCAATACTATCTATGGATGCACGTTATCAAAAATACAAACCAATAGCTTGAAGAAAAGATACCAATCATGTTATCAAATACAGATTGATCCCGAAGGACATCTTCTTATCAAATATAGACTGATCCGATGAAGGAAAACTATCAAATATCAAAAATTAAAATTGTATACCACTCCTCAAAGGATGGCTACCCATATCACTATAAAAAGGCTTCCCGCATCTATCGGTTTGCACAAGTAAAATATAGTTGGGGCATAAGCTATAAGCCAACTAAAGGAGAACTTATTCTTTCATACAAAATACATATCAACCCTTCTCATGTTGTAAGAAGGTACATAAACTCATTTGCATCAACATCCATGATCCTGCATGTGACTAATTATTTTTAGTTATATGTTAACATTTGTTACAAGGCCTTAAGTGCATGGTCATACATATTTTAATTTACCATCAAATTACATATGTATCAAATCCAGTCTAAAAGAAAACATTCCACGTTTATCCTTAACCATGATCACAATACATTTTGAAACGCATATCAAGATCACTACATCATCATATCAATATCAAAATCAACATATCAAATAAAATTCACACATTTACACATCATAATCCAAAAACATCTCATCAACACAATTCATATACTCAACGTAAAAAAATGACATCAAACGAATCAAATCATATATATAAACATATCAATATATATATATATATATATATCATCACGAGTCTCAAAACTCGTGTGTCAAAAATCAGCAAAGCTTCAATAAATCCTCATACATCCATGTCTACCGAGTGAATGAATATCCATCAACCGGATGCTCCCTTGGCACTACTCACCCTTATTGAACACATCCTTAAATGGCCCTGTTCCCCTATCCAAGTATCATTTTGTCACAACTTGTCAATCAATGCAACCCTTCCCTTATCAAAATCCACCTCGGATCTCGCAGTCTTATCATTAGAAAGCCATATGTCTATAGGACACGAACCCCTTAGTTCCCCTATCACTTGACTTCTGGCTTTAGAATCCCATCTTTATGGCAACATCATTTATCAAAACTTGTGTCTCCGATACATCATGGATAGTATACCCATTGGGGATCATTTCCCATGGCCACATCCCATGATTCATATGTCTATAAGTTATGAACCCCTTGTTCCCCTATCATTTGACTCCATGGTAGCATAAGTCCAACTTTGTGGCAATGTTGTTTTCATTCCTAGTCTTGGGGCAACTGAAGTCGAAAAACAAACATCAATCTATCTCATTCAACAACTCTTTCATACTGATGATTATCGCACTTGATCTTAATTACCCCAAGTTTGAGGGGGGCCTCCTATCTAAGCAACAAATCAAATCATCTCACTCATTTTTGTCTAGCAGTTTTTCCATCACAAAGCACTTGAAAAAGTAGGAAAATTTAGACATCGGGTTTTCGTCACTCTATGTGACCCACCTAACACCCCGCATAAATAAATTCATTAAATATTTCATTCTAATCCTAACCTAAGTCACTACCCTCACTCTTGTAAAATAACATTTTAACCCCCACCCCCGAAAAATACCTCCTTAAAACCTCTTAAACCACCCTTAACCCATCTAAACCATTTTTACCCTCATTACCCAACTCCCCAATATCCTAACCTCCTTAACTCACATCCCCACCCATGAAATCCTAAATTTGAGGTGGTTAAAATCACTTCAAGTGCAGCTTTCCCGACTTTTTGGATCACCGATGATCCTAAAAATTGCCAATGATTATAAATAAAAGCTTAGATCTCATGTTTCATAGATTGAGAACCATTATAGCGAAGCTCTTCTTCTTAGGAAATTAGTAGACTTTTTACATGTACCTAGACATCATCAAGCCCTCTGTCACATCATCAGAATGCTCCACAAGATCTTATAAGCCTCTATAACATTATGAGTCCATTTTTAGGTCCAAGGTAAGCATATCTTCATCTCTTTGTGTTTAAATTTTCATATGCATCAGATACAAAGTTAAATCAATCATTATAGTATTTGTTTCTTGTCATTTTAACACTTTATCAAAGTATTAACTTTTTACACCAATCGCCAGCAATCCTATCAATCACCCATGATTCCAACGAATCATCGGTGATATATGCTTTAATAATCATTCTTATCAATTATTCCATCTTTATCATCTTTTATCAATCTATTTTGTGAATTGTTTGCAAGCATGGCTATCGTGTAGATGACATGTTCAGTCCTTCGCACCCATCACTAGCATATATGATCTTATGATTTTCCAATGACCATTCTTGTGGGAGAATTTTGATATCCTCCATGAAATCATCTTATGTGACATCACATGCACACCAAAAATTCAAGACATTGAAGATCAAGTTGAGATCATCCAAGAAGAGTGAGAAGCAACTGAAGAGTATTGGTACAACTACTTTGAGGACATCGAGCTTTCCAGCCATATCATGGGCCACTTACAAAGTTGAACAAGGTCTTATTATCCCCTTGAATTCTAGCTTTGTTATCATTTATCATCTATCTTATAATTATTAGCATAACTTGATTGTATCAAACAAGTTGACACCCTTCAAGGAAGTCCCTTTAGATTCCTAGGATTCACCTTTTCCGAACAACTCGTTATCATGTTTATCTAATATCTTCTTGTCTAGATGTCTTTGTATACATGTCTCTTCACAAGGAGAAAGGAAGAGAATTTTCACATTGTCCATGATTCGATCATCCCAACATTGCGATTTTTGGGAAGGGTATTGGTAAACCCTGCTCATTCGAGTTTATGGTATTTTAAGAATTTAATAGCACCAACTAAAAAATCATCCTAAACAGAAATTGTAAGAAAAGATACCCCAAAACTCCCTTCAATTGTCTATATACTGCATATTCATTTAGGGAAGTCCTCTACTCAAATTTTCAAGCAAAAAGAGCACATCATTTCAAATCAAGATACAAAAAGGTCAAGTACAATCACATTGTTAAAAGCTCATGATTATTAATTTGGTTGCATATATTCTAGATATCACATGTTAACAAGAACAACGTATGCTTTTTTCCCTCTTCATATTAGTGGTGATGTTGGTGGTGCATGGGGTTCCCACAACCCATTTAATGTTTTTTTTATAGGACTCCCTCACCATCTATGATTTTGAATATTTAATCAGTTGCATAAGCGAGTATCACACAGTGTTGAAGGTATAAATTGCACATAATAATAGATCAGAAAGTATTGCAAAGACCCATAAAGTTTTAGGAGTTGAAATCATAAAGAGACTAAGGCATAACAAAGATCCATACTTCTCATATGCCTTGGTCCATGTCATACGCTTTGATCCGGATAGATTTACAGGCACGTGATTTTGAATATGAAACTTTATTAGATCATTTCAGTCCCTTTTAGTCATCAATATGATCCATGTCAACACACACTTCGAGAATATCATCTAATTCCCTCTCTATTTCCTATGTATATTACTTTGTTTCATTATCTATCACTATTTGTCTTCATTCATTTATTATCACGATATTATTGTAATTAGTTTTGGGAACTAATTGATTAGGATAATCTACCATCAGTTACCAACTCCATTAATTTAACCACTTAGGTTAAATTATTTGGTAAACTTATATTGTACATGTAAAGGATCTATTTATCTTATTCTTCTCTCTTGCATCTTTTTCTATGGTTATGGATAATTCTTATTCTTTCACCCATTCCTATGTGTATTCCCATGTAGCTATTCGGTCAGCATATATACTAGTTGTCACTCAATTCCCTCATCGATTCAATCATCTCCTTGTTGATTCTACTATAAATGATGTGACTACTCAAATAAATAAGAAACCCATGTGGGGCCCTACACCACTCCCCCAACATATTAGTGCACATCCATCTCAGCCCATTGAATCTTTCAAAGGTTATGATATCATTGATCAATTAAATACTACTCCTAATATATATCTTATTGATATTCTTTACAAGGCTCTTGATTGTCACCACACATTAGAAGAATCATTGTGCTCTATTTAGTTATAAAGAAATAATCCTCTTGTATCTTTTGCATCTAGAAAGGAATATTTTAAGCTCATTGATAAATAAATTACATTCACCAATGAGGATGTTCCAATCACTTCTTTTAACAATCCTTGTCCTCCTTTTTTATTACGGATCACATCCAAGGTTTTCTCATTAAGTGTGTACTCATTGACAATGGATCTACCTTGAACATATGTCCTTTATAATTAAATCAAGAAAACCTTATACGTAAATCAAAAATTCTAATCTTACTATGCGAGACTATGACACGCCACTCAAACATCTATAGGTATAATCACCATGTATTCATAGGTGGGCGCCCAAAAAATCCCCACTCTCTTTTATATTAGGGATTTTCTACTTCAATTCAATACTCTTCTTGACTTCCCATGGATCAATTCCATGCAATCTATCCTATCCATGATACATCAATGTGTCCAATTTTACTATAATGAGTATGGACACACTATTCCGATTGACCATGAACCATTCAAATAATTGTAAAATTGATCTCGTTACTTCTATGGCTATCCTGCCATCACAACCAATTCCCCATCGCATTTGTATAGATACATATGTTATTGGGTAATCAAGCACACCTACTAACACACTAACATCTCCCCTACTTATTCCTCCCAATCTCCCACAACTAATGTTGGATCTCCTCCTATATATTCCAAATCCTCTAGAGAATGTTATTCAACAATTTAACGTAGAGACTAATGATTAAGATAATGTGTTATGATCCTCATGTGTAGATTTCACTAATGCCTCGAGGTTTTAGTGTAACAGTTTCTTACATTTGGTATTAGAGCAACCACCCAAGTTCAAGTCTCGGTACGGGTGGCTACATCGACATTGCAATGTTCACTAGGGGATTGTATAGGGATGGGCATGGTCTCACTATATGGGTGTAAATCTATCTTGAAGTACAGCGTACAGAAGCGTGGTGGGATGTTATGATCCTCATGAGAGGATTCCACTAATGCGTTGAATTTTTGGTGTAATGGTTTGTTACATGATGATGATGATGGTTCCATTGAGCTTATCGATGAGTATTTGCATAATTTATATTTAAACCATGTCCATGAGGATGAATCTATGTTCCATTATTTTTATATCGCCACCGGCTCTAGAGAATATCAACTCCGATCAATTATTCAACATGTTACTATTAATGCAATGGTTCCTTTTCACAATCCCATCCATGCACTCGATCCTATTCCCACTTTTAGCTCGATACTATTCTCGCACACCTAGATACCCCACTAAATATTCTACCCATTACATTTCGGTGTTCCTCTAACTAATGTTCTCGATAGTTTAAAACTCCTTTTTGTGATTACCACTACTTATCTAGACATATGAATAGTGATTGTCAAGCCCTATTGCAGAAAATACTTTCTCTCAAGGATAATGGATTCATCACCAATTCTCAATACTCTAAGTCACTACGTAAACCGTTAGCTTCTCTAAATGTACAACTAGCATGCACACAATATTTTCTCAATGCATTCAATTGCACACTCTACATTCACGGGAAATATTGGAAACAAGTTCCTTTCAATCCTACTAATGACAGTAATGTGTGTACATATAAATTCCTATAACAATTAGAACTTACTCCCTTGAACATTACTCCTTTTATACGACCATCTTATGATTACCAAGGCTACATCATGTTATTAATTAATTTCAATTCACGAGCCCTCACCACAAAGGTGTGGGTTTCCCTTGACACCCAACCTACTCCACTTATGTCTGGTCTCTCTTGGTTACAAAACATATGAGGTATTATTAAGAAGCGTAATACTACTATCACCTACCCTTTGCACAAGAGCATGGTCATAATTCGTAATGATTCATTCCTTGATTACATGCCTAACATGACACATTGGACTTAGCACATGACCGAGCATGGACCACCTTACACCAATGAATAATATATCATGGCCATGTATCACTTTAGTATGAAAATATTCTTCTTTAGGCCCCACAAAATTTTCACATATTATGTAATTGATCCAGCCCTATAGGATTTGATGCATTCAAATGACATTCTTCATTAGTCTTTATTCTACTCACCCATGAGGGGCATCGACTTCCCCCTCATTTCTTGATGAAACACTCTATTTATAAGTTCAACTCTACTACGAGGAAACATCTACACACTCGAACCTCAATTTTCACACACACACACTCGGGGCAACCTTATTTTCTCACATCTAATTACATAATATATAATTCATCAAAAACTCTAAAAATCTAGATATTTCCCCCTGTAGGCATTCTTGGATCACCATTCCTTCTCTTTGGAAAATAGGTTTTCATTTATGCCCTCAAGGGGCCTAAAAACACAAAAACATTCAAATACGCTAAAAATACAAAAACATTTAAATATATAAAAACCATCAAAAATATTTGCATCGTTCTTGCTTGGTTATTTCTATTGCACGCATATATTATTAATGTTGCACATTACTTATCATGTTATCTTGATACATAGTATGTTACCCATACGATTATCTTCACCATACGAGGTGCATTTGCACTTCTTTATATTCTTCTTGGCACATTCCACTTAGGGATTGATCACCTCCAAGTCCTTCCAACTAGTTCTAGCACAAAGCTTAGAAAATATCTATGGAAACGGTAGCATGAGTACTCTCTCCCCTCTCTCGCAAAACAATCAAGTGTACACTTTCCTTTGCTTTTATTTTATACTTACATATTTTTATTTTCACGCTAAGTTCAAATTTTTCAAGTTAAAGTTTGATTTCCTATACTATGGACATTGACTACACTATTCTCTACAGGTACTCATCTTGGAAAAATAAACACAACTGGAAAAAGAAAAAAATTAGCATAAGCACAATGCGCTCGAGAAAAGACAAAATGTGTCTACACACTTAGGTACTTTTCATTTAAGTATGTAATTTTTAACTTCATATTTAAAGGGGGCACAAATGTAGACACTTTTTCATAATTCAAGTTTTGTAACAATAAAATTGTACAACACTTTTGCACTAGCCCGCACTCACTCAATTTGACCAATTATGTTATTCCTAGCTATATCTCATTCATTATTTCTTACACACACAACCTATTTATTCACATAATGGTCACATTAATTCATCAAATCGGGTAATACCCTTACATATGAAAATTTTCATTTTAAAATTACTCACACATGCATCTGAGACCATGGCGCCCAAAAGGGCCATAAAATTCGTACATTATGGGCCAACCTAGACACGTTCACCCCTTTCCCTCCAATCACACTTTTCTCAATTTGAATTTCTTTGTTAAAATATTAATCGGCTTTACCTGAGTTTACTATATACAAATTGAATATGTAAACAATTTATACATCTCCCATTAAGGAGGCCATTCTATCTACTTGGTACCTAGCATTCTAATGATAAAATACTAAGATAAATCGAAAAAATCTACCCCAAGACTCCCTTGAGTTGTCATATAATTTGCATATTCATTTAGGGTAGTCCTCTACTCAAATTTGCAAGCACAAAGAGCACATCATCTCAAGTCAAACTAGGGAAAAGGTCAAGTATAATCACATTGTTGCAAGCTCATGATTATCAATTTGGTAGCATACATTCAATACATAACATGCTAGGTGAGAACGACATGCATTTTGAGCCCTCTTCATAGTAGTGGAGATGTTAACAATGTATGGGAGTGCCCATAACCTAACTAATATTTGTTTTTAGGACTCCCTCGCCATCTATGATTTTGAAGATTCACTCCTACATAGAAAGCATCGGCTTTGAAGGTGCAAATTATATATAGGAACATATCGGAAGTAGTGCTGAGATACCCATAAAGTTACAAGAGTTGAAAGCATAAAGGAAAAAATCATATGGAAGGGCCATAACACCCATACACCTTGGTCCATGCCATATGCTTTGGTCTAGGAAGCTTTGCAGGACATAGTTTCAAAGACAAAGCTTTATCGATCAGTTCTAACCCCTATCATTTATCAACTTGATCCAGATCAGGACATTTGAGAATATCAGCTAAGTCACTCTCTATTTCCTATTGCTAGTCATTTTTTCATTATCTATCATTATTTATCTCCATTCATGTATTATCCGATATTGTTGCAATTAGATTTGGAAACTAATTGATTAAGATAATCTACCATCAGTTACCAACCCCATAAATTTAACCATTTAGGTTAAATCATTAGACAAAATTCACATGTTAAGAACCATAAAGATTGGTCAAGACCATATGGTACATTCGACCTTCCCATACATTTTTACCTGTGGGATAGAAATATCGGTTTTATCAAGCAATTTCAAGTTTTCAACTACATTCTTAGGGTTTTGACATAATTTTTGGATTAGTTAATTTATTTCGAGTCAATGTAGAGGGCATAAAGCACTTCACTCCTTAATATGGCATTAAGTTTCTACTATGGTTTCAAAAATCTCTCGGGCAAGAGTCTCTTTTCTCTATCGCATTTTAGCACATTTTCAATTTTTACTCAGCTTTTATTTAGTTGTTATCATTTGTGTGGCATATGGGGAGAGTTTGGGGGCACCTATCCTTTCTTTTATTGTATGTCCTTATTTACAAATTTGGGTCTAGATCCATCTGCATGGGTGTGATTTGTGGGGTTTCATAAGGTATTGAAATAGTTAATCTCTTTGTAGGAATCCCTTCCTCTCCTCTCACATTCAAAGGGAAGATATAAGAGTTGTTGAATAAATTTGATACATGGTCTTCTTCCTTTACAGGGGTACATTTGTACCTCTTACTTCTCTCTTCCTTACATCTTCATGTTGGGTTGTATGCACCTAACACTCTAGTTCCTCCTTGGAAATATTGGGAACTAATCACCCCTAATCCTTCGACGTGAGTTCAAAAAAATTCAACATTACAAATCTCCAAGCACAAGAAAAGAACAATGTTCTCTTCTTCTATAAAGAAAATAGTTGTATTCCTTCCTTGTTTACATCTTTTCATTTCACTTATATGCAAATGAAAATCTTTCACATTACAAATTATATTTTATTTAAATTTCATTTCTTTATCATGGACATTGACCACACTTTGTGTTGCAGGTTTCATTGGGGAATATGCCAAAACCAAGAACAACATGGACAATTGCAAAACAAACATTCAAGCAAGGGAAAATTTTGTTTACACACTTAGTTATATTTTCCTTTAAGCATGCAATTTTAATTTCATACTTAAAGGGTGAAAATGTAAACACTCAAATTTGGCAATTTGCACTTTGAAAACACTTGATTTAACAATGTACTCTTGTTATGATAAATAACAATTTTGCATTCTCTCTTAGCACTTTCCGAGGTCTCTTGTTTATCCTTGCACATTGACATGTTGAAAAATTATGAGATGAAAATGTATAAAATCCATAGTAAGACACTAAGTAACAAGTTCCAAACTTCATTTGGCATATTTTCTACCCTAGGGCAAGTCTATATAATTTGGTTAGGATTTTATATCTAGTCTGGATGACTTGTGCGATATTGGAATGACATGTCTTCCAAATTTGCTTTCAAGTTCATATTATTTTTAGGTCTTTTACTTCATCGTGCATCGATCTTTCTTAGATAAATCATATATGGAGCTCTATATAAGCAAGTAAACACTACCTCATTTTCTAACCTAGAAATATTATGGCGATGTACTTGATGCACTCACTTCCTATAATTGAAAAATACAATCACATCTCCTTAAATCTCACAATAGCACATCTACATCGTAATTAAGGAAGTACCCACATCATGTTAAAAGTTTTTTAGAGGATAAGACAAAGCATGCTCTCTCATTTGAAACCATTCAAACATCCCTCCTCCACGTATTTTAGAAAGATCCAAAGTCAAAGCAAACATTTTCAAAGAATTTTCCAAATATATTTGATCTATCTAGATTTGAGATACTAGGTAAAGAATGGTGTGTTGTTTTAGGCCTCTTTGGAGTAGTGCCAATTTTAGCAATGCACAAGGGTTCCCACAACCCAACTAATTCTTGTTTTGGAAGACTCTTCATTCATGGTTAGGGTTTGGAGATAATGTTCAAGTATGTTTAGAGAACCTCATTACATGATCGACAACTATGGTTTAACAACAAAAAATTTAGGTAGACAACCATCACATAAAGTTTCAAGAGTGTAAAAATGAACAAATCCAAGACCATACAAAAGGGTCAAGACTGTATGGTATGGTCCTTGAATATTAGTACAGTCCTACCCCAAGATAGTTTACACTTTTAGTCTTAGTTCCAAATCACTTCCGGGCTCAAATCTTCTTGTTTTAGCATTATGCACGGTCCTAGAAATTCCCATAATCCTCTATAACAAGCTAAGTGCACTCATTCCCTTGTATTTTCAAGTACATTTCTTGTATTACATGATTCAAAATGTTATTTTGATCTTGTATAAAATCTTATTGAAGTTAATCAAAATAGCCACTTGTATCTAACTTACATCCATTTAGTCTAAATTTGACCTAACTAAATATAATTTACATTAAATAAACCATATCTCTTAATCTAAAAAGGGTGTAAATAGTACAATCCATATTGGAATTGTACAATCCTAACCTAGATTTGTATGGTCTTTGACTCTTTGATAATATGGGTCTGAAATTTCTTGTGTGTTTCTCTTGTTGGAAGTACAACCACTGAAAGGGGGAGTGAATCAGTTTCCTTAAATTGTTTTCACTTATATTTTAACCATTCATTAATAATTCATCAACACATAGATTAAACAATGATTAACCAAAAACATAAGCATGCACCATAAGAACACATGAACACAATATGTAAGTGGGAAACCAAGGGAAGAAAAATCACTTTTAAAAATCTTGGATAACTTCTCCTTTACAACAATGAATCAAATTTATTTGAGCACCAACCCAACAAGGAGCACCAACCCCTAGAATTTTAGTATATCACTAACCTTACAAGGATCACCAACCCCTAAGTTTAGTAAAGCACCAACCCTACAAGGAATATACAAATCCCTAGATAAATCAGCACCAATTGAAACTACCTAATTATTTTTCACCTATAGAATGTTTCCAGAACAACTAATGATGACACCTATTTAGCTCTCCTTTCTTTTATCTTCTTCAAATTTTCCCTCTAGGATTCTTTGCTCAAGAACTTATTCACCAAGATGATTAGGTCAAATGACTTATCTCTCCAAGATCGGAACACGCTCTAGATATTTATGACATAATATTTTCCCTCTCTTTGATGGTTTGAAATACCTTCTTCACCTTCCTTCTTGCTCGCTCAACAACTTTCTCTCTCAACCCTTACAACAACAAAATAATTCTTCTTTACTTGCATTTATACATGACTCACAATTATACACACACCTTGGGCAGCCTTTATAGATCGAATGCACTTAAAACAATATGAATAAATAATGAACACATAATTCATAAACCTCCTTAGGTAGGAAATAGCATACAATGACCATAAATCTTCATTAGGACTCAATTAGGCTTAAATGCCTAAAACACCTCCTTCACTAAGACTAGGTCCTCTTAGGCTATATGGGCTTCACCAAACATTAGGAATCACCTAGACATGTTTTCTAAGTCTTATATATTCCTTATACATAATTCTCAACTCTACACCATCGATTATATTATAAAGCCACCCATTAGGATCAAATGTTCTCACTAGGTCTATGACCTACAAAACCAGATCTTCATAGATGAAGCTCAAACATCATCAAATCACTTATTAATACCACTAAAACAAGTATGTATATGTTACATGACCTCATATTCATCACCAAATTTTTGTAACACCATCTCTCGAGGTTTAGAGACCCAAGGACATCTCTGCAACCATGTCACCAAAACCTACCATTTCACCCCAAAAACTATTCTTCCTATATTGACTTCCATGTTGGGGTGTGGAGCCATTTTTGGTCTTTTCAAATTAGTATTGAAGTGTGGAGTTAGAATTGGGAAGATGAAAGGTCATGACCATTTCTTTTCCATCCGTGGGAAGATGAAAGGTCATGACAGTTTCTTTTCAACATGCGCGGGAAGATGAAAGGTCGTGACTTTCAAACTTCTAGGGTTAGATTTTGGACTTCTTAAAGGATTGTAATCCTATAAATAGAGGTGTTAGGGTATATTGAATATATCTTGTGTGTTCAAGGGGTCTTGAGTCTTAGTGATCAAGAGGTGATCAAGAGTGATCAAGGTTAAGCAATTGGGTGTCAATTGTGGTTTAGATGTGGTTTAGCATCTTGAAGTCTGTTGTGAGTTCATAATTGAGACAAGATTATTAGAGTTGGTTTACTCTTGTTGATAATAAAATTTGAGCGAGTTCTTGGTGGACGTAGCCCACATTGGGTGAACCATGTTAAATATTGTCTTGTCTTCTTTTGTGCATTATTTATTTATGTTGTTATATTTCTGCATGTATAATTATGCTATATAGTTTCCTACTGTTGTGGTTTGAGGAATTGTTTCCCCATATTTGTTCTCTAATTCCTAAAATTGGTATCAAAACTTTGGTTGCTTTTTTGCTGAAGTGGTAAATCACGGGAAATTTCAGCTTGAGTGGGAGCTATGGTGGATGAGGGCAGATCAAGGGTTGAGAAGTTCAATGGCCAGAACTTTGGTTTGTGGGAGATGCAAATGGAGGATTACTTATATCAAAAGGACCTCCATGTTCCTTTGGCTATAAAAGTAAAGAAACATAGCCACGTCAGATGAGGATTGGGAGTTCTTTGGATAGAAAGGCATTCGAGGCAATTCGTTTATGCCTTGCATTTTGGTTGCTTTCAACATATCGCAAGAGAAGACCACGGAATGTATCATGAGTGCGTTAGGAAGTTATATGAAAAACCCTCGCCTCTAATAAAATATTTTTGATGAAAAATTTATTTAATATGAATATGTATGAAAATGGTTATATTGTTGTTCATTTGAATGAATTTAATACGATTGTGAGTATGCAAACTTTGGTAAAAATTGACTTTGATGATGAGGTTAGAGATTTGTTGATTTTGTGCTCCTTACTAGATAGCTAGGACAACTTGGTTATGGCTATAAGTAATTCAGTCTCTAATAATTCAAAGCTAAAGTTTGAGGATGTAATAGGTGTGATCCTAAGTGAGGAAATGTGAAGGAAGAGCACCGAGATTATTCTACTTTGGAAACGCTTTGACGGTGGAGAGAAGAGGGAGACAAAAGAACAGAGGGAAAGGTAACCATGGGAATTTGAATGATTGCGGAAGGTCAAAGTCCAAGAGTAAGTTAGAATGTTGGCATTGTGGGAAGGTTGGTCATGCTAAGAAAGATTGTTGGGCTCTTCGGGATAAGAAGAACAAGGAGGAAACTAAAGAGGTAAATGTGGCAACAGGTGATGTTTTTCAGGATGCCTTAATTCTTTCTTTAGATAATATTGTTGAGTCTTGGGTGTTATATTTTGGGGCTTCTTTCCTTGCCACCCCACATAAACATTACTTTACTGATTTTGTTTAAGGAGATTTTGGACATGTATATCTTGGTGATGATGAACCATGCAGAATAGTAAGGAAAGGTTGTGTTCGGGTGAAAATGCAGAATGGGAACACATGGCTACTTAAGGATGTCTAGGCATGTGCCTAAGTTGAGGTGGAACTTGATATCAACGGAGTCGGTTGGGAAGTGATGGTTGTCAATCATTTTGGTGGATTCTTGGAAGGTTACCAAGGAAGATCTTATGGTTGCAAGAGTAAGTAAGAAATTGGTACTTCGTATTTAACTAGTGGTGTTGATTATTGTAATTTAGTTGCTAAATATGGAGATGCAACTTTGTGGCACCAGATACTTGGTCATATGAGTCAAAAGGGCATGCAGATTATAAAGGACAAGTTGCTTGGATTAAAGGAGTTAGATTTAGACTTCTGTGAGGATTGTGTTTATAGAAAACAAAAGCGGGTAAGATTCCTCAAGGTTAGACCTACCAAGAAGGAGGGTAAGTTGGATTTAGTGCATACAGATGTATGGGAGCCAGCTAAGGTAAACTTTATTGGTGTTTCATGTTATTATGTCATTTTCATTTATGATGGAACTAGAAAAGTTTGGGTATATTGCATTAGAAAGAAATATGATGTGTTTGAAACCTTCAAAAGATGGAAAGACTTCATGAGAATGAAATAGGTCTCAAGTTGAAATGTCTCAAGTCGGATAATGGAGGGGAATATTGCAGCAATGAATTTCTTGATTACTGTTTGGTAAATGAGATCCATAGGCAAGAGAATGGTTCAAAATACTCCACGGGAAAATGAAGTGTCAGAGAGAATGAATAGGACAATCATGGAGCGTGCTAGGTGCATGAGGTTACATGCGGGGCTGCCACTCATGTTTTGTGCGGAAGTGGTGAGTACACAGTTGTTTATCTGATTAACAGAGGACCCTCTATGGCTTTGGATGGAGGTACACCGAGAAGGCTTGAGTGCAGTAAGAAAATTGATTACTCATTTCTTAGAGTATTTGGATGTGAGGTATTTGTTCACATTGATAAAGATGATGGGACCAAGTTCTGAGGTTAAGTCTAAGAAATTCACATTTGTTGGATATGGTGAGGATGAATTTGGTTTCCGTGTTTGGAGTCTTAAGAACAAGAAAATATTTCGGTCTACTGAGATATTTTCTTTAATGAAAAATTCATGTATAAAGATCGGTTGCGAGGAGAAGTAAAGAGGATTCAAAGAAAGAATACACAGTGTTAGAGGACATTGCGGACAATAAGGTGTCCAAGGGGCCGGTTCAGGTGCAGCATGTTCCAGCATAGCCAGTTCAGGAACCTACTCATCAAGAACCCCAAACTCCTGAGGTGAGAAGGTCTTCTAGGGTAAGAAGGGAACCTGAACGATTTGCTCCATCTTTGAATTATTTATTACTCACTGACAGCAGAGAGACAGAGTGCTTTGAGGAAGAAGTGTAGGCGGATTCTGGGAAGAAGTGGGAGCGAGGCCATGGATGAAGAGCATAGATCTCTTATGGAAAACTAGACTTAGATCTAGTGGAGCTACTTGAGGGCAAGAGAGCATTGCGGAAAAAGTGAGTGTATAGAATCAAAGAGGAAGATGGAGGCAGGAAAAGATACTGAGGCCTTATTGGTGGTCAAGGGATTTACACAGAAGAAAGGTATAGACTTTAATGAAATTTTTTCTCCTGTTGTTAAAATAACTTCTATTAGAACTATTCTTGGTTTAATAGCGATTTGAAGACCCTGCACTTAGAGCGAGTTGGATGTGAAGACTACATTCCTTCATGGTGAGTTGGAGGAGGAATTGTATATGCAGTAGCCACAGAGTTATGAGGTCAAAGGGAAGGAGAGGTTAGTGTGCAAATTGAAGAATAGCTTGTATGGCCTGAAACAAGATCCATGGTAGTGGTACAAGAAGTTTGACAATTTTATGCAGGAGCAAGGTTACTCCATGTGTCACTCATACCATTGCGTGTACATCAAGAAGTTTCTTGATGGTAGTTATATTATTTTGTGCTGTATGTGGACAATATGTTTGTTGTAGGGAAGAACATGCAGGAAATAAAGGTACTCAAGAAGTAGCTAGGTGACTCCTTTGCTATGAAGGATTTGGGGGAAGCAAAACAAATCCTTGGTATGAGAATAACTCGGAACAGGAAAGAGAGGAAGTTGGTGTTATCTCAAGAAGAGTACATAAAGAAGGTCTTGGAGAGGTTTAGTATGCAGGATGTTAAACCGGTTAGTACCCCTTTGGCAGGTCACTTTAAATTATCAAAGGAGCATAGTCCCAAGACTGAGGAGGATAAAATCCAGATGTCTAATGTATGCTATGGTATGCACTAGGCTTGACATTTCCCATGCAGTGTGAGCAATGATCAAGTTTATGAGTGATCCAGGTAGAAAGCACTAGCAGATAGTGAAGTGGATCCTTCGATATTTGAGAGGGACCATAGGAGAAACATTGTGTTTCGGTGGATCAGACACTACATTGCGTGGTTATGTAGATTCGGACATGGTAGGAGATTTGGACAGCAGGAGGAGCACGACAGGTTATGTATTTACGGTTGGTGATACAACGATGAGTTGGATTTCATGGTTACAAAAGGTTGTGGCTTTGTCAACCACAGAGGTTGAGTATTTTTCTGTCACAGAGGCAAGCAAGGAGATGATTTGGCTATAGCATTTTCTTGATGAGTTGGGTCATAAGCAGGAAGTTGGGAGACTACACAGTGATAGTCAGAGCGCTATTCATTTAGCAAAGAACTCCGCTTTTCACTCTAGGACGAAGCACATTCAGCTGAGATATCATTTCATCAGGGAAGCTTTGGAAGAAGATAAGTTGAAGCTGGAAAATATTCATACCAGTCAGAATCCTGCAGATATGATGACCAAGGTGGTCATAAGGGAGAAGTTGAAGTTGTGTTCAACTTTGATTGGCCTTCATGGTTGATAATGAAGGGTTGAGAACTTTGCTCAGTAGGAACAGTCTCCAAGTGGGAGATTGTTGGGGTGTGGAGCCTATTTTTGGTCTTCTCAAATCAGTATTGAAGTGTGGAGTTCGAATTGGGAAGATGAAAGGTCATGACCATTTCTTTTCCAGTTGTGGGAAGATGAAAGGTCATAACAATTTCTTTTCCAACCGTGGGAAGATGAAATGTCATGAATTTCAAAATTCTAGGGTCGGCTTTTGGACTTCTTAAAGGATTGTAATCCTATAAATAGAGGTGTTAGGGTATCTTGAAGATATCTTGTGTGTTCAAGAGGTCTTGAGTCTTAGTGATCAAGAGGTGATCAAGAGTGATCAAGGTTAAGCAATTGGGTGTCAATTATGGTTTAGATGTGGTTAAGCATCTTTGGAATTTTGTTGTGAATTCATAACTGAGAGAAGACTGTGAGAGTTGTTTTACTCTTGTTGATAATAAAATCTGAGTAAGTTCTTCGTAGACATAGCCCACATTGGGTGAACCATGTTAAATCTTGTCTTGTCTTCTTTTGTCCATTATTTATTTATGTTGTTATATTTTTGCATGTATAATGAACTACTATATAGTTTCCTCTCGCTATGGTTTGAGGAATTGTTTCCACATATTTGTTCTCTAATTCCTAACATTCCATAAACCCTTAAGGGCTATACCATGTTCTAAAACCACCCCATACATGTATTATGGCTTCCATACTTCCTCTACCATCCATTTATTCATTTGGTTCAGTGTAAAACTTGAGAGCTATATCAACTCTTTCATAAAATTACAGTTTATTATTGGGTCCACTCACTGTCATGACACCTCAATGCCACCTAGAGATACCTGAGAGAGTCTAATACATCCTCCAATCATTAAACCATGTCACCCAATACATTTTGGGTCATTTTGAGAAAAAATTTCTCCATCACTACCTTAGTATGGTTTTAGACCACCTTACCTTCTTAACGATTGTTCATAAAGTCACCTTATCTCCTGAACTAATGTCCGGAATGTTATCTTAGGTCCATTTCCCAACTACTTTGAAGATCTTGGGCCACCATGCATAGTTCCCACATGCCAATGAGCACAATAAATTCCTTCTCGAGCTTTGATTCTCACTTCTAAGAGCTCGGTAGAGAGACAAAAACCACATTTCTTTCTTTGACTTGCAAACTAGGGCTTGAAGCTTTTTCCACACTTTAGGACAACCTACTACACCTTCCCCAATGCTCACCTTTGCACACTTAGCTCAAAGTCAGATCATATCTCCTCATTAGGCCACCTAGGGTTTAAGATAGGTCTAGATATAGAGCTAGAAAGTAGGTCCAAACCCAGTATACACACTCTAAGACACATGTGAGTGTATTGGCACCTCATCCTCATGTTATGCATGCTCTCTCATTTCTCAATTATCTTCTACATACTTTTGATTCATCATGTATGCTAAATAGGCCATGACTAGGCTTCTTGACCATTTGTACAGTATCCAAAATTCCCCCTTTAAGGTATTTTGATAACTTATGTTGATTATTTGGACTTGGAAAAAGGTGAAACTGATAAAATTGGATAAATTTAATGTTCTAAGGCCTTCACACTCCTTTGCATAACTCATTAGTTCCATACTTAGCCAAAAATTGGAAAAACAAATGAAAAATTGGCCTTCTCAAGTGTATTGCATGGATTTTTTCGGCCTAGACGGATTGTTCCTAAGTTCCTCTTATTCCCGATTTCCCGATCGGTGCAAAACAAAGGAATTTGGAGAAGTGCAAAGTGTATTATGGAAATGTATGTGGTAGGTGGAATTGCAGAGCTAGTTCCCACGAGATAAGGGTTCTCCACATAGGCCATTGGTTTTTAAGGAAAAGAAATGGGGCGAGAAGCTAGTGTAGTGAGGAAAGCGAGGAAGATGTTGGCTCAAAGGCATCAAAGGGACAAGTTCACATAACTCATTGGTTTCCCATGGAATTATTTCACCCATAACAAAGGAGAAAAGGAGAAAGGGTTATGTGTTGTAGAGGAAACAGAAGATGCGGGAACCTATAGCCTGTGGAGGTGGGAATTTCAACAGTTCCACCTGGACTCGACCATCGCCCAACATGTAAATCACGACCCATGCAGACAATGCGGGCCTCGCAAGCACAAATAGAATCGGTTCTCTCCTTCCCTTAGTTCCCCACATTTTTGGTTCTTCCACACTTGGGACCACTGCACCAAAGTAAAATAGTTGAATGCATACTTTGTGGAGTCGAGCAGAGAACCTCGTCGTCCTCCCGAGCCTCGCAAAATTAAAATGAAAATAACTTTTGGCCTCTTGCTCAAAATTTGACAAAATTGGTACCGTTGGAAATATTGAGTTAGTTGGGGGTAGGTGGGTGAAATAGAGGAAAACATATCTAGCATTGAAGACATAGTTCCAGTATTCTCTACAATCGAATTGATGACGTATTGTGTCCATTTCTTCTTCCAAAAGCACGGTATCATTGGGGAATGGATTTGTAAGGATGTCCATACTTGTTTTCAGATAATTTATGCATGTTGTTAGTGGGTGGAAGTGGAAATCTGAGTTTATCTTTTCTTTCTCCCCTCATCTTCTATATATTGTAAAAATCTCTCATTTGGGGAGGATGTTCTAAAATGTAAAGAAACTGTCAAAATTATTTATGAGTAGCTGTGAGTTGTAAACCTCTATTTTGAGCCTTCTTGTGCCTTCTTCACATGTGATGGAATGTGCACAATTTTGAAAGCAACAAAATATTTGTTTCGTGGTGTTTCTCTTAACGATAGCTTATATTTTGTTGCATTTCCTTGCCTCTTCATTCTTCTTGTTGTATTTTTGCATGTATTTCTCACTTGCAGGTTCATATTGTTGTGTTTCATGGAAAATAGAAGGAAAAAGAAGACTTGGGTCTATTTCACCTCTGTTTGGCCTCTCCCTTATCCATTTTTCTTCTCCTTTTTCCCTCATTAGAGTATCTCCACCCCTTTTCTTGGTGTTATTACCTCGATGTTAGTTTAGGATTTTTCATTTTCATGTATATATCCCTCTCCTGGTCCCTGAAACATAGAGTAGGATTAGATAGTTGCATTTTCCTTCTTTGGAGTATTTTAGAATTAGGAATAGGTAGAGGAACCAACCTTCTCTAGAGGTTTGTCTCAAGTAGCAAGTCCCACAACTTGAGAGACAATCCCATGTTACCCAAAAACACTAATTTCTCATACACTCATACATGAAAAATTAAAGAGTGTTGTTTTTGGTGATAACAATAACTTCAAGCATTACCACTCTTGCACACCTATAAAGACCTGCAATAAGTTCCATGACATCACCACAACCATCTTCTTGCACTCATGATATCATCACAACACTTCAATATCATTGCATCACTCCTACAAGCCATCACACTTACTCAAGACACCTCATCAATGACAACTAGACCAAACAACTCAACTTGACATCAACACAATGAATGACACTACCAATCAACCTTCACATGGCATCATACTCCTTTTGACATCAATGACACTTATTGACATCAATGAAAACACCACTTTCCAACAATCTCCCCCTTTTTCATTGATGGAAAACACATATAGCTCATTCTCTCAAGCCATCACTTATTCTCCCCCTTTTGACATTAATGAAAATGGGTCATACCGCAACATCTCAATTCTCTTATTTTTTCATGTCACTAGGCTCTCCATTTAGTTGGAAACATCAACCAAACATAATAATTTCCATTTGACCTCTTCATATTTGTTTTGATTCTTAGAACAACATAGCTCCCCTTGTGCATATGCATATGGAAGCATTACAAGAAAATGTTCCCTCTCACTCATACATATCTTCTTCACTAATACAAATTGCTAGAAATAGTGAACACCTATTCTTACCTTATATATCAACACCAGTGTATGAAACATTCATTCTTGTCTTAACACCACTAATCGGGACTACTAGATACCAATGTTAATCTTCTAAACTTTCCCTTGATGTAACTTGAACAGAGCCACCCAAATCCCCCTAATAAAAATCACACTAACTCACTTTCTTTCTCGTGACATAGTTGAGACATACCTTCTCAAACAATACTAGTAACACCTCCTTCTTAACTTCATCAAATGTGTTCATCAAATTTGTACCTTATTCATGAGAGAATAAACACAAGTAATCATTGATGAGGACCTTATACCCTAGTAAATAAAGCCAACAAGCTCTCACTAAGACCATACTCACTTTTTTAGCCACACAAGGATACCAAACTCTTCAAATGCCTACAACCAAGTCTTCTTCCTTTCAATAATATGACATCCTCCTTTACATCAAGCTCTGTTAACAAAATCTATCAACTTCCTTCCACTATTCTTTTAAGAAGGCCTTCACATGCATGTTTAACCAAAACAGAGCATTGCCATCTTCATGATTTAAAACATAGCCTTCAGCTCACAATCTAACCATCACACGTGTAGTCCTCTTAGGTATTCATGTCATTCATATAGGCCTATAGCACAAGGTCATATTGGTCTAACAGACTAATCTCCAACTCAAGAGACACAGACCTATATTAGGTCTCAAAACACAACCCTATGTCTCAAACATACACACTACACGTATTCAATTTGTCTAACTTCCTTCAAGCCTACCTAATTCTTCTTGAATCTATTTACTATGAAAAATATCTTTATGAGTTTGAATGGTTTGATCAAGTCATCATACAAATGATTAAAATGCGTACCTTCACTTGTCCTTCATAATTTTCTTCTTGAAGTCGTCATACCTCCAATCCAAAGAACACATATTCACAATCTTGAGTTCCATATTCAAATATACTCACCTTCTTATTGCATTACTTCAATTCAAGCTCATCATTACTACATGTTTCTTATTATTGATGAATTCCTCTAAGAATATTAGTAGAGACATCCCTAACCATAAGGATATAAAATAGCAATTTTAGGATATTCCAAGACCTCCTTGGCATTTTTGGCTTGACTTATTCAACCTTCTTCTTATCAACAACATGAGAGCACTCTTGAATTGCTCATCCATCGACTTATGCTTAGTTATATTTCCCTTATTCACTCTTGGTTCCCATGCCTTATCTTGCTTTCTCTCATGTACTCTAGGAGCCTCAAACTTCTTGTTTTTCCTTGAGGGCCCATGATGAAAAAACTTTGGAATATGACCATTTTTTTTATAGTTATAGAAAACTTCATTATTACCTCTTAGTTGGTGTGAATTGATACTTCTTACATGGTTCCATGAAACCTCATTCTTATAGGACCTTCTACATTTTTTTTTCCTTATGACCAAACCCATTACATGTATAACAATATCCATTGAAGGATATTTTATAATCCCATGCATACTCATTCCTTGAGGACCTTTTTCCACATGCTCTTGCTCTATGACCAAATTCATTGCAAGCATAACAATAACCATTGAAATATTTTTCATACCTCATTATATTAGGTTGTATGATAGGGTTAGCATTCTCCTTACTCGAACAACGTCATTTTTTTGTGTCATCATCCTTCATGTTCTCTTTCTGATCTTCATGGATACTAGGACTTGAATTTTTATGTCCATTGTTATTCTTAAGGTCTTCAATGAATCTAAGACCTTCCTTGTCACCAGCAGAATTTTGACTACCCAAGAGATAATATAGATCCTTGGAGATCTTCTCAAACTTCTAAAAGGTTCTTACTTTTCGAGTTACTTCAATCAATTTTATCTTTAAGGACTTCACCTCGACTTAAGTTTGGTACATTCTTCTTCCTTGGACTTGAGATCAGTTGTCAACAACTCAACCTGAGATTTCATCTCCTTGATGATCTCATCATGCTCACTATCCATACTACTGATTTTCTCTTCATACTCCTTAGCATGTGTCTTTAGTTTCTTTTTTTATTCTTTGCATGCTTCAACTCTTCTAGGACACTCATCAACTCAACTTCAAACTCTTCTTCATTTGAATCCATACAAGAACCTCCAAATATGGAATCCTCTCTTTTAAGGCTCCTAGCTCCTTTTTCCATAAACAAGGTTTCATTGCCAACATCGTCAACATTTGCCTTATCATCATCAAAGTCACTAGTTTCCTTTGCTTACCTAAAATGATTTGAAATCCTTATAAATATAGGCTTCTCTTGAACTTATTTTTTCCCTCAAAATTTTTGAACTTCTTCTTTCTCTTATCAGACATGTGGGACCTCTTATCATCATCATGATCTTCATCATGTTCTTCATTATCTTCATCCTTATGCTTGTGAGGAAACTTGTTTGCAAAATGCCCTATCTCACCACAGTTGAAGCACTTGAAGGGAAACTTACCCTTATACTTACTTGAACTTGTCTTCAACTTCCTAGCAAACATAGCAATCAATTCATCATCATCTATATCTGAAACATCATCATTTTTATCTTCTTACCTTTTGACTTCCTTTCAGCTTTTAAGGTTGCTTCCTTCTTGGGAGGTTTTTCATCACATGTTCTCATCTCATAGGTTATCAAGATACCATGGATTTCATCCATCTACAAAGTGTACTTAGATCTTTGGATTCCTATATAACTGAGACTTTAGGATCAAACTTAGAAGTTAGAGATCTCAAGCACCTTCGTACCACCAATGCTTCTTTCACTTCTTCTCCTAATCCTCTAATAGTATTGACCACTTCATCTACCCTGAGGAGATATGTTGTAATGTTTTCTTCTTCCTTCATCTTCAAAATTTCAAACTAAATCCTATAGGTTTGTAAATTTTCCAACTTCACCTTAGTGTCACCTTCATAAATTACATGTAGCTTATCCCACATAGCCTTAGTTGTAGCACATTACATTACCTTGACAAATTCTGACTCTTTCAATCCACACAAAATGGCATTCATTGCTTTATAGTTATCATTACTTGTCTTCTTTCTTGTTGCATCAGTTGGAGGAGTTTGAGGAATAGTGTACCCATCTACAAATAATCACAAATATCACATCCCAAGGAAATTATATGATTCTTCATCCTGATGCTCCAAAATCATAATTTGTCTCATTGAATAAAGGAGCTTTGTTGGTTGAGGAACCACTTTGCTGACTAGCCATATCTATGCTTCTAGGATCACCTCAAGCTTGTTAAGATTGCTTCAAAGAACTCCGCTTTGATACTAAATGTTATAAGAACAACTAATAAGAGGGGGATGAATCATTTTCCTTAAATATTTTAACCATTCATTAATCATTCATCAACATATAGATTAAACAATTATTAACCAAACACATGAGCATGCACCATAAGAACACAAGAACACATGAACACAATATGTAAGTGGGAAACCCTTAAAGGGAAGAAAACCCACTAAAAAAATCTTGGACAACTTTTCCTATATAGCAATGAATCAAATTTATTTGAGCACCAACCCAACAAGGATCACCAACCCCTAAAATTTTAGTAGATCACCAACCCTACAAGGAACACTATCCCTAAGTTTAGTAGAGCACTAACCCTATAAGTAAGCAACAACTCCTAGATGTCTCGGAACCAACTAAAGCCACTTGATTTATTTTCACCTATAGAATGTTGTCAAAATAATTGATGATGACACCTATTCAACTCTCCTTTCTCTGTATCTTCTTCAAATCTACCCTCTAGGCTTCTTCACTCAAGAACTTCTTCACTAAGATAATTAGGTCAAATAACCTATCTCTCCAACAATAGAACACACTCTAGATATTTATGACATGATATTTTCCCTCTCTTTGATGATCACAAATACCTTCTTCACTTGCCTTCTTTCTTGTTCAATGTATCTCTCTCAACCCTTATAACAACAAAATAGGTCTTCTTAACTTGCATATATACATGACTCATGATTATACACACACCTTGGTCGGCCTTCATAGATCAAATGTACTTTAAAATATGAATAAAGCATGAAAACATCATTCATAAACCTCCTTAGGTCAGAAATAACATACAATGACCATACATCTTCATTAGGACTCAATTAGGCCTAAATGCCTAAAACACCTCCTTCGCTAAGAATTGGTCCTCTTCACCTATATGGACTTCACCTATATGGACTTCACCAAACATTAGAAAACACTAATAAATATTTTATAATTCTTATATATGCCTTATACATCCTTCACCAACTCTATACCACCATATTATACTATGAAGCCACCCATTAGGATCAAATTTTCTCACTAGGTCTGTGACCTACAAAACTAGTCTTCATAGATGAATCTCAAACATCATCAAATCACTTATTCATGCCACTAAAACAAGTATGCATTTGTTACATGAATGCATGGTCATCACCACATTCTTGTAACACCATCACTCGGGTTTAGAGGCCCAAGAACTTATCTACAACCAAATCACCAAAAATTGTCATTTCACCCCAAAACTAGTCTTCCTATATTGACTTCCACATACCCCTTAAGGGCTAGACCATGTTCTAAAACTACCCTAGATATTTATTATTTCTTCCATACTTCTTATACCATCCATTTCTTCATCGGTTCATTGCAAATATTGATATTTACATCAAATCTTTCAGAAAATTGTAGTTTATTGTGGGGTCCACTCATTTTCCTAACACCTCAATGCCATCTGGAGATACCTAAGAGAGTCTACTACATCCTCCAATCATTAAACCAAGTCACCCAATCCATTCTAGGTCATTTTGAGAAAATTATTATCCATCGCTACCTTAGTAGGGTTTTAGGAGGGTTTTAGACCACCTTACCTTCTTAACGATTGTTCATAAAGCATGAGGCCTTATCTCCTAAAAAAATTCTTGGAATGTCATCTTAAGTACATCCCCAACTACCATAAAGAGCTTGGGCCACCATGCAAATTTCCCATGTGCTCCATCATGTATGATCCATACATGTGATCCATCATGTATGATAAATAGGACATGATTAGGCTTCTTGACCATTTGTACCTTCAAGCATTGTCACTCTTGCACACCTACGAGGACCTTCAATAAGTTCCATGACATCACGTCAACCATCTTCTTGCACTCATGATATCACCATAAGACCGTGATATCACTACATCACTCTTACAAGCCATCACACTTACTCAAGACACCTCATCAATGACAACTAGACCAAGGAACTAAACTTGACATCAACACAATGAATGACACTACCAATAAACCTTCACATGACATCATACTCCTTTTGAGATCAATGACAACACCACTTGCCAATATCTATTTCCTAGAAATGAACTTTTTGTATGTCATTCTTTCTCACACAACTTTGGGACAACATGTAATCACCTGAAACAAAGTAGAAACCCTAAAACCTACAAAACCCTTCATTAGAGCATTAGTAAACCAAAAGGAGAAAACATGTGTGTATGGTGAGGTCAGGATACATTTGGAGGCCAACCTTGATTGTTGAATCAATCCAAGTTTTGCACTATATTCCCTCGTTGTGGGATCAAGCCTCATGTAGTTCTCTTAGGTGCTTGTGCAAGTGTGAGTGAAAACTCTTGACCCCTTTAGGTGCCCTGACATCTCTTGACACTAAGAAATTCGTTTAACTATATAGTGTAGAATGTGTCCAACATAGTAGTAGTTTGATGTGGTGTGCCTTGGCTATGTGACCTAATCCTTTCTTCCTTGAAACACGTGAACGAGTGTTTGGATTGATTTTTCTCTTGTTATGACATGCATTTATGACCTTTGCATGCTTGGAAATGGAAGAAGATAAAAAAATTGACCTGGTTGAGTGATTTAGACCTATGGTATGGAATGTTATAATTAATGTGCAACTAATTTCGGTAGATTTAGGAAACATTTGAGTGCTTTTTGAATGATATTTGCAATAGGGTCTTGTAAGAGTGTCAAGTGAATTATCAAGTGGAATTATCTTGCTTATATAGTCTTTCATCGGTGAAATATTCTAACAAGGCCAAAACTAGGAAGATGACGATACCCAATAAATATATTAACATCAAAAATTGAGTCGAGAGAATGTAAAAGGAAGAATCGATAAGTCAAAGAAAGATTGGGCTCCACATATGTGACGGTTAATCTCAAACATTTGGTTTTCCTGAATCATTTTTGAAGGAATTTGCATGTTAGCTTTTCACATTATCTCTTAAACTCCTTGGAACGCTTTGTTCTTGAGTTTCAAAATCACACTCATGTCACCCCCTTCACCAAGGTCTCATCTTGTTGCTTCATCAACATTGTCTTTCCCATCATCGCTCAATCCCAACTACCCCTTCCCCCTTACCCTAACTCCATTGCCACCACCACCACTTCTGAGCATAGAAAAATCAGAACTAAAAATCCTCTTTACCCCATTAATCAACCCTTCCCCTCCCAAAGGGTACTCCATAGTAGCAAAGAAATTGAATCGGCAAAAATCTGCTACATATTAGCAATCCTACGGATACTTATGCTAAGGAAAGGGAGGAAGGACTTCTTAACATAATTGTTAAGTTGGAAAAGGAAGTTGGAGACCTGAAAGAAGAGCTCAAGAAGATTGGTAAGAGAGAAGGCAAAAGGAAGATGCATAATGACCCTAACAAGGACAATGAATGAGACTTTACAAATCTACAAGAAGCTTAATTCTATGGACAATAGACTGGGTAATGCAAAAGGTAGGCATGATTTTACCATTTCTGTGCTCAAGGCAATTTACAACTTCATGGAGCAACATGTCAAAAGTGTTTGTATACTCAAAGTGACATTCCTGCGCCATCAAGAAGTCGATTCCGCAAGGTACTTGGTTCTCTCACAATTTGGATAAAAAAGGATCCCTCCCATATCATTGCCTGCCATTATTCATCTCTACTGAGAAGATAAAGGCAAATATTGATCAATCAGTCAACCAAAAGGATTGTTCTTGCTTCCATATTTCTATTTTGATGTTGAAAGGATGTTGTTTTCATGTTGTTTTTGTTGCAGATTTGACACTTTTTGGTTCCCTCTTTATAGTTTTTCATTTAAACTATAGTTGGTCCTCATGTATATCTTGGATTCGATCCTTTTTTTATGCTTTTACTGCACTATCTAGATTTTGAGCCTTCTTGTAATAGGGTATAGTCCCTTCAAAACTATGGACTGATTTTTGTTGCTCTATCTGGCTTATGAGATTTTTGTAACAGGGTATAATCCCTTCAAAACTATTTACCCCTAATAAAAAAGACCGGGCTCCACATACTGACCCTTTATATAGTGTTTGATATGAGAAATGTAAAATGCAACAAAAATTTGTGACATGAAGTACATAGGTTGTTTTTTGCTTTGATTTGATAATATTCTTGAATTGATGACAAAGCAATGTGTAAAGATAAACCATTCATAGAAAATTTAGAGAGAGATTGATTGGATTGCAAATGTGATCATTTTTCTTAGCAAGAGAGCATGGTCAAACTTACCATTGCAAAAGGACAAGTTGTCAAATATTAGTGTCTACAAACACAGTAAATTTGGAGGATGAAATATTTTAGTAGGAGAAATTAAGTTGACATATCAAAAAAAGGTACAAAAATGTTTGAATCGAGAAGAAAAGTAAATAAAATCCATTGGTGGGATGAAAACATTAAATGCGGTGGTGAATAAAGGAATAGTAAGAAAAATAAGTAAAATGTTAAGAAGAGTTCATAATCATAAAATATTTTATACATCTTAGAGCAATCTTGGTGAGAAGAGTTAGAGAAATTTTGAGAATTTATATTCACACGGTAATATTGTAGAGAACTAGAGAAGTGGAAATGGTTATACCCCCACTATCGTTATCGAGTATGACCTACATAGACCATGAATGAAGAAGAAAACTTGAAATCATTTTCACCATATCTAAAGGGAATCTTCTCCATGAAACCCTACAAAGTAACACATTATCAAGATACATGAATTATATTCATTCAAAGCTAGCTAAGGTTGACCATACCATGATAGAAGTACATGAGACACTACATATTCATGTTTAATCATATACAAACACTTGGGAGTGGAATAAGAGTGCTCATAACATCCCATGGTAAATTTTTCCATATTGAGTAGGTTCCCACTCTTCCAACTAGCCGAGAAGCCTATTCGAATTCATTTGAGTAGACTACAGAACCAATTCCTATTTTTAGATTAACCCTACCATATTAAAAGGATTTGTTGGAGAGTTTCACAAGATTGATGAATTATGGACATAATATACATCGGTATGATAAGATAAGTACCACAGCTATAAAGGATGTTATTGATTAGGTTCCCACTCTTCCAACTAGTGGAGAAACCTATTTGAATTCTTTTGAGTAGACTACACAAGTAATTTCTATTTTTAGATCAACCCTACCAGATTATAAAGGATGTGTTGGAGAGGTTCATAAGATTGATGAATGACAAACATAGTATACATTGGTACGATAAGTACCATGACTATAAAGGATGTCACGAGATCACTAGGAACATTATATAACAAAGTAGGGATTACCATAACTTCTAATCGAAGGAGGTAAAGAGATATGCAATAAATCATGGTGTGGGAGGTATATCATAAAAATTGGGAGGATTTCACAATACAAGAAGCACCTTGGTGACTTGCGACATGGTATGAATTTCACTCAAATACAAATTTTGTGAGGCATTAGTAAAGGAATCCAATGAAAAAACCAAATGGATAAAGAATGGTAATCATGATTTTTTTATGACTCACTTCTCATTTGCTTAGGAATGTACTTTACAAACACCATTCCAAGAGTCGACAAGAAGGTACCATGGGTAGTAAATTAAATAATAGGATAAAATATCAAAAACTATGTGAAACCACGACATTGGTCGATCTTATTAACAAAGTGTTATACTAGGGAGAGAGTATTCAGGAGGATGGTAAAAGGGAGGGAAAGAATCTCAAAAAAATCCAAATATTAAAAAGAGTTAATGATCACACTAAACGTCGATTTCTTATAAATCCACCCTATATATTGCAAACCACTCAATATCCCCTCTACCATAAGAATTATTAGATGAACATATGGATAGTGTGATAACATTATTAAGGAAATTTTCAATAGATCCAAAGAAGGAAATACCCCTCAATATAGATGGTGTGATAGCACAAATGCAAGAGAAATATGGAAGAGCGCCTAATTTTAGAAAAACCAAAAGTATGATCCTCCTAGGTACAAGAAGAAACACAAGAAGTATAATCCAATGGAGTCATTCCCAAACAATAGTCATCAATAGCCCTCTTAGTGGACCACAAAAGAATACCACGGATCCTAAAAATAATTATGTATGGGGATTGTCGTAGTAGGTGAAGAGCAACAATTTGAGGTATGACCTTCATAGGTGAAGAGTACTTGGGAGAACAAATGAAAAATATATGGACTCTACCCTATGACACCAAAAGAAAAGCTAAGATACAAGGGACTAGAAGGTCCTCACTAAAATCAAGTTCACAAGAGGTAGGTACAATTTCATCTAAAATAATCCAAGTAATAAAAATGTACTCATTAAGGATGGTCTAGGACACAACCACCAAAAAGAACAAAAAGATGAGCCCAAAAGAAAAGTTGTGCACACAAATTACGGGTGATATGAATAATAAAGACAAAAGAAGAGAAAGATACAAAGGAAGAAGAGGGTCTTGAAGAAATGAAATGGAACCTAGAAGAAAAATAAGACAACTCGGTAGCCCAAGTAAAGGATGCATCAATACTCTTAGAATATAGTGTAAACATAAGTTAGGATTAGCTAAGGTAGCATGGAGGTATGATTTCATGAATATATCGGGGAGGATAAACATCATTCAAGCCATGGTGGATTATATTCAAATATACCCCTACAAATACGAAGATCTTATTTATGTTATGTCAAAGAGTATATAGGAAAGGATCTGCAAGGTGGGAAGATATGCACTAAATATGCTAAGAAAAAACAAGCAAGTGTGTTACAAACAAGTCACAAAAGAAAATCTTTCAATGGAGGAAACAAAAACATGAGGACGAGTTGTGATCTAAGCAACAAACAAACATACAAGAAAACTTAATAGTAGGAAAAGGACCAAAGAAAATAAAACAATAAGAAGAAGTTACTAAAAAAGGGAACAATTGGAGAAATCACTGGATGAAAAAGGGAAGAAGGCTTAGGAAGATATCGTGAAGGCCACATTGTTATCCCAACCGTAATTAGAGAGGGATAAGAAACTAAAAGAATATGCACAAAAATAAAATTGGTGGAGTTTGAAAATAAAAATTGGAGGAAGAGAAAATAAAGGAAGAAAAAAGAAAAGAAGAGGTCACGAGGATAGAGAAAGAAAATGTGGAGAAAGAAGATGTGAAATAAATCAAGTCATAGAGAAAAAATTAGAGGAATGATAGAAACAAGAAGCATAAAATAAAGTTGTGGAGTAGAAATTAAAATTTTATGAAGAGGCAAGGAGAGGATAAAGGAAGAAAATAAGCAAGTTGAGGACAAGTAAGTAAAGGCATAAGAAGGAAAGAAATGAACCAATAGCTTCCACATATTTGGGATAGGTCTGCTACTTCCCAAAATAATAGCAAGACCCCCTCGAGACGATAAAAGTCGTATTCACCCAACGGAAGAAATTAACAAGTCCTCCTTGGTGAAGACGTGGTAGAACAAACAAAAAAGGGTCCACAGTGAACAAGTTAACTCGCACCAATTTAGAAATCAAATTTGGATAAGATCCTTAGGGGATGTGATAGCTAAATTTAGTTTGATCTTCACTCACTCCCAAGTGGATAAGAATGAGTTTGATACCTTGGAAGAAGAATTGAACAAGGCCTACTCTACATACTGATGTCAAGCAAGATCCTACCAAGTGGGAGAGAAATAGGTTGATAGACTTGGAAGACAAGTATAGAGAAAACAAGTTGCGAGGGAAAAATGATAAATGATATGGTTGAATATAATCAATGAACACATGTGGAAGATGGAAAGGGTTCCCGAGGAAATAGAACAATACTACAAATACATAAATGGAAAATTGTCACCCTCCAAAATTACAAACATAGCCATAGAGAATGCCTCTTTAAGGCAACATGAGTAGAAGGCAACAACAAAACTCATCAAATGGAAGACTTTTAAGAAAACATTGACCACTCGATTTACCAAGATTCTTCCTTAAATATGGGTTAGAATATTTTGGCATAATAGATTTTTTTTGAAGAAATGGCACTACCATCCTAAAAATCTAGTCGAGAAATTCAAGTGAAGGTAGCACCTTATTTACTTACACTAGATGTCAAGTATATGGGCAATTTATAGTGTCATCATTACCTTCTACTAACAAAAAGTATGTAAAGCAATAAGCACCAGGAAAGTTGTTATAGCACATGGCACGTTCTTCATCGGGATTATCTTGAGGACAAGACAAGATATTTAGTCTAGGAATAATGTTGGCAGGGTTCTTCATCAAGTAAAATTTTAATAGAGATAGCACAAAAGCTCCCTTACATATCATAGCACTACCATTTGGCGGTTATGTGCAATATTGGAAGGTGCTTCTCGATAATGCATTGAATATTTTGATTTTATATTAAGCATGATCAATAGATGTGTCCCTTGTTAGATGTAATAGATGTATTTTTACTTATACAAGAATAGGATTAGTAGATAGGTTAGTTGGAGTATGTGGAGCATGTGTGGATAGTGAGTGGAATTGGTGAGTACAGAGAGAATATAGTGAGTGACACATTCAGCAATATATGGTGAATTGAATCGAATAATGTGTTACTTTAAGATATATGAATAAAGTAGAGGTAACTTAGAAAAAACTTATGTTCTATGTGTTATCCTTATATGCTTAAATCATAGACCTACTTCAATTTCAATTGTTGAATGTGTTAAGGTCTTTAATTAAGTAAATACATCTTTCTTTGTGTAATATTAGTACTAATCATAACTTTTAAGAACTTAATGAGCTAGGAATATTATCACCTATTTTATAGCAACATGGACCACATGACATTACATGTCATGAATTAAAAATTCCATGATGTGCATTATAAGTAAAATCACCTACCTTCCTCTCCCTCTACCACCCTTCTCTTGCCTCTCTCGGAATGAACTAAAACATTATAATAGACATCAATTTCTCCGGATAAAGTGTCTTTACAATAGGCGGACATTTGACACAAAACACACACACGGAAAAAGTGTACACAAGACTACTTTTATAGGTACTCTCAAAAATAATGATGACTATATTTTAAATATAATAAATTATCACTTATAGACTCAACTAACAAATTATAAACTAACAAACAAAGTCTATAAACTTATAATTGTATACTATACCTAGAACCATAAACTATCATCTATTGGGAATTCAGGACTATGGAATAGTGTTATGATTCAATAACAAACCCAATCATGCACACAAGATCTAAACAATTCCCCAAAATATATAGCAGTGGAAGTATAAACTAGAATAATCCAAATCAAAACAAAGTACACACACATAACACAACATGTATTGTGGTTCACCCAATGTGGGCTACGTCCACCAAAGATAGAGATCTCATATATATAATATAACAAGAGTACAAACCAACTCTTCAATACAAGAGTACAATACATCTCTCCAAGAGTATCTCCTCTCCTCCAGATCTCTAAACGGATCTACATGAGTGCACTACAACTATGCCTCCAAACACCACCAGATCTCACATACCAAGAACTACTGCATCTCCCACTATGCAACCAAGATCTCCTGTGAATCTGCAAACAATACCTCTCACATGGGTCTACCAATGTGCAACCATATATGTGCACCAAGAAGTAAGTCTCTCCTCCATCTCACTGCATCTACCACTGCAAACAAGAAGACAACCTCCTCTACAATATTTGGATACTATCTGTATCCACAAGCTCTCTAACGAGCTACAATACTAGATTCTTATGGATCAACAATACAATATGATCTCATGGATCTACAATACAAGATCTCACAACAACTTGTGGATCTACAAGATGAAATACTATGTGCTTTGCATATTATGCAAGCCATTACATTTAAAAGAAAATACAAAGGAAATACAAAAGAAGACAACCACCTTCTCACCATTCAAATGTACCTGTTATTTCCTTTTGTCCAGCTTCTCTCCATCGAAGCTTTGTCTTCATGTAACCTTTTTCTTCTTTTTCTTCTTCTTCATCTTCAACCAAGGAGAATTAACATTCTTCATCTATCATTATGTTCTAACCCTAGTTTTCTAGCTTATATAAACTTAGAAAAACTTATGGCACCATAGCTATACATTTACAACCTTTAGATCAACTTTATAAGAAATTTAGATCTAATTCCCATGAGTTAAATATAAACTTTCATGCACATGTAGCGATGCAGTTACCACGACCATCGTCGATTACCTTGATGCTAATCGGCACCGATTACCATGACCAGCGCCTGGTTACCCTAACCGGCGTTGGTTCTTTGTGTAAACCATCAACGTGTAAATCATGCTAATTGTGAAGCAATTTAGCTCCACAATCCTAACAATCTCCCACTTGGAGATAAATTGTTGAACATGTACATCACCGTCCTCTACATACCATGAAGACCGTCTATTATTTATATCAATAATTATCTCAAATGAAATTAGGAATATTAAACCATCTTCTAAAACCAAGAAGATAACAAACCCATGACTTACCATATACTTGCATGAAGCTACTCCTAATCCATGATACACGAGCTATCCATACATCAAGCTCCCATTGAATCATAACTCCAAGCCTCTCATGCAACTAAGCCACCATGACTAACACACCTATAAGATCTCCCACTCAAACTGAAATACTGAGCTTCAACTACAACCATAGCCATACCTATAAAATCAACCATGTTCTCCAACCATCTATCCATGTCTCCATGCTACTACCAATGCAACTGACCAAAGACAAGTCAAACTGGAATAAGCGTAAGCAATAAACAAGATCCTAGGTAAGACAACCCAAATGAGTTCTACATGCAACAAGTGGGTGATCAATCCACAACACCTGCATAACTCAAAGAATCCAAACACTACATTCTGCAAATCCAACCCTGCATAAACAACTTGCATGTCCAAGACAACCATCTATAGAAAACATATCTATCATGGAGTAACATAGTAATAAGAGGAAATACAAACATCCCCTACTCATGCTCAAGGGCATCTAAACCATGCTCATAGGAATCCATGTGCAAAACAAATATCTGCATCATCATAGACTCACAAAATAGAATCTATCCACATGTATAAACTCACCATATACATCCATCCATATCATCAGGCTCTCCAGAAACTCCAAGTCTCTCACAAAATAGCTCTAAAGCCACATATGAATCCTCTGCTTCATAAATGTCAACAAAAACAACCGTGCTACTAATAACTAGTGCAAATACCAGCAAAAATGTCATCAAACATACTACAAAAACCATCCAAGATGAAAGCAAACAAGGGCAACATCAATAAGATGTAAATATACACTGTTGTCACATTATAACCTATAACAAACAGATTTTCCTTCTTCACCATTCAATGTTAATAACATTTCTCTCTCTTCTTAACCTAGCTGAATAACCATCAACTGCAATCCCATAGAGATATCCAGACACTATAAAAAAACTAGAAGTGACATCATCATGCAATAAACTCAAAATACATGTAAAATCGTGATTGTCCTCCAAAACCACTTGTGCCTCATGCTACTCTAAATAGTAAAGCATACTCCTCTCACTCTACATGTGCATATGTGTCCAACTTATAATGCTAATAACCATGGATTACTCCCACTCAACATGAACTCCTTCACTTGACCGCCTCTAATAACAAGCTCAAAATATCTAATATATATTAGTGAGAAATAAAACCAGATGAAAAAAATATAAACCTAATTCCCTTCTTAACAAAGAATACTTCTACATCACAGAAGTTTGGACTTCTTGTGAAGTAGGTGAATCACCTTCTTTTCATCGTGTGTACTAACATCTCTCATTTCCTGCAACTGTGTCTAATCATGACTTTTCATTGAGGATCCCATCCTTAAACTAGATATCCTTGTCCTCAAGATTCCAACATATCCCGAAAATAAAATTCAAGCTCACCAAATATCCATGGTGAAAATTTTACTTGTCCACATAATCCAAACATAATACCAGTTTCTTCAAACGAAAGAAATAAAACATGAATCATATAGAGATACCTGACTCAAAGTCTCACTGGACTAACCGAGCCAACTCCATCCTCTTTCTGATCCAAACATTGAAGTGATCTACTATGTTTCGCCATGTACACTGCAGGCAAGAAACACGACCCTCCAAAATAGGACATTGAACCATCCATGCCCTCTTCTACTATAAGAAACCATGTGCAAACTTGTTGTCACGAGACCAACCACAGCAGTTCACGACCCAGTGCCATTTACCCTCTATGACCGATGTCGGTTCCCTGACCGACATCGGTGTTGCTGGAATGAACACAACACCACAAATTGGCATAGGTCACCAAACCAGGTGCCTACTCCAACCAAAGTCGATAGTTGTGTTGAGCCAGTCATTTCAAGAAGCACCCAAATCTTGCACAAAAGCTTAACAAAGATTTATACATGCAATAAAATTGTACCAAGATGAAATACATCACCTTACCAAAGACTAAGATACTCAATCGCATCTTCAATCGAAAACATGCTTCTCGATGGAAGCGTATGCACCCAAAATTGCATGTGCTACATTGTTAGAAAACGGTTACAAAATTTTCCAATGATGATTCAAGTCCTTTCAAGAAGGTGTTCAAGCTCCAAAACCCATTTGCAATGTATATTTGTAGCCTAGACATCCTTACTTACCCTTCCCCTGCAATTTTTTCGCTTCTTGCTTCTTTCTATGCATGTTTTGGCCTTTAGTGCAAGGATCGCCACCCTTCCCGGTGGGAGTTTCAAACCACCGCCTGAGGCAGAGCGGCAATCTTGACCAATTTTTCCAAATTTTGCCATGTGTGTTTTAACATGCGATGATTCACTTAACTTCACTTTTAGGATGCATCTATGAGCCAAATTGTCTAAAAATAGTTTTGATTGCTTGGTTCTCCTTCCCTCTTTTATTTTTTTATGTGTTTTAGTTAGTTGGAACTGCCTCTTCTTGCCTTGTGCATGAAGGCACATCCCAGCCCCAATTCTTATATATTCCAGGTTTGTGTTCAAGAAAAAGGCGTGGGAATTTTTGTGTATCTTGCATAGTATTGTTGTCACAATCCTACTAAGAATTGCATAGCCAAGCTCTGATCTCTTGTGTTATCTATCTTCTACTTGCATTATTGCAAACTGCAGACTACCTTCAAGCTACCATTGCTCAAGCGTCGTCTTCTTCTGTTATTCTTTCATTCCCAATTCCTTGGAATCATATGGACACAGAGAGAAAGAAAGAGACAAACTGATAGGAAAAATTACTACACAACTGGATTTACCTATATTATGTGAATTCCAGGTTGGATTTGTTGTTTGATTTCCTTCATTCTTGTAATTTATCATTGTTACATCATATCAAATAGAGTAGAAATCAATTTCTTTCCATTTGCAAGTAATTAGTTGATTTCCAAGAGGGCTTGAATCTTTCATAGCAACCCCCGGTGATGAACCCTCTTCTTCCCATCCCTGTGGATCTGAAGGAGAGAATATTTGTAGGAGGTTGAGTACATATCATAGATCATTTGGAAAAGTTTTTGTTTTAAGTTAGTTTAGTTTCAATACACTCAACACAGGTGAATAACCACACTAGGTTATCTCGCTTGTTTAGTTTTAGTGTAGAAATATTTTAATTATTTAGAATAGAAGCAAATTGTTGTTTGTGATTGTAATATTTCAGTTTTGTGATTTGTTTAGATTAGTTTTCTTTTCAAAAAGAGTAGCATAGATTGTGGATTTAAACTTAGTTAATCTGGACACTTCAAACTAATTTAGCGTTGAGATCCAAGTTAGGCAAACAAACCATAGGAATTTACGTTTCCGTTCACAGCCTCTAAATCTCCCCTTTTCCAATTTTGCTACTGGGAAATCACACTACCAGATCTTAGTCATTGATTCTCTCATAGCAAGCCATCCACACATTCAACATAGGTTGCCTGGCACGACCTTGGGGGGTCGAGTGCGAAAGAAGGTCACGTGTTCATTTTCTTTCGTACAAATTGGTGAACCCAATGTGAAGAGATAGTCTCTAAATGTTTTTGCATTCTTCATCCATCCTTTATTCTGCATGGATATTCTTATACCCCTCAAATATGTTGGGATATGATGAGTACGATCAACCCATCCGGGTTTTGACATGTACAACTACCAAACAGTATACCACAACAATCACCTTCACTCTCAACATGGGCGGACAACCGCTCAACTACTCAAAACCCTCTTCTTTAGGGAACCAATGTTGGTTCCTCTGTATATATTGAGGAACTTGACCAAATCACGCAAACTTATCCTCACGAACAATCAAGTTCAAACAACATGACTTTCATTGGGGAAGCAAGTTCATCTCCTCGGGTATTGTTTCAACAACCCATTAGCATGCAATCGGACCAACTCCCGCATCTAGATGAGGAATACTTAGCACGATATGTTAGGAGTGAACAACACTTCCAGAATATGAACCGAGCTTTTGATAGGTTGCAAGGACAAGGTGATGTTTTGCTCCAAAACAATAACACTACCCCTCCACCAACTAAAAATATTGCTAATAAGGGTGGCAAAGCATAGTGAACAATTCATAGCAGGATACCACACTCCTCAACAACCTCCAAGGGTTCAACAAAAAGCACCTAAGCAAAGCACCACCCCATCAACGGGCGATGTCATCTCGGCATTGGTAGACAAAGTCAAGGAGCTAGAGCTTTCCCAAAATGCTCAAAGTTCATACGCAGGGCAAGCAATAACTTCTCCCTATCCGCAAAATTACGGACAAATACCTACTATGCAGAATCCTCCAGTTTATACGGGTACTCCAAACCCTGGAGATTTGCTAATGGGATGGGAACCTTGGGTATGCCCCCTCACACCACATATGGATATCTACAACAGGCACCAGCTAGAAGTGTGTTCTCAAATGCCATACCAGTTGGAAATGCAAACGTTCCTCAGCCGTGCGTTCGATTCCATATCAAAGTAATCAACCCCCTACGTACACATGTATTTTAAATCTCCGCATGGGGATATGTACACTTACCCAAGTCCGTATGGACAACCGCAAGGGATGCCATACGCCCCAAAAATGTTTACACTATCCCATTTCAGCAACCGATGCAACCTCCACCTCCCCAACAAGGATCTTCAATGGTGGAAACATACGCAATGGGGACCTATTCTGAATATCTTAAGGAGCCTCTAGACTTCTCCATCCAGACAGTCATGCTCCCAAGACCCTTGCTCGATCTTCCAAAATTCAAAGGGGAGGGCAATCCTAACACCCACATCAAAGCTTACGCAACAACCATTCGAGAGTTTCTCCCATGGGATGCAGCAGTTGTGAATATTTTCCCTAAGATGCTAGAAGGTATTGCTCTCGATTGGTACTATAGGATACTTGGAGGCTTCAATACACTCCTTCAAGCAACTTGTATCATAATTTATTAAGGCTTTTGATATGAAAAACTTTTGAGAACAGGAATCAAGGAATTCCTTCATATCAAGCAAGAGCACAATGAGTCCGCAACTCACTTCATTCAAAGGTGGCAACAGGTTCTCTACTCCTGCAAGTGCTCCAAATATGGATCAAACGGAACTTTGTGATTTGTTCCTCCACTCCCTCAATAGGGAAACAAAGGAAGAGGTTCAAAAGTTCCCGCTAAGGAGCTACGAAGAAGTGCTAGAGGGTGCTCTTCGAATTGACCAAGAAGCCATTGAAAGTGGTCGTAAGACTTATGGATCAAATGGAAGGTTAGTCACCCCTAATCAAAATAACCTTACTCCAATAGTACAAACAATAATCAAGGGCCCAAGGTCCTTAATAAGAACCGTGGAGTCATGACGGATGGAGTTACTAACCAGCCCAAGAAGCCTAATGTTGTTATTCCTCCCAATACGAATACTACCAATAACAACAATAACAATGGAAACAATTAGAGAAACAATAACTTCTCACCTCAGTCAATGATGTGGATTTTAACCGTCAACAACAACAACAACAACCTCAGCAATCAAGACAAATGCAAACCCAAGGCCCTAACCAATACCCAGGTGGGTATCAACCAATTCAAAACCAAGGGCAAGGGTTCCCAAATTTTAACTATAACAATCAACAACTAAACAATAATCGTAGTTTTGAACCACAACAAGGTACAAACCAAAGGCCTCGAGATTATGATCTGATTTATATTGCGGTTTCCATAGGGTTTGTGGGCATGACGCAAGAACATGCTACGATTGTAATAAGTTTTTACAGTGTTTGCTAGAGGATCAAAGACAATTGTTTGTTGACATGTTTTTGGCAAACCCAACAACGCCAACTCAGAACACCTACATGGGACCGGTATCCCCACGAACACACCACTCGGAATCTTTAACGATCCTCTCCCCACGCATCCAAAAGATGGTAGAATAGATCCCAATGGTTCAAACAAAGGTATTGTAATAGGGACCCATGATCGCGAAGCCTCAACTTTGTTGAACCCACAAGTGGCACCTCCTTTGGATGGTCGCCAACAAACGAAAATTGTAGGGTTGGTGGAGTTGGACATTGAACCTCAAATTAACGTTGCCACTAGAACCAAGGATTATTCTTTGCATCCAATCCCGATCTACCCAACTATATCGAATGACATTCATGATACGCTAGGCAAGCTAGTAGGAGCTTATGACTTGATCAATGACTTAACCAAGACTTTCTCTCACATTTCCTTCTTGGATCTGTTAAAGAATTCCCCTACTCACAAAGCCACTCTACTAGAAGCACTAGGTCTTGGTCATTTGATTAACGTCACCCCTCCTCCAGAAGCACAAATAAACCACATGGAATTTGATGTCTATCCTCCAAGGCAGCCTGAAAGAGATGTTGGATTTGTATTCGACATCAGCAAGATGCCCACAGATGCTTGAAATAGCTCGTAGAGGTGATCCGGCGTTGTTTTTACAAGTCTGGATTTATAATAACTATGTAAATCGTGTGATGATTGATGACATGGGGAAGTAGTTAACATATTTCCCTTCTCTTTCCTTAAAAATCTAGGTTACGAAGAGACCAATTTCTCTTCAACACGAAACACGTTGAGAGGCTATGACAACCTCAAGGCAACATCGATCAGAACTATAGTGTTGTCAGTCACCCTTGGGCCTAAGATGGTACTAACTGATTTTTACATTATAGACGGGAAACCAACTATAATATGATCCTTGGTTGTCCTTGGATTCATCGCATGAAGGCAATTCCCTCCACGTTGTTTCAGGAAGTCAAATTCCTGCATTTAGGGAAGGTCTTTGTGGCGCAGGGTGATCCAAAACCCTTTGACATACATTTGGCTAACTTAAAGAAGAGGCCAGGGGTCCATTCGAATTTGAGCTTCCTACGAATCAGTTAAACAAACCTACAAGTTCAGCACCATAAGAAAATTTGGTTCCTACAATAGAGTTAGAAGTCACGGGATTGATCGAAGGCATTTTGGCAAGTCAAAGATGAAACTATCATCATAGAGACAGTATCGTTAGGAACCGCAGCAAATATTGTCGAGCTATTGGAGAATGATTTACCTATCCTTTTTCCATTCGATTCTATGGGTATGGGACATACGTTGGGACTCGATTTCTCTTCCAGCATATGAGGTTTGTATGGTTGAAGTAACTAAGGTAAAGGAAGAAGATTCAAAGGATGATCCAACGTCCATTTTTCCAAGTAACTATTAGACTCTCCATTTTGATAGAGTCAAGTATCGTTTTGGTGTCGGGGCAGGAGTGATTCTTACCTCTCTCGAGGGAAGGACTCTATCTTTTACCTTCAAATTAAACTTGAATACACAAATAATGGGGTTGAATACGAAGCCCTTATACTTGGTCTCATTGTAGCCAAAAGAATGGGTGCTCTTAATATTAGGGTGTTGGGTGATTCACAACTTGTTGCAAATCAGATATCGAGGTATATGAGACTAGAGCTAAGCATTTACAACTCTACAAAATAGCAAAGTGTTGAATCTAACAAAGAGGTTTGACTTCATATCAATTGAAGCAATTCCATGAGAGTAGAACCTCCTCGCAGACTTGATAGCAACTTTCGCTTCTCGCTTTACTCCAAGCAAGTGAGTTGGAAGATACAAACTTCACGGTCTTGGTTCGTGCAGAACCTTTGGTTCGTAAGACACCGATAACTCCAATGTTGACATACATAGAGATTGAGAGTGAGTCTATCATTGCAGATCACGTTGACATTGACAAAGAAACTCTAGGATATCTAAACACTCGTAGAATTACATCTTACTCATCACGAGGTTGATCTTTCCCTAATTCCACACTCTTCCTCCTATTTCGGAAATCCCATGATAGAATCTTCCCCTAGGAAGGAACTCAAAATTTATGAGGTAGGAGAAGAGGGGATTTAGAGTTGCCTCCGGCCCCGCTTGAGTTTGAGGAAGGAAACGCCTCCTTAATCGAGGGAACAATCGATATAAATATCGGGACCGAGGAGGAACCAAAAATCTTGAAACTAGGATCCTCTTTAACTCCTGAGGAAGTTGAAATACATACATGTATCCTCAAGGAGCATCAAAGAGCATTCACATTTAGCTATAAAGAAATGACGGAATTGCATCACACATTGCAGTGCACAATCTTGTCACCAAGCCAGATGCTAAGCCAATCAAGCAAAAGTTAAGGCCCGTGAAGCCAAAGGTGGCCCTCATGGTGAAGGAAAAGTGATGAAACTCCTCCAGGTAGGGTTTGTCAAGCCAGTTGACTACTCGCATTGGGTGTCTAATATCGTCCCCATTCTCAAAAAGAATGGAAAGATCTATATTTGTATAGACTTTCGAGATATCAACAAGGCTTGTCCTAAAGATGATTTCCCATTACCATCCATCGATGTTATTGTCGACACAACAACTGGTTTCAAGTTGTTATCTCTCATGGATGGGTTCTCGAGTACAATCAAATCAGAATCTCTGAGGAAGATCAGGCTAAAACTATGTTCATAACTCCTTGGGGAACCTATTGTTATGTTGTTATGTCATTTGGGCTTAAGAACGTTGGTGCCACGTACCAATGGGAAATGACTTATATATTTCATGATCTTATACACAAGATTGTGGAATCCTACGTGGATGACCTTCTGGCTAAGGCCAAAAATGTTGCGATCACCCAGAGGTGCTTTGTATCATCCTTTCTCGTTTAATCGAATACAACATCACATTGAATCCAAAAAAATGTGTGTTCGGTGTAATGGGAGGCAAGCTTTTGGGATACATCATATCTTCACGAGGAATTGATGTAGACCTAGCCAAAATCCAAGTTGTATTGGAAATGACTCCACCGACGGACGAGTCTGGCATCAGATCTTTTCTTGGAAAACTTGGGGCAATCGAAGGTTTATCCTTGATTTGACCTTTGTTATTCACCCAATAAACAATTTTGAAAAAGGATTGTAGCATTGATTGGACAGATGAATGTAATGAGGCATTCGAGTCAATTAAACGATTCTTATTATCCCCTCCCACGCTCATGTCGCCTAGGTCAGATCACCCTTTGATCTTGTATTTGCAAGCTACGGATGTTTCGCTAGCCTATATGTTGGCTCAAGAAGATGATGATAAATGAGAACGTGCAGTCTATTTTATTAGTCAAACATTGCTTGATTATGAGACACATTACACATAGGCAGAAAAAATGTCTCTTGTCATAGTCTTTCATGACAAAGCGTTTGAGACATTATATGTTGAATCAAGAAATGAGGGTTATTGTTAAGTCAGATCACTTGCGAACATTCCTCACACAAGGATCCTTATCTAAGAAATTCGAGCACTTCATAACTTTGATGGGAAAATTTGAGTTAACATTTGTTAATCTAGAAATCCGTCAAAGGAAAAATCATTGCGGACTAGTTGGTTGATAATCCATTGGATGGAGGTGATCTAGTAGATCTAAACTTCCCCGATGAGTGTGTATACTTCATCGAGACTAGGCCCCCATTTCTGCGTGTCCATGGTATATTGACATCATTAATTTTATAGTGGACCATACGTATCCAAAAGGGGCAACATCGCAACAAAGAAGGCGGTTACGCGTCATTGCCACTAAGTACGTTATTTTGGAACAAGTGCTCTATCGTAGAGCCTTGATGGAATGTTGTTAAGATGTGTTGATGCAGAAGAATCTGAAAAGATTCTTTATGAATCACATAGCGGAGTATGTGGAGGCCACTTCAGGCGGCCACGCCACTACTCGAAAGATACATCAGATGGGCTATTTTTGGCCCACTCTAGAGCATGACGTAGTAGAGTTTGTGTGCAGATGCCATAAATGTCAAGATTTCTCCCATGAGATCCACATACCGGCACAAGCTCTACAACCAATTGCAACCCCATGGCCCTTTTCCACGTGGGGCCTGGATTTGATAGGGAAATTCTCTCCCTCATCAACAGATGGCCATAACTTCATAATCACAACCACGAGTACTTTACTAAGTGGGTAGAATTCATGCCTCTTACCACTATACTTAGGTCTATAATCGCTAAGTTCATCTTGAACCAGATCATTTGTAGGTACGGGGTCCCACAGGTCATTATCTCGGATAATGGCACATCTTTTAAAAATGACAAAGTACGTGAATTGTGTGCAAAGTTCAAGATAAGTCACCACATGGCTTCTCTTTATTATCCTCAAGCCAATGGACAGGATGAGGCTACGAATAAGACATTAAAGTCCATCCTCCTTAAGATTGTTAAGGAGAACAAACGAGATTGACATTTAAATCTTTTTCCGGCCTTGTGGGCCTATCGGACATCAGTTAGAACACCAACAGGGGCAACCCCTTTTCTTTGGTATTTGGTGCGGAAGCGGTTTTACCACTCGGAGTCTAAATACCAAGTTTTTGTATTTCACTACAAGGAATCTTGGGGAAGAAGGCTATCGAGAAGCACGACTCTCTCAGTTAGAAAGTCTTGATGAGGCTAGACTCAACGCTGAATAACGACACATCCGGTGTTTATTGAATCCTTTCTTGACCGGATGGCTCGGTAATACAATAAGAGAAGTCAAAACCTCTACGAGCGTGAAATATATGAGGGAGATTTGGTCTTAAGACTTGACAGCCGGATAGACAAAAAGACCAACGAAGGAAGAAAATTCAGACCCAGGTGGTTAGGTCCATATCGAGTAATAGAAGACTACAAAAATGGGGCATTTCACTGTGTACACTAGAGGGTGAGGAGTTTAACGAATTTGTGAACTCTCTTCACCTAAAGAGGTATTACGCATGATCCATTAGAATTTTCATATGTACATTACTGCATCTGCATTGCACTTTCATCTGCCAGTTCATTTTGTAAAATTTGTGATCAAGGGACTTATTCTTATAGAAATTTCGAAAAAAATTCTAAAAATATTGGCAAAACATTCAAATCATACCTCTACAAATCTCAGTGTCATCAAATGTTTCCAAATCATTTCATCAATTCAAACAGGATAAGACAAAGTCCCTTTTTTGATGTAGTAACCATACCAAGGCCTCGTCATTTGCCGATACTTGGTTTTGCTTTTGGTCTCTTTCTAGAATAGATGTATTTGGCTATAGTCATGAAACTTTCTAGAAGCTTCATGGTGTCACATCTATCCCATATACATCTCTTTGGAAATAAGAACATTCTAAACATTTTTCCTAAATAAGTAATTCAAATGCAAATCCACATAGAAAAATTTTATTTTACACATTTATTTTCCCTACCAACCTTCGGTGTTGAGCATGCATCTCTTACTGGTGATGTAGGGTTGGGAAAGGAGAGAAATGCCCTTACTCGCCTATGCCTTTTCCATGGTGATGAGCCCTTGCTCCCTACTGGTAGTAGGGGGCAAGGTGTAGGGGGTCTCATTGAAAAAATTGAAAGTTAGAGACAATTCATTCAAATATTGTGCAATCATGAGTCAAAAACAAAGTGAGTTAGATGTCCAAAAATCCAAAAGAGTTTAAAACCCCAAAACCAAATTTTGTCAACCAAGTGGCCATCTACGGATCTAAGTCTAGATAAACTGGAAAGCAGATCACATTCTAAACTATGAAGTAACTTGAGTAGGGTGAAGTTGTAGCATCTCAATTTGGTTCTGTCAAACCATTGTCTTTCCCTCATCGTTACCATGCAACAAATTTTCATAACTTGTGCCCTTTTTGGCTCTTGGTGTTGAGCCCTTGCATCTTACTGGTTGCGTGGAGTTAGGAGTGGGGCAAGTACATTTACTTATCATATCATTGTATCACCATGTTTTGCCAAGACAACATGAAGTATCAAAGATTGCTTGAAGAAACTAAAGTTTAACATCACATTGTGTTCGCATTATCATATATCAGCATTATAAAATACAAAAAGAAATCATCATTTCATATCATTCACGCCCACAAAGCATACATTCAAAAAAGCATAGAAAAAAGGAAATTCTAAACATCTAGAGTACACATGAGAGATGAGTCAAAAGGAATTCAAACTCAGATACACTGGATTATTGAACCAAAAATAAGGGTCTGTATATATCATGGTGAATCAAGTTTGTATACAATGCCATCACGCACTAGGTGTGGTCAAAACGCTCTCATTTGAGCGAGATATACAAAAAAATCATATAATGCCCAACAAAATGGCAACAAAGAAATAAACGGCCCGGTGGCCTATCAATCCCTGCGAGATCCCTTGGATGGAGCACAGCCACGTCCAGGGCTCCTACTGCAGCTGCGACGACATTGGGAATGAACCGAATGGTGTGAGTGCTCATGGTGGCAATCGTTGGTTGTGGTCTCACCGTAGGAATGGTTGTGTCTCATCAATCGCTCAGCGGTCTCATAACCGGCTATCTGGGTACGAAGGGAGGTCACCACCCCCACTATCCTCCAAACAGAGTAAACACATCAGTGTGTCTGCATTTCATTTGCTAATGGTTGGCACTGAGTCAACAATCAACTTAGCTTGGTTATTCCCAAGGAGATTAGCAGAGTGTCCACGCACACCCATTAAATGAGCTCTCGCCACTCTGTGCAGTCACTGTAAGTGAAAAAGATGAAGAAACAATGAGTTAGAAAACCACAAAACGCAAAAAAAAAAAAAAAGAAAACTAACATTTCTAACTAACAAAGTCGAGAGAAGAGTATCAACATACTCGGATCTCTAGGCATCCAGGTAGGGTTAGTGGTTGTTGTTTTGGTGGCTACGGGGCCTCCCAAAGCTAGAGGCCAAACATTTTCCTATCATAGACTTGTTGTCTCTCTCCCCATCTCAAGGAAGTGTCTCCTCTGAGACCAAGGTCTCTCTCTCTCTCTCCGCACTCGCCTCCTCATGTGTTGCTCTCAACATATCCTAAGTGTCATGCCACTCAGGGTCGCTCTCCTCCTCCTCCATATGGGTTGCCTCACGGCCACCTCAACACCGCCCCCTAACCCTCCATCTTCTCTCCGACCGACTCCTCCTCAGTCTCATCTCTTGTGTGCTCCTCAAAATCGGAGTCTACGTTAATGGGTTCATCCTCCTCTCTATTGTGAGCAGGAGCAGCCGCAATCTAAAGCAAAGGCACTCGAGGGCACCACCGCCCGTCGAACACGAACCACACGCCTAACTGCAATAGGCACTCCTAGGGTAACCATTGTCTAGCCGGGATCTCCTCTAGGGCCCTTCGGCCTCCTCAATGGTCCTATGGACTGGTACCACTAGGGGAAGTGTGTCAACATACGGGAGGTCAAACTACTGAGGAACCCAATCAAATGGATGAGTCTCGACTCTCCCTACCTGTCAACTAACTGGCTTGTGGTAGAGCAAGCTACCACCGTGGTCACCTCCTGTCCCCATAACCCTACCATATCCTAGTAGGGTGTGGCAACCATGTCTGTCATGGTCAAAGAGGCCACTAGCTGATGTGGCGTCCTAAGAACCGACATAGATGTCCACCTCATTGTCCAGGACAGCCCCTGGATCCAATACTGGCACTCCCCTTCCATAGGGGGTGATGCGCTCATAGACCCACTCATAAAAAGAGTGGGTGGCTCAGTGACTGCCCCTGTAATCTGACTACCATGTACAAATCATGGTAGGTAGTCCCTAAGATGTTTGTTCCCCAGGCGTATGTGTGGCCATGTGCCTCAATCTAAGTAATAATGGGAGCCCAAAGAATAGAGTAGTGTGTCACCTCCCTTGTCCTCGATCAATCGCGTGAGGAAAAGATGCCCATGATGGCTCTCCGGATGATAGGGATAGGAGCAGTGGCAATGGACCGGACCTTGATTCCCTTGAACCAAATGAAACAATGGTGTCTCCCATATAGGTGGCACATTGAGTCATCTCAATCCTAGATCTTGTTGTCTCCAGAACAGTATCCTCCCAAGTATTGGGAGCCCAAGAATGCGGTATACGTCCTCCATGGTGATGGTCCACTCACGTGGCACTGCAACCGGAAAGTGTTATGGTCTGCATCCCAATAAGAAAATAAGTCACACAATATGTGACTGGCAGGGGCAACATGGGGCACATATGCAATCCTCCAGATGCCTACCCTCTGGAGAGTGTCCCTCTCAACCTGAGTCAACTGATCCAAGATCCTGGGAACCAATCACACTCCCACTCACGGCTCCAACGAATGTACTCCTCCTTCTACATTCACCAAAACATGGAAAAAGGGCAAGTTAGTAACATATATCAAAAGATAAGCTCACCAAAAACATGACAAAACATCAAAAATCCAAAAAAATCAAGTTAATGCATGTTTTGGTCATTTTGTTCAGAACCGCCACCCCTTGGTGCAGGCGGGGCGGGTCCTGGACCGATTTTCAAAATACGCCTTCAACCCTAAAAATGCTCAAAAATGCAAAAATGACCATTTGGGACAAAACAAAAGACTACCCTATGGGCGCCCCCTAGAGACTCATTTAAGACAACAAATTTTGGAAATAGTCCCCCTAGGAAAACTTTTCAAACATTTCACATTTTAGGTATGAAAATGCAAAAGTGAAAAAAACCAACCTTAGACTGCGTTGGTCGATCTCCCACTCGTGGAGGCATGATCACGATCTCATAACGGTCGTTTCGGTTGTACTCTCGTCGAAAATGGTCACCGTGGGTCCAGAGCTCCAAATTCACCAAATCGAATATTCGCAAATGAGTTGTTTTGATATATATATGATGTTTTAACCTCATTTTGAGTGTATGGTTCACATGGCTAAAGCGTTGGCACCTATATCTTTATATCCACGCACAAATGGTAAGTCCTCTTTTCGTTTTAATTTAGTGTTTATTTTTTGATACCTTATCTATCTACACTTGAGTCTTCTCTTCCTCTTACATGTATTGGGAGCTTAGACAATGACATTTCGACACACGGGTGTGTCATGTATAGCTTCTAACTCCCCATTTCGGGAATGCCATACTCGGACTCTACGTTTTACGCCTTTTCATGGCTAAGACGCTTCTCTAAGGGGGCAATATGTATGCACCCAAAATTACATGTGCTACATTGTCGGAAAACAGGTTACAAAAGTACCCAATGATGATTCAAGTCCTTTCAAGAAGGTGTTCAAGCTCCAAAACCCATTCGCAATGTATATTTGTAGCCTAGACATCCTTACTTAGCCTTCCCGCACTTTTTTCCAAATTCCATCATGCGTGTTTTAACATGCGACGATTCACTTAACTTCACTTTTAGGATGCATCCGTGAGCCAAATTGTCTAAAAATAGTTTTGATTGCTTGGTTCTCCTTCCCTCTTCTATTTTTGCATGTGCTTTAGTTAGTTGAATGCCTCTTCTTGCCTTGTGCATGAAGGCACATCCCAGCCCCAATTCTTATATATTCCATGCTTGTGTTCAAGCAAAAGGCTTGAGAATTTTTGTGTATCTTGCATAGTATTGTTGCCACAATCCTGCTAGGAATTGCATAGCCAAGCTCAGATCTCTTGTGTTATCTCTCTTCTACTTGCATTGCAACCAGACTACCTTCAAGCTACCATTGCTCAAGCGTCTTCTTCTGTTGTTATTCTTGCATTCCCAATTCCTTGGAATCATATGGACACAGAGAAAGAAAGAGAAAACTTATAGGAAAAATTACTACACAGTTGGATTTACCTATATTCTGTGAATTCCAGGTTGGATTTGTTGTTTGCTTTCCTTCATTCTTGTAATTTATCATTGTTACATCATATCAAATAGAGTAGAAATCAATTTCTTTCCATTTGCAAGTAATTATTTGATTTCAAGAGGGCTTGAATCTTTCATAGCAACCCCAGTGATGTGAACCCTCTTCTTCCCATCCCCTGTGGATCGAAGGAGAGAATATTTGTAGGAGGTTGAGTACATATCATAGATCATTTGGAAAAGTTTTTGTTTTAAGTTAGTTTAGTTTCAATACACTCAAAGACGGGTGAATAACCACCCAAAGTTATCTCGCTTGTTTAAGTTTTAGTGTAGAAATATTTTAATTATTTAGAATAGAAGCAAGTTGTTGTTTGTGATTGTAATATTTCAGTTTCGTGATTTGTTTAGATTAGTTTTCTTTCAACAGTAACATAGATTGTCGGTTTCACTTAGTTAATTTGGACACTTCAAACTACTTTAGCGTTGAGATCTAAGTTAGGCAAACAAACCATATGGAATTTATGCTACCCGTTCATAGCCTCTAAATCTCCCCTTTGTCAATTCTGCTACTAGGAAATCACACTACTAGATCTTAGTCACTGATTCTCTCATAGCCAGTCGTCCACACATTCAACATCTGCTGCTCCGGCACAACCTCGGGGGGGTTGAGTGCAAAAGAAGGTCACGTGTTCATTTTCTTTCGTACGTGAAACCTCGTCTTCATTTTGTATTATTATATTCTACTTCTCTAACAAAGCACATGCATCTAATTGCACCAAAGGATGCATAACTGCTCCTCTATCTCATACTCAGATCTGTAATCCCAAACATGTATGTGCAACCAAAATAATACAAGCACTACAATACCAAGGTAACAAAACCATACCTCTATAAACCGGATCTGCAATCTAACAATCATGTATGTGCCTCCAAGAACCAAGGACACCTCAAAGCAAATAAGATACATTCATTGCATCTTATAAAAATCTTCAAATCTGTGATTTTCTGTTTAAAACCAAGTTGCCCAATAACCGACCATGGTCACCCTGTAACCAACCATGGTCACCCTACCGACGTCGGTTGCCACCTAATCGACATTGGTCACTTTATTCTCCAGAACCTCACATTTCTAGCTTCCACTTGAGATTTAAATATCTTCTGCAATTTTCACATCAGGAAAAACAAACCATGCTCTCATACACTTGTCAAGTAAACCACTAACAATATACTGAAGCAAAACCTTGCTCTGAAATAACCAAGCTCTGATACCAGTTGTTGGGAATTGGGACTGCAGAATAGTGTTATGATTCAATAACAAACCCAATCATGCACACATGATCTAAACAATTCCCAAAATCTACAACAGTGGAAGTATAAACTAGAATAATCCAAATCAAAACAAAGTACACACACATAACACAACATGTACCGTGGTTCACCCAATGTGGGCTACGTCCACCAAAGATATAGATCTCATATATATAATATAAAAAGAGTACAAACCAACTCTTCAATACAAGAGTACAATACATATCTCCAAGAGTATCTCCTCTCCTCCAGATCTCTAAACGGATCTCCATGAGTGCACTACAATCGTGCCTCCAAACACCACCAAATCTCACATACAGGAACTACTACATCTCCCACTGTGCAACCAAGCTCTCGTAAATCTGCAAACAAGACCTCTCACATGGGTCTACCAATGTGCAACCATATATGTGCACCAAGAAGTAAGTCTCTCCTCCATCTCACTGCATCTGCCACTGCAAACAAGAAGACAACCTCCTCTACAATATCTGGATACTATTTGTATCCACAAGCTCTCCAACAAGCTACAATACTAGATTCCTATGGATCAACAATACAATATGATCTCATGGATCTACAATACAAGATCTCACAACAACATGTGGATCTACAATACAAGATCTCACAACAACCTGTGGATCTACAAGATGAAAGACTATGTGCTTTGCATACTATGCAAGCCATTACATTTAGACAAGACAATACAAAGGAAATACAAAAGAAGACATAACCACCTTCTCACCATTCAGATGTACCTGCTATTTCCTTTTGTCTAGCTTCTCTCCATTGAAGCTTTGTCTTCATGCAACCTTTTTCTTCTTCTTCATCTTCAACCAAGGAGAATTAACATTATTCCTCTATCCTTATGTTCTAACCCTAGTTTTCTAGCTTATATAAGCTTAGACAAACTTAGGGCACCTTAGCTATGCATTTACAACCTTTAGATCAACTTTATAATAAATTTAGATCTAATTCCCGTGAGTTAAATATAAACTTTCACACATAGGTAACCGGTGCAGCGATTACCTTGACCATAGTCGGTTACCCCGATGTTGACCGACGCATCGATTCTTGTGTAAACCAGCAAGGTGTAAATCATGCTAATTGTGAAGCAATTTAGCTTCACAATCCTAACATCATCTATTTTTTGTTTTTGTTGTTCTTCCTTTTTTCTTTTCTTTGATTTTTTGTTTTTTTCTTTTTTTTTCCCTTCTTTAAAAAGAATATTTGTACTTAGCAAAGACACGTACCACCCTTTAACACATACTACTCATCAAGATTCCACGATAGCATAATATAACTTCCCTCTATTTCAACACATGGAATTATTTGTTTTTCAAATAAAACTAAAACTTTAGAAAGCAAAACAAATCTAAATAAAGTCAATACAATGTGCCTTCATGCTTTCAAACACATTTTATTGTTTGCACAATGTCTTTTTCTTACGTTTTCAAGTTGGTTGCTCCTATGATGCACTTCTAGAAACTTGTACAAGTGTTCATGTTCAATGTTAATTTCAATTGCTCTATATGGTTGTGTTTTATTGTTGTTCCACACTCACCTCATGGCCATGTTGTCTTCAAACGCCCGCCTCTAATTTTTGTATGTCGCGGACACACCACAATCACAAATTCTCTTCAAAGACGAACGTTCAAAGCCTTTAAACAACAAGTGTTGAGGAGCTGCAAAGAGCATGGACTACAAATAAAGCAATTTTCCCGGATGAAGAAAATACACAGTACGACTCAGAATATTCAATGATATGCACACATGGAGGTTTGTCAAAGAGATTGGAAAAAGCTTGTATTCTTTTTTCCCCTACCCCACGTATCTAATGCTAAAAGCCTTTCTAAACCAGTTTCAATCAAGGTCTGCACAAAAACCTAATTTAGCAATGCACAAACCATAAATGCAAGAGTTTACTAAAATCTAAACAAAAAAACTACACTAAAGAAAAAAACCTTTGCATGCTTTCTTAAATTCTCATCAATTGAGGCAATTACAAATCATGAAGATGCCCCTCCCTACTTTTAAATTATCACACCATATTCTCCTAAGCATGTCCGATTTAATACCAAATCAAATCCACAAATTGATTCAATTTGTTCAATAATGGAGAAGTACTTATATTAGCATGTGTTCTCCTCTTTGAAGGGTCAAGCCTTATTTCCTAAAATAAAGGAGTCTTGCCTAATTCATATTCTAGAGGTGAGTTGTTGCGATGCAACTCACGTACAAACACTAACACATCTAGTTACATGATTAATATGACTAGCTAAATATTACGCTACACTATGTTGTACTAACCAAACTAAACAAACATTCGCAAATTGGAAAAAGAGGGTCATCGAGGGATACCAAGGACCTAGGAGGACAAGATAGGTTGATATCATGATGATCTAAAGGTGGTAGTATGAAGGGATGCATGATGCATCTATCACAAAGTGTTATGAGCATCCCACTCCCAATCCCTATGTACTCCTTATGACATACAATCCAAGAGAAGAATGCATCGATGAATCGTGCAAAAGAAAGTATTCAATGAAAATGAGGTATACATAAACTAATGCAAACTAAATATGCACTATGAGCAATGCTCCCTCAACATGGACATCGATTGCTTACCACGGTGAAACATTCACTACCACAATTAGGAAATTTCTGCATTGGACTAAGAGTTTTATACAATTGTTCAAACATGTAAGTATTATATTGGGATAGGAGACCATGATCCACAGATCACAAGCCACTACAATTTCTACAGGCACAAAACAAATTACAACAAAAATGATCATCATCTTCAATAGTTCAATTTGAACAATAAGCAAGAGGGAAATGCAAATTCACTACAAACATTGAGTCAACATTTGGATCAAGTTCTCCTCAATAGTGTTTAATGCATGTGAACATGAGACTTAACAAGTGGTCAAAATTGTATTCTCCTATACACCTTAGACACTTGTGTGTAACACACAAGACATGGTGACAAAAACTATGATGGTAGCCTCACTTCAACACAATTATAAGGCACTTTTCGGAGTTGAAAAGACCCTTCTACTACTACAAAAGTACTTTTAGACACCTTAAATTAGATGTTGTCATATACATCAAATCTTCTACCGCTTGTGTCATTGCCAAAGCAATCAACAAAAAGCAAGGTATATACACGCCTTTGTTAGTTCTAAAGAGACCATGTAAATTGGTTTCCAAGGACTCTCTCAAACTACTCTACTACCACGCATGGAAATGATTGTATTTATGCAAAAGGTCATAGATTATCAAAGACAATTTCTCACATTGTAAGAAATCAATCTCAACTCTAAAAATAGTCAATTATATTCCTAATCGTATGGGTCCACTTTGGATTGCCAACTACTATCATCTTTCAAAGGGGCACAAGATTCTTGAGCAATTTTTGCAAAGACCTTTGGTCTATGATGGACACAAAGTTGAACAAATATAATGCATTTCATCCTTGGACTAATGGTCAAACATAAGTGGTAAATAAGATGCTCAAATATATTATGTGAATGGACAAAGGAGCAAACATGGAATGAAATCCTTCCTTTCATTTAGCATAGATAAAACAAAGTTATGTGCAACTCTATCGCAGACAACTTTTTAGGTCTCATGGGCTTTCCAACCTCTAGCACTCATGGATGTAGTTGATCATATGTCACCATCTACAACAATAACTTCTTTGGCTCGAAAGGAGGTTAACAAAGCTACAAAGTTCATTAAGCACATTGAGCAACAAGTGCAAACCATTCTGCAAAGAGTCGATGCTAAGTACAAGTGCCATGATCAACATCAAGCGCCACACACCTTTTAGGTTGGTGATTGAGTATGGCTTCATTTGTGGAAGGTTAGGCTCACATGAAGTTACCGCAAACTTTGTCCACTTCAATATAAGCCCTACACCATCACCAAACAAGTAGGAGGTAATGATTTCAATCTTAATCTACCATCATGTCTTGGTTTAAATCCACTCTTCAAGGCAAAACTCTTGCGCTTTATTTCCCACCTTTGTCGGACACTTCAACAGTGGATATAAATTTTGATCGCTACACAAACAAAAATAGACCAAATCATTCATGCCACTATCAAACAAACAAGACAATGAAATATGCCTCTTCCAAAACATCAAAGCAAGTCTTGTTCCTTCTCAAGGGAATGGCTTACAAAAGTTCAAGTTGCCAACAAATTTCAACATCTTTCATAAAGGCACAAAATAATCACCATTGCTCTTTAAGGAGGGACAATTGTTCTAGGATGATCTAAGCCATTGATTGACTCGTGTTATAATGACTTTGAACCAAGTCATCTTAGCTGTCAACTTCAAGACCATCCCAAGCACACATGGTCATATTGTGGAGTCCTAACCGCTCTTTGTTGATGCCGCACTACTCCATAAAACAACAAAATGAGGAATCTATGTAGTGACAAAGTGATCAATTGCTATTAATGTAACAGTCCATCCCTTCATCTTCCACTCTTGTACATGAGTGTTTCTTTGATTCCTTGAATACAAAAACTAAAATAGGGTGTACATTGGTGGTTAGACATCATATTACACATCTAACCTTCTCTAATCTTTGAACAAAACTATTGCATATACAATCTTACAACTTGTAGTACTTGCACAATATCTATTATTCTTTCATGGTTTTTCCTCTCGTGTCAATTTGATTACAACTTTCAACCTTTATCAATTCATATACACTTCCGCCATAGCACATTTATAATGTTAAGTGTGTTTATCCATTGGGTACCTCCTAGGCCTCAAGTCAATTTCCTTTACTAAAACCAAAAATATAAAATTGGCACTACGTCATTGTAAAGTAGTTCTGAAATTTTTGAAATTCAAACTAGAAAACAATTAAAAAATAAAAATAACTTTCATAACCTTTGGATTAAGGTGCCACATTTTTTTACTATGGAACTACTTGAAACTTAATTGTTGTACATATATTTTCAATGTGAAAGGCATTAGGAAAGAGGAAAAACATTGGTGCTCAAATATAAGATAAAACTACTAATACTTTAAGGTGTTTTATTTATTGATGGGAAAAGAGAAATCTTGTTGCAAAGAAAGAGTTTTGCATTTGAAAAGAGAAACTAAACAGCTCGTGTTCTAAATCTTAACTTCAGTTAAAACATGTCTTCAAAAGAAGGAACACCTCATATAATAAGTTAAAATCTAAATATTTAGAAATAATTCAAAATTGTTTATTATTATTGGCGATTTTCTATTCACCAAGTACGAGGAAAACCCACTTTCTCCCAACCAAAAAAAAAAAAAAAAAGTGGTGGAACTATAGCTAATTTGATTTGTCAATTACTTTTATGTATGAAATCTGATGATTCATCGCATTACATACCATGCCCCAACGTTTGATGATTTATGGTCGACGTCCAACAACTTCCCTTCTCACAAAGGTTTTTTCATTGTCATTAGAATTTGTCGGTCCATCACTAACAAACTTGTTGTTACCACCCTTTCGATTTTTAGCATTTGGACCAATTACCTCTATCATGTACTTCCATCCATCTATAGGCCTTCTTCGGCTAAATATATGGGATTTGATAAAATTAGTAATCTGGAGACATGCACATAAATCAATTTGTCATGTCCATCAATTATTGGAAACAATTAATTAATGTAATGCATGTAAAATGTAAAATAGAAAGTACCTGAATTTTGTTGAAGGCCATGCGCCGCTCAAATTCCTGGAGAAGGATATCCTCCTCCTTTTGAGATATCTCCCATGGCTTTTCATCTTTAACAACTCCTTCCCAACCCTCTGGAAATGATTTAAAATTTGAGTCATCTGGTTTTGTATTATGATCCGCATAATCAAAGAACCTGCATTTTATAGAGCAATATATAACTTTGCGTCTTACAAAACTACTACAATTCTTGTAAGATTGTGAATTAGATAGTTTATTTTGTTGAGGTAAAAACATAGAGCTGAAGATGGCTGAAATGTTAAAATGAATCATTTTTCTTTAGTTACAACGAGTTTGTTGCACCTCAGTTTCGACCTTGCTTTTTATGGGGTTGGTTCCGCTATAAATACACGAAGGACATGGAAACTCATAAAGGAAAACACAGAAAATATAGGGAAAAATATTAAAGCTAGTTTTTAAACTATTCAATACAAAACATTGGCATCTCCATCTTCCTAAAGATATAATGTCAGTTTATAGTAGTTGATCAATGGCATGGATTCAATGCATCACTCTTCTTGAATCAATACAAAAACTTACGTTTCCACTCGCATATAGAAAGATGAATTCTCGGGAAGCTATTTAGGGTACATTTGTACCTATCAATATTGCATCTCTTTTGAGTGTTTGTAAGTTACATTGTTTATGCTAGGTTTGTTCTTTTCATGCTGAGTATGGCTCCTTCAACATAGAGAGAGTTTATCCACAAGCTCTGGTTTTACATATCCTTCGTTTTCAGCTATACCTATTTCTCCAAAGAGGAGAATCTCAACCCTCACATCAAGTACAGCTTTAAAAGAGTGATATGTGAACCACCTTCAAGGGTTTCTATCGCTACCAAGTTTATAAGGTTTTTATATTGGTCCTAAAGTTTTAATGTTGCACTAAAGATTAACAATTTATAGTGTAGAGTTATTTTGCTTGACGAGAATTTTATGATGAAATGAGGATTTTGAATTAGCTATTTCATTTGGCCTCAACTTTTTGTCATTTGTTTTAAAGGTTTTAACATTTTATAGCATTAAATTATTTTGTTTGATGCAGAATTTTATGGTGAAATGAGGATTTTTAAATAGTTACTTCATTTGTCCATAATTGTTTTGTGCATTTGTTTGTAAGTAGTATTTAATTTGGGTCCTAATAAGTACATTGAAGGTTTAATGATGTGCAATGGTAGTGTCAGTTAAAGGTATAATTCTTTCAAGTATGAACAGTTGACTAGTAGTATTTTTATAAAGTAACTTTTTAAGAGTCGGGTATAGGATTTTAGAGCCATTTGATTTCTATGCATATGCCTGTGCATGTGCATTTCAAATGGGTTCTGGTAAAAGTCTTGTTTCAGGACAGCTTGCAAATAATCCATGCAAAGCTTTGAAGCCCATAAAATCAACCAATTAGATATGAATCTACAATCTATCGTGTTCCATGCAATGAGGTACAATAGATTTGTGTGTTGCTGAAAGGATTCTACCAGTCGAATTTTTAAAAAGCCATATCTATTTATCAATATGTGAGTGCACCTTCTCAAAAGTTGCAAATCTTTTTTAAATTTTCCCTCTGCAGCATTATCTGTGAGATATTTTAATGGCCTCATAAAAATCGTAGGCAAAAATCAGCAGAATACTTCAACCATAATCCTCCAATTTTTCCATCTGCCAAAGATCCAAGGTCAAGCACATAATGCAAAGAAAGCCAAATGTATATTGATATCTGGAAGTTTTTGTTCTAAAATTTTATTGCCTGTGGAATTTCAGTTACAGCTTCAGAGTTGTAAATTTAGTTTGGTATATTGATTAAAGCGCTTGATTGGTACAAAGGAGGCCATGCATTTAAAACATGTGAAGTGTGTTCTCAATTGAAACTACAATAACTGAAGGTTCGTTGGAGAGGGGTCCATGATATTTGTATTTAATCTAAGAACCGGAACATTTTAACTAAAGAGGAGTCTTTTGTTTTTCATTTAAAAATGGTTTGTTATTGTGGTAAAGGTATTTGGTTGTATGATGGTCATGGAATTTTATGCTGCTAGGTTGATTTTTAGTTAGAAATTAAGGCTCAGATTTATTTTTTAACAAGGTGCTAATTTGTGGTTGCATTGGTGAGCTAGTGTAGATTGCAAAGGTACTCAAAACCTTATTGGATTGCCTTTTAAAACTTGCATATCTTGAGCATACACTGATGAAATTGAATATTTTTTAAACCATATACAATTTTCAAACAATTTGCTTCATATTTCCAAATATTTGTAGATTTCAAATGTTCTCCCAAGGCAAACATTTCAACCTTAAACCCTGATTGAAAACTTGATGGTGCAAGTTATAGTGTGCGTAAGTTTAAAATGATGGACAAATTGATGGATAGAGACTTGAAGCATCTAGACTCAGGTCTTGATGTTGAACCAGGCAATTCTAGAGGTAAAGATGTTTTTGAATACAGGACAAGAACTATTAGCCATATTCTATGAATTAAAGTTTAGCTTCTAATATTCAACACATTCAAATTTTGGATGATAATGCTGGTATTTGGAAAACCTTGAAAAAGTTGCAAACCAAACAATTGGGCTAGGAAAGTGCCCTATCAAATCAGATGTACTGACAATAATTGTGCAAGATTGTGTACCCAGCTATCGTGCCAGATTGAAAGACGCGTCAAAAATCAGCTAGCTGCAATTGGGACGGCTTCTGTCAATGGCAATACTTTCTTTCAAACTGTGATGTAACACCCTACCAAAACCATATGAAGTCTTTACTTGTAATCTACTATAGTGACTAAAAATGATAAAACTAGCCCTTATTTTGATGATTTGACTAGCATGTTGTTCGGAAAAGAATATAAGTTGTAGAGCATTGGTATACTTGGTTTTTAGCATGAGCCTTTGTAATCAAAGTTATAATGAAGTAAATAAGGGAGTCTATTGTGCTACTATTGGCTAGATTTTCTGCACAACTAAAAACCTAGGCAATCATGAGATAAATCTCCCTCATTTACCGGTGAGGCTCCCGTGTAAGATGTTTATCAATCTAGTACGTATGAAACTTAATAACTATTTGCGGGGTTTTACTTTAATTACAAAGCTCATGAACCATAGCTAAGCAATTTTGCAGCAAGTAAGCAATCTGTTTATGAAGTATTTTCAGAAGGGGGAAATAATGGAATTTGGAAAAGAAGAAAGGAAGATATGTAATTCAACCAATAGTTTACAAGAGTTGGTTTCATACATATGGATTAAATAAACAAGTAGATCTCACAATATCCGAAGTAAAGGAAAAGAAAAGCTTCTAATCTAAATCTCAGATAACACAAAGTTTATCTAAAGATCCACATAGAAGTAAGAAGCAAATGCACCGTGGACACAAAGTTCTCCGGAAATCTGTCTTTATTCAATTCCTCAGCTTTCACAAAAATGACATCAAGGGCTGCAGCACAAAGTCTGGAACTCAAGAATGTTGATTAACAAATTGTGATCCCTTAACCCGTAGGCTCTTCCTCTATTTATAGTGTATAGAGGGCAATTACAAATAAGAAATTTTCAATGAATTGCCATATGTGGAAGCTATGGAAAAAAAAACAGTGTGTATTTTCCCTAAACTTTCTCTTTGCATGACATGCATCTGAAAACTAAATCAATGCCCTACATGTCTACCAAATATTCCCAAGTAATTGACTTTTTCCAATAACTTGAATTAATGACTTTTATAGCCAATTAACTAAGTTTTACAATTTTAATTGATTGCTCAATTGCTTTGTCAGAGAAAATAAGAGAGAGAAAGATGTTACTTCAGCTGCAACAGTCTTTGTTTTGTCCTTAATCCATACTTTGCATGTTGATCCAATATGCAATGTACTTCTACTTCATCTATTTTAGCAATGAATGATCTAAATGATATCTCTGCCTTGAATCTGAGATGTTTTTTTCTCTCATATGTTGTTGAATCTTTGCCTTTGATTCTCACCAAACTAGATTTGGAAGCAGTTGGCTGTGATTTTGCTTACGGGCATCTAACCTACCTTCCCTCTTATCCTTGAAGCTTTTGCAATTCTTCTCTAGCACGTGCAATTTTTCTCCAGTACGTGCACTAATGCAATGTTTGTCGTAAACAATTCAGACAAAACTCATCACCTTTTATTTTTAATTGCATATGAGCAATTTTAAATTTGGAAAGCACTCCGGGTGAAGGCAAATACAAGTAAATTCAATGAAGGCTTCAACTGGAAGATTAGGAGCACATGCACAAGCTCCTGGAAGGAATTTTCCATGCAATGACTTCCACATGGGCTGTGTTAGAAACAAGAGGATGAATTTTTGCCGGAAGCCCTTGCAATTATGAGAGTTGGATCTATTTCTTCCTCTGATTCGAAGATATATTCAATGTATCAGACATTGACTTCTGTTTTCTTCACCAATATGGGCATAAATGAAGTATTCCTGCAAATAATTCAGACAAGTATGCAGTCCATAGCATGAATATCTAATTTCTTCACCGAGATCTGATTATAAAGCATGTTGCCCTCTATTTTTAGACTTTGCTTGCATGTCAAGCAAGCTAAAAATATTATTTTATTCACCCGTGCACTCACATCAACATGCAAATAGCCAGAATAATAAAAAGGAAGCCTTTCCAACCCTAGGCGCCAAAACTGGATGCTTCCCAACAATTAAAAAGAAATCAGCTTTTAGGCATTTAGCTATGCCAGAATGGGTCGCACTTTTTGGCTAGAAATTGTGGAAGAGGAAGTGGGAATTTTCTACCTTCCAGGCAGCCCCAAAATTCCACTTGTACCTTAAGTGATTTAACTTTAATAATGGGAAAAAACAACCTTCCGAGAAGCTCCAAAATTCCCATTAGCACTTAGAAATTACTTTTCCAAAAAGTGCGACTTGCATGGGTGAATAAAACTTCTTTGGTGGGAATTTTTACCCTTCCAAGCAGCCCCAAAATTCTCATTTGTACTTTAAGTGATTTAACTTTAATAATGGGAAAAAATAGCCTTCCAAGAAGCTCCCACCTTCTGGCAGCTCCAAAATTCTCATTTGCACTTACGTGATTTGACTTTCATGATGGGAAAAAACAACCTTCCAAGAAGGCTCCAAATTCCCATCTTCCTGGCAGCACCAAAATTCTCACTTTTCACTTAAATGACTTGACTTCCATCATGGGAATTTTTCACCTTCCAAGCAGCCTCCAAATTCCCACCTTCCAAACAGTGCCAAAATTCTCATTTCCACGGAGAAGTCATCCTTCCCAAAAAGTGCGACTTAGCATGAAGAAAGTTTCTTCCCAAAAATGCGACTTGCATGAAGAAAGCTTCTTCCCAAAAAGTGCGACTTGCATGACTTCTGCTTTTAAAGAAAACTCATCAGCAGCATTTTATTTCCATTTTTGGATTTTCGGTGAAGAAAACACAAGGATAGAAGAAAAAAATCCATTTTTGGAAAGGGTAAAGGAAGATGTAGCAGCAAAAACTTGCAAGTGCCATAACTTTCACTCCGTGGCTCCGTTTTAGGTGTCGTTTTCTCTAAAAGTGCATATTTTCTCGAGCTCTACACATTGATGGCAATATTTTTCTTATTTTCATAAAATTCATTTTTGCACCTTTTTGGACCAAGCAACTTCTTGCAATCTCCTGAAAGAATCATGAGCTTTGATCACCTTTAGACAGATTAGTAATTAAAAATACTGGATAGCTTTTCAAAACCCTAGGCCCGGGAAAAGGTCTGACAGGAAGAATGAATAGGCTACGGGAATTGCGGAGAAAACAAACCAAAACACAGACAAAAAGAAACAAAACAAGTTACGAGCAATTGCTCGAAAAAATTCTCCAATTAGCTGATCTGCAAAAATTCTTCCCCCCGGGTGAATGTTTTGTGGTAATAATGATGGGGTGAAGTGCTTTATATAACCTAAATCCTCCAATTTTAGCTCAATCTATTTTTAAAAGAACTTTATTTATTTAATAAATAAATAAATAAAACGCTTTCAGACAAAGTCTGATGAAGGGATTGAGTGAGTTTTGGCATGTGGGTATTTGTCGAATTTGGCTTTTATGACTCTCTAGGGATACCTTAGAGCAATGCAAACAACTACAGGCAAAACAAACACAAAACGACCCATTACTTTGAAAAGAACGAAAAATTTTAAAAGGGGTAGTCCTAGATTTCAGGGTGAAATCTGGGGGACACCAACTACGATGTACTAGTTGTTTTAGGAGTGTTGATTGAATTTTTGTTATATGGGTTTATCCCAATGGAGTGGGTTATTCCCCAACTATTGCACTAATCATCCTAGGGCTTCCATGCTTCTATATTATTGTATCATGCACACGGCTATGAGCATGGTATGGATATATAGAATGGAACATTGAGATATCATTTCATGTTCAGAAATGAGTTTAATTATGTGATTAATAAAAACTAATCTATTTCCTATTCTTTGTACAGTGTGTTATCTATACTACGATGTTTGTTTGTTATTCACGTAGGATGGCCTCTTTGTAAGTTTTCCCACCTACATTTCTGGCGTCGTTGCCTATATCAAATTCATGTAGTCCATGCAATGCTTGTCCCTTGTGGACGGCGCTAAGAAATGTAGTGTCCCTACATTTCTGCCAGTGTTGCCTAGTTCAGATCCAGAGGAGCTGTACAATATTTGTTCCATCTATGTAGTAGACTGTTCAAAAAAAAAAAAACATATCAAATGGGAAAAAATAAAAGCTGACGGGGTGTATAACAAGCTACAAGATCATCAAGGTTAGACTCGACAGTGAAGAGAGAATTGTTGGTGAGAAAGAAACAATTGAGATTGGCCAAGAGGCCCTACATAAAAGTTGGGGGAAGTAATGAGCATGGAGAAGACGTGCCCAAGTGGCAACCTAGAGTCAGAGACTGCACCCAAGTGCCTGGAGGATTGAGGTGTGATGACCAGGACCAGCATTACTACGAGAGCATAGGTACAAACCAACCAGTCCAACTAGAAGGGGGTTCTGCAGGTTCAAAAATAAAGGGAAGCTATCCAAGGCCAGTCTAACCAGAGAAAGGGGATACTGTTCAGACCACCAAGAAAAATAGAAAACAAAGACAGTAAAATAAGATCAGATGTGAAATCAGTCAATGGTGCTCAGAATTTGGTAGGAGTTCGGGGTGATGAGAACGTCTATGCTGGCAAGAGAGCTACAGAAGTAGCAGGACATACTATTGTACTAAAAGAAGAGAGCATTGCAAGATGACAGATAGCACTATGTGTGGAAGCAATATGTTTTCTCAATTTTTAGTGGATATGGCATTGAAGTTTCACATATCAGCATGAGAAAAAATATGAGTAGAAAAAACACTATTGTTTGTAAAATATGTTTCTCATAATTCCTAGAAGTGCCATCAATGTTCCCAATATTATCCTAGGAGCAATCTGAAAGGATGAATTCAACGAGTGTTGAATCAGCCATGAGGGTGTCACCAATAGAGCTAGAAGGGAGGACTGCTTACAAGTTGGAGTCCGTTCAGATGGTGGGAAATTGCATTTTCAAAAATAATATTATGAAATTGTTGGGTTGGATACAACCCATTCCCAATCAGCATTTATGGGAGCCATTGATGACAATCAACTACAGAGGTTGGCGGGATACTCTAATCTAATAATATTTGAAGGTCTTTGCTTAGTCCCACTAAGAAAGATAATGATGATTCCATAACCAGACCTAACTATGATCAACGAAGTGTACAATTTGTTTTGAATACAAGGGTGCGAGACAATGAAGCAGTTACTCTCAAGAACCTCAATGGTGAAATAGCTGTTTTGAATACAAGGGTATGAGACAATGAAGCAGTTAGACTCAAGAACCTCAATGGTGAAATAGTTAGTTATGCAATTAGCAGTTCTAAGTTAAAACTATACAAGGTCCAAAACAACCATAATGCAACTACCATTGAGAAGGAAATTGTTAGCAAAAGAGTCAATTGCACGAGACAAAGTGGAGTTTGAAAGTGCCTGTTATGGAGCAAGTACGAGGAGATGGTACGAGAGGAACCTAGTGTGCAATGTGTTATTATAAGGGGTACTTCCCACCCAATTGTCAAATAGGAAATGAAAAGTAGAAACAAGTAGGGACAGAAGAAAGTGGCTCCAAGAAAGTGGGAGATAAGTCAAAATATAGAACGTATCTAGACCACCATCTTTCTAAAGATAGAAAGTGGGATCCTTACGATGTAGAATGGGGGACAAAAGAGCCAACATCCCAAAAAAAAAAAGGCAAAAATCAAATGGACCTATATCGAGCTTCTTTTTTTTAAAAAGACACGAGAAATAAAAAACGCTACGAGAAAGAAAGAAAAATTTAACTCCTTTGCTAGCATTTGGAGCGATACTAATTCATAGCGGAGTTAGCGATATTCGAGATGGCATATTGGGAAGAGAACCTTATCACGCTTAGCCCATGACCCTAGGGAAATATAGTGAAGCCCATGGTTAATAACAAAGCATGGAAGTCGGGATAAAAGAAGACAAAATAAATCAAAATATCAAAGTCTAAGCATGTCCGAGAAAATTCTAAGTCAAGTAAGGAGGGACTAAAGAGCAAGTTTCAAGGAATTAGCAAGAAGGCCTTGCATAGATGACTAAGTTTGTCGAGGCATCAAGACCCATTTGGGACATGTGGAGCGTCTATTTGGGATAGGAGGATATGTCTATGACATGGAGTCTATCGAGAAGACTTCCTTGTCCATCCAAAGAAAGCCCATCCTTCCACGAGAGAGAGGTGTCATGTCACAACTCCTACTCATCCCTATCCATCCTAGACTACCCTCTCCCCATCCTATCTCACCCCCATCCTAGGCTTCCCCACCCACCATATCCCCATTCCTTACATGTCAATGCCGCCCACATGTCAATTAAAGCCTTTCACCCATCCATCCAATTCCCCACCCATCCTTCCGAGTCCCTTACTCTTCCTTCCAAATTCATCGATGTAGCCAAACTATCAAAGATGAATCATCTCGTCCCATATCACATTTAAACCGTCAAAGTGAGAAAAGTGTTTGTCTAAGATGAATTCATTTCACATGGGTCCTTTGACGAAAAAGTGGGTTCATCCAAAAGACTTAAAATGCATTAGTAAAGTAAATTAAGTGGATAAAACATGTTAAGAGAAAAAAAGGAAGAAAACACTTACAAGAAGATTGGCACTTGCCTACAACAAGAAATCAGAAACTCATTCAAGAGGCAGAAGTAGACTAGAAGGAATGTCACTCAAAATCGCCAATTATATAGAATTATTTCTAGACCATAAGACCAAGCTATTCCAAACATAATGTAAACTATATACGCGCAAAGATGTCGGGGCAGAATTTACGAACAAACCAAGGTTGAAGGAAATTTGGAAGAAGTACCTACAAACAAAAAAACAAGAGGACCACTTCTGTGTGAGTGGTTTGAAAGTTTTCTCATAAGAGTCCCAAGAAAAGAGGTTACATGGCAAGATATCATTAAGAAATACCAAAACCCTTAGATACGTAAAAAGCCTCAAACCTTTCCCGTTAAGGGGTCTATCGTATTGTTTCCATCTCGGAATGAATCAAGAAGGCTTAATTGGGTAATCCGGGGTTTCATGAGTTGGTTGTGTCATCAGGGATTGTTCGGGCTCCTTGATTCATGTTGGTTCTTTCCACCTCCCAAATGGTTTGTACAATGCTACTGAAGCCTCCACACTAGTTCATGGTTCTGGCTTGCTCTTAGTTGCGGCATTGATCGAAATTGCATTGAAGGGGATTCCATGGTAATCACCAATGTTGTCAAATCTGGGAAATCCAAGACATGGTGTATAGATAATATTCATACCAAGCTCGTCACCTTCTCTCCCACTTCATCGAGTGGAGTATTCAGCACTGTTATCGGGCAGCTAATAGGGTGGCGGACTTCCTAGCAAATTATGGAGTTTCCCAAACTCTAGATTATTTGGTTGACAACATGGTAGAACCATGGCATGGTCTTTGGGAGCTGCTACCCCACAATTTACCCTCCACATCAGCACATCAGCACATCATCATTACGGAAACATTGGCTCTATCTCCATATCAAGATATAACTAAGCACTGGTGGGTTGATCACACTATCTTTACACACCCATCAGAGGTTTTGGGATACTGGTTCCAATCCTCCTCACATGTGCCCTCCCACTTTTACTGATGGCGTTCAACTTCATTCTCTCTATCTTGTCTCTCACATTCACCTTGTTCACCCTGCTTTTGCTTTGTCCCCACATCTGGCTTCCACCAATGAGAGACCAGTTGTTTCCATGCTTCCATTTGGCCAACTCCAAAAAGGAAATGGTGTTCTTTTCTGCCATGTCTGATAAGCAGATGCATCACATTTCGTCATACAGTCTAGGCTAGTGATGAGCACCATCAAGGTGGTCCTTTCTGCAGAATATGTTGAGGTCTCCAACCTTCCTCGGGTGAACTTTGAAATCGCCTCCGTCTTCGTCGACAATCTGTTCCATATAGTGCCCGACAAACAGGTAACAGTGGGAATTGCCATGCATTTCATTCATGCTACACATAGGGTCAGCTCGGGTCAATTGTGGAATACTTCAATTTGCATTCTCCTAGGCTCCTCTTTGGGGCAGTTATTCCAGTGGATGGGGTCGTAGCTCGGGAATCTTTTGTGGAACTGGAAACGCATTTCAACATGTTAGCAGACTTCGCATAGAAGGTGGTAAATCACTACAGCAACAGGGCTGCCACTAGTTAGCAAATTTGGACTTTCTACATGCCCCCATCATTCCAGTGATTCCAAGGCTTGTAGCTTTAGGAAGAGAGTAGCAAGGGCCCACAAGTTCCTTGCCTGCATGGTTGGACTAGCACAAAACGATGTCTCCTTAATTTAGATTGTATTAGGATTGCCCTCTATTAATTTGAATTAATACTTCAATTGTAGGTTTTAATTAAACCCTTGATACTATTTTAGCACTACACATGCATTGTCATCCATTTATCATTTGCATATAAATTACAACTTCAACCACAAATAAATATCCACCCGATATGCCATATAAGCTTCCTAAATAAAGTATTATCAATATTTATAAACATTCCTTGTGGCCTTCATTGATGGTGAAAAGATATTAGAGCAGTTTGTATTAGATTGTCGATTGTTGCAAAAGATTCATGGATTCACTTGTAGTGTATCCAACAACTTGTTGGCCCACTCAGCCTCAACCACTACTTTAGGTAGCCCAAGTCATGGGTCTAATTCTTGTGGTTAACCCACAATCCGCATTGAGGGCTCGATCTGGACTACCCAGAGGCTACAGGGGGGTTTTCCCTGTGTTAGAACTTCGCAGTTCCCAAACACAAGATAACCTCGATTTCCTTTAGTTAGAAAAAAAAAAACTTGTGGCCATTGATCTTATTTTTGCCTTCTAGACAAATGAATCTATGTGAATACTTTCTTCAAAAATCATCTGAAAAAACATTGATCCTAAAACAGTCACAAGAGCTCATGAAAACTTATTGTGGGAATATTCAATGACACAATGTTGGAAGTAGTAGCAGTAAACCAAAGTATAAGACATATTTTGTGACCAAGTGTTAAGAAGTCGTTTCTAACGGTGAAAGAGAAATACATCAGGAACATTTCAAGATTCCCTTGAAAGAGAATAGCATGCGAGAAAAATAAACAGATGTCAAATTCAGAATCCTCAAGTAGATGTTTTATTGTTTAATTATAATAATTGGTGTACTTTTGCCATGTGGATACTTCTTATGAGAGTGATTAGATTATTAGAACTATGAATATGTTGTACTTCTAATTACAATTTGGATTATGATTTTCTAGTAGATTTTAAGTGAATATGGATGAATATATTACGTTACTTTTATTTTTGAAATTATCTAGAATGAACATGAATATGGACATGTGTTTAATTACATATCATGTGATTTATTGTTTCTAATCCTAACACATCTCTTGTTTGAGTGTTGTGTTGAGTGTACACAGGACATTCACCCTTGTGACGGAGGGAGAGTATCATTGGGAAGAAGTGAATAGATATGGAACCTGAAATGGTATGAGAGACTGTATAAAAGTGAACTTATTCTCTTAACCTTAAGCTTAGCAGTGTCCAAACCTTCATGTCAAACAATGAGAAATCAAGGGTAAGTTGGTTTTAATTTGTTTGCATAATCTTATATGGATATATAAACACTATGTGTTGACCCTTGGATCTAGCGTCTCTTGTGTTAATCATAGAGTGACTTATCGAGACCACATTTAAGTTTTATCCCAATAGGTAGGTGAATGGAATCACCACAGCTCCATATATCAACATCAAAGCAAAAGAATCTGAGATCTAAAGAATTAAACTATTATTATATTTAAGAAAATAATTTCTTTTAAATAAAATAAAATAGTTAATTACATTAATCAAATTAAAATTGTGACTTTGTCACAATCTAATAAAAACTATTCTAGGACCCTCATATTATTCAACACATTCAATTGTAATAAATTTAGTACAACCACAATAAGGAATGGGCAATAATGGCATTTAATATCATAATTAAAAATATGACAATCTTCCCATAACATTGAATATATGACACTAGCATTGAAAATATTCAACCAATTCTTTTAATACATTCAACCACATCCCTGTTTTGGAGGATGGACCAGTTGAATTTAAATAGAGGTTGAAGAGTAAATGGGAGAGAACCCCAAAAAAATTTGTGCTAGAGAATTGATATTGTCGGAAGGAGAAGAGTGTTACAAGAGGACCACGAGAAATGTATAAGCTTCATTTTAGCATCAAAAATAATAGAGGTATGGGCAACCATAGATTCTATTTTACCTACATCTCCCTCTAATAGGAAAATGGCAGGATTTATACTAGCAAAGATTAAAGTAGTGTGGGTAGGGATTCAAATACTATTCTTTAATTGTTGCATACCCAAGTTGGATATACTTATCCAATGCAATTTTGAAAAAAAAAAATCTATTCTAAAAACCCTCATGCTTATTTGATGAGTAATGAGTCTCCTCTACAAAAATCCATGCGCTCTTCATTGTCCTGTGACTTTATTTTGCTGCGCTAAAGGTATACCTAGTCTTCCGATTTTTCTATAAAGGACAAATAATTTTCATGACACCTATATAGAAGCAAGGGAATAAACTTGATTGGGTATCTTGTATTTAAATAAAGGAAAAAAAAACTGTGTTTCATTCAAATATCAGCCATACCCACTCTATCAGATCACTCTTCCTATCTTCCCCATACGATTATTTCATATGTTATGGATTTGTTTTGGCAAAAACAAAATGCTTACACCTCCCTTTTGCTCCTGACGTTTTCCCTTTATCACCATATCATATCCTAGTCTGGATAATTTTAAGTATTTTGGTGCTTTTCCCTGTCAATGTATATGATAAAAATTTATCTTTGCTTGGGAGTTTATAATCTTCCCAAGTTTTTTTATTGTTGTGGTTAAAGCATCCCGGGAATGTATCATTTCTATTGCAGTTCCTTTGCCCTTGAATCAAGTTCAGGTGTGAGACCAGATTTGTCAGATTCAATTTTCGCCATGAGAGGTGTTTTACTTTCTAGCACTTTCTTCTTACCCAACCATATTTAGATTCCTCTACAGTCCTACCTGTAACTTGGGCTTATAAATTTATACATAATTATCATCGGAATACTTCACTTATTCTGTTATATATGACTGTACCATTATGAAGTATAAATTAGTTTTACCGATTGAAATGGATAAGCCAAGCTTTTATTTATTTGTAATTAAAAGAGAGTTTGTGAAACTCTAACATTTGATGAACCAATTTAATAAAAGTCATTCCAAATCTTGTTCCATTGCTTTCTTTTTTTTCTCCCTTCATGACTTACCTACATTGCTGAAACATCACCTGTAGAATGCATTTTAAGAAAATCCCAAATTGTGGAAAGTCTTTTATAGACATAAGTATATTGATTAACCAATCTTATCCTCTTATTGTATATATATATATATATATAGTTTTAGCCATGAATTTAGTAAAAGAATCTAACATGGCCAAATGTGTTTTGTAAAAAGAAACAAAGAAATAAAAATTAAAAACAAAAATCAGCAAATAGATAATTAATGAATGATCTTTATCCACCTCATATAAATAGCTTTTCTAACCCAAAGCTTGGTAGTTGACTTCAAAGATTTTAATGAGCTTTATTTTAAAGGATATATAATAAGAGAAATATTATTTCTATTTAAAATCCAATTTGTAACTAGATAATTTTAATGGTTGTATAAAACATAATCTTTACTAAGTAATTTAATTATAACTATTAACTCAAGTCTTTTACTATAATCAGGTTACCATACAAGGCAATGGATTTATTATATTAAGGATTAGGGTGTAGTGATTAATTATAATCACATAAATTTTCAATTTCAAAATTTGCCTATCATTTAACCATCATTTAAAAGGGTTTATTCCTATAGAGAAGTTACTTGAAAAATCGTAATATTTTAGCCGACAAAGGTACAATGCCACAATAATGAATGATTTATTGCAATAAGTATGCCTAATTACTTTGTGATCAACCTAATCATCCTATTAGTCTTTTTCTTATTATATCAACTCAAAACACATTCATTCTTTCCACTATTTAGAACTCGTTTTGTTGATTTCTCATCGTACACCTTATATTATATTGTGACTAAACAATATATGTAACCTAAGCTCATTTCTAAAAGTGGTTGACTACTTATTATATTATCTCCATACTCTTAACAAGATAAATAAACATGAGTCTTCATCTAATTTGGTGTAAACCCTAATTGTTAGACGATTAGACTTTATTACATTGCTTGTCATTGAATGTCATTCTAGAGGGAAAAGGGATCATGAATTTCTCCATAGCCAGTATAGGAAACTTGTGGGGTATGACATAACTCCACCACCATGCGATGTGTTGCTTGTGTGTGTGTGTTGGAGATCAATGGTGTTACGAGCTAAGTTAGGATTATGAGTTGACATTAGCTTTGATGAGGGTGTGTGAACATGAGAACATGACACACCAGTGGCAATGCTCATATTTGCTCAGTGCATATGGGATGAGAGTAAATTCCTTGGTCTATAAAATCTGATGTTCTTAAGACAACCCCAATGCTTAGAGCGGGAATGTGTAGGAGGTACCTACCTTCCTTTAGTCTTGTGGCCATAAGCACAACATTAGTATTTGTTGTTTAGGAGTATTATATACATCTTGTTCTAATTCATTGTTGTCATATAGATACCAAATGGTAGGTCAATACTCAATATTGCATAGGCGACTCAATCTCTTGCCACATTGGTTCTATATCTACCCACTTCGTTGAAGGATAGGGCCACAAGTGTATTCAGGAGGTGTGTGGGGGACCGTCGGGTCTATGGTTGGAGGCAAAGTGTTCCAATGATACTCTGCCTCTCTTGTACCGATTCTGTGATTTCAAATGATCTCCATTCAATTCTTGATATCGTGCATCGAATGTTTATTCTTGTACTTATATTCCAATATTCTGCGAGTTGGCAAGATATTATAATAATCATTATGTATTGTATATTATGTTCTAGCCTGAGGGTTGGTTGTTGTATACATTTGGAATGAATCATATTTTTATTGTAAACCCAATTGCAAAACATAGTTACAAATTGATTTATAACTAGAAATGAGTCAATGACTTTTATGAATGAATTACTAGCATTTATGAATGTGAAAATGATGTTTTGAAAGTAACCATGAGTAAATTTAATCATTAGGTGAATTGTAATTATGAACTGAGTATAGAATTTCAAATGAGTATATTTTGTTAGAATAAGAAATTGGAGTAAAATGAACATTGAATTATTATTTTACTCTTTGCAATGTAATTTAAATAGGTGGTATTATCCAACGGGTAGTGGTGTAACGGTTCTTGGGTCTCCTAATAATTGGGAGGTTCAAGGTTCAAATCTCGGCTTCGTGTTAAGGCGGCCTACTACCAACGGTTTGGATACCCTAGTGATGGGGTGCCCATGATAATGTGGTTTAATCGTGGGCTAGCCGAGAGCTTAAACTTCCATCCTTAGATGGTTCCACGGCCGGTGTGGGCTAGTGATGCCACAAAGGGCTAGGGCCCTCTCCCTAGGTAACCTTACAAAAAAAAAAAAAATTTAAATAGATGGTATTTACTATTGGTATGTTTCAATTATTGTAGCATTTGGTTTTGAATTGTTAGTCAAAGTTAGGGATGAGGAATCGGGGGTAATTTGATTTCCCAATTGTGTTATCTTAGAATCAAAAAAATATGATTTTCGGTATCCGATTGGGAGGTTGCTACATAGATTGCACAACCTTATCTCTCCGAACACTAGGAAAAGACTATTGCACATCGACTAAATGGGAAGAAATAATGTGAAGTGATCCTCAACAAATTTCAATTGAGAAGAGCTAAATCTTATTTGTGGTCATTTGTGTCAAGGCACATTCAATATCTTTGCAAGAATAGAAATAAGAATTTCTTTTGGCAAGGTTAGGAACATAATATTTAAGAAATCAGAAAACAATTATGCCGGAGCAAGGTTTACGTATAAACTTTGGTCTTAGACACGTAAGCAAAGTATAAAAGGATTTACAAAAAGAAGGTTTATTCAACCATAACGAATGGATACATATTAGCGAGTATGTTGTATGCAATGAAGAAACTCTTGAGAGCATTGAGTTTTCTTGTTTTTGTGTCAATGATGCTTAGGGCACAATGTGTTAATGCATGTAAGTTGCCCTTGATGTATTGAGGTTGTCATATTGGCAACATCTTATTGAGAGCCACCAATGAAGCTCCACAAGGGTATAAAGGCCCTAATTATGAAAAGGTTCGAACCACACTCTTGGTGAAGGAAGTGGAGCATATACAAATCTTTGCAGCCAATTAGGGATTCTTGAAAGGATTCAAGATTTTTATTATATCGTATGGATGGAAGGATGCTCGATATAAACCCTTGATAAATATTGTTGCAATATGCCTAAAAGGGCAATGTTCCTAAACATTGTCGATTGTGAGGGCCAAGTGAAAGATGCTCATTTTATTTCCAGCATTTTGATAGAGGCTATTGAGTCGGTAGGCCCCCAAAATGTTGTCCAAGTCATCACAGACCACAAAAATTATGGAGCAGAAAAATTAAGCTGTAGAGGGAAGATACAAGCACATATTTTGAACATAGTGTGATATACACTCCCTCAATTTGATGTTGTAAAAGCTTGGAAAATCTCATGGATGGAGCAAATTTATACAGAGGCAAATAACATTCAAATGTTTGTCACAAATCATCACATGTCCCAAACCATCTTTAAGAGATTCTTGAGGCTGAAGTTGTTAAATGTAAGGGAACAAATTATTATTTTTAAAATTCTGACTTTCTATAATTTGAATTTCTTTTAAAATTTTAATTCATTAAAAATATTAAAAGTCTTATTTTGTAATTTAGAATGTTGTTTACATATATTTTAAAATTTGAATTTATTATTACTATGTAATTTTCTTTTTATTAGTTGTTGAGACTAGACTTGCCTCTCACACGCTCGTCTTGAGATGGCTTGTGAACAAGAGGCTTTGAGCACTACAATGATTAACAACGTTTGCACCATGTAGAGGCAAGCACTCACAGAAAGAGCCTATAAGATAAAATCATTGATCCTTTACGATGATTTGTGGGCCAAGGTTGAGTACTTGCTCAGCTCTATAGAGCCTAGTATATCCATGATTAGATGCACTAATACAAATGATGTTTGCATAAGAGAAATTCATCATGGAATTAAGTCCATGCTTGAAAACATGAAAAAGATCATATAAAAAATAAAGAAATCCTGAAGAAAACTTCTACAATAAAGTTAAAGAGTGTGGTTATGAAGAGGTGGAATAAAATGACCACCCCATTGCATCTCCTTGCCTATGCTCTAAATCCAAAATATTATAGCAATGAAATACTTGGGTTGTCTATCAAGTAACCACCATTTGATGACCAACAAGTCACAAATGGAACTAAAGCAGCATTCAGAAGACTTTTTCTTAAAACATGTGCACCTGTTGTTGTCTACAATTAAATGGGAATGTTTGTAGCTTCAAAAAGTAGTATGGAAGAAAATTGAGGCCTTTTTGACAAGTATTTCGCTTGGAAGTAAGTAGCAGTTTTGAGTGGGAGAAAAATATTCTATGGGAGAAGATTCAAGAACAGACGTGTGCCTCTTTCTTTCCTCATCAAAACTACTTCATTCACTTAGGAATTGGTTTATTACTTGTTCGAACATGTTTTCTATCTATATGAGAGTGTGGTACCTTGAATTTGGTCAAAGGCACCTCATAATTATAGTTTTTGCATCGTTACAAACATTTGGTCCATAAATACATAATTGACCTTATTTGTGCATATTTCTGTCTTCCGACTCTTCTGAGCACTCTCTAATCTGCTAGTAGACTTTATTCTTTAGTTTTACATCACCAAAATCAATCTATATATAAGAGGACTTATATCCTAGACAGATGTCACATCTTTCAGTTTTGTTTAATGAAAATTGGACAGGTTCATGGGCCCTAGACAGGTTCAGTCCCAAACATGTCCACGTATCATAAACATATCCACGTATCATAAACATATCCATCACTTGCCTAATGGTCACAATTTCAATTAGATAACTTCTCTTAGTCGGCCTTAGCTAGATTTTAGGGTCGGATGAGCAAGAAAACTAATGAAATGTCATCCACTTAAGTAAAGGCACCCTAATCCATTCAATCTATATAGGAATCATCTGGACATTACCTCAGCACATGGAGACACTATACAGATGAACCAAATCTTCCAACAGGAGTCCTAGATCAGTCAAGAGCATAAATCTGAAGCATACGAAGGTCAAAAGTCATGTTGTGTGTGTCAAAGTCAAATCGAGTGTTTCAAGTTAAGTGCATTTATTTCTATATTGCTATTCGTGTCTCATCACACACATTGGGAGAATTACGTTAGTTTTGAGGCCTCTTCGGACTAGTGCTACATAGGTAACACTCAACCATTGGGGGTGGTTCGGGTCAATCCAACCCAAAACACTAACCCCTTTTTAAGGTTTCTCATCTTCAAGGCAAGTAGAAAAAACGAAGACAATTTAGCTATATTATAGATTCATCACATCATTCCAGTCCCGAAAATCAGTAATTATCCAAGCAAACTACCATAGAAGAATTCAACTCTGTACAGTCACTCCCAAACGAGTTTGTAGCCTCCAAATAGTATTCGTCCCAGATACAGTTTGCCTCAGACAAGTTCATACCCAAGCATACTTGCCCTCTCTAAAGACTAAACTTGTTCGGAACACATTAGCTGCTCCTAGAGTTTTCTAAGTGCCTTAACAACGGTCTGACCGTTTGCAACATCTTAGCATCATGTTTCATCATCTGCAAGCCTATATAGGTGAATTCATTCCATTTCTATATCTTGATTGATGTTTTACTATCTTTAGAGAGATCAATAACATTCAAGTCTCGAGATTAACTTAATTCAAATTATATTGGGACTGCCTTTTATTAGTCTGAATTAGTATTTCAAGTATTAGCAAAATTATGTTGATAGTTCAAGCATATGCATTACATTTTAGTGAACCAGATCTTTACTTTCAAATACACGACAAAGCAATTATTTTCACCCTTAAGGGTTTCTGATTTAACGTTGATTCCAGATCCTACAGTTTCATTCAAACCCTAATCCCAACCCCTATTAGGTAAAGCATGACCTTTGAATGTTTTCATGATTTTTTCTTATGCCACCTAGGCAAACTATATCCCTTACACATGCCAGGTGAAGTGCTAGATTAAGCGGTTAATATATTGATCATATTTGAATTCCTCGACTCAAATGTATGCATAGAAAATAGCAAATGTAAATCTTGATGTTGATACAAATGTAGATGCAAATGTTGTTGATATCGTTTATGTAAATGGTGATGCTAACAACATAAATGAACATATTGTTATGAATCGTGATTGAAACTATACCTGACCATGAAACTAATACACATGAATGAAATAATCATGATTATTATGGACTCTTGTCCTTCACAAGTTCTTCCCACATGGGCAGATGGATTTACCCAATTTCGAGAAGCTTTGAGACAAACTCTTGTGCATGTTGAGGAGGTATGAGTTGTCTTACTAGAGACCCATAAGGCAATGCACCAAGAAAATACTTGCTAGGAAAGCCCCACTTGAGGAAATACATGTTGGAATATTGCATGATACTAACCCACCTTCTAGAGGCTCTCTTTCTACATTAGGTGCCTAAAGCAATGTACTCATTGCACATACTAATGCATTTACAACCAACCAAGTGTTGCCTACACCTGGTAATCCTTATGGGGGCATCAAAAACTCTTCCTAAAGCTACTAGGGCTATCCATACACAGCATGTTACTTCTTTACGCCTCCCACGGCTAATACTAGTGATACACCTTTGATACATGAATCATTCCCTAACAACGGGATGCATTCTCAAGCTTCCAAGCATGTCACGACAAATCCTTCCTTAGATGCATATACCCAATAACTTCAAGACATACAAGCTAAAATCCTTGTTATGTAAACTCCTTGTTATGAAACTAGGTGTTAACATGTCACATGCTATAACGAGCTCCACTAATTTATTGCATAACCCTTTAGCTCTTAAGATCCTCAACTATCCTCTACATACATTGTTTGTGTCACCCAAGTTTACCTTATTTAATAATAAGACCAATCCAAAAGAACATCTCTGAGCGCCCATTTTTGCATCCATGGATTATCTAGGCAATGACAAATTATTGACCAAGCTCTTTCCACAAAATCTTAAGGAGTACACATAAACATGGTTTTATAACCTTAGGAAGGGTTTACACAGATCATTTTGATGCCTCGCCAACAAGTTTTCAAGTCAATTTTCTATTAACATTGATCGGTGGGTCTCATTGCTCAAATTGCTCAACTAGGGCAAGGACCCAATGAACACATTGTGAACTATGTGCTTCGATACAAAATGATGCTATCTCAATAAGTATTCATTGAGAGCCTAGTTCTAAAGCTAATGAAAAAGGTCATGTTTTCCAATATTTCATCCTTTGACGACATTTGCCAAATAGTTAAGGTTTATGAGACCAAGCTCCTTGCAACTAACATGCTCAAATATGGGACCAACACTCCCAAACAAACAAGAGTACAACTAAAGCCATCAATGCCACACTGACCAAGTACAATACTTGCCCTTTTTGCTCCTCAATGAAGGGAGTTCACGTACTTAGTCGATCCTCCTCATAAGCTACTTCAAAGGTTGCTTAAATGTAATTTCATAACCTTACCTCCACCAAGTAGACAAATCATCTAAGCCTTTAGCTAGGAATCATGATCTTAAAGCCTACTGCGATTATCATCGATGCCTCGAACATACGACTAATAAATGCTTTAAATTATGTCATAAAATTCAAGATCTTATCACCAATAAGACTATTGAAGTTGATAGTACACCTACCGTGAAGCAATTGCACAACCCAATACACGCCTTAGGATGTTTACGGATCCTCTCCCCAATCATAATACGCAAGATACTCAAAAGCCGATTAGGTAAACATAACTCACCGTCTGACACCTCCTCCCAAGTCCTATTTGACAAATTCACATCCCACAAATGGCTTCATCGGTATGTTATCGAATACAAGATTAACGCATCATATGATCACATCCAATGAGCATGAGATCCCACTAGTAATGATTTTAATACTAAACCTTTATTCATACAAGCTTTCATTGATTCACACCACACAGTGTCAGTCATGGCTAACAAAGGATCAAGCAAAAATGTTTACACAATGACACCTCTCTAGCCTTAGATATATTTCTAAGGACTTATTTGGTAAAACCATAACAATAAAAGGCTTTGATGATAAACATCAAAACCCACTTAAGGGTATTGTCTTACCACAAATAGGACCTACGAGAGAAGCTACATGGTTTCTAGTCTTGTTGACTAGTGACATATGCAATATAATACTTGGACGCCCGTGGATACATAAGATGTGAGCCACTCCCTCTATGTTACATGGATCTATAAGTATATATACAACAACAAAGTGGCCTGATATAGAGTGTTTTTATGAGTATCCCATGCGACCTATGGCAAAGCACATTACATCTACATGGCATTCCATTATTTAACCTACACAAGCACAATGTTTACAACCAATTCCATTACAACAACCAATTGTCTTTTTTTGACAATCTATCCTCAAGCACCAATTACATAAGCAACATCCCCAAGTTGACCCTACATGGCACATCAACCTAGTTTGCCCGTCCAACCTATAGTGTGTACTCATCCTCACCCTACGATAGTTGTGTTTGCAACCTTGCAAGCATGTCCCATAAAGGACATGAAGGCATTCTCCCAACATATAGTAGAGCCCACAAGCTACTCGACTATTCAAACAGATTCAACATATATATGAGCTTTCTCCTAGAGCTAAAGATCCAAGTTCTATACAACACGAAACTATTCATTAAATTCGACAATGACATGTCTACTACTCTTACTCCTCGCCCACGGCGTGTGACATTTGAACCAATTGATCCAAGACCTTCACATGAGCATCCCATTGATGGGATCATAGGTTAGCACCTCTAACCTACCCTTTATGCTAGCTCAAATGTGAATTTACTATACATAGCTCCTTATTGTCTATAGTGCGTTCAAGTACATAGTTTCTCAATTGTTTGCTTGCTTGTTTGCATGATCACCCTCCTAGAGTTGATCGACACTTCTTCTATTTATCGATTATGATTTACATATGACTTTATCTTGGCAATTCTACTAGTTTTTAGCTTTGACTTGATTGTTGTAATGGCCCTTACCCACTTGATCTTTTATCTCGTCCTAGATGTCCAAACTATCTTATGATGACATATGCATACACATTTTTTACAACAATCTAGCTTCTTACACATTTTTTCGAGCAATGTTACACCTTGTTGTGACATACCATTTGCCTATCTCTCCATATTTGGTTATTCAGCCTTGCTTTGTCATGGCACACATCAAGCTTACATAATCATATGTGCCTATTCCTAAACATATTGTAAAATTTGCATATACATTAGAACTTTGTCCATTGGGGCATGCACCTAATAGACATGATGTTATAATGGGGGCATGCACCTAATAGACATGATGTTATAATGGGGCAAATCACTTGCCCTTACTCTCCCTTAGACATGATTTTATAATGGGGAACATGGCATTCCCTCACTGTCCTTGAGATTGCTTTGCTATTACACATTGATGCACCCTATGCTTTGACTAGATGCTATAGACTATTTGGGACCCTTCCCTTTCTTCTGCTTTATGCCCCTTGACCTTGATTGGTTGACTAAATAATACTTGTTACATTCAAGAAGGTACAAAAACATTCAGATATTCAAGACAAGGCAAAACATTCAAATATTCAAGACAAGCCAAAAATATTCTAAACATTTAAAAATTCAAAAACCAAGACTTACTTGTGGATTGCTTTGTTGACACGTGATTGACATTGTTACTTATCATGCTTTCAACATTTACATGTCTATTTTACGCACATGTTTTTACGATCCATGTGAATTTAGATGTAGGACATATAGACTCTACATTATCATGGACACACACACACACACTTTATGGCTTTACTTAGCCATTGCCTAAGGGCAATTGTTCCACATTGAGGGAATGCCTACACTGATACATCTAACACGGTTTTTCAGGTTATATCTTTCTATCCTAATCCATTGATAATATAGAACTGCCTAGGTTGTTTATACATATGTTTCACATGCGCTTTATTATGGATATTGTATTATGTTCTTACTTGATGATGACTTTGATGTGTTTCTACGGTGTTGACATTGCTTACTACATATTACTTACTGATTTTTTATTATGACATACTTATCACTGGTTGCTCACATGCTTATTCGTTATTGTTTACTGATTATGACATGTTTTTCAATGATTGACTATATAATCATTGCATGCTTCATGCTTCCGTAGTTGCTCACATATTGATTATTGTTTAGTGATTGTGACATGCCTATCAATGATTGAAAATACAGTTACTGCATGTGCATAATACTCATTTTATGAATTCTTGTTTTGTATTAATTTGTAGACCATAAGAGATAATTGATAAAGCACTCAAAATATTTTGTATTCATTGAAATTTGAACTTTAAAAGTCATAACTCATCATTCAACATGGTTATAATTTCAATGATTCATATGCATAATACTCATTTTATAATAATCATAGATTCTAGAATATATAGATTCTAGAATATATCATCCAGATCTTCCTCATCATCTCCATGAACACAACTGGCAGCTCCACTCCCACTAGCTCCACTTTCCATCCCTTGTGCAATGGATCCCGATTCTTCTTCATCAATACCAAGCAGTGAAAGTTGGCTAAGAGTAGCCGCAGAAGCATCAAAGTCACTACTCTCAGGATCAATATCCCAAAGTTTGTTGGGACCTTTACGATAGCCTTCAGTCTTGTGTGTGAGGATGCAAATTGGAGTGTACATACACTAAATCCTCAGCCTTCTTGGATCCTAACTTGTTCCGTTTGGCTGAGTGGATGAAGCTATATGTACTCCAATTCCGCTCTGCTGAAGAATTGCTAGCCACCTATTACAAAAATGAAAAAGAAGTTAGAAATTTTCAATTAGAAATAAAATTAATTTACTAAGAAGTAAGAACTTCGAACATACAATTTTAATTTTTAATTAATTAATAATAAACAAACTTTTGATTTCATTTTAATATTTTATACTGTGAGAGGACTTTAATGGCAACAGGTCGTATGTACTTGGCATCATGGCCATGTACATACCACCACATGAATGGGGTCAACTTGTACTTGTCAACTGCTGCATCCATTTCACCCATGCTACCATTAGATGAAGAGACAAAGAGCGCCATTTCATAGCGGACCGTACTAGCTATATCTGGATCAGGAAAAAGCCTCGGAATGTTGCCTTAGCTCCAATTGCAACTTCGTGGTCATCATATGGTTTTTGCCTACCAGGTAGCGAAATTATTTCACTGCTATAAAATTTGGGATTCAGGGCATAGGCTAGGAGATGTAATGGGGTGGTCATTTTATTCCACCTTCTCATGATCACGCTCTAACTTCATTGTAGAAGGTTTCTGCAGGATCCTGCTCTTTTTGTTGTATGATGTCTCTAATTTTTTCAAGCATAGAGTCAATGCCATCATAGATCTCCCCTATGCAAGCGTCATCTGTGTCTGTATATCTAATCATAGATAAAATAGGCTCAGTAAAACTAAGCAAGTATGCAACCTTTGCCCACCAACTATCATCAAGTATAATTGATTTTACTTTGATGGCTCTTTCTGTGTTTGCTTGCTTCCACACAGACCAAACATCATCAATCACCATAAGCCTTAAGGCTTGTTTTACCTTCACAAGTCGTCTTAAGACGAGTGTGTGAGAGGCAAATCTTGTTTCAACAACCTATTAAAATAAATTAAAACAAGTTAATAAAATATAAAATTAAATTTAAAAGAAATTCAATTGATAATTTCATATTTCATAGAAAGTTAGCAAATAAATATTAAAAATTAAAAACTAGGAAATTGTTTCGTTACCTTCAACAACTCCAACGTTGAGAACTTCTAAAGATAGCCTGAGACATATGATGATTTGTGACAAACATTTGAATCTCATTTGCCTCTGTATAAGTTTCTTCTATCCATGGAATTTTGCCAATCTTTTGCAACATCAAATTCAAGGAGTGTACTGCACAAGGTGTCCAAAAAATGTGCTCATATCTCCCCTCAACAATCATCCCTCTTTGCTCTACAATTTTTGGCATTGTCGTGATGACTTGGACAACATTTTGAGGGCCCATTGACTCAATAGCCTCAATCAAAATATTAGCAATAAATTGAGCATCTTTCACTTCACCCTCACAATCAACAACCCTTAAGAACATTGCCCCTTTAGGGCACACTGCAACAATGTTGATTAGGGGTCTATTTCGGGCATCTTTCCATCCATCTGAAATGATAGATACCCCTGAGTCCTTCCATGAATCCCTAATTGGCTGCAAAGAAGTATGTACATGGGCCACTTCTTTCGCCAACAATGATGTTCTCACCTTCTGATAACCTAGGGCTTGTATACCCTTGTGGTGCATCATTAATTCCTCTCACCATTTGTTGCCAATAAGGTGACCGCAACACATTGAAGGGCAGCCCACATGCATAAACGCATCGAGCAACCAACTCATCAACAACATCCCTTTTCTCATTTGCAAATGCTTGCTCTAATGGGCCTTTGGTACTTCTCTTTCGTGACAAGCACTCTCCCTCTGATGGAGTTTCAACTGCAACTTGGATAAATGGATGGTTTGATGGGGTGGGTGGTTTTACAGAACCCCTATTTTGCAAAGGAGCGGTTTTAAATCTAGCTCTTGAAGCTGCCAAATCAGCCTCCTCTTGCTCTTTCATATATGCCAATATATGTTTCCCTTCAACCTTGGCACATTTTCTAATCCTCGTTCCCCCTTTCCCCATTAAATGAGCTTTGAGGCGGGTGTAAGAGGATTTGAATTGTATATTGCAATGATTGCATACCCAAACTCGAGAGCCACCGCCAACAAGGTTCTCCACAATTTGCACATGTCTCCAAAGAGGAGCTCTAGGATCCACACCCCCACTTTGACTTGCTTCCCCTTCCCCATGCCCTCCCACAGAAGTTGAACTGGATGCCATTTATGTTTTTATATCTCAAGAGTCAAAGAATCAAACCTACATTGAATTTTTTAAAAACATAAACTTAGATAACAATAAATTAATATTATTAAATAGAAGTTAGAACTACACCCTACATATCCTATTCTGCTTTTGATCACCAAGTTCACCGTATAGGCGCGAGGTGAGAGCATACACAGAGTTCAGATTTTTTTTAATTTAATAAACACAAAAAAACTCTTAAAATAGCAAAAAAAAACCTAATCCTATTTTGCTTTTGATCACCAAGTTCACCGTATAGGCGCGAGGTGAGAGCATACACAGAGTTCGGATTTTTTTAATTTAATAAATACAAAAAGAACTCTTAAAATAGCTAAAAAAACCTACGCATCCTATTTTGCTTTTGATCACCAAGGTCACCGTATAGGTGCGAGGTGAGAGCATACACAGAGTTTGGATGATATTTATAATTTTTAAAAACAACATATGATTTTTATTTAAAAACCGCAAAGGAAATGTTACAAATTTTTTTTTAGCATAGAGTTTAAAAATTACTAAATTAAAACTACATATTGATATTGTGATCAATGATCATGAATGATGTGTGCATTATGCACACATCATTCGTGATCATTGATCACATTAACATTTTCTTTATAAAAAAACTTGAAAAATACCTGGTTTTTCCTTCTTGAAGCTTCCAAATCTGCTTTGAAATTCCTCCTTGATGCTCTTTGCCCTTAGCACCACCTCCTAAACTCTTCCTTCAAGCTGCTCCTTGATGTCTCTTTGCTCTTCACAATGCTAAATGTTAGTTTAGTGAAAACTGAATTTAGCAAGAGAGAAAATGAGAGTGTGATTTAGAATGGACCCAAGAGGTCATTATATAGCTTTTAGGAAGTGTCTTTAGCAAGTCTAGGTAGGTAGATTAGGGTTAGGTGTATTAAATGCTTTTATTTTTATTTTTATTGCTTAAAACTTTGAAAAACCGGTGGAAACGTGCCAGACGTTTCCGGAAAAGTCTGGCACGTTTCGAATACGTTTCGTTCGTTCACATTTCTGAAACGTTTCTGCATGGATACGGGACCCTCAGGGACGTTTCGGTGCTTCTGAGTATTTTATATAGTTTATCACATGTATGTTTAACTCTTTCTTTTGAGATGAGTGATATGCATGTGCTACTCTCTCACCTCAAAAGGGGGCATAGAATGGACTTATTTCAAATATTTGGATAGCTTTCAAAAAGAGTACACACATTTAGACAAACCCGGTGCCATTCTATATGACTTTTAATATTCCCACTACCTATCCTAGCAAGACTTATCTAAATTTTATAAACCTTTTTAAACACATTCAATTTTTAGCCTAGCCATTCAAAATATTTGCTAAACCTTTTCAAGATTTTAAATATGGATCGATGATTTGCAAATTTGGGTTTTCTTCATCCGCAGCGATATACCTTGGCCTCTATAGCCTCAACATGGTTGCATTGTTGCTTATAGCTTTTGCCCTAGGTACATTTCGGCCTTTGTATCCTTTATGTAGTTGCTTGACTAAACTTAGCTCTACATAATCAATTTGTCTTAGTAGCACCTAGAGAAGTTATTGCCCTCTATAGCCCTTGAGTTTGGCCTCTGTAACCTTTGAGTATGGCATTTGTAGTGAGTTCTTATTTGGCTTGTGTAGCCCTTGAATTTATTTAGCCTTTGTGTAGTGCAAAAATCTTCAATACCTCCATGACCATTTTGTGTGACCACCTTCTTGATAAAGGTCACCTCTCTATAATAATTGCGGCTTGCATGATCTTCTCCTTGATAAATATTACCTCTTCGCGAAAAGTGCAAAGATTTCAGCATTGCAGGACAAAGGGCACCTCACTCCACAAAGTTTCAGCAGTTACTTCAATTGGGAATGTACACCCCATGACACTTTCCAAATAATTTTACAGTTGTGGCAGCATGGTTTGATCTACCAAACAGATGTAATTGGTCTTATGCTCATTCATTTCCAAGTGTTCAAGATATTTAACTATGGAATTTTCATACTCCAAATGTCAAGTTTTATACATCTTTCTTGAGCTTTAATCTACTTCTGGTTTTTATTGCAAACATTTAGGCATGGAGCAAAAACATGATTTTCCAATCACAATCAACTTATGATTGAGATCTTTGAGGTTTGCATTTCATTTTCGTTTTAATCCAGCATTTTCCAATGCTAAATTAAAAAGGAGGCAATCTATAGTACCCTAAATTTGGTCCAAGGCACTGACAATTACACTTTGCACCTTTACAAACATTTGGTCCACAAATACATAATTGACCTTATTCACACTATTTCATCTTCCAAGCACTCTCTCTAATCCACTAGGTTGACTCTATTCTTTGATTTTACATCACCATAACCACTTCAATCTATACATGAGCCAATTTACATCTTAGACAGACATCACAGATCTTCCATGCATATGTTTTATGAACGTTGGACGGATTCATGGGCCCTAGACCCAAACATATCCACATGTCACAAACCAGTCCATCACCTACCTAATGGTCACAATTTCAAATGGGTAACTTATCTTAGTTAGCCTTACCACTATTTTAGAGCCGGCTGAGCGGGAAAACTAATGTAGATACAAAATTTATGCACTTGGGTACATTTTTAGGTCCTAAAGCATACTAATGTACACATGATTCTTAAGCAAGAAAACTAGTGGTTAACTTATTTTGGCCTTTTTGTTTTATCTCTTGCCTTCTTTTTGGTCTTACACATCTTATAGCCATGTCGGAACTTGACTTATTTATCTTTTATGGCATCAAACACTAGCGCCCAGATAGGACAAAAGCGCTTGGGCACTCCTAACCCTCTCTTTCCTTTTCTCGCCCTTTTGGGTCTCTTTTACTTCTTGGGCATTTTTAGTACTTTGGGTCGGCCTTTCAGTTGTCAATTATGAAATTCAAACAAGGGAATCATATATATACTTAGTTATTGCACTCAAATAAGGGCCAAACACTAAGCATTATCTACTATCACCTAAGCTTGCATCCAAAGGCACAGAGAGTATTACAAAGCATCCATCTAGCACATCCATACAAGGGACAAGGGTTGCATCACTCTACATACACAACATAAGAGGGGAAGTTCATTTTATTCCATCTCACACATTTGCATACTTGGAGCATTCTAGATCTAGCCCACTATCATAGTGCTAACTTGCACAAGGGTAACCTAGGGCATCATTACACCATACAAAATGACATGGAATCTAAGATGTAGTGCAACACTCAATCGTAAGATCACTCTTCAAGTGACCGTCGGGGTCAGTCCAACTCCCCATTTTGCATCTTATTTATTAGGTTTGATGTGGTTTGTGGGTATGTGTAGCTAGGTATCTATTTTGCAAGTTACAAGTACGACCGGTGACATTGGAGCAAAACCAAAGTGACAAAAGGAAATCAACAACAAAGCTCCTCCTGCCCAGAAAAGATCAAAACTTGAGCATTTGGGTGGACACTAGCGCCCAAGCGCTCCTGTCTTCCCGTGGGCGCTTTTGTCCTATGTAGTTATGAGTCCCAAAACCTTCGATGAGCTTTGACGACACTCCTTCCAATCTATTCCAGCAGTTTATCAACTCAGATCACTTCCAGGTCACTCAAAAATCAGCTAAGTCACCTTCTCTCCGTCTTGCTTAGGGTTTCATATCTTTACTTGATTCTTGCTTGTCCATTTACTATATATTATCATTTATATATCATTAGTTACAATAGTTACTCTGAAATTAAGATTTAATTCTATTTAAATTAAATCAACTAACAAAACAACATTTGTTTAAACAAAGGCACCCTAAGCTATTCAATCCATCTAGGAATCATTTGACATTACCTCATCACTTGGAGACACTGTACAAAATAGCCAAATCTCCCAAGAACAGTCCTAGATCAACCAAGAGCATAAATCTAAAGCATACAAAGGTCAAAAGTCATGTTGTCAAGTGTCAAATTCAAATCAGTGCTTTCAGATGAAATCCATTTATTTCTATATTGCTAGTTGCCTCTCATCATAGGAATGTGGGAGAACTACATGGGTTTGAGGCCTCTTTGGAGTAGTGTTACGTAGGCAACACTCAACCATCAAGGGGTGGTTGGGGCCAATCCAACCCAAAACGCTGAACCCTTTTTACGGTTTCTCATCTTCAAGGCAAGCCAAGTTAGGCTTTGACAAAGGAGAAGACAAACCAGCTACATCACAAATTCACTGCACCATTCCAGTGCCAAAAAACAAAAGTACAGATCCAGGTTAACCTGCAAAGGAGATTTCAAGTCCACATAATCACTCCCATACAGGTTCATAGCCTCCAAACTGGTTCAGCCCCAATACAGTCTACCTCAGACAAGTTCATATCCGAACATGTCTCCCTTTTGAGCCTGTCCAAAACACATTTCAGCTCCTGATTTTTCTAAGTGCCTTGACAATGGTATATATATTCCATTTCCAGCTCCAGGTCATGATATATTTAAATATTTAAAAATTTTTAAATGTTGTGCCGCTGGTATAATGTTGTCATTATATATGTCAATTAACTGGTCATATATATATGATTTTCTTAAATATATAGTCAAATTTCTACAAGTTAATGGACAGCAGTATATCATGACACTGACAGCAGTATAAAATGGCATGATGACAGCATTATACCAGCAGCAATAAATTTAAAATATTTAAATATATCATGACATTAGTATAATTCATATTGTTAACACTTAACAGCAGTATAACAGCACACTGACAAATTAATCATAATAGTAGTATATTTATACTAAACAGCAGTATAACAGCACTAACAGCGATAAAAAAATTGATTTCATTGTTCAAACTTTAAACTCAAAACAGTGTTTTTAAGTCATGATGGATTTTTTAAAACTTTTTAAATTGCTGGATGGACGCGTCAGGGATGTCTGGGCGTCCCGGGACGTTCGGAGGATGTCTCAAACATCCCCGACCACCTCAGGGACGGCCAAACATCCCCACTGTGTTTCCTTTTTCCATGACACGTTTCCAAAACGTCCTGGACATATGAGAATTTTAGGGACATCCCCTACTGTCCCACCGTGCCGAATCGTCATTTGGGACAGGGACAGGAGTTTCAGGGCCAGGAATGTGTCTCTGTGGAACACAGCTCAAATCTTAAAGGTGTAAATACCTTCTTTGGGCTTGTTTTGGGATGGTGACTCTTTCATCTCTTTCTCTTTCGAAAGTATGTTTCTTTGGGCTCCACTTGACTTTTCTTCAACTTCCATAGTGCTACCAGCATATTCTAAACCTGCATTATGAGGCCTAGCACCTACATTAATCGGATTCTTCATACCTTGGCCATAATTGCCTTGCATAACCCATTTTCCTCAACACTTCAAATCCAAATCCATTTGTATACTTTCCAAACTACCAATAGTCACATATGATGTTTCGTGGAATGAATGAGCATGTGTGGATGTATGCCATACCTCCTCCTATCATGGTGTGGGTTTCTTTTGTAGAGTCAACCATCCTTAAAGTAGAATCCTTTTCTTTCTTCATCTCTGCATATGCTTTTGAAGCTTGACCATTTCATTCTCCTTTACGACCATGGTTTGTAGCATTTCTTCCTTTGCTTGAGCCTTGCTCTTCTCGAGGTGGTACATCTTAACGAGAATGTACTTTCCTTGCAGGTAATCAACTCTATTATTTTCCAATCCTTCCACAACACCCAAAAGGAAGTCTGTGCAGCTTGCCGGCCTTTTTCCACCTCTTCAATCTTCTTTTTAAGAAAAAAACCTTGTTCTTGAGCACTCGGCTCTCCTACATCCTGATTCCTCTCACATTGAGCTTTGCTAAATCATCATTGGCACAGTCTCTTGCTGCACCTTCTCTAGTGCTCACATTCATCTCTCTTATTTTTTAATGAACTCTCCTTGAACAAGTTTGGAGCCTTATACAAACTGATTTTGTGCCATTGTGAACATTTTCAACACTCACAATAATTCCTCTTGTTCTTTGAGCTTTTGATGCAACTCTTGGTTCTCTTCCTTCAATTCTTTGATTCCTTGAGCATATAGCTGATTTTCCTTCTTCAATCCTTGAACCTTGGGCTTCTCCTCTTGAATTTTTTCCTTCCTCTTAGTTTTCCCCATGGCTAGGCTATGAAGCGCTCTACATTACGTGGTATTTTCATTAAACAGTCGGCATGTGCTTTTGTAATACACAAAAACCCCAAATAAGTTAGAAAAGCTCCCTACAGGCCACAGACTTGCTGCTCTGGTATCAAATGATTTGGGCTGCTCAATACTTTGATCAAAGATGAACAAAATTCTGATTCAAAACTTTTTGTTCAGCATACACTTGCAGAAACACATAAAAAGAGTTGCAGCAGCATATAACCCAGTCTAGCATTTGGAAAAAACTCCAAAAAATAGAATAACACATCAGAAACAACATATGTCAGAGGTACACCATATTCATGTAGTGTAAAACCCTTTCTGGTAAACATCACCATGGAACAAACATGTGAGAGATTTTATTGCTGAAATGGCTATGTACATAGCATACACAGCAAGAATGTGACCCAATATGGGGTGCAGGACTCAATGAGAACTCCCAGCACTCCTTTGTTTGTTGTACAGACTCCCTTACTTTTGCAGCTCAGGTGCTCCAAATCCAAAAAAATTCAAGCCCCATCACACTCCCACAAGTGTTGCCCTTTTGCCTTTACCTTGGTGGTTGGGCATTGGAGCTAAACAAAACCTTTTGCTCTTCCTTTCTCGTTTCCGGCAGCTAAACAATACCTCCTTTTAAACTTTAGTGCACCAATTTTGCATTTTCTGTCTTCACTTTATTTTTGTGTTCCTTTTTTCGTCTTTTGTTGTTTTGGTCTTGTAATGACCTTGAAGATTTCCTCAATCAGAGAAAGCCATGCCCCCATGTTTCAGGAATGTTAGGGGCAATTTTCCCCATCAAAATTTCCTGGATCAGTGAAAGCCATGCCCCCATGTTTCAGGAATGTTGGGGGCAATTTCCCCCATCAAACTTCCCAAAAATGGAGGCAATGCAGGGGATGTGTCTCATACTGACAGGGATGCATCCCTGCTTAACACTTCTAGAAACACATGCCATGAAAGAAGTTTAGAGTGATGCAGAAAAATGTTAGGAAAGTTAGTAAATTAGCAGTTTTGATCTATGCAACTAAGGCATGGTATAGTATTATATGACTAGTACCTCGTACAACCTTACAACAACAAATGTAAAACAATACTCAGGTCTACAATTTAGTATATGAAGTTTCATTGTCGACAAAGTTATTCACAATGTAATCACATCTTGCATACTTATTTTCTTAGTTTGCATATACCTTGAATATATTCTATGATCTCTTCTATTATTCTTGTAGCGAAGCTTATCATCCTATACCTAACATACTGGTATTCTAAACTTAGATACAGATGCCATATGCAAAAATATACTTAACATAAATAAAACAAAAATTAATTAACGTCCTGTAATATTTAGTGACACCTAATGCCATAACAAGTGAAAATCCATATATAAATAAATTATATTTGGCCTGCAAGAAAGAGAGGCTTACTGGGAACAGTTGTCCAATAGTTGGTCTATGTCGTCATCAGCAGTATTACCCAACTTGGCCTCCTCTTGCTTTTCAATTTCCTTCAACCACAGACTAGCGTGAACCCTCCTTTTGGTGTTCCGGTAGTCCCTGGATATCTTACTTGCCATATAGTCTTCCGGATTCTCTTTATGGAGCTGCATCTGCTGTGTCTTCCCTTTCTCCTCCTCCGAAGGAATAATATCGGGTCTAGGTTTTCCTCTGTGATCTGTTTCATTAGATTTGTCATCTGATCCAACTTACTGTTTACATTGTGGAGAAATTGTTTGGGATCGCAATGGTCGTCATCCTCTTCGAGAGGCAGATCAAGCCAAGATGAGGTTGAACTGATATCATTGTTTACTTCCCATGGGGCTTTCTTGGTGTCCTCTGGAATCCATACAGACTCCCATGCTTCGTTCCACTCTTCATTATCCTCTTCATCTCTGTCGTTCTTCCCAGATTTTCCACTATGCTGTCTTGAGTAAGAAGAAAAAGACCATGGAGAGAATGATGACGTTGTATGCGGTATTAGAACCCTGACTGGAAGTGAGCAGTGGAAGGAAGCAGATGTGGATGAACAAGTGAGTGATTTGAGAGCAAGACTACAGAAGTTCTGCATTGTGATATACGCAAATAAATTTATATCTCAAGGTCGCATCTGTTAAAAATCTGTTCATAGGATTTGTGACCAAAGCATGTAGAAGTTTTCACTTCAGATACTAATGGAGTTGAGGGAAGTGAATCCTGCAGACCAAAAGATAATATAATCATCCAGAAAAAGAAAAAACAAACATACTGAAACATAATTTAGAGTGCCAAAAGTGTAATGCTACTAAAGATAGGCTAAGTTCAATATTCTCACATTTTGTTGCAATTTTAAACTATTTAACTTAAATTACAGTGCTTATGCAGCTAAAATCGAAAATGTTGCAATTTTAACTAGCTTTAATTACAGTGCGTATGCAGCTTATTTTAGACAAAGAAAAGTTTTTCACAAAACCATAGAGAAAGAGAACTCGGAAGGTATATTCCAAAACCTTGGCAGTTACTGTCAGGCAAAGAAAGTGAAAGACACAGCCACAGCAAAATAATGAATTTCACTAGAACTTTTCAAGCTGTAGCCTGTAAAGTATGTCTCTTGACCTAGTCAGAAAATGAACATGATACAACAGAACAAATGTTATAATCAGATGGAGGCAATTTGTAGCAGAAGCAGGAAGTAAACTGGTTAAGTAGTTTGGAATGTCAATTATAGGGATATCAAAACAATATTGACTTGTGATGAGGCAAAATGGTAAATTACTTTAAATTATACAGACATATTATAAGCTTCTTCATTTTAATTTCTGAGCTACATTTTCAATATTCTAATAAAAATGTCCCAACTCCATACGAAGAAAAATAAACAAAAAATGTAATCGACATTTTTCAAAGTTAGAGAATAAAATGAGTGACATTAGGCATGCCACATACCCCATGTTGAAGTGGTCTCTTTGTTAATATGGCTTGGTGGATGTGCAGTGGAATCATCTGTCACTAGATCCAAGATATGATGGCTGTATAGCGACTTCTGAGCTACAGCAAAATATTTTATTATGACAAATATTGCAAGATTTAGTGGACGGACGACCTGCATTTTTTTAATTTAACACGAAGGGCCCTTTTAGAATGGAGGACTACCCATCTTTACATTTTACATGTCCACTAGGGATTTCAACTGGGATCACAGTCAGTCCAAAGAGTACAACCCTATTAACATTAGAACATCACCTTGAACAACTTATCCAGAGAGTGCAACCCTATTACCATTAGACCATCACCGTGAACAACTAACAAGCTTGTTTAGCTATTGAAAAAACCAAAGATCCATCTTGAATCTGATAGGCTGGAAAATGGATAGAGAGTGCAAATTTTAATACGAAAAATCAAAAACTGAAAAAACCCTGGGCTGCTTTCGGAAAGGGTGGGAATTAAACCCATAAAAGCAAAAATAAAATAGAGCAAAATAAAATGTATATTAAACCTCGGGAACTTGGTTTCTGAAAACCTAAGATCAAACAAGTCATAAGATGCACTCAAGAGTTGGAAATTGAACAAAAACGTAAGCTATTACTAGAAAATTTGGAATCAGGATGATAACAGAGATGATCAACTAAACAAGGTTCGTTTATTTCAAAAATATATATCCAGGTATATATTACGGGAAGAAAAAACGATACCTTTCTCAACAAAAATAAAGTGTTTGATATCTTAATTCTGTGCATGGTAAGTGGATATTGAAAGATGACCGTTTTCATTTCAATATTGTTACTCGTTGCCAACGATGAAGAAGACACAGCTCCTGAGGAATTAGAAACAAAAGCATATAAAATAAGCTCAAAAATGAGGGCTGCATACTTTGGTTTACGGACGTCGCGTGTTCGAACCCTCGGCAAGGACACCAACATAACTCCCACTGTCCAGACTTCGAAGTAGGCTTTCCTCTGGTTAATTTTGGAGGAAAAAATACTGAACGGCGAGAGAAAACGGAGAGGGGCCCTGTCTTAAAAGTGTCCACCCAATCACAAATGTTACATATGATATTTTTGAAGTTTTAGAGCACGGTCCCATGGAGGGATTCACCTCCTTTTTTCAGTGGGAGAAGGTTTCATGATTTTTTTTTAAGTCAGCATAATAGAATCTCAGCCTAAAAAAACAGGTGTTCCACTTTTGTTGCCCCTCAACTTAAAAGGTTGCTCGAAAGGAGGGGCTAAGAGGATGGTCCCATGGAAAGGAAAAGCTAAAAATTTTGAGCAGATGTGAGAGAGAAAAAAATAGGATATTTTAGCATTAATAGGGTCCCATGATTTTTTTTTTCTCTGCAGAGATAAAATAGGAAGCTTTAGCACTAGCAAAAATAGGGTCCCATGAATCTGAAATAAACTTTTGGATGGAAAAATTGAGAGGGAAGCTTAAACAAAATGCCCAAAAAAGCTCCCTAAATTTTTTAAGGAGATGATTTATTTTGTGCCCCCAACTGCTTTATGGGGCTTGAAATTCTCTCCCTAAAGTATAGTTCTTTGAGAAATTTCAGGAACTTTGTTGGGTTTTAACACCAAATAAAAAAAAAAATTGCATGGGACCATATTTCCCAAATAAATAGGAGCAGTAGCCCCCAGCATGGAACCATGCTATAACAATTTCCCCCTAAAGTTTACGTTTGGTTTTTGTCCATGTGGAACATAACATGCATTCCCACCAATAATTTTTGATGATTTTAGAGGGAAATATGATTTTTATTTACCTACAAATTACCATAAAACTACAATGGGATCCTATAATATCTTAGCGGGTATTGTTGAGGAAAGTAATAAAAAACATGAGACCTTAAAATTGCTAAAATGCTCCTAAATTTTCTCAACAACACCCACTGAGATATTTATGGAGCCCACTCTCTATGTGACCA